>CM028136.1:720376833-721016666 GCA_016271365.2 Neoceratodus forsteri | reverse complement strand
GAGGTTGAAGAAGTAAGGTGATAGTGGACACCCCTGTCTGGTACCCAAATGTAGCTGGAAGGGAGAGGATTGGAAAATAAGTCATTGCATAGCACTCTGGACTTCGGGTTAGAGTAGAGGAGTTTGACCCATTCTATGAAGGCTCGTGGTAACCCTAACTCTCTCAGTGCCTCAAATAGAAACATCTAGGACACCCTGTCAAAGGCTTTTTCTGCATCCAGAGAGAGTAAGACCACCACGGTTGCTCCTTTTCTGGATGTCACCATTATGTATCCCGGTTTCTTCAGATAGTCTGTCGCCAGCCTCCCTTGCATGAATCCTACCTGTTGGGAGCCAATAAGGTATTTTATTTCAGTGCTTAGCCTGGTGGCCAAAATCTTGGCTAGAATCTTTTGGTCAACATTGAGGAGGGAAATGGGCCTGTAGCTGCCCATCATGGTAGGATCTATGTCTGTTTTTTGATTGAGGGTAATAATGACGTCCTGTATTTCAGGCATCAGTGCTACCTGTTCTTTGGCTTCATTGAAGAGCTTTGCCAATGTCCCTGAGAGAGAGCATTCCCCACCACCTTGTAAAAGTCAGGGGTGAAGCCATCTGGGCCTAGAGCTCTGTCTAATTTTAGGGATGCCACCACCATCTGCACCTCTTCTTTTGACACGGGTGCCCCCAGCATCTCCAGAGATTCTTGTGGGGCCTTTGAGAGGTTGGTTTTGCATAGATGTTTTTTACTTCTTCCACAGTGGCTGGTGTGTCACCTGCATATAGCCTGGAATAGAAGTCTCTGAGGATATGGGGTGCCCATTGCTGACTGAACCATGTGGATGGTGCATCATGCTTCCTGCTGCTTTAGTCTGAGGGCCAGGGGGTTTCCCGGCCTTCATGCCTTGGGCTATATACTGAGTTTTTGCTCTGAAGATGGCCAGTTCAGCCTGTTCTCTTAGGAGCTCTTTATATCTAGCCCTGACCATATTGAGCTCCATTGTGGCTTTTGGGTTCGGTGGACCCACTCTCTTTCCCTCCAAGTCTCTCATCCGTCGGAGAAGCACTGCACACTCCACTTCCCTCATTTTCTTTCTGGCAGTTGCCAGCTGCAGGAGTTCTCCCCAAGGGTGCACTTGAATGCTCCCCATAGGGTGGCTTGCCTCTTGACGGTATGGGTATTTATTTCAAAGAACTGCGTAACGCAGTCCTTGATTTTGGATAGGCATGTTTGGTCTTTTAATATGGCATTGTTCAGTCTCCATATTCTGTCCTGCACCAGGAGATCAGGGGGTAGGACTGACATTGTTACTTTTGAGTGATCTGACAGGACTGTCATCTGGATTTCACATGTTGTGGTGAGCCGTAACAGTGGCTGATTGATCAGGTAGTAATCTAGCCTAGAGGATAATGCAAGTGGGGCTGACCAGTATGTATATTCCTTTGATTCTTGGTGGAGGATCCTCCATATATCTAGGAGGTAGAGCAAGTCTTGGAGCTCCATCATGGCTCTCTGGGCTTGATTTAGGCCATCTCCTGGCTCTGGATCTGTCCAGATTAGTGTCTCTTACCAGGTTCCAGTCGCCAGCCATGATGGTGGGATGGTTTGGTAGGGAAGACGTAGTTGCCATTAAGGTGGTAAAGAATCTGGGGTTGTCCATGTTAGGGCCATATACTGCAGCAAGTATTATCTTTGGTCTGCCCAGTTCCCCTCAGACTATTAACGTATCTCACCATTGGATCCCCTATTTGTTCTAGGGTGTAGAAGGGGACATTCCTATGGATTAGAATAGCTACTCCATCTTTCATATTTTTTTCCCCAGCAGCAAACACTTGTCCCACCCATTCCCTCCTCCGTTGAAGACCCTGATGCCCGAGTGTGTGTGCCTACTGAGGGAATGCAAACTGGGTTTTCAGGTGTCTTAGTACTGTGTAACGCTTCTACTTTTTTGGGCCCTCTTTATATTCCATGTAGTAAGGTTATATGATATGCATGTCATTTGTGGGGTAGGATGGATGCTTGTTTGGCAGGGCCTGGATGCTCTGGCTGATGTGGGACCCCCAGTTTGGTAGGTGATGTTGCCTGGGCAGGGGTTTCTATGTGACTCCGCCTGTCCCCACGGACAGGAACTGTCCCAGGGGCCCACGCCCCCTTTCCTCCAGCAATCCCCAGAGTGCAAGACATGGTGTTGACAGGTGAATGTGTATGCAATATATAGGCTACTACTACTACTACAATATGACATAAATGGTTATCTGCTACAAGATTAACTATATCATACAATTTATACAATATCTTAGGCAAGAGGAGGGACACATCCCCCTCCAACCTTCAGACAGCTGAGCATCTGAGGTGCTCCACAGTGGGGTGAGTCCCCCCAACCTTTGGTCGGTGAATGGCTATCATGAGTGCCATTTGCCTTGATCCATGGTCTGTGGTTCTGAATGGTACAAGAGAAGTATGAGTACATTATTGACTGTCATATTCATTTTCTTATCCCATGCTAAATTTATGGTTCCCCCTTCGTAATCTGCATGATCTGCGATGCCTCTTGTTTTATAGTCGCAGGCAGTCTATATTGCACCCTTAGCCGACCACATTTCAGCCAGGGAGGCCAGTCAACCCAAATCTCTGCCGTGCACTGTCCCTGCCCTGACCTCCCGGAGGTTTGGATTGAAGCTGAGGGTAGATTTCCTGTACTCTGTTATCGCTTAACCGACTCATTCTCTTCTCCCCTATGTTGGCGTTTGAGTTAGAGGGCCCCACTCCCAGCAGCAACCCTCCTGCATAGCTGGGTTCCTATTTCAGTCTCACTGGGGATGAAAATACTTTCCTGTCTTCTGCTACAGGCACCAGGGTCTCAGGAAGATACCTCAGCATCTCCCTTCTCTTTGTTATGTTTGACTATGTTTGGTTCAAGGACCTTTGAGGCTTGCAGGCATGGAAGATGGTGCTTGGGGGGGAGGGTGTTGCAGTCTTCCCATGGGGTGGGTTAGTGCGCTAAGCTCATTTATCATGTTCTGTTGAGCTGCAGTGGCTTCTACATTTTCCCCTGGTGTCTTCTTTCCTTTGTTTGTGTTCACCCTGTCAACTATATGTGGGAGTATTCCTGGCCATGCCATGTTATGGCTGCTCTGGGGGTGCCATGGGCATCCAGTGCAGATGAGGGCCTGAATGTGGGCATCTACAACTACTGCATCTCTATCCTGATTCATCCCCTTACTTCATAGGCATGGGGTCGTGCCTCTTACATCCAGGGCCTGTATACATAAATATATGAAAGTAAGAAGGGCCTGGTGTGGTACCATCTACTCTAGCTCAGTCTCACTCATCACACCAGTCCAGTTTATATATGGGTTGATGGGGAGCTTTAACCTACCCTACCCCGTGCAGTTACTAGTGATCAGTTGTTTGGCAGTCTGAGGCAAAATCAGGGGTGTCTCTGCAGATCAGGCACTATTGCATAGCAAGCCTAGCTGTCCGCTTGCACCTGCTCCCCTGTATCCCCACTCCCTATTCTGTTTTCTTGATGCTATCAAGTAGCTTGCCATCAGTGCAGCTGATCCTGCCTGTGTCACCCCTGCAACCTCATTGACAACATTGTCAGAACAGCCACCCCCCCCACACTTGCTGAATTACTGAAGCCCACACACCCTCCCTTCCTGTTACGATCCTGTGAATCACAGGTATTCTAGGTTCCTAATGCACGCTCTCTCACAGGGGATTGGGCTTTTGCCATCCTTGCCCCCAGAATGTGGAACTCCCTCCCATTCCTGCTTCAGGTCCTCTCTTTGGGACTTCCCTAAAGCAAGCATCCCTTTGCCTCTTCTAGCGATCCCCCCTCCCCATGGGTGTCCTGTGACACTTGGCCCGTTCACAGAGCCGGCTTGTGTCAGTGAGTAATGAGACAGTTGAATTAACTGAGTCTCTCTCCATGCTATGCTTAATGCTCCCATGTTTATATATGTGTTATATCAATACTCTGAAGTCTATGTATAAGTTATGCTCAATGCTCTGTTGTATTAGGATACACTCTGTTCAGGTCAAATGACCATTCCTGTCATGTAACTCTCTAGCTATGATCTACTTTATATGCCTCGCTGTTTGTAGACTGCTCTCCCACCATCATGTAACCTCAAAACTAGTATCCTATTCCACTCACCCAGCTGTTGTATGTTCTTATGACTGTTTTTTACCTTTGTATCATGCTATGATCTTGTATTGTTTGCCTGCATCTGTAATCCTCCCATGTCGCACCTGAAAATAGGCACTTGTCTGTCTGGTGTGCTTACCTGGTAAACAAAAGTTAAATAAATAAATAATATGAATATACATCTGGTAAATAAACATTAAAATAAATAAAAATAAAACAACAGTAAAATAAATTCAAATCAGTCATGACACATTGCAATAAAGACAGAAAATACTGAAACAATGTTTTAGAAAAAGCTCAATTGACCCTACATTCCTAATATCCATAGGGACCCCATTCCAGTTATTAGGAACAGCATAAACAAACACCCACTGCCGCAAGAAATCCTTATGAGAGGAAGTTTGAATACAGTATTATCAGACCTAGATTTAGAATAATGCTGAGACTGATATGACTGAAAATAATTCAAACTTCTGAGCTCCACCATGAATCGTCCTAAATACAAATTTCCCTATCAAAAATTTGTAATTTAGCTGGATGGGTAACCAACCCATCTCATGTCAAATCACACAATGGTGTGTGCACCTATCAGCTGAAAGTGCAAACTTGCCAACTGATTGCAACAAGACAGATTTGTTTAGTACAAAACTTGTAGAAACACTGGGCCAGATATTCAAAGCTTTGCGCTGGGTGCAAATCATTCACCCAGCTTCATCGCTGGGTTAGTGCAGGTCTGCTACATTCAAAAGGCCAAATAGCACACGCAAACTGCATTAGTGCCAGGCAAAAACATAATGTATGCAATGGGCAAACTGAGGGGGCATGTCAGCACAATGCTATATTCAGCAAATAGTACTGTGCAAAAGGGTTTTGTGCGACTTAGTGCACCACTTTGCGCAGTACAAATTACTGCCCAGGAAAAGGTTGTCTTAACCATGGGCAAACCAGCTCTGTGCGGAATTGTGGCTCTGCATGGTGTTTGCGCAACCCTAACCAATATTTATAACACATAGAAAAAGCCAGACATAGAGGAAACATGCTGCTCACTGATGGCATCCCTATGATGCCATTATCTGCCACCAGTCCCAGCCATGCCAGATAGTAAGTGGTGACCCAGCTCCCAGTGGACTCCATGGCAGTGCAGCCATACAGCACACACACCTGCAGACCACCCTTCGGTGGACACCAACAGATACCAGCACACACATGCAGCACTGTGGGCGTGGAGGATGTTGAGGGGAGGATGTACAAGTGGCCAGGCTGCACAGACTGGGTGCAGCCACAAGACTGGAACAAGTCACACTGTGCACATGGGCCAGTGATGGGAATACTCCAGCGCCAGTGTGCCTGTCTGAATGCATGTGCCCCCCCAGTCACATACCGCACATCTGTACAGTCACCACAGCATATACAGCCACCCTGTATATGTCACTGTGAGCATCCCATGCCAGTGGTGCATCCTCTGTAGGTCTCACAACAACAGAACAGTAATGTCCACTGTCAGTGAACACCTGCAAGTTGGGCCTGTCACTCTGTACAGTGCAGTGGTCATCATTGCCCTACACACCATAGGAATCGCTGTGTCCTCACACTACTGGCCCCCTTGCTACTGTAGTGTCTGCTTGCTACTGTAGCATAACCTACAGTTTGACAATTGCATGCAGCACCACCACCTGTGCCTGTGCTGTGTAGTCCCCTGGGCCACAATATGCTATGCTATAGTCAGGGCCCCTGGTGTTCCGCGGCAGAATTTTCTGATTTCTTCGGCAGGGCTCCTTGACTTCTGCAGCAGCATTTTCTGATTTCTGCAGCATGATTTATTCATTTCTCTGACAGAATACAGTCCTGTCATTGGCTAAATATGATGTGATGTCGTCGATGACATCATATGCTTAGCATAGAGGAGGGGCTTCAGGATAAACGAGGTGGGAAAGAAAGCCTGACACTATGGAAAAACAGTATATTTATAGGAAAATTCACCAAAAACAATGAATTCTGTGGCACTATATATATTCTGCGGCATGATGCAAATTCTGCGGCAAATTCCGCAACCGCAGAACCGCAGAATTCCAGGGGCCTTGGCTATAGTGTACTAATGTAGCCTGCAGCTACCTCCATGCACTCCCAGACAGACCTACAGGTGGAGATGTGGAAGTTCCACCAGTCCCTGTACTTTCAGACAGGCCTACAGGTGGAGCTGTAGGACCCTGCAGTAAAGCTGGACAAACTGCATGCAAATCAGATCATAATGAGATGCTAATCTGGATGTTTGCCCACAGACTACCTAAGTAGGCTCATTTGTCTGCCACTTTTTTTTTTATTTTTTATTTTTAGACTTTGGTAACTGAGCAGGGCCCACTAGGCACAAGTGCCTGTCTTCAGGGGTGACCTGGGAGCACTGGGTGGTTAAGTGACTTGCTCAGAGTCGCACAGTATGCAAGTGGAGATTGTGAGAATCAGACTCAGGTCTGGTCTACTGGATGTACCAAGCTTGTTCACACGTCATTCCTCTAACCTCTAGGATATATTGCCAGCCCAATATGAATATAGCAAAGTTTAACCCTGGGCAAATGTGATTGTGCCACACAAACCACTTAGCTCCATGCTAAACCCGCGCAAATGTGTTAGCATCCCATAAACATTTTGGACATTTTGTACAGTTTTGCACATTGCAATGTCACCTGCACTACTGCCTGCAGCTGTACTGAGTCCATGCATTTGCTGGCACACACGTTGGCCACATAGGTCACCTCAACCTTCTTTCGCGTCACTGTGCACTTGGCTGCTGTTGTGGTCTGCACTTCCTGGTTGCTATTTTCAGAGCTGTCTTATTCCCGGGCTACGTTTGCACTGCACTCCCAGCCCAGATTGCCCAGCTTCCTTAGCATGCTATATTCAGCAGGTTTAGCTCTGGGGCTATCCCTTTTGAATATAGCAGGCTATTGGGTCCAGGCTAATTTAACAAGCTGGGCAGTGCTAATATAGCCCCAGGGCACAGTTTTGAATATCTGGCCCATTATCTGTAATTATAGCTGCATAATTAACTAGTGGGTATGAGTACAATTTTGCAATTGCAAGTCTTGTATTACTAACCAAAAACAACTTTGATCTATGTAATAACGCAATTTTAGAGTGAACCTTAGAGGTTACTTTAGCCAAATGCAAATCGTAATTCAAAGTAGGATCCAATGTAACCCCCAGGTACTGGAAACTCATTACATTCTCATTTATTGTCCCATCAGGTGCAGCAATTTGAAGAGAACAACCCATATCCCTTAACCTAGGTGCGATCCCAAATACCATTGTTTTTGTTTTCATTTTGTTCAGCACCAATTTGTTTGAGGCTAGCCAATGATATAGTCTAGACGTCACATTTGTTAACTCAAGATTTAACTCACGTATTGTTGTCCCATGCAGATAAATTACTGCATTGTCTGCATAAAGAGTAAATTTAGCAGTATGTAATACTGAAGAGATTTTATCAAAAAAATAAGGAAAATAATATTGGTCCAAGTATGGAGCCCTGAGGGACTCCACACTTAACTAAAGCTTTATAAGATATGGTTCCTCTAAATTTTACCATTTGGTATCTGTTATGAAGATAATCTGAATACCAGTCCAAAGCAGAATCACCTAGACCCAAAGATTCCAACCTTGCAATCAATAACACATGATCACCCTAATCAAATGCCTTAGACAATTCCACAAATGTGGCCCCATTGAACTGTTTACTGCATGCACGCTTTTGTTGCATATTGCACAGTACTGAAACTGTTTTATTGCTGGCTGATTTTCTGGACTCAGTTAAGGCTGATTGCCCCAGCAACAAACAATTACCCCAGCAATGAACAAATTGCCCTGTATTCTGGTTATTTGCCCCTGTTCCTGGCAAATTGCCCTAGCAATGGAACAATTGCCTCAGATTCTGGTTATTTGCACCTGTTCCTGGCAATTTGCTCCAACAATGAACAGTTGCTCCAGATTCTGGTTATTTGCCCCTGTTACTGGCAAATTGCTACAGAAACAAACAATTGCCCCAGATTCTGGTTATTTGCCACTGTTAACTGGCAAATTGCCACAGCAAGGAACAATTACCTTGGTGCAGTTTGAAAGTGTATCTGCCAGTTTTACTGTTACCAACTTAAGTGTATGGACTCAGTCTTCTGCTGCAACACCCCTGGTGGTGTTGTCTACAGCCAATTCTTCACCAAAGCAGCCTCCAGCCAGTGAAGAAACCTTACAGCAACACCCCTCCTTGCTGTTCGCTGTTGGTCAGAAATGTTGTAACCCTGTGTGACTCACAACTGCTGGCTGCTGGTATTCTCATGGTTTGGTCAGCCTGGAAGTGGAACACCCTGGAAGAAACCTTGTCTGTGAACCACAGTTGTTCACTGGTAGTCGAGTCCAATGTGGCCACTGTGTACCCATGTCTGCCAGTTTGTTGTTTTCTTGTTCTGGACACTGCAGGATTTCGATCTTGACCCTGCGTCTTGCTCTTCCTACTTGTCTTATCCTGCTTGCACCATCCTGTCTTCTGGGATCCGGCTTGTTCTTGGTGATCCTCCCTTGCATCCAATGCCAAAGAAGCCTCAACGTCTCTTCATCCTTGGCAGCCCTGTTCAAGGGTTTATGTCAGGGAAATTGCAGAAGATCTTCCTCTTTGGCAATCCTTGCAAGTGGATTCAATGCCAAGACATTGTTTCTTCATCCTTGGCAGCATTTTGCCAAGGGTTTGTGCCGAGGAAAACTTCAGCAGGTCCTTGTTTCGTCATCCTTGGCAGTCCTGGTTGAGGGTTTGTGCCAAGAACATTGCAGCGGATCTTCCTCCTTGGCAATCCTTGAAAGTGGATTCTATGCCAAGACCTTGTTTCTTCATCCTTGGCAGCCCTGGTCACAGGTTTGTGCCAGGGAAATTTCAGCAAGACCTTGTTTCTTCAACCTTGGCAGCCCTGTTGAGGGGTTGTGTCGGGGAAATTTTTTAGCAGATTTTAGTTCTCTTGTGTGAAATTATCCCTGCAACCTCAGAGAGTGGGTTGGCCGAAGAACCAGAGCCTGTTTAAAAATCTCTCACTTCCCCCTAACCTCTCCTAGGTTCTCACTAAGGTGTTAGCTTGGTACCAACTAGAAACCCATTTTCCCTTTTTGCTCTGTTGCTTTCTTCTTTCATCAGTTGTGCATGCAAAGACATCAGAAAAAGTTTGACTTCCTTTATCATCAGTAGACTTTTAGAGGTGGTCATTCCACTTTGCCCCTCAGGGTCTGCAACTGTTTCATTCTCTTAATAGAGCAATAGTGATTTACTATGGAACCCCTTTCCTGGGTCCATAGTTGTTCTGGAATTGTTCACCAAACTGCTTATTACATGCATAGTACAGAGCTCGACTGATAGTGGCTTTAGGCTGAGGTGTACCTCTTAGGGTCATTGTGGAAAGGCTACATACTGTTTATATTTGGGTTCTGATTCCCCTCTTCCCTTGTGGACATATCTATCATTTTCTGTTGTATGAATAAAGCCTATTGAGCAGCAAACTTAGATTGTCTTCTGCCTCTCCTTACCGGGTGCTTCCATCCACCCACCCACCTCATTCGAACCACAGAATTGTCTCACCATTACACCTGCTTGAGGCAATGCTGGTGGTGTGGCTGAGAAAAGGGTGATCTTCATGTTCAGCACTCAGTCAGTTCACCACAAAAGAAAAAGTTTTAGCGTAGTTGGCAGGATAACTTTTAAGGAATCCAAAGCCAGAGCTTCTAAAGCAAGATGCAAGCAGTACCAGGCTGCAATAGTGGATTATTTGGAGGGGATAATGAATCTATAGGACTGTGATGGAAGATCAGGAGAACATACTCCCCCCATCCCTGACAATGCCATACTAGTTTGGGGCACCTTGGCTTCCCCAATTCACAGGAGAAAGGGGTGGAAGCGGGACTAGTAACTTGGGTGAGTTCCACTCTAAAATGCAAGCCTAGTTTTGGCTATATCAAATCCCAGAATGACAGAAAGTAGAAATACTTGTTGAGCAACTTGAAGGTGCAGCCCACAGAGAAGAGAAGTCCTGGCCTGCAGGTGCAAAAACCATGGCTGACCAGATACTGCAAAGGCTACAGCAGATGTTTGATATTCGCACCACATTCAGTCTTAAAATTAAGTTCTTTTCACACACCCAGATGACTTAAGAAACTCTCTGGGAATATACACTGAGTCTTCAGGAGCCATTGAGAGCAATTAAGAGAGTGGATGACAGAGAAATTAGAGACCCAGATCAGGTCTTAACGGGGAAGTTTGTGGAGGGGGTACATAGTAAAACCCTAAGGAGAGAGATCTGAATGTTATAGCTCCAGGATCCTGAAGCAGATTTTCTTGATTTTAAGGAAAAGGCCATCCAGATGTTGGGATTAGATCAAGCGGGAGAAGAAATTATGACCTACTCCCAAATGATGATGCCCCTAGGTGCAGCAAGGCCAGGGTTATCCAATGGAAGGATTGACATGAGAAGACCCGTGGTGCATGCAACCACTGAGTGACAGATTGTCCCATGAAGAGAGGGCATACGGTCAAGAACTGATGGGTGGATACTTGAAGTTTCTACCAGAATCCAGGCACATGTGCATTCAGGTGGCTTATGCACCAGTCTCTCCCGGTTCGACCTATCCCATCCTGAACTTGGAAATGGTAGAACAGATAGCTACCCTGACTTGGAAAATGACAGAGGTCTGTCGAGAAGTGAAAGGCCTTAAAGAAGATTGGAGGAGAGACACACCCTGGATTCATGTCAAACAAGGAAGGAGGTTCTATGACCCTCAGTCCCGATCAAGAAGGGGAGAAGGAAGGTGTCCGACCGACCAGTTCGATAGTCAAGGAAGGCCAATTTGTCAGAGATGTGGCATCAGTGATCATATAGAGAAGTGATGCCAACAGCCTTCAGAACACGCAGTGACATTTAACAGGAGCCTTCAAGGACAGGGGAAAATCCTCAAAGAGTGATCGACCAGGTCCACCCACAGTAATGGATCGATCTTGCTTCATCAACAGGAGTCCAACCATCCTAGTCAAAGTAGATGGAGTAGAATTGATGGTGTTGTAAGGCATAGGATCCCAGGTCACAACCATGCAAGGGCAATTTTTCCACTGGTATTGGACAGTCGAAGATCTTCAGCCATCTCCAAAGTCTTGGATTACTTTGATCACCAGCAATGAAGCAGAGGTTCCATGCTTGGGGTACTTGGAAGTGAGCATCCAGTTGGGAAAGAATGTACAACGTGCAAGGAATAATCATTAGTGACATGGAAAGAGACAACTTACCACTGCTTATTCTCAGAATGAACTTTCAGCAGCACTTCTTTGAGGATTTCATGCAGATCCTGCAGACCCAAGCAACAAGGTCTCCTTGTGTGGATAAATGAGAGTTGCAGCAGATGATCCATCTTCTTCAGTGTCACCAACGCTTTACAAGTGCAACTGGCGAGATTGGAAAGGTCCGAGTGTCTGACACCCAACCTATAACTTTGAAACCAGGAACAGAGACCACCTTGTGATGTGAGGCAAGGTGGGCCCTCGTGCTCAGGATTATGATGCCCTGGTCGAACCCTACCCTAGTGAGAAGGAAGAACCAATTTTGGTGGCTAGAAGTGCTGCCACTGTAACAAAAGAAAGGATCACCGTCCGGGTTATCAGTTATGGGAATCACGATGTGCAACTCCATCGCAACCAGTCGGTTGCCCAGTTACACACCATGTCTCTCCAGGACATTTTGGAACTGGAACAACAGATCCAAGAAGACCAAAGAATGCAAGTCATCAGGATGAAAGAGATGAGAACCACTATAACCCCAGTTTACCAGGATGGATACTGGAAATCACCCTGAGTACCCCCAAGACTACAGAGCAACAGAAGGCAGATGTCATTCAAGTAGTGATAAAGAATCAAGAGGCTTTCAGTCGACACCCACTAGATTTTGGGTTGGTTCAAAAGGTGCAACACCACATTCTCACCAATCAGCACCCACCAATAAGAGAAAGATTCAGACCAATTCTTCCGGCAATGTACCAACCCATTAAGGAGATGATAAGGTAGATGAAAGAAGCCAGAGTCATTAAGAAAAGTCACAGTCCTTGAGCTGCTCCTATCGTCCTCATCAACAAAAAAGATGGAAAATTTGAATCTGTGTAGACTATAGAAAACTGAACAATATCACTCACAAGGATGCTTACCCTTTACCCAGGATTGAGTATTCTCTTACAGCCCTACAGTCTGCTGCAGTATGTTCCACTCTCAACTTGACAAGTGGGTATTGGCAAGTGCCAATGGCTCCAGAAGATCAGGAGAAAATCACCTTTATAACACCCATGGGCCTATTTGAATTCACCTGAATGCCTTTTGGCCCCGGCAATGCCCCAGGAACTTTCCAGAGGTTGGTGCAACACTGTTTGGGAATTAGAAATTTTGATATTTTGTTCTTATATCTGAACAGCATAATCATCTATTCTAAAAACCACAGTGACCATCTGTTGCATCTAGATGAAGTCCTTGCTCGACTGACCCAGCATATTCTGAAGATAAAGCCAGTCAAGTGCCATCTACTTAAATCACAAGCGAATTATCTGAGACACATCGGTGTGTCACCTCATCCTGAAAAGCTGGAAACCATGTGAGAATGGCCAGTCCCTGTAACAATTCAGGATGTCAGAAGATTCGTAGGTTTTGTTGGATACTACAGGCAGTTCGTCAAATATTTCTCTAAAATAGCTTTGTCATTAAATTAACTTCTCTGAGGAACAAAAGCAGGGTGGATACCCAAAAATCAGCCAGTCAAGTGGGCCGCAGAGCAGCAAAAGACCTTTGATAAATTGAGGAAAATCTTAACCCAAGCACCCGTACTAGCTTATTTAGACTATTCTAAAACATTACAGCTATACACCGATGTGAGCAACAAAGGACTGGGTGCAGTGTTGGTGCAAGAACAAGAAAGCATTGAGCGAGTTATAGCATATGCAATTTGTGGTCTGAGAGGTTTGGAGGGGAATGATGCCCGCTACAGTTAAGTTAGAGTTCTTGATCTTGGTCTGGGCTGTCAAAAAGAAATTCCAGCATTATTTAGCAGCTACCCCCTTCACCATCTTCACAAACAATAAACTTCTGGCATGTCTGAACACTGCAAGACTGGAAGCTCTTGAACAAAGATGGGTGCCGAGATTGGCCAACTACCAATTTTCAATAAAGTATCGGTTGGGCAAGTCCAGTGCCAATGCATATGCACTATCTAGAGTACCAAATCAAACAGAAGGTAAGACTGATGATACACCTTTGGAGAATGTGGAGATGTCACCTTTCCTTCGGGTACCGATGGAGATAGTACTGGCCTGTTGTCAAACCAGTGCAGTTGTGTGTACAGAAGTAGAACAAAAACCAGATCTTCCAGACAAATTTGCAGAACAAAACAAATTATGAGTGCAGTTACAAGACCAAGACCCAGTGGGCAAACAGATAAAGATGTGTATTTCGACAGGACAGAGTCTGGCCCCACAAGAACACAAAAGAATGGATCCCAAAGCATTAAAGCTGTGGAGGCACAAAGCAGGCATGATTATGAAAAACCTTTGGCATCCGACAGAGCAGAGACCTGATTACCCATTGCAAGTTGTCAAAGACAGTTGTTTCTAGAGGAAGTGCACCAGTGGTACATGAGGCCTACCATGATCAATCTGGATGTTTCAGTCACAAACAGACAGGTCATCATTCAAAAAAGATTTTATTGGATTGGGATGAGAATGGATTTCATAAAATGGTGTGAAGGATGCCCCACTTGCGGTCTAATACACTCTGGAAAGACCAAATGGCGAGCTCCCCTTCATCCTATAATCAGCAAAGCACCTCTGGAATTAGTCACTCTAGATCATCTCAAGTTAGAACCCAGTGCTAATGGTCAGACATATGTCCTCGCAATGGTGGACCGTTACTCCAAATTCATGGTTGTTAGTGCCATCAAAGATCTGTCTGCACAAACCATAGCTGAAAAGTTTCTGAAACTCTTTGTTCATCCATATGGATATCCAACCAAGATCCTGACAGATCAGGGAACTTCTTTTGAATCCCAGCTCTTTCAAGAACTCTGTCCTGTATGGTAGTCATCAGCTAAGAACCACCGCCTATCATCCTCAATGCAATGGATTGTGTGAAAGAATGAATCAGACACTCCTGGATATGTTAAGAGCCCTACCAGAGTACAATTGCCATTATTGGCCAGCCTTACTTCTGGAACTCACCTATTTGTACAACAGCACCGTCCACTGTTTGACTGGATATACCCCGCATTATCTGATGTTTGGTCGCCATGGTAGACTCCCCATGGATTTAGTGCTCGAAGTACAATTGGATGAACCACCTGTAATGGACTGGGTACAAGAACACAATAAAACATTGCAGGAAGCTGGCCAAATTGTAAGCCAATAGATGGATCAAGTGCGAAAGAAGCAAAAGATGACATAAGATGTGAAAGCCAATGCGACCCCACTGCAGATAGAGGAACGGATATTGTTGAAAAGGACTCAGAGATGTCACAAATTAGCTACCAAATGGGAAACATAAGCTTTCTGCATTGTTGAAATCCCCTACCCTGATTTACCAGATTTACAAGATTCAAAAAGAAACAGGTAGTGACACAAATATTGTGCATCAAACTCTTCTTAAAGCTTGTACCTTCAGAAACATTGCTACAACAGGGACTGAAAAGGGCTTTATACTAGAGGAGAGGCAGGAGTACCCAACCAGCAAAATGATGGGACTTGAATCACCAACAAAGTGGTGTATAGATACCTGAATTCGGTCATCCCATGTGCACTCACTTAATCACCCTGTAGTTGAAAGAGTAGTAAATCTAGAACCTCAAGACTGGCCAGAACTAGAAGGTATTCCCTTTAGAACCAGAGTGTATTCCTGTAGAACCAGTAGCTTTTCAGCCTCATAGATATCAGAGGTCTACTTTTGGTATCCTTCCTGAAAGATACATAATGGAAGACCTTCAAGTTGAACCTTCTTTTTACAGATAGTCTTGATAAGAGTAACTAGAAGCCACAATCACTTAGTTTATTAAATAAGAAAGTCCCTACTGGAAGTTATAGTAACAAATAAGAAAGTTATAGATGTTAAAGTGTTTTTAACTAAAGTAAGATTACATAGAGATTTTAGTGGAACATTAAAGTGTTAAGAAATGTTCTAAACACCTATAGAAGTATTAGTTAAGAAAGGTTTTTATAGAGCATTAAGAGGGAATACATGGGGACAAGTATTTTTAGGCGGGCCTGAATCTGTAGTGCCCCAAAGTATGGGGGCACCACAGAAATAGGGGGTAATTAAATAAATAAAGAGCCTCGGGTCCATGTTGTGTTGTAGGCAATGTGGGGCAGCAATGGGGTAGTGCACTTGGGTCCCATTTACCAGTATGCCTCCCTCGAATTGCCAGACTGGGCACTAATTTGAAAAAAAGGAAAATAAAAGTTTTTTTGTTGTGCTCTGCTGCTGCCTGCTCAGCTCCATTTCAACCCCCTCCCGAACAGGCAGCAAGCTGTAGAATCTGTGCCCACATGGCGGGACTGCTGGCATTGTCCCACATGTGGCACTTCAGGCTGGGGCAGCAGGATTTTTAAAAATAAACAGAGCGTGGCCTGCCATTCAGTGTGAGCTTGGGCTTCCAGATTCCAAATCCCAAGTGCAGTGCTTTTGATTAGAAAACCCAACGGTTTCTGAAGTTAGTTTTGGCTGGCTGTGGGAAGGAGAGGACCTAAAGAGTGCGACGGGGACCCGGGGCTTACCTTTGGTCCGATCAACTGTGTTTGGGTGCCTGTCCACTGGACAGTGAAGACTCCTTGGTGCCTGCAGGTGTGCGGTTGAGTTGGTGGAGGTCAGTCCAGTGGTCTGGTGCCGGACATAGAATAATAAGACCCTTCTCCCCTCATTTGGTGTGGGCTCTGTTTAGCCCCATTTTTTATTTTACTGTGCACCTTGAAGTGTTTGGTTGGTCCCTCGTTGGCAGCATTGAAGAGTCGCATTGCAGAGAAAGAAGAATTGTCGGCCCTCTAGAGGCCCCCTGCCATCCACTGCTCTGCCTGCTGTCCCTGTGATGGTTCCCTCCCACTGCCAGAGTACCTCCCTCCTCCTGACTGAAGCTCCTTCAGCCCAGACCGGGGCGGTAAGTCAGCAGCAGCACAAAAAAAGAGTGATGACCGCCTGAACATTTAAAATAAAAAGTTTAAAAGTATTTATGTTACTGTTTTAGCAATCAGAGCGCTATCGGAGGACCGGGCGGCAGAGCCAGGCCCAATCCATATATTTAAATATTCTTAGTGTGGCGATGCCCACGGAGAGGGGCCTTGCAATAAGGCTCATAGGGAAATTAAATATATAGTTATAAGGGGTGGAGTAGAGGCGGGTCAGGCCGGAGGAGTGACAAATAGGCCTTGCTCTTGCCTGGAGATATTTAAAGGGGCAGGCTGGCCCTAGATTTAAAGGGGCCCAGCAGAGTAGGCCCAGATATTTAAAGGAGCATGCCAGTGGATTATGGGGCAATCACAGGTTCAGAAAGCCAGGCCCAGGTTCTGAGGGGCAGCACAAGCTTAGACTATTTAAAGGGGCTAGCCACAGAAGGGGCCAGTAGAAACACACTACAGTAATTTCAGAGGGGCCCAACAAAGTAAGGTGAGAGGGTACTGTTAGGTAGGTGCCCTATAGCTTCCCTTGCCACACCCTAGTCCCAGACACCAAGTGAGGTTTCATTCAGCCCAGGGTTATATTAAGTGTTCCTGGGAATCCCTGGTCTTTTGTCTGTATATTGGGAGCGCGACTGCGGTCACACCTGTGGGGAAGGGGGTTTTAAAATATTTTTCACCTTCGGACTGCTCCATAGGGACAGCCAATGTAGGAGTTGGCTAGTGGCTCCTTAGACACAGCAAGTACCATTCATGGCAATAGGGCAATTGATTATACAGTGGGCAACGAATCTGCAAATGTTTGTGCTGTTTATTAACTTTCAATTCATTGAACTGTTTACTGCATACAAGCCTCTGAATTTTGTTACCAATTAAACAGTACCGAAACCGTTTTATTGCTGTCTGATTTTCTGCACTGCGGTAAGGCTAATTGCACCAGCAATGAACAATTGCCCCAGCAACAAACAAATTGCCCTGTATTCTGGTTCTTTGTCCCTGCTCCTGACAAATTGCCTCAGCAATGTTCAAATGCCCTGGATTCAGACTATTTGACCCTGTTCCTGGCAAATTGCCCCAGCAATGTACAATTGCCTTGGATTTTGGTTATTTTCCCCTGTTCCTGGCAAATTGCCCCAGAAACTAACAATTGCCCCAGATTCTGGTTATTTACCGCTGTTCCTGGCAAATTGCCCCAGCAACAACCAGTTACCTTGGTGCAGTTTAAAAGTGTATCTGCCAGTTTTACTGTTGCCAGCTTATGTGTATATACTCAGTCTTCTGCTGCAACGCCCCTGGTGGTGGTGTCCACAGCCAGTTCTTCACCAAAGCAGCCTCCAGCCAGTGAAGAAATCTTACAGCAACACCCCTTCCTGCCGTTCACCATTGGTCAGATATGGTCTAACCCTGTGTGACTCATGATCGCCGGCTTCTGGATGGCTTGGTCAGCCTGGAAGTGGAATGCCCTGGAAGAAGCCTTGTCTGTCTACCCCAGTTGTTCACCAGTAGTCAAGTCTGATATGGCCAGTGTGTACCTGCATCCACAGTTTGTTGTTTTCTTGTTCTGAATACTGCAGGATTTTGATCTTCGGCCTGCATCCTGCTCTTCCTGCTTGTCTCATCCTGCTTGCACCGTCCTGTCTTCTGGGATCCAACTTGTTCTTGGTGATCCTTTTGATTGTAAGGATAAAGAGGTTAGATAGAAGTGTATGTATTTTCAAATATTATAGGGGAACAGTGGCAGGATTTTTAGGACAGTAAATTAATAAAAAGGGAACTAGGAGAGCTTCAGTAGCAGACAAGTAGTGGAATTGTAGTATAATGTGGGGAGTGGTGCAATGTAGTGGCTGTGGGGCAGCCATATTCAGGCAGACCTTCTGGTCTCTGAGGTGCTGCCCTATCTGCATGCATCTATCTGGACTGCGGGATGAGGTAGCCAGACTCAGAGCGGAAGTAAACTGGATCAGGTGTACCATCACCCCTATCCAGGGACCACCCAGTCCAATGCAACTGCCCCAAAGGATGCCGAGAATGAGGAGCAGTTGGAAGACAGTGGACTCAGGGAGGGTTAGAGCAGTCAGGCAGAGGCACATCCCAGATCCTGTTCCACTAAAGAACTCATATGCCACACTGGCAAACGATGACAACCAAATACAGGTACCCAGAGAAGTGGAAGGAAAGGATGTGGAGGTTAGCCAAGGAGGTGATCTCAGCGGGGAAAGCAGTGGACCCCAGAGGAGGAGGAAGCAAATCCTGGTGGGGGACTCCATCATAAGAGGGATCCAGCTAGGAACACAGGAGGGGGAGAACAGGGAGGTGAGGTGCCTACCAGGTGCCACGGCATGGAGGGATGGAAGGAAGATCCTGGGGATCACTGGGAAGGCAAGATGGGAGGGTGAGCTGGATGTCATTATCCTCCTAGGTACTAATGACCTGACAAATGGGGAGCCAAAGGAAGTTCAGGAAGAATTTAGGAAACTGGGGAGGGGTCTCAAGCAAGTAGCTACTTCTGTAACTTTCTCAGTACTACCTGTGAGAGGCAAGGAGAGCACAGGAGTGCATGCACCAGGAACTTTAACTCATGGTTGAAGAACTGGTGCTGTGAGGAAAGGTTTGGATTCATTGGTGACTGGGGACCCACCTGGAGGGATGGAGGTTTGTTCAAGCCTGGCGGCCTGCATTCATCCTGCAGGAATCAGCACTCAATGATAAGTTTAAATGCTACATTGACAAGCATTTAAACTAGCAAAGGGGGTGGCAGCCAGCAAGGAAGGTACCTACTGTTCACCCCACAGCTAGCAGTGGAACTAGTGAACCAAAGGAGTGGCTCTGCAAAGCAGTGTGCAAAGATGGAGATTAGTGCCCAAGAGGTGGATAAGCAGAAAAGGGCAAAATTCAGCAGACGGGCAGACAGCAAGGAGAACCAGGGATAAATGACAACCAAGGAAGGGCTGGAGTAGAACAGTAAGACAGTCTAGGAGGTCAAATCATGGAAAGCCATGTGTGCAAATGCCAGGAGCCTTAGCAACAAGATGGAAGATCTGGAGGCTGTCATGGTGCACTCAGACCTGGACATTGTGGCCATCACTGAAACCTGGTGTAATGATAACCACGACTGGGAGATGGCCATATCTGGCTACAACATATTCAGAAGAGACAGAGCAGGCAGGAAGGAAGGAGGAGTGGCACTCTATGTGAAAAATGACATAAGGGCCACAGAGATACAGGAGAAACAAACTGGGGGAGAGATACTGTGGGTTAAGCTGGAAAGGAAAATGGGGCCAGCCATCCGCACAGGTGTGGTCTATAGACCACCAGCCCAGGAGGAAGAAACAGTTAGGGAGCTGATGCTAGCCATCCAAAGGATGGCAGTCAAGGGTGAGGTAGTACTGGTTGGAGACTTCAATATTCCAGACGTGGACTGGAGCATCCCAGCAGCAGCATCAACTAGGAGCAGATTTATCCTGGACTCCCTTCAGGGTGCCTTCCTCAAGCAACTGGTCATGGAACCAACTCGGCGGGAAGGAAATACTGGACCTTGTGCTCTAAACAGGGACAGTGTGATGGAAACAACAGTGGGGAGCACCTGAAACAGTGACCACCAGTCATTGTGGTTTGAAATCACAGAAAGAGCAGAATCAAACCACACAAAAACACGTATCCTGGATTTTAGGGGCAGACTTTGGGAAAACAGGAGATACTTGAAAGAGGCATTAAGGGAATGGGACGGAATCAGGGTTGAGGAACGGTGGGCAGTATTTAAAATGGGATTACAAGAACAACAGTATTATGTATTAAGCAGGTTGCAAGAGGAAAGGAAGAGGAGACCATTATGGTTTTCCAAAGAGGTAGCAAAGAAAGTGAAAGCCAAAAAGATTGCATTCAGGCACTACAAAAAGACACAGGCAGAAGGGGATAGGGAGAAGTACCAGGAGAAGCAAAGGGAGGCAGGGAGGTCAGTAAGGAAAGCCAAAGCTCAGACAGAAGAACACATTGCAAAATCAGTGGGTAGAGGGGACAAAACCTTTTACAGGTACATAAGTGAAAAAAGAAAGACAAAGGGAGGGATAGTGAGACTGAAGGGGGAGGATGGGGGGCGTGGAGGATGACAACAGTAAAACTGACATACTGAACAGGTATTTCTGCTCAGTCTTTACTGAGGAAGAGGAGGGTAATGGGTCTGAAGGGAGTACAAGTGGTGAGAATGGTGCAGAAATGGACACAAGTCCCTTTACGAGAAAAGGGTCCTGAAGAACTGGAAGTAATAAGAGTTGATAAAACAATGGGGCCAGGTGAGGTGCACCCAGGTCCTTAAAGAACTAAGAGGTGGTGGCTGAACCTCTGGCTATCCTAGTTTAGCTAATCTCTGGAAACAGGGAGGTACCCAAAGACTGGAGGACAGCATATGTAGTCCCCTTATACAAAAGTGGGAACAAAGAGGAAGCAGGGAACTACAGACCAGTCAGCCTCACCTCAGTAGTGGGGAAGATCATGGAAGCACTACTGAAGGAGAGATTGGTGGAACATCTGGTTGTCAATGGACTACAGGACCCAAGGCAGCATGGTTTCACCAGGGGGAGGTCATGTCAGACCAACCTCATTGAATTTTTTGACTGGGTGACTAGGGAGGTGGATCAGGGGAGGGCAGTGGACATGGCCTATCTGGACTTCAGCAAGGCCTTTGACACTGTGCCACATAGAAGACTATTACACAAACTGGGGAATATGGGTGTGGGCAGGACAGCAGAGTGGTGGGTAGGTAACTGGCTGGGTGGCAGGACACAGAGGGTGGTGGTAAATGGCTGTCACTCCACAGAGGAAGAGTGACCAGTGGGGAATTTCACAGGGATCAGTGCTGGGACGGGTCCTATTCAACATCTTCATCAGTGACATGGTGCAGGACCTAGAAGGCAGAATTTCTCACTGTTCGCTGATGACACAAAGCTCTGTAACAGAGTAGACACACCAGAGGGTGTAGACAGAATGAGAAGCAACCTGCAGAAACCTGAAGAATGGTCAGGGGTTTGGCAGTTGAAATTCAATGCAAAGAAGTGCAAGATAATGCATATGGGGCACAAAAACCCTGGCACAATATGTCAGTTGGGTGGTGAGGATATAGCATGCACCAAGCAGGAAAGGGATTTTGGGGTTATCATCTCTGATGACCTCAAGGTAGGGAAACAGTGTGACAAGGCAGCAGGTAAAGCAAATAGGATGCTGGGATGTATAGGCAGGGGCATTACCAGCAGGAAAAGGGAGGTCATAATTCCGCTATACAAGACACTAGTGAGGCCCCACCTGGAGTACAGTGTACAGTTCTGGAGACCATACCTACGTGAAGGACATAGACAGGGTAGAGAAGGTTCAGAGGAGGCAACAAAGATGGTGCATGGATTGCATCACAAGTCCTATGAAGACAGGTTGAAGGAACTGAACATGTACTCCCTGGAGGAGAGGAGGGAGAGGGGATATGATAGAGACATACAAGTATCTTACAGGGAGGAACAGGGTGCAGGAAAACACTATTTTTAAGCGAAAAGATGTTCCAGGACTAGAGGGCATGGGATGAAGTTGAGAGGGGCGATTCAGATGAAACATGAAGAATTTCTTCACAGAACGGGTGGTGGACAAGTGGAACACCCTGCCAGAGGAAGTGGTGGGGGCTGAAACAATCACGGGATTTAAGAATGCATGGGATAGACATAAAAGAATTCTGGAGGTCAGGGGTAAGGTGCAACAGACTTCTAGGAAAACAAACTGAACTTACAAGCTCAAATGGGCAGACTGGGTGGGCCATAGGCCCTTATCTGCCGACACTGTCTATGTATCTATGATCCTCTGGTGGATCCTGTGCCAAAGAAGTTTCAATGTATCTTCATCCTTGGCAGCCCTGGTTGAGGGTTTGTGCCAGGGAAATTGTAACAGATTTTTCTCCTTGGCAATCTTTGCAAGTGAATTCAATGCCAAGACTTTGTTTCTTCATCCTTGGCAGCCCTGTTGAGGGTTTGTCCCAGGGAAAATTTCAACAGATTTCAGTTCTCTTGTGTGAAATTATTCCAGCAACCTCAGAGAGTGGGTTGGCTGAAGAACCAGAGCCTGTTTAAAAATCTCTCGCATCCCCCCTAACCTCTGCTAGGTTTTCACTAAGACATTAGCTTGGTACCAAGTAGGAACCCTATTTTCCCTTTTGCCCTGTTGCTTTCTTCTTTCATCAGCTGTGTGCATGAAGACATCAGAAAAAGTTTGACTTCCATTATCATCAGCAGACTTTTAGAGGTGTCATTCCACTCAGCCCCTCGGGGTCTGCAACTGTTTCATTCTCCTAATAGAGTAATAGTCATTTACCGCAGTGATTGTTTTTACTGTCATTCTAGAGTAATAATGATTTACTATGGAACCCCCTTCCTGGGTCTGTAGCTGCTCTGGAATTGTTCACCAAATTGCTTATTACATACATAATATACAGCTTGACAGATAGTGCCTTTAGGCTGAGTTGCACCTCTTAGGGTCATTGTGGAAAGGTTACATACTGTTTATGTTTGGTTTCTGGTTCCACTCTTCCCTTGTGACCATATCTGTCATTCCCTGTTTTATGAATAAAGCCCATCAGGCATTAACTTATAGATTGTCTCCTGCTGCTCCTTACCAGGTGCTTCCATCCACCCACCCACCCCATTCAAACCACAGCATTGTCTTGCCATTACACCTGCTTGAGGCGACACTGGTGGTGTGACTAAGAAAAGTGTGATCGTCAAGCACTCAGTCAGTTCACCACATCACTTTAAGTAACTTAAATAAATAGATGGAATTTTCTGATGTGAAATAGATCTGCCCCGATGAAGACCCGCTTGAGGCTGAAGTGCTGGGGCTGAGTGTTCAAGCCAGTGAGCTTCCACTTTGCCACAGTAAATTCAACTGTATTCGATTCCTGCCTTACTTGTTTCATTTTAGTGGTCTGTGAGTGCGTAGTGTTTCTTTTCAGTTCACTGTTGTTTGGACTAGCCACCTTGCTATGCACCCCCTGAACTCCTGTGTGCGATTTTTTTCCATTTCATTGGTATGGCTACCAACCTGCATTACTTCCCTGGAAGGGGGCATCCACAGCCTAGGATACTTCATGTCTAGAGGAATAGATTATCTGCTCACCAGGTTCATTAATGGACTCAGGTTGCTGTGGGTTGGACAGGAAGGGAAAGAACATTTGACCGCTCTCCTCTGCCAGGCAGGAAAGACTGGCTGCATCATTCTTATACTGCCACCATGTGGAGGCATGAAGGGCCAGCAACTTGCAGTGGAATGATGGGCAGTAGGTGTCATAACGTGTGCACCTCGATAGACAAGCATGCCTAGCACCACTGCACCCTGCTGATCAGTGGAGGGACTAGAAAACAGATAATAGGGAGGAGGCATATGAAGCCTAGCTTGCCTGTTATCCTCACTCCACCACTCAGGACCTAGACAAACATCTGGAATTGTGTCTCCAGTTTGAACACCTACATTGTGGAAATTGACAGTTGGGCAATCCAATTACTGTTTAAGTTGTCATAAAGGTCATAAAAGTTGTATTTCACACCCAGTAGGTGCAATTGATGAAGACCAGGCCCAGTGCACTGTGTTGGAACTGTGAAACTACAACTGGCACTAAACTGCATATGTCTTTTTCATGTCTGCAGGTACTCACCTTCAGAGAAGAGTTGATGGGCATTATAATGAAAGTAACCAGTCTATGGATCCCATGCCAACCACCGATTGCAAGCTGGGAGATGCTAGCCTTCATAAAGATGTCGCTGATCAGATGATCAAATGGCATTGAATTGCTGTGGTGATAGCCAAATGACTGACTGCCAGCTGTTGAAAGGCCACACTATAATAATGCATAGTGCATGGCTGTATGTCTGGCTTATATTTCAAAACTGGACAAGCTTACCAGTGTACTTCAGAAAAGGACCAAATTCCTCCAGTTGGTTTGCCCAAATTCTGGGAAATTATGAAACTTGACTAAAGAAGGGGGCATACAGTTCATAGCCTGGCTTTGGGTACATGGGGGACCAGAGTTGAACCATGACCATCGTCACATTGTGCGTGTTATTTACTCCCAATCTTCCAGGTACAAAACCCACCTGGTCATGGTATGTCAAGTAAGAAATACCCAAAGACAGCTGCTGAGTCAGGACTGTTGCCAAATGTTTGGCATCACTGTTGATTAGTGATATTGGATGAAACTGCCAGCAACAACTACATTGCCTACCTTTCTTGGAAATTAAGGTGTAATAAATGCATGTGGAATGATTTTGGCAAAGAACCTTTGTCTCAAGCCTAACTGAATTTCAGAATGAGGAAAATGGGGAGAAGACTACAAAATGTAGAATGAATTTCTGCAGTGAAACCATCCAAACCCAGAAGATTAGAATGAGAAGGGGAAACGGAAGGCATCCTACATGTATTCCACTTAAATGAGAGCATTAAGAGTGTCACAGTTGCAAGTGGCCTACTATTCATGTTTTGAAACACTCTGAGTTTTATTCTAAATTAACAGTTGTTTTTCTAACACTTCAGAAGTTTCTGTATATGGTTGAGTAGTAGACTGTTCAATACCCACCAGTAATCTGCAGAGAGCTGGCAGCAGGGTGAGGAACTGTTGTCTTGCTTTTGGCATGGCCAGTCACAGCTGTGCTGTCACGGCTTGCATAGGGCGCTGTCGTGCCCCCAACCAGATAAGTGTCCAGTATATCAGAAGAGGCTAAACAGATCTACATGGAGTGCACACAGAGGGTATGTGAACGTGCATTCACTTTCTCTACTTAGAGCCAACCACAATACGTGACCTGCAGTAGGAAAGCTTGCTGCTCGTTCACAGCACAATCAGGCACACAGCATGGCAGGCAGTACATTTCTTATCTGTTACTGACAAGAGAACAAACAAAACGTGCAGCACTCATGCTTTGTATGTAATACACCTGACGTAACTCCCACCCTCAATGCCTGCCCAATGACAAAAGGTAACCACCTCCTCCCCCGCTGTACTGTATTACTATAGGAACTGGTCAGCTACACATACCATCCCTAATATAACCCTCCCTGATGACCAAACTAAGCCAGCCATCCTCCCCCCAAACTCAGTCACTGACGAATAGTGTTTTTTTTTAAAGAAACCCCACCAACCAGGCCCTTCTATACAGAGTCACCACTCTGTTATCAAGTAAGAATTTAATTTCAGTTTGACATTTTGGCCAACAGACACAGTCATCTCTTCATGACTGCTGCTTCCAGGCTCACCACCACTGTTGGCTTCCTCCATCACTGCCACTGTTGATGCTTATCTTCCAGAGAAATGTGGAAGTAGTTGACAGTGCTGGTGGTGGAAGGTGAGTGGGAACATGCCTTGAGGAGTGATGGCTGCTATGAAAGAAGTGACTTAGTCCTATGGACCCAAATCTGCTATTTAAACTGAATATATACAATGTACAGATGTACAAAGTACAGAGTAGAGGAAGGCTGAATAGGTAAGTGTTGGATAAAATCTGGTTGAGGGCATTTATCTAAAAATATTCTTTGGCCAGGAGTATGTTCTCTGGTGGGTATAGTGTTGTTTAAGCTGGGTAGTCGGGAAAATGTATATATCTTACAAAAAACATTGGGATGAAAATCAGGTTTGAGGTGAAGTACTTTAGTGGGGAGGAGCTGGAGAAATTTTGTTTAACAACAAAATAAAAATGTTGGGATGGATGCTGTATTTGGGGAGAGCGCCAGCTGAGTTAGGAGGTCTGGATAGCACCCATGGATTAGGCTGGGGGGAAGGCTGGCTGTGTTAAGAGGTCAGAGAAGTTAAATTTTTATAAAAATAAAATGTACAAACAGCATGAAAACCTTTTTTCTGAAGGTATAAGACTTTTACAAAAAGCATCCCTGATCCTTTCTTTTAGTAGTGTTTCCATACATTTGCCCACCACCAAAGTCAAGCTTACAGGTCTGCAGTTTCCTGCTTCCTCCCTATTGAGAATTGTGACCACAACCGCCCTTCTCCAGTCCCCTGGGACTTTCCCGTATCCAGGGACAGGTGGAACACATCCATCAGAGGTGCAGTCAGCTCCTTAAGTTCCCTCAGTGTCCTGGGGTGAACCCTGTCCGGCCCAATTGCTTTATCCCCTTCCAGAACAGCAAAGGCCCAAAGCGAGGAAAAGATAGCTAACTCAGTTAAGAGGGGGGATAAAATCTTTTATAGGTACATCAGGGAGCGAAGAAAGACCAAGGAAGGGGTAGTGAGGCTTAATAAAGGGAGGAGGGTGGGCAGAGGTGACTGTGAAAAGGTAGAGATACTAAACAAATATTTTTGCTCAGTATTTACAAATGAAGAGGGGAGGCACCTAAAACAAACAGTAGAAACACTCTGGATGCAGAAGTTGATACTAGCCCATTTACAGAAGAAAGGGTTCTGAAAGAACTCTTAAAACTGAAGGTGGACAAAGCAATGGGGCCTGGTGGGATTCATCCCAGAATTCTAAAAGAACTAAAGGTAGAACTAGTGACACCACTGACTACACTCTTTAACAAATCATGGGAGGATGGGGTGGTACCCGAGGACTGGAGGAGGGCAGATGTGATTCCCCTCCACAAAAGTGGGAGCAAGGCAGAAGCAGGGAACTACAGACCTGTTAGTTTAACCTCAGTGATAGAGAAAATGATGGAAGCACTTCTGAAGGAAAGAACTGTCAAGTATCTAGAGGCCAGAGGGGCACAGGACCAAAGGCAGCATGGATTCACAGCGGGAAGGTCATGCCAGACGAATCTGATAGATTTCTTTGACTGGGTGACCAAAGTAGTAGATCAGGGAGGGGCTGTGGACATGGTCTACCTAGACTTTAGCAAGGCATTTGACACAGTCCCACATGAAAGATTAATATACAAGTTAGCCAGCCTGGGAGTGGGTCACAAGATGACAGCCTAGGTAAAGAATTGGCTGGAGAATAGGACACAGAGAGTAATAGTAAATGGAGTCCACTCTGAAGAAAGGGGGCTTACTAGTGGGGTACCGCAGGACTCAGTATTAGGACCGGTCCTCTTCAATGTCTTTATAAGTGACATTGCAGAGGGAATGGAAGGAAGAGTATGTCTCTTTGCAGATGACACAAAGATCTGCAACAGTGTTGATGCACAAGGTGGGGTGGAAAGAATGAGAAGGGACTTGGCAAGGTTAGAGGAATGGTCAAATGTATGGCAGCTTAGATTCAGTGCTAAGAAGTGCAAGGTAATGCACCTGGGAAACAAAAACCCAGGGGAAGAGTACACAATGGGGGGTGAGATACTAACAACAACAAAAATGGAAAGGGACCTGGGGATAGTCATATCAGATGACCTAAAGGTGGGCAAGCAATGTGAGAGGGCAGTAAGGAGGGCTGTGGGGATACTGGGATGCATAGGGAGAGGCATCACCAGTAGAAAACAGGAAGTTGTTATCCCTCTGTACAGACAGCTGGTGAGACCCCATCTGAGTACTGCATGCAGTTCTGGAGACCCAATCTCAAAGACATAGACAGGATGGAAGCTGTCCAGAGGAGGGCAACTAAAATGGGCAGGGTCTGCACCAGAAGACATATGAAGAGACTTAAGGAGCTTAATATGTATAGCCTCGAGGAAAGGAGGGAGAGGGGGGACATGATAGAAACTTTCAAGTACCTCAAGGGAATCAACAAAGTCCAAGAGGGTAGCATCTTTCAAAAAAAGAGGTGTGCAATAACAGGGGGGCACAATTTGAAGATAGAGAGGGGGACGGCTCAGTGGTAATTTAAGGAAGTATTTTTTCACAGAGAGGGTTGTGGATGCATGGAACGGCCTTCTGGAGGAGATTGTGGCATCAAAAGTGGTGGAATTCAAGCATGCATTGGACAGTCATAAGGCAATTCTAGGGGGTGGGGGTAGGAAGAAGTAGGCTGCTGGTTAACTAGGATCTGCAGCTTATCCATTAGGTAGGGAAATGGGTGGACTGGGTGGGCCAAGTGGTCCTTATCTGCCATCAAATTCTATGTTTCTATGTTTCTATGTTTCTATGTTTCAGTTGGACTCTCTACTCCATAAAAGGGCTGGTGTCTACTTCCCTTCATTTAATGCCCTTTTCCCATATCTGTGGCCAGTGCCCTGTGCCCTACCCCTTCCTTTGTAAATACTGAACAAAAGTACCTTTTCAATATGTCAGCTTTCTTCTGGTCCTCTTTTCACAGTTCCCTCCCTCCCCATGTAGTCTTATAATCTCTGCCTTGTTCTTTCTCTTTTTGCTTATATATGGCCACCTGGCTGGGCGTGTTGCATGTTGCAAACTACAGCTAATCTGTTTTCTGCTTTCCTTGTTCATTTATTTTGCTCATTTTCTCGTTTACTTCGCTAGTTTTCTCCCTTCATTTTAACTTTGTTGCTTAGCTTAGAATTGATTGTTAGGGTTTTTCAGTGAGGGAGTTAGTATTGTGCATTATCAGGATTTTAGATCACCCCTGCAGTGTACACTAGAGACGTTTGTCAATCCCGATACAACCCAGACAAAAGGGATTTTTTCTGTTTAGTCCCTGCCCCACTTAACCTGTGCAATATACGCTGAATGAACAGATCTGCCGTTCCTTACTGGTTGTTTTGCTGAGCTATCTGAAGTTGAGGAGAGGGAGTGTGGAGACTTTCTTGGAGGAGGAAGTATTGTGAAGCCAGAGTGGAGTTTGTCAGAAGATTTCTCCCTTCTTGAGCTGACCGAGACTGTAAACATCTGGGCTACCATTGCGCCCGGGCATTTTCCTGTTGGAGCTGGTCTTGAGGAGCATTGGCTCTGAGTTGGACATCTGCGAGGTTGGTTGTTGGTGCTGTGGGAGGGCCCAACATTGTCTGGTGACCTGCGTCTGAATCTGCTGCCACATAGAGTATGGGCCCTGAATCAGCTAGAGAACCGGCTGATGAGCTTGTAGCTCTCCCTGGCCCTCAGGGGGTCGGCTGGTGGGCTGACATTAGCTGATGATCATAGACATGGCAGTAGAATATCTCTGGTGGTGGTCTCTGTGGATGGAGTTTTTCGGGCTCCCGCTTGTTCATCAACCATCAGACCCTGGACATTTTCTCTGGATCACCATCTTGAAGAAGATTTTACCGTGAGGATTGAGCCATAGAGACGGTCAGATCTTTCATTTTATTTTTGGCGAATCTGTAAGTTTCAGGCAGTGAGAGTACCTGATGAACATTTGGAAGTTTCAGGCAGTGAGAGTACCTGATGAACTTAAGGAATCTCCAGGCAGTGAGAGTGCCGGAGGGGGTCCGAATACACCTTACACAATAATCTTAGGATTCAGTGCATCTTAGTGAGAGGAGGTGCACTTGAAATTCACTTGTTTATTTGAAGCTGGTTTTAGTCGCCATTTTTACTTAACAACTTGCCTGATTCAGTGCATTCTAGTAAGGAGGAGGTGCACTTTGAAGTTATGGACATTTATTTTGTGAGTCAAACTCCTCAAAAGGAATCACCTTCACTAGAGACTTTGGTGACTGGTTTTACAGCCTTAGTTTAAGTTACTGTTAGGCAGTTGTTATTAGAGTTTTGAATATATTATAGTGTAACCCCTAGATGGCGCTATCCCAGGGGCTACTACCCCTGCCTGATTTGCCACTAACAGGTTGAGGGGCCTGGATCCAATGGCGGGTGCCTCCACCCAGAGGTCAGGGTTTGCAATAGTTAAATTTACTTGGTCACAGCCCTCTGGGACACTGCAACCCCCCTTTCTTCCCACTAGTGGCCCACACAATATATCAGAATTACCTTCACAGTATACACTTACCCCAGGACTAGTTCCGCACTGGGACCTCCTGTGAAATAAGATACAGTGCAACAATCACAGTACAGTACTTTAACATAGACAAATACCTCAGGCAGTATAACTTTGCTGAAACAAGCAGCTCTGATTTATTTAGGGATATAACAAGGACAGGGAAATCAGGTTAATTAGCTTATCACTTTACTATCTACCTATGGCTCTGTGCATGGCCTATCCTACCAGTTACTGTCCTGGGTACCCAAGCCCTAGTGGCTAGTCCAAACTGTGGCAGCTGGAATTCTTCACAGTGAAAAGAAAATTAGTTAAAACAGTCAGCAGTACAGTGATTCCATTGGGATTTAATGTGGAAATCTGAACAGGAGCACTTGAATTAGTACTCTGACCCAAACAAAGAAGGTGTCCTTTCCAAGCAGGGGTACTCTTGATCTAACAGACTCTCAATTATATTGAAAAAGAGTACTATCAGGTGTTGCTTCTATCCCGATCGCAATGCACACCCGGAGAACATGGATCAGTTCCTGGCACTATGCAATCATACCTCCAGTCTTCTCAGGGTGAGCTCCTGGTTCTCACTTCAGAGATCTCTTTGATTCTTTTCACAGGACGGATTCAGTCCTAACAAGCAGTTACATAAGCTTGCAGACCGAACTCTGGGCCTTATACATTTTTTTTTGACTGAAACTGTGCATTGAAGGAGCACAGGGTTTCTTTCCCTTCACTGCCAGAGCTAAACTGAAACTCCAACAGACAAAACCGGGCACTTCTTTGAGTTCCTCCCAGTTCTTGATGGATTGGCTGTCACTGCCCAGTAGATTGCTGCTGTTGGTCCAAAAGCGGCCGAAGTCTAAACCATATCTCCAGAGTCACTGCCCCTACAATCCTCTTGTGGCTGGCTCAGATTATGAGTCCAAGTTCTGTCGTCCAAGGCACCATTTTAGAGCTAGCTTACCCCACACTGATTGGTCCAGTTCAGCAGTTCAAAACCAGAATGGGAACTAGGCAGACACAGTTCTGACTGCAAAAGAAAGAGTTAGACAAACTGTAATTTCATTATTACTGTAAATGGTTTCTGGCAAACAGTTACATCTTTCAGATAGGTTCCTTGCACTCCTAGTGATTGCAAAATGGAGTGAATTGGCAGCAGCTCGAGTGGTACTCAAACAGAGAAGCACACAGTCCCCCCATACAAACTAATTATGTCTGCAAGCAGACAGCTCTTAAAGAGACAGTACCAGAGGCTCTAAAAACACTCACTGATAAATGGCTTAAACGCCAAACACCATTCAGGCTTGGAGCATTCAAGCAAGCTCCTGGAAGTCTTTTGGGAACCCCCATTTGCAGGGGGGTTACAATAGTTTATTGTGTGTTGGGGGGTGGGAGTGTAGGGATATATATCTATTTAGATTTTAATAACCGGGTAAGCCCACTGAGACCAGAAGTCCCTTTTTCAGGAGTGACCAGGAATTAGTTACAGAAAGAGACATGAAGAAAACAGTTATTCTTTTTTACAGTAGTTACATATGTTGCTCAAGTAGACATTAGCGACAGTAGACAGGGGAAAAGTAAGGATTCACAATACAGGTTCAAGCATTATTTACACTAGTTACATTAGATACACACGGGTAGAATTAGAGACCAGTATACAGGCTACATCAAGGTTTAGGAGATAGATCCAGTAATGAAAGGAGGGTCAAGGCAGTGCACAGAACAGAGGCCTGGGCTAGGAGCTAACGGTTACAGCCACAGAGACTGAGATTAAGAAGTTATAGTTTGAGTCCAGACTTGAATTGGGTAAGGGTGGTAGAGACGTCAGGCTAGGTGGTAGAGAGTTTCAAGGTGGAGGCAGCAAACTTAAAGGAGCATTTGCCTTGGTTGGAGCGGATCTTGGGATGTTGAGGATGATCTTGCAGAGGGTTCAGATTTGTTCTTTGGGGGACAGTAGTCCTCTAAGATGGGGAGGGGAACCAAGGGTTGTGAACTTGAAGGCAAGGCAAGCTACAGGGTAAGCTAGTTTGTGCCGAAGTGTGGGGCAGTTTAGTCCTTAAGTGCATCACAATGATGACTCCTAGGAGAGGAGCTTGTGGTGAAACGAGCCACACGGTTGTAGAGAACGGAAAGTTTGTTGAATTCCATCTCATGGAGGAACTGCAGTAAAGGATCTCCATACAGTATGGAGGGGAAGAGGTTGCAGCTGGAAATTGCCCGGCATGCAACCGAGGATAGGGAATTCTCAAGACGGTAGAGGAGGCCAAGTTTTTGGTGGGTGGACCTGGTTATGGAGTTGATATGGGGTTGGTAGGTCATCTCTTGGTCGAGATAGATCTCGAGGTATTTGAAGCTGACCAAGAGCTCGACTCTTTTTCCTTGGTTTGTTCAGATCTGGAGCAGCTGACTCCTGTCAGAGCCCAGCCATCTTGACCCAAACAGAACGGCTTTAGTTTTTTCCTCATTGAGTTTAAGGGAGTTTGCGGAGAACCAGGCCTCAAGTATTGAGAGACTATTCTGCAGTTTCATGGCAATGACACTAGGTTGGGGATCACTACAGTATATTACAGTGTCATCCACGTACAAAATGAGTTTGCTGAGGGGGCAGTTTCCCTCACTGTTATTGAGGAAGAGTGAAAAGAGCAGGGGGCCCAGGATTGAGCCCTGGGGCACCCCTGTGGTAATGGATCTTGGGACAGACTGGGCACCCTTCCAGCAGACTTTTGGGTACGTCATCAGATAGCTCCTGAACCAGGAGAGTGAGTGAGATACAGTCCTAAGTGCAGGAGTTTTGATAAGAGGAGGTTATGACTGACCAAGTCAAAGGCCTTGGACAGGTCAATGAAGAGGCACCTGTTGGGAGCCTTGGTCCATAGAGGCAAGGATGTCCCTCAGTGAGCCGGATGAGGTCAGTATCGGTACCTTGGCCTTTCTAAAACCATGCTGCACATCAGCCATGAGAAAGTGCTGCTCAAGGTAGTCTTGAAGCAAGCTTTGAGAACTAGTCTTTCCTAGATTTTCCCAAGGGACTAAGTAGGAGATTGGTCTATAGTTTCCCAGTTTGTCTCTGGACCCACTTTTGTAGACAGAGACAACAGTGCAACTTTCCATATGTAACCCCTTGTTACCCAGGGTTAGTAGAATCCCAGTAAGACCTAGTGGTAGGCAGGGAAGGCAGCTTGTGAAACTCCAGTTAAATGGGTTTCACACTGTCTCACTCTGTTCTCAGTCTCAGCTGAGACTGAGGGATGACATCACCAATAGAACTATTGCAGCTGCATGAGCCACAATGGAATCTGCAGCAAGGGAGTTGGAATAGAATGTTGGGAGGTTTGAACAGTAGTCTGTGGTCAGTTGGAATTGGGAGCTTGCTGTGAAAGCAGCTCAGTAGCTCAGTGTAGGCTCTTGGAGCCTCAGCCCTGACAGAGGGCAACTTTTAGGTAAAAAGGGTGTGTGTCTCCACCAAAAGAGAGACACAGAAGATAATTAAAGTGGTGGAGACTGCTGTTTTCGGGTCGCAGTGCCCCTTCCCTCTGGGGATGGGGGCAGGAAAGGGTTTCCTGCAAATTCCTGGGGCAACCCCCTAGTTCTGCTATTAAGGGAGAAGCTGCCTATTTGTTCCAGAGTTTTTTTCTTGGGGAACAAGAAGACTTGTGAGTCACCTGTGGGGCACCTGCAACCTAAGGGTGAGTGTCTGCTCTTCCTGAAAGGGCCTATGTTTTTCACCCTGGGACTTGTGTAACAATGTGGGGATTGAACTACTGAGATAGTGGGAGGCCTAGAGTAATAGGCTTAGCCAACAAGTAAAAGTAGGTTCAAGTCCAGTGCTTATTGGGATCAAATGATATGTAGAGGAGATGTGACATACGTCTACCCAGGAATCTACATTTGCAAGTTTTCAGTAAAGGAATTGTTTAGTTTCCAGAGAAATGGCCGGGTATGGGCTGTGGGAGCTGGAGGTGGGAGACACCCCCATCTTTAGTGACCAGGTCCACCTCAACGGATTTGCTCTGTGTATTTCTGCTTTGCCTCAGACACTTGGCCAGTGATGAGGGAAGTACCAGACATGTGATTGGAAGGAAAATTCCCTCTAGGAGTCGAAGGCTCTAGTGTGGTTTGGGGAGCCACAACAGGATAATTGGTTCATTTCCAAAAATGGACCACGGATCAAGTGGCGGTCAAGGAAGCCAGGCCAGTACAGAAAACTCAAGTAGTGTACAAGTCCGGGCTGTGTGCCTGGTGGGTTCAGAGCCTGAGGGCTGGAAATAGTAAAGAAATGTTCTGTTGTCTCTAATCTGCATTACCAGGAATGTAGCCCCGTGGGGGGCCATCTATGCTTTGCTTTATTCAATTTGGATGTGACTAAAAGCCACACTGTAGAATCCCATTCCTGGTTCTGGACATTACAGTTTTTGCTCCCTGTGTTCGGATTTACTTAAGGTGCCCCTGTGCAGAGTAGCCGAACCTAGGTCCCCTGTGCCGAGTAACCTCATCCTCCCCGAACCCAGTCCCCACCAGGTACTGCTGTCAGCTTCAACAGCATGCTACCTGTCATTTTGCTAAAAAGGCAGGGGTGAGGGTTTACACATATTTTTGGGACAATACCTTCCTGGAGCGATCTATTTATAAGGATAACAGGACGTGTGATAGCCGGTGCAGCAGCCCTCAGTAGGCGAGGTTCAAGTTGGTCATGGCCTAGCGAGGAGGAGGGGTTAATTTTGTGTAGGTGAGGTATTACCTCAGACTGATTGACTAGTTTTAAATGCAATTGAGGCCGGGGATTTACCCAAGTATCTCCAGAGAGGAGGGTAGGCCTAGAGAGGATGGGGGGAGGGAGTACCACTTGAGTTAGTGAAGGAGGCATTGAAGGCCTCAGCAACTACTGATGGGCCATTGGTCAGTAAGTCCCCAACCAGGATGGAGTCCGTTTGACTATTTGAGGAGCCTTTGATGAGTATGTTTAAGTGGTCCCAGAATATTTTCGGATCGTGTAGCTGTTTAGTCTGGAGGTCATTTAAGTATAGAGATTTGGCCTGTTTCGAGGCTTTTTTACACTGGTTTCACAGCTCTCTATACTTTTCCCAGTCAGATTGGTTGCCAGAGGATTTGTAGTTGCCCCATGCTCTGTCCCGGAGGAGCATGGAATGTTTGAGGCATGGGCTCAATCATTTATGGCATTTTCCCTTTACCCTGAGCTTTTTTAAAGGTACATGCTTGTTTGAGGCCGACAAGAAGGCTTGAATGAAATATTCAAGAGCCCCATCAAGTGAGGGGAAAGACGTAATAGGGGCCCAGTCAATGTTCCACAAATCAGAGCAGAAGTCGTCTGGTGCAAACCTACTGTTGTTCTTTGCTTCAATGACCTTAGGGGTAACTTTTGGGAACTTGTTGGACCAAATGCAGAAAACAGGCGAGTGATCACTCAGGGAGTTCACCATAATCCCTGCTGACAGTATACGGCCTGGGCAGGAGATGAGGATCTAGTCAATGAGAGAGTGGTTCCCAGATTATGTCGTGTGTAAAGGTCAATGACCTGTGTATATGGAGAGCCAAGTAGAGGGTTTTTGCAGGGGATGAGAGCAGAGAAGGCCAGTGGAGATTGAAATCCCCAAGGAGTATGGTCTCCCCTAAGGCATGGCCCTCAAGGAGGTTTGTTAGGGATTGCAGTGAGGAGGCAGGAGATTGAGGGGAAGGTAGACCCCCCTAAGGTAAGGGGTTTGGTGTTCCCAAGAAGTATTTTTATGAACAGCAATTCAGCTAGGGAATCACTATGAGAGTGGAAGTCCAACTCCAAAGCTTGAAGATCATTGCTAATGTAGATAATAACCGCTCCTCCCTTTTTTCCTACCCTGTCTTTTCTAAAGGTAAGGTAGCCCACTAGTTCCACTGCGTGGGGGAGGATCTATGGTTTGAGCCAGGTTTCAGTCAGGGCTAGAACGTCAGGCTTATAGAGTGACACCCATGCCTCCAGGTCATGGAATTTGTGCCTTAGACTGCCCATGTTTATGTGAGCAAGTTTGATCCCTTTAGAGTCTGCCCACAGGGGGCATGAGGTGGTGTTGAGAGTGAGATTTGGGGAGAAAGGACCAGGATTAGGCTCATTATCCCCCCTAGGGCAAGAAGGGTCCTACCAAAATGACCAGGTGGTGAGTAAGGAGGGGCGGGGAGGTCAGTCCCCCATCACTCCTCTTAGGAGGAGAAACCTGGACACCACCTTGTGCATCTGGCAAGGGTCCAGGCGGGTGTAAGATTAAAAGAGACCCATATGGAAAGGACATTATGACCTTGTAAGCAGGTAGGAGTTGCCTTAGGAAAGAAGAGCAGATTCAAGCTGATACCAGCACATAGCTTGGGGCAGAAATTATCTATACGTTGTTTTTGCTAAGAATTCTAAGTAGAGTATTTGGCAGTGACTGAAATTATATGGGAGGAGAGGTTTCCCCTTAGGAGTTAAGACAGCACCAAAGCAACCGGGGAGACCTCTAGTGTGGAAAACTATGAACTAATTGATAGTTTTGAGAAAGTTTGTTATCCCAGAAACGACAGTGAGCCTCTAGTGGCAAAACTGCATAGCTTGCAGATGGCAAAGTGAGCTGATAGGTGTTTTTAGCTCACGTGACCATTCAAGGCACTATAAGTTAGAGTGCCGACCAAGGATGGTGGTGGGGGTGGCGGAGCAGAGCCGGTACACACAGCAGCCTCACAGCATGCCAGGAGTGTTTGTGTGCAGCGATCAGTAGGGGGCTACTGATTTGTCCAGGTAAGCCCCTTGGAAATGTATTTTGCCCCTTTCGGAAGTCTGTCAGTTGTTGCTTTAGGATTGCTTTACAGATTAAAATCCCTCCTTGCTTTTCATTTACCTTCGCTTCAGACGCCGCAACGGGGATGGGGAGGGCAGGAGCTGAGGCCCTCACAACCTCAACTGCGATATCCCTGAGTACCTGAAATGAAGAATGAGGAGGTGAGCACAGGAGTTTATAATTGTGGAAAAAAACGGAGGGGACATAAATTAAGCATTTAATTTATCATTTAAGATTGATTTTGTTTTTTGTAGTTGTGTAAACTCCATCCTCTCTGTGAGAGAGAGAGAGAGAGAGAGAGAGGAGAGGGAGTGAGAGAGTGAGAGAGAGTGAGCGGGAGAGAGGAGGAGTTTTTTGAAGGGGTGGGCTTAATTCTGTGTTTTTTGACTGTCTCTTATTATTTTATTTTTATTTGATTTTCCACCAAGTGAGAGATGATGGAGAATTGAACTGCTTGTTTACTGTTTGGGGGTGTGCTTTATTTGTTTATTTTGATAATTGTCGGGAATTTTGGGCTTGGTCATAGATGTTAAGGCCTTGGCGGTAGTAATATGTATTGGAGGTCTGCCCCTCTCCCCGGTCATGTGCTATTCATCCTCTGAACTTCACGACCTCCACCTGTTTGTCTCCCCCCATTTGCAGTTTCCAACCTATCAGTGCTGTATTGCCTGTCGGGTGGGGGATGGACAGGGGGTTGCGAATGGCAGAGAATGAATAAGTGGAGCTCTCACATTGGGGTTGTTAGGTCCAGGAGACGCCCTGGGGCAAAATGGACTCTGGAACGTGATCCTCCATGTCTGGTTTCCATACCCAAGGGCACCACCATTGGTGGGCAGGTAGCTCAGGCGGCCCTAGAATCCCGTACAACTCGAGCGGTGTTATACAATGCCAGATCCATTAAAAACTAGACAGAAATTATTGCAGATCTTATCAGGACAGCTGATCTGGCTTGCATCACCAAGACCTGGCTGGATGAGAATGCCAGCCCCACTTTGGAGGCTGCGATTCCGGCTGGGTATTTGGTGATGCACCACTTGAGATTGGACCATGGGGGGTGCGGCAGTCTGTTTCAAGGCTGAACTGGGCCTCACAGGTGTACCAGTTGAGGAGGCCAAGTCATTTGATTGCACCATAGTAGGAGGTGTAAGCTGTAGGATCGCCCTCGTCTACCATCCACCAGGGGATGAGAAGTGATTCCTTTAGGAAGTAGTAGACTTCATGGCCAACATGACGTCAGAGTTGCCCAGGCTGATGGTCCTGGGTGACTTTAATGTCTGGGTCAATGACAAACTCTTGCAATTTGGACAAGACTTCCTCCACTCGATGACATCACTGGGCTTCACACAGATTGTTGCCTCTGCTACTCATAAACACAATCACTCTCTTAACTCGGTTTTCCTCCTGGGGATTGAAGCCTTCAATCTGGGGGTGGAACCAGTCAGATGGTCTGATCACTACACTGTGAGGTTCAGTTTTTGCACCCCTATTCATAGGCCAGCCCCTGTGGAGATGGTCAGATACTGCCCTTTATGGGATGTGAGCACTGATGGCCTTGCGGTGGTTCTTGACCTATCAGTAATTCTTGAGGCAAACAAGAGCCCAAAGGACCTGGTTCAGACCTATAATAAGGCCATTACTACGTCCCAGGACTCTGTCGCTCCTGTCTGTGTTTTTCCTCTCTCCCTTCACCCTTGGTCCCCGTGGTTTGATGGGACCTTCAGGGAGTTTCGGCGACTAAGATGAAGGTTAGAGCATTGTTGGTGGAAAACCACCCTGGAGGCCAACCATCTTAGATTGATGGAACATTATCAAGTCTATCAATCAACAATCACCCATAAGAAGGCAGAGTTCCTGTCCAGGGAGTTTGCTACTGCCCAGAACCAACCAGCTCAGCTCTTTTGAACTGTGGACAGGCTGTGTAACCTAACCTGTCTTCAGTCCCCAACAGCCTTTTCACAGTCTCAGTGTGATGAGCTTGCTCAGTTCTTTGCAGATAAGGTCTCCGCTATCAGGGCGGAAATACAACCGGCACACTTTAAAGGGGCTGTTAGTGATCGGTGTTCAGTCACTCTTCTTCACTTTCCTCGAGTACCTTCAACAAGCTGGAGTCTGGGGATGTTATGCGGATTGTCCAGGATATGTCCCCTACATGCTGTAGTTTGGATCCAGGCCCAATGTCCCTGATTATGGGTTGTTGTGACATCGTTGGCCCAGTCCTTGCAGGGATAGTCTGGTGCTCCCTTGAGTCAGGTGAGTTCCCTAGCTTCCTGAAGGAGGTGGTGGTGACACCTCCCCTGAAGAAAGCTTCTCTGGACCCAGGTTGCCCTGCTAACTACAGACTGATCTCTAACCTTACTTTTGTGGGGAAGGTGATTGAGAACGTTGTGGCGCTACAGCTGGAGAACCATTTGACCATCCATGACATCTACGACCCTCTCCAATCCGGTTTTCGTAAGATGCATAGTACTGAAATTGCGTTGCTTCGGGTGCTCAGTGATCTCTTGATTGCGAGAGATCAGAAGTGCTGCTCCATCTTGGTATTTCTTGATCTCTCCTAAGCTTTTATTTTTTATATTATTTATTTATTAATTTATCTCCGTAATATTCACAATAAAGTACATTTCATAACATATCTTCAGATCTGGTACACATAGTGATCAGCAAGATACATTTTATCTTTCCAGAATCCAAATATGAATACAGATTTTTATTAGTTTCCTATTTCCCCATTCTACAGCAAATACAATATTTATCTTACCTTTACATATATTGCATTTCTGTATTATTCAGGGTATGAATGAGTCACCTATCTGAGAAATATATATAAAACCCACTTCCTACACACAATCTAAAATTTCTGCACCTATCCCTAGAAAAGGCTATTGTTTTCTCTAAATAAAACACCTCCTTCAAAATTTCATGCTATTGCCTCAATGTGATGATGCTTGCCTATGCCAATTTCTCATAATCGTTTTTTTAGCAGCTGCTAGGTAGAGATATAATTGACTTTTCTTAGGGGTATAACATTGTCCTCGAGAATATATAGTAAGACCAATTGTGGAGTAAGCCTAATTTCCCTTTCCGATACAGCAGCTATACTCCTGCCCAACTCCTCCCAAAACTGCTGTAGAGTTGGCCATCCCCAGAATATGGGCACTGCATTAGCCTGCTCTTCCCCATATTCCCTCCAGCACCTGGCAGAAGAGTCTGGAAAGTACTTTACTAGTTTATCTGGCATACTGAAAAATTGTGTTTGGCATTTCCAGATAAACTCCTTCCAGTATGGGGCTTGTGAAATTGTCATTGAGTGCTGGATGAGAGCTATCCAGAGCTCATATGAAAAATCTGTCCTCAGTTCCTCATTTCAGGCCCTTAATATACTTGTTGTCAATTTAGTCCAATGCTTCCTTAGCACTTTATAAGTAAGCCAAACCAGATGTGTGGGCACATATCATATTATTGCACCCATTATCAACTGCATATAGAGAGGGATTGGATCTGGGAGTGTTCTCTTCTCTGGGACTTTCTCTGTTAAATATTCCTTTACTTGTAAGTATCTGTAATGGTCCTTATATGGGAGTTGATAATCTGATTGTAGCTTAAAAAAGGGTACCACCCCATGTGCATCTAAGAACTGGTACACATTGTTACCCTTACAGTGCCATCTTTGGAATGCTAAATCTTAATGTCCCAGGAGAAAGTCTTTAGTTAACATCAGTACTTTAGAGTAATAGTAACAGTATTCAGAATTTGAATGGGATCTGATTCTGTACCATGAGACCAAGGTATTCTTTGTTCAAAAGGAAAAGTCTCTAAATATAGGCGGGGTGGAAAAGGGGGCAAATAGTATAGGGGAAATATCAGATAAATCATTAATTGTGAACTCTATAGATTTCCATGGTATATGATAATTCTTGTTTACCCATGCTAATACTATGCTGCTAGTCACCACCCTATGATATTCTAAAAGATTAGGGACATTGAGACCTCTCAATGCCATAGGAAGTTGCAAAATTGACCACCTGATTCTAGGGCGCTTACCTCCCCAGATAAAGTGAGAAAATATTCTGTTCCAAGTTATAAAATAAAACTGGGCTGGCATGATAGGTAAAGTTAGAAAAAAAATATAAGATTTTCGGGAATAATGTCATTCTAATAGCATCAATCCGATGATAAAAGGACAAATGCATATGAGCCTAAGATAAGAACTTATCTTCTAATTCTTGTGTTAATGGCTCATAATTTGAAAGTTCCAAGTGGGTCAAGTTTTTGTTAAATTTACTCCCAAATACAGTATCTTATTATAGCACCATCTAAAGGGGAAAGTCTCCTTCAGTACTCTTGAAGGGGAAATATTTAAGGCTAGTATTTCTGTTTTCTGGACATTCATGATGTATCCAGAAATAGACGCAAAACTCTGCAAAACTTTCAGCATCTCAGGGATAGAAATTTCTGGTTCCAATAGTGTAAGTAAAATATCATCTGCATAAAGAGAGATGGTATAAGCCTGACCCCCTATGGAGATCCCCTGGATTCCCTGGTGGTCACGAATCGCTATTCCAAGGGGCTCTATATAAAGGGCAAATAAAAGGGGGGGAAAGAACATCCTTGCCTGGTGCCTCTAGACAAAGATATTGGTGAGGAAAGGTGGCCATTAACTTTAATATATGCTTGGGGGTTCTTATATATTTGCTGTACCATAGTAACAAATTTGTCAGGCAATCCAAATGTTTTTAAACTTTTCTATAAAAATTGCCATCCCACCCTATTGAATGCCTTGTCAGCATCTAAGTTGATCAAGGTAGCAGGAATTGTTCTCTGATTTACATAATCCATTTAATGAATCATTCTCCTAATATTATTTGCTGTTTGTCTCAAATGTATAAAGCCAGATTGGTCTGGGTTAATAATATGGGACAGGATTTCCTCCACTCTACTCGCCAATATTGACATGAATAGTTTATAATCCATGTTTAGGATCGAGATCAGTCGGTATGATGCCACATGTCTAGGGTATTTTTCAGGCTTTAATATAGGGGAGATCACTACATAATCCCAAGATGGTGGAGGGGGTCCGCCGTCTTTGAACTCTTTAAATGTTACCAACAAGGGAGTAGTGAATTCTTTATGGTATGTTTCGTACCATTCAGACGGGAACCCATCTGGTCCAAGTCACTTTGTTGTCTTACTCCTTGAGATAGCTATTTTAAGTTTTTCTTGGGAAATGGGTATAGCAGTTTTTCCATCTGGGTTTGAGAAATTTTGGGGAGGGTGTGATCTGTCAAGAAACTCTCCATTTCCAGAGGGTCTGGAACTCCCAAGGGGGTATAAAGCTGGGTGTAAAATTCTTGAAATAGTGTTAGGATGTCCTTAGCAGTGGTTGCTCTCTGATCCTGCCTAATTGAGTTTATTTCAGTTATTGTTGAGGCTACCCTATTCCCTCTAATGCGATGAGCTAGATTCCTAGCTCCCTTCTGGACTCCCTCATACTTGTAAGTCTTAAGGTAAAACAGTGCTTGTTGGACTTTTTCATCCGTTATTTTTGTAATGCCACTTTCACCTGTCGAGTTCTACTTCTAGCCTCTGTGTTTTGTGGGTCCTGAGCTTGTTGTAGAGAATGTCATTCCTGTTGGAGATTCTTATAGGCTAGTTCTCTCTGCTTATGTGTATAAGCACCATGGGCTATGACCGTGCCTCAAATTACTGCCTTCATTGCATCCCACATCATGGTGGCTGTACAGTCCCCCACGTCATTTTCCTTCAGGGTTCGTGTAATTTTCTCACCCAGCTGCTGCTTAAAGGCACCATTTCTAAGCAAGGCCATGTTCTGACGCCACACTGGGTTTTTCTTTGGGACATTTAAATTCAACTTTAATAACAAGAGGGAGTAGTCTGATAAAAAACTAGGGTATATATCAATGTCCTGTATCATGTCAATATGCTCCTTGGAGACAAAAAAATAATCTAATCTGGAATGTGAATTAAACTGCGATGAATAAAAAGTATAGGCCCTTGATGTAGGTAACATATGTCACCAAACATCTAGTAGCCCCAAGGAGGTCTGTTGTGTTTTAAAATATTTTTGGGCTGGAGTTGTCCGATGCTTCATTAGCACTAAAGAATCAAACTGCAGAGATAAGGTCAGGTTAATATCCCTACCTATAATTATGCAACCCTGTTGTAGTTCGATTAGTTTATTAAAGAAAGATTTAAACTTCTGTGAAGAGGGTTGTGGGGGGGGGGCATAAATATTCACTAAAGTAGGTTTTTCCCATATACAGTGCCAATCAGAATTATAAAACAGCCCATAGGATTAGAATAATGTGTTTCTACTTGAAATGGTGTTGTAGAGGGCAACAGAATTGCTATGCCTTTGCGTTTTCCTTTGGAATAAGATGAAGAAAATATTCTAAACCTACCCCCCCCATGTAAATTTTTGATGTCCTGCATTTGTTAAATGAGTTTCTTGGAGGAAAATTAAATCCCTATTAAGTTTTTTAAGATATTGAAACAAACAAGATCTCTTTATGGGGCTATTTAAACCATATATGTTTAATGATAGTAATTTTATTGGTGTTATAGCCATTTGGTGTTATAGCCATCATTGATTTTCCATATTTGCTAAAAAACTGCCTTTAATAGGTTGCTCTATATTAAGTTTTCTCCTGTTTAATTTATGGCCCGTGATCCAGCCTTAAGCCTCTTTTTGTTCTCTTTAGTTAGATTCCAGCTACGGATACTTCGCCAACCACTACCTGCACACAGAACACCTTTTCAGAAGATCTGTATGTCCAGCCTTTGAACCTTAGGAGAGAATATTTTTTCAGAATTAATAACAACATTCAACTGAACCTCTGAGGTGATTAAATTATTATCACCCCTAAAACTAGAACTATTTGCAATATAGTTTCCCCTCATTATATTATTTATGGATTGATACATAATCCCAAATTCATCTCCTCTAAGGGGTTGAATGATGACTTCCACAGAAAGGGAGAACCATAACTGTCTCCCTAGTTGTGTCCCTCCGTAAAATACAGGTGACACTAGAGGAAAACCAGACACTTTCCACATCTGGGTCTCTGCGGGGGTTTAAAGCCCGTTAATAAAAAATGAAAATATAGCTCCAGTCGGGAAGCAGAAAAGGTAACTATGCCAAGCAGTTTGCTGCTTAAGGTTAGAAGCCTCCAGAATAGAGCTAAACTTAAACTAAACATGAGCACCGTGTGCCCTCTCATGGTTGGCTAGGAGCTCCCCTCTTACTTATAACAGTTCTGTGCACATTCTATGTCTCCTCCAAATTAAGCTCTTTCATTAGGTCCCCAATTGCCCCAGTATTGTGCTAAGGGGAATCTAGGAAAGTCATGCATCCATGCAACACTTTTGCTTTTATTCTGGATATGTATGGGCAATAATTCATCTCAGAAATAGTACTCTGTTCACCAGTCAAACTATCAAAGCAGCCGCACTCTAAAATTAAATCCCCATTTAACACACTGGAAAAAGTCTCTCCGCAATGCCATGTTTAATCATGGGGGAGAAGGAGACCCATAACTTTTTCTAGCATCTTAAATTATTTTTATCATAATTTAATGGACCAATTCTCTTTCTGGGGTATTGGAGCAAAAGTCAAATATTTAGGTATGTCTTCCATCAAGATCTACTGTAGAAAATCCTTGTTTATAGATGTGTCCTGATGATTGCTATACTATAAAAGGTTGTTGAACTAAGAGAGTGTAAAACTAACAGCAATAAAAAAAGAACCACCCTTTAGCTCCTGTTAGGAGACTCTTATGTTACTCAGAAATATCCAAATTGTTTTAAGTCACATATAAAATTGGCTGTTGCGGTGTCTCCTCTAAGATTGTCTGGAGAGGAGCTCTCAATCTTCCTCGATGACTTGATCGACTATCCTGTGGCCTACACAAATGCTTCAAGTCGTTCCTCTGGCTGGACATCTAAATGAGACTAGTCTAGCTGAGGGTGCTGCCAATTTCAAGCTCGGAGAGTTGTGGGGAGCACCTCCTTTTGAGATTGTTTGCCATCTGGCCGAACGTTGTTCCAGCTGGGATTGCTGGGCTTCCTGGCACTTAAATTGTATGCCATGCTTCGTTAACTCTTCCCTGGCCACATCCACTGTCCCAAACTCTCTTCTACCTGTGGGTGACTGCACCACAAGTCTTGCTAGGTAAGGGGTAATAAATTTGTATCCTTTTTCTTTTAATGCTGGCAAGATGTCTGCATAAGCTCTCCTTGCTCGCAGACTCTGTGATGCATAATCGTTGTCAATATATATTTAAGTTTGTCCATAGAAAATCTTCTGCCATCTCCAGGCCATTGAAAAACCTTTTTCTTTAGTAGCATAACTGAGAAATCTAGCTTTTATGGACCTGGGGTGACTATTGGTATCCGTTGGTGTTGGACCCAGTGCTTGGTGAACGCATTCCATATCTTATAGTAGTTCCTCAGGGAGCTCTAATGCAGTTTTCAGGAGTGTTACTGTAAACTCTGTGATGTCTTGTTTTTCTGCCCCCTCAGGGATACAGTACATTCAAATGTTCTCTGCATTTCCTGTTGAGCTTGCATTTGATTTTGCTGTTCTTGGATAGTCTGTATTATATTTTCTAAGTCATCCACTCTATTTTCAACAACTGTAACTTGTTCTGTGTCGTTGGCTCTTTGCTTCAGTAAGGCAACATCTTTTTGGAGCTCCGAGTACATTTCTTTTATTTTGGCTTGAAATTAAAGCAGATCTTTGTAGATCATGTCAAGCTTTACTCTTATTTTTAGGAGTTTTCGGCTTTAGGTTTGCTTTTTCTGTGATGTCTATAGAAGCAACTGATTGCTCTGACTCCGAGGTGTTGTCCCCCACGTTGTTTGCTGTGTACATGCTACCCCTTGGAGACATTGTAAGCCTGTATGTGCTGAGGTTTCACTGCTATGCTGATAAAATACCTAGCTCTACCTATCTTTCGCACCTGACCAGGATGGTGCGCTTTCTTGTATTTAACAACTGCCTCGCTGAAATCCAGGATTGGATGAATTCCAGCTTGCAGAAGCTGAACTTGGGAAAGACTGAGGTGGGTTTGGGGCTGGTCAGCTACTGGGCTTTACTTGCAGGGCTCCCAGCTTCTTGCCTCTGAATGGGTGTGGGGGCTGGGGGTGATTCCTGATGATGGGCTGACACTGCGATCTCGGGTGTTGGCAGTCATCAAGTCTTCCTTTTATCACCCGAGGAACATCATCAGGGTCAAGCATCTAGTTCTGTCCGGCGATCTTCCTACACTGATCCACACCTTTGTGATCTTGTGCCTCGATTACTGCAACTTCCTTTACCTAGGTCTGCCAGGGGTTGATATCTGACACTTGCAGCTGGTGCAGAACGCTGCAGCCTGGTTGTTGATGGGGACCCCATGGATGTGTCACATCTCACTGGTGCTGTGTGAACTGCACTGGCTGCCTATTCAGTGGTGGATCACCTTCAAGATCGGGCGTCTGACTTATAAAGCCCTACATGGACAGAGCCTGGACTACCTGAAAGAGCTCCTTTCCCCCTACTGCCCTGGGTATCTGCTCCACTTTGCTGATGATGGGTTGCTAGAGATTCCAAGGGTATCTCTAAAGCCATTGGGGGCCCATGCATTTATGTATGTGGCTCCAGCCCTGTGGAATTCTCTACCCCATCAGCTACGGGAGTGCATGACCGTGGGGGGTTTCAAGCAGGTCCTGAAAACCCATTTGTGGTGCCAAGCCTACCTGAATTGATTTTATTCATATCTTTACTATGTTTTTATTGTTTTATCTTGTTTTTATTGTTTTATCTAATTTGTATGTTAAAGTGTCTTGGCAGTTTAAAAGGCGCTCTACAAGAGCCACCAATTCAGGGCATCCCCATAGGAAACTCCACTTTAAAGATTTTATGTAGAAACATAGAACATGACAGCAGACGAAGACTGTGGATCCATCTAGTCTGCCTTAGAATTTCCAAGTCCTGGAATCTAACGCTCCATCTGTATTATACCTTTCCTGATCCCAGAGTTCCCACATGAACCCTTGATCTATTCCACCCTTGTTTGAAAGCAGATGTGGTCCTTGCATTTGCCACCTCCACTGGTAGGCCTTTCCAGGGTTCCAACACTCTTTCTGAGAAGTAACACTTATTTATTTTTTATTTATCTATTTATTCATTTTATTTAAATTTTGATGACCAGGTGGACCCTCTGAGACAGTCAAGTCCCTTCTTCAGGGGTGACCCGAGGAACCAAATGTTCCAAGCATAAGAAAACAGTATGGATACAGATAATTATGTACTAATATCATTGAACAGTTACATACATTCATGGACTAAACTAGTCATCCCATTCATTGGGAAACAGTACAAATTACAAATGTCAGGTTTCTCGGATCTCTTCTGAAACTCCCTCCATGTAACTTCAATTTGTGCCCCCTGGTGGCCGAGCTGATGACCCTCTGAAAAAGTTCTGTGCATGGTACCTTATTCATGTCTCTCAAGAACTTAAACATCTCAATCATATCCCCTCTTTCACTTTTTATTTCCAGTGAGAACTAGTTTAGCTCTTCCAGGCATTTCTTATACGAGAGTCCTTGGAGGCCCAGTAATGCCTCCCACTTCGGACCTGGAGTTCTTTGATACTGGATCCCTTTCCAAAGGATAGACTCCCCTTGATCTAACCTTCTCCACTCCCACAACACACCCCCTTAGATTGTGGGCAGGGCCTCCTGCCCTTACATGACTTCCAGAAATACTGCTTAATACTGTATATAACCGACAAAGAACTGCTTATGTGTTTAGTAATCACTGCTCATTACTCAGTTAATAATGTATGCTTGTGGGGGCATGGCCAGCTGCCGAGCTTAATGGATGCCTGAGCAAGGAGTGCTTTCAATCCCCACCGCACACCCGATTTAAATCTGCTTCGTACCTGCTTTCTGCAACCCCTCTTGCTCCGTGTGGCTAAAGGAGTGTTTCACCCTCTGGTAGCTCCATTCTGGATCTCCGCCCCGCTCGGGAAGTACCTAGTATTTCCGTCGCCTGTCTACACATCTGGTGGCCTGGCCTACCATTAAAATGGAGCCTTCTCCTTCTCCTTCACATCCAGAGGGCGGCCTGGCTGAAATACAGAAGATGTTCGCCAAAATCTTGCATCGCATGGATAATCTGGACAGTGCCACATGGAAAAACACCACGGATATAGTGGATTTATCGCAACAGGCTTGTATAATGGAACACAGACTTTCAGAGGCAGAAGACGTTTGCTGGCGAGCCGGGGCATGAGTGCTGGTCCAAGATAGGCTTATTCATCAGTTATGGGCCCGGGTGGAGGATTTAGAAAACCGTAGCTGACGGAACAATTTGAGATTTGTGGGCTTTCCTGAGGGCTGTGAAGAAACTGATGTTATCTGCTTTTTACAAAAGAAGCTTCCCTCCCCCGTTTGGGCTGGCACTCTGAAAACCCTCCGGAGATTGATAGAGCTCATAGAACATTGGCACCCAACCCGGCTCCTGGAGATTGTCCTCATACCATACTGGCCCGCTTTCTCCAGTTCCAGGACTGGGAATCCATCACTAGGCTGGCACACCAAAAAAAAGGAGCTTATGTGGAAAGGCCATAGCATTCAGATCTTTGCAGATTACTCCCAGGAGCTAACTGCAAGCAGCAGGGCCTTCACTGCAGCACGTTGGGCCTGCACTGACTTGGGGTTAGAGTACTCATTGAGATACCCAGCTTGTCTCCGCATTATTTTGATTGGATCGCCACGACTATTTGACAGTCCATCAGCCGCTGAGAAATTCTTGGCATCTCAGGCTCCTAAGCTAAATTGGGGTGTACCCAAGGAATCTCTGGACTCGGGAGCCAAAGCTTTGGAGACTTCTGTGCTAGCCTCTACAACCTTCCCCTCGGGGTCCACTCAACCTGTAGCCCTACAGCCCAGGACCCCTTCTCGCTCTACCCCTCAGAAATCCCTGGGGAGCAAAAAGAAAAATAGAAGGTGGGCTCCTCTCGATGGGGCCCATATTGATAAGACCCCCCGGCTCCGTTCCCGAAGTCACAGTGCCAGTCCTGACTCCGTGGCCTCATGTTCCTCCATACAGCCTGACATGAGCAATAATCAATTTCAAGCCTTAATGGACCTTCCGACAGATGAATCTCAGCTGGATCCACCTTTGCCTCCTAGACTGTCTCCTAAGGGTAATAAATCCCATGCTGCACGCTCGCTCTCCTGGGCGGATGCTGCGGAGTCGCTTGCTCCTGAGACCTCCACCATTATGAATGCTGCTTCCACTTACCCAACACCCTTTTGCTCTGCAGCTGCCCCCGCTAAATCTGCGGGTTGAATGAGACTGGGACAGTTTCTTGTTGCTCTCTGTGTTTTTTTTTTTTCTCTCTCTCGTTATAGTAGTATCAGCGGTCAGCCGTGCTCTCTATCCCCTGGTATGGGCCCATTATACCTGGGCGTTCCTGGTTCTATTGCCAGGGGGTGAGGATCCAGAGAAATGATTCCCTCTCTGGTCGTTTATTTATTTTGTCCCTCCTTAGAGTGGGCATGACTAGGTGACAGCTAGTTATGCACAGTGCGTGGCATCCTCTCCCTGTTGACCCTCTAGGTCTTTACAGCCCTGCAGTTTGTAACTACTGTATGGTGCGATTGGTGGGGGAAGTGGGGGCTATTCCCTCAAATGTCTGTGAAGTAAATTTAATGTGGAGGGTGGCTACTTTAGTCGAATTGATGGTGCAGGTATTGTGTACTGGTGGGATATTGCGTAGAGAGTCTTCTGGGCAGTGGGTTGTCCTATTCCTCTCTGCTGTAGTTAGATAACTACCTACCTCCCAGCGATTCCTGCTGGTATCTGGGCTGTAATATCGATGCATGCAGCAGGAGCTGATCTGTTGGGGGAGGGTTTGGGGTGGGAGGGGGAGGGAAGAGGGTCTCTTACATTTGTGGTTATTCAAAGTTATGGTTGTTGTTTGTAGTTAATGTTCAGGGCAGAGACAGCGCTAGATAGGGCAAAAAGGGAAAAAGTTGCAGCTTGCCCAGAAATGACCCACTTTCCACAGGACAGTGGGTCCAAAGTGGTGCACCTGTCTCTAACAATAGCTGAAAGATGGAAAACTAAACAATAGAAAAGTAGTTTCACTCAACAAATTTAAGCTTCTGTACTAGTGAAATTTCTACTTATGATTAGGTTTGGACCCAGTTGTTTCTCATTTTGACCCACATTTTTTACACCTATGAGTCTAATTTGACCCATGTTTTAAAACCCCTAGCGCTGTCACTGGTTCAGGGCCTATTGAGCCCTTTTCAGAAATATGTAGTTATATATGCTGTTAGTAGTTTTGGCATTCTGAATTCTGAGATTTTGACCTACTTCCATCAAGGCTGTTTTAAGAGAAAGGGTTCCCATCCTGGGGGATTGTGTCTCTGGCCTTGGTGCTTGTGGATACATATAGGGTTTGCCATGATCCCGCCCAGGTCAAATGGAGACTAACTTTATCTCCTAAAATGTCCGAGGACTCAATTCTTCCATTAAATGGAAGAAAGTCTTGCTCCATTTGAAGAAGCTCAGACCTTCGGTAGTCCTCCTTCAGGAGACGTAACTCTCCTCAGCCGAAGCGAGGAAGCTTAGACAGGGCTGGGTAGGGGAAGAGCTACACAGTGTGGCAGACTCACAAGCGTGTGGTCTCTATACTTCTACATAAATCTCTGGGGTGGAGAGTTAAAAGACATACACACGATGCAGAGGGGAGATGGATCATGGCTGAAATGGAGACGCCAGAAGGCCCGTTAGTCCTAGTTAATTTATACGCCCCTAACCAGGATTGTTCCCATTTTTCCCATATGGTTAACCAGGCCCTCATGGATTTTAACACTCACAAAGTCCCAATTTTATTGGGGGGTGATTTTAACCTGGTGCTCGACCGTTCTTTTGATAGAAGCAATAAGGCCCACAAACCACATAGGCAGGCAAAAAAAGCCCTCCTGAGGCTAATGGATGAACATGGTCTGCTGGACGCGTGGAGAGCCTTACACCCTGGGGTGCAGGGTTATACATGCTTCCCGCAGACACATGGTTCATCCAGTAGACTCAACCTATGGCTACTCTCTACTGGACTCTTTGACAAGGTGTCTACCTCTCGTATGCACCCCATTTATGTTTCAGACCATGCCCCTCTGGAAATTCAGGTTAAACTGGGACAGAACCACCCCTCTTCATCCTCCTGGTGTTTGGACCCCCTTCTCCTGGAGGACGGGCACTTTCAGAAGTGGCTGGGCCCTGCAATTGCCGAATACTGGTCTAACAATGATAATGGGGAGGTCTTGGATATTACCCTATGGGAAGCCTTCAAGGCCACAATAAGGGGTGGGATAATGGCCTTTGCTTCGGCTAGGAGACACCACCGGGAGGCAGATCATAGGGCCTTAGAAAAACAACTATATCTCCTGGAAACTCAGTATAAATCTTTTCAAGATAATCCCCCACCTCAGTCTCTACTCGCACAGCTGGTGAGTACCAGAATTTCCCTGAATGCTCACCTAACCCACCAGGCTGAACTGAATCTTAGGTGGGTTTGTCACGCCTACTGGGAGGGTGGGGAAAAGGCTAGTAAGCTCCTGGCATATCACCTTAAACAGCAGCAAATGTCCAAGAGGATACATGCCTTAAGGGATCATACCGGGGCCCCGTGTTATTCCACCGCAGGGGTCAATGACATTATGGCTCAGTTTTATAGGCAGTTATATGCCTCCCCTAGCCCCCCTAGTCTGCCCTCCATCCAAAAATTCCTGGATTCATTACCCATCCCCAAGCTCCCTTCATCTGATGTTAAAGTGTTGGAAGCCCCGATCACTGTGGAGGAAGTGGATAGGGCTATTCATTCCATGAATCTTCATAAAGCCCCTGGCACCGATGGACTCCCTATTGATTTCTACAGGGTCCAAGGTGTTAAGTATTTAGTCTAGATGGTTTGGCATTCCCTATTCACAGGAACTTTACCCCTGTCCCTAAGGGAAGCCACTATTACTGTACTCCCCAAGAACGGGAAGGACCCCCTTTCCCCGGGTAGTTATTGTCCCATTTCCCTTATCAATGCGGATGCCAAAATCCAGGCCAAGGTTCTTGCCAGCAGACTAGAGCCTCTCTTATCAGGGCTGGTTCATCCCTCCCAAGTTGGCTTTGTTAAGGGGCATCTGGGGTCTGATCATCACAGAACTCTCCTCTCAATAATGCAATATTCCAAACTGTCAAAAAAACACCTTGTCACTCTAGCCGTTGACTTCGAAAAGGCGTTTGATTCGGTAGAGTGGTCATATCTGTTCCATACCCTTTCCTCAATGGGGGTAGGACCCGGCTTTCTCTCCTGGATTAAACTATTATATGCCTGTCCCCTGGCTAGAGTTTTGACTAATGGCAATATATTGGCACCTTTCCAATTGCAGAAAGGTACAAGACAAGGTTGCCCTCTTCCCCTCTCCTGTTCATTTTAGCCATTGAGCTCCTGACCTTCGCGCTTCGGGAAGCGCCCTCTATCCCTGGAATACTGATGGAAGACATCACCTTTAAGACATTTTTGTATGCCAGTGATCTGTTGGTCACTACAGAATGCACCCCACAGGTGATTCAATCTATTTTACATATATTGAATGTATTCTCTGGAATATCAGGCCTTAGGATCAACCATGCCAAAACGGAGGTCCTCCCTCTCAATTCGTTACCCTCTGGTATAGACGTTGTGGCCTCGGGTCTCAAATGGTCCCCTAATGGTATAAAGTATTTGGGTATCATCCTACACCCTAATTTGTCCAAAATGCTCAAGAGCCAACTTTTCTCCAATGGTGGCGCTGACACGAGGACACGTTTGTTGAAAGCCTTAAGGCTCATTAGTCAAAAATAGACTCCATCAAGATGATGGTGGCCCCTGGTTATTATATCTCTTGTCCCATCTCCCTACACCTATTCCTTCGAAATGGTTTCAAAAATTGGATGCCGACATTGGTAATTTCCTTTGGGAGGGCTCCCTTCCATGGTTTAGTAAGCTTAAACTTCGTCAGCATTGGAGTGGGGGGGTTGGGGACTTCCATGGTTCCAGGGGTACCACATGGCCTTTGTTTCAGCCCAGACCACTTTATGGTTCTCTGACACTAGTCCTACTTCACCTACTTGGCTCCCTTTGGAGGCATCATTATTACAGGCCCCTTCTCCTGCGGTGGTGCTGTATAGTAAAAAAAATCTCCCCTCAAATCTTCCTCCTCCCATTCTACTATCCATTCAATATTGGCAAAGAGTTCTAACTCTTTTAGGCCAGGATTTAACTCCTTGGAGGTTTATGCCACTATGGAACAACCATGCCTTGGTAGTAGGTGGTAGTATGATCCGCTGAAAAGCTTGGGAATCGCAGGGTATCTTTTTAGTTCAAGATTTATTGCTCCCAGATTCTAGTTCAATGGATACTTTTGAGGCATTAAGATCCAGAACCACCTCCTGACTTCTCATTTTTGGAGATATCTCCAAATTAGAGATGCCATCACCCACCTACTCAATTTTCCTAAAAATAAAGGGTCACAATCAAGATCACACCCTATTGCACTCTTGTTACATCACCCTAGGAACAGAGCCAGTGTGATCTATAATGCCCTTAGAGGTGCCGCTACAAATCCTACCTTTTTCAGCTAAAGCCCAATGGGAAAAGGATTTTCATTTTCCTATCTTCGAGCCGCAATGGGACCATGCTTGGGTGAGATTACATATGTCATGTAGGGATGGGCGCACCCATCTCATTATGAACAAAACCCTCCATAGGTGGTACAGGGATCCAGTTAAACTCAAAAAGATGGGGCTTCTCCAGCATGACACCTGCTGGAGATGTGGCAATCAAGGTGCCCACCTTTTTCATATACTTTTGGAGTGTCCCTATCTCCAGCATTTCTGGACAACAATTCAAGATATGTGTGCTTTCCTGTTCCCTCAAGTAGTACCGGATCCCCCTCTTCTCCTTTTAGGTTGTGCCCGTTCTCATACAGTCAAGCATTGTCCGGGGGCCCAGTGGGTCACTGCTGTGGGGGCGATAGCCAAAAGGCTTATTTTAATGAGGTGGCAGTCCCCAGAGGTCCCATCCTTCTGAGAGTTCTTCCAGGCAGTAGCCCAAGGAGCTATATATGAGAGGCTCTCTAGTTTTGTGGGGGGCTTAATGGTCCAATTTGACAGACGGTGGCAACCATATCTCCGTTCCAAGTACTGTCACGATGTCCAATCCTAGGTGGTCAGCAATTCCCTAGAGGCCCCTGTCTGGTCTGGAGTTTATAGGCTTTCCTGTTTTATTTTCATACTTGTCAAGGTATTTTCTTTTATCTCAGAATAAGTTTGCCTTTTTGTTTTTTCTGTTTATAGTGTATATAGTTCCAATTAGTATTAAGCCTGATCCAGGAAATAACCCTGTTTACCATACGCTGTCCTGGGCCCTATATACTATTGTTATTTTTGGGTTCCGTCAGTTAATAACCCATGGCTTCCACTCTATTGGGTGGGAGGGTCTAGGTAGGTTTGGATCATTACCTATGACAGTGCTTTTTATTTCTTTTCTTGGTATCCATCATGTTTGTATTTCTGATGTCCATACCAATGTTGCGGTATGGTTGCATATAACATCTCAATATCATATTTTTGTTTTGTGTGTCCTGTGTGAAATAACAATAAAGTTTTTAACAAGGAATAATATATGCTTGTATACTTAATTGTTTTTGTCTGCTATCTGTTGGTTATTTCTTCTGCTGTTTTATGACCATAAGTTTTGAAATTCTTAATGAAATCTATTAACCAAAAAAAGTGAGGATTCTGGGGTATCACCAAAGTAGGTGAAGGCGGTGATAGCAGGAACTAGAGTTCCATCAAGATAACCGGTTTCTAGGGAGGACAGACAACCCCTTAATTTAGAAGTCATTCCAAAAAGCATAGACTGCATTTTATTCATGTTCAAAAGCAATTTTTAGGAGTCAGTAAATTATGTATAGACTGTAGGTTCTTGGAAAGATTCTGATTGATAATTTCAGTATTGTTAGAGCTAGTGTAGAGGATGACGCCATCTGCATATATAGCACAGAAAAACAGTGCAACATGTGGTTTATTGAGTTTATATGCAGGCCAAACAGAAGAGGATGTAGAACGGACCCTTGAGGAACCCCTAACAAAGTCAGGGCAGGGTCTGAGAAGAGATGCAGAGAAGATTTAATTCACCAGTGAAGTTGGCATGAATTTGTGGAAATTTTCAGGTATGAAGCTTTAACCCTCACCTTGTTAGCAAGATAAAGAATACTGGATGGACAACTGTGCTCAACCAGTGTGTTCTGCTACAGATGGGTTCTAATTCCCTCTGACCTCGGAGCAAAGCTCGAGAGGTCCATAAGAATCAGAACCCCTAGGTGACAGTAAATACTAGTTGTGCATAAGTTGCTCATCATATTTTTTCTAGTGTATAATAATTTGTGAAATGTGTGCAGGCAGTTCTTTTGCTTTCAGAACAGAACTGACTTGTGCAATCTCTAGAGGTTTCAGAATGCTGTTCTATCACACAAGAGTGCAATCACACTCTGTGACCTTTGAACTGTGGTACGGTACAACAGCATTTGAAAGGATGGAATTCTATACAGAACAATTCTCTGCTATATACTGTAAGTTTGTTTTGGGTTTTCTTTAACACATAAACACATTTTGTCAATCGTATATTTACTTGGGGGCCCTGGTCAGAGCAACATGATTGCATGATTTTTTCAGAGCTCAGCTCAGACAAACACCAAATCTGCTTCTTCTAGTTTAATTTATTACCACTGTTAACAAATGGCTGCACAGAAAAGCTGGGAAGTTAGTTCTGCAGTGGGGGGGATGCAGGTTCTCTGCTCCTGACCAGAGAGGTGATCCCTCCAGTGGTACTGTGTCCTGAGCTGTGCACGAAGGCTAAGACTTCTGCGAAGCTAACTTTGGCTTCAATACAAACTTTCCAAGATGAGTTTCAGACAGACATTAAAAATTATTTTCAGAAAGTCCAAACTTCTTTAACAGAGAGTTCTTCATGATGTGAAAGTATAGAAACAAAAATGGTGACTAATGAGGAGCAAGTTGAGTTAGCCGAAAAGAACATGGAAAATCTTTTAGTAAGGATCCTAATTGTGGAAGGGTCAGTTTACGCTTTCCTCCACAAACAATTAAACTCCATGGCTAAGTTATAAAAAAACTCAAAAATAAACTGCTTCTGAGAACTTTAGCTAGAGATGTTGTGAAATAAAAATTACCGTTGCGAAATTGCAGTGAAGTCAGCAATTTCACATGCGTAATATTTCATGAAATTCTGCCGTTCTGTGAAATATTTTGCGGGGTGCGAACTTGCAAAATGTCACAGTGAAATGCAAAATGTTGGCTGAAAATGGCATAATTTTGCCCACATTCAGCAATTATGGCCATTCTGCAGCTGGAACGTCACCATTTATGGGTGAGATGTTACCATTTTTGGGTCAAATTTTGCATTTTGGGGTGAAATTTTAAAATTTTTAGGAAACATTTCACAACTGTCGGATGAAAGTTTGCATTTCACGCAACAAAATTTCTCAGTTTCGCACAACACTACTTTCAGAAAATATTACATAGACGCATAGACACTGTCGACAGATAAGGGCCTATGGCCCACCCAGTCTGCCTACCTGAACTTCTAAGTTCACTTAATGTTTTCCTAGAAGTCTGTTACCTCTTACCCCTAACATCCAGAACTGAGATAAATACTAATACTGAGATAAAATCAGAATCAGAAGTTGGAAAGGTAATAATTTTAGCCCCTATGCCTGAGCAACCAGTTATTTTGGAATCAGTATTCAGACCCCAGTCAAGTCAGAAAAAACAAGACACTTCATCTGGGAGAGGGGCAAGGTACGTGAGTAGCACCTTTGCTTCTGTAGTGCAGAGGAATAAATTGCTTCTTGCAGAAAGAATGAAAAAGAGTTCTCTCAATGAAGGTACTAAATATCTCCTTTTCTCAAATTTCTGCCTCACACCTCAGCAATGTAGGAAACCTTTTCTTTTTTCACATTTAGAAATGATACAAGCAGGAGTGATGGCTGAATTATAGTCTCCTGCAAAATTAAATGTTACTTTTCAAAGCAAGGATTATTTCTTTGTTGATGTTAATGTAGAATGAGTGTTCTACGAGAAAAATGTTGCCCTGCCCACAGATCTGGGATCAAATCAGGATGAAAACGAAGCAGCTGGCAATACCCAATATATTCCCTTGACTGCTTGTTTCTTCTCGGATGTAGACATTATAATGTATTTTCATGAGTGCAAACTTGATGTTACTCCACTTAAATGATTACTTTTTCATAAAGACATTGGCCCGAGAGGATAAGCTTTTGTAACAGTTTCCTTTTAAATTGGATGGTTCAAGCTTGGAGAATGAAAAAGTATAAACTAGGGGTTGTAGCAGTTTAGTGAGTCGATACCAGTCCATTCACAGAAAGGGTCCTGAAACAACTAAAACTGAAGGTGGACAAAGCAGTTAAACCTGACAGGATTCACCCCAGAAATCTAAAAGAACTAAGGCGAGAGCTAGTGACTCCGCTTAATGCCCGTTTTAACAAATCATGAGTGGATGGTGTCGTACTTGAGGACTACAGGAGGGTGGATGTGATTCTCCTTCACAAAAGTAGGAGCAACACAGAGGCAGGAAAATACAGACTTGTTAGATTGACCTCAGTGGTAGGGAAAATTATGGAATCACTTCTGAAGGAAAGAATTATTGAGTACCTCGAGGCCAGTGGGGCACAGGACCCAAGGCTGCATGGATTCACAGCAGGAAAGTCATGTCAGATGAATCTAATCCATTTCTTTGACTGGGTGACCAAAGTAGTAGAACAAGGAAGGGCTGTGGACATGGTCTACCTAGACGTTAGCAAGGCATTTGACACAGTCCCACACAAAAGACTAATAAATTAGTTAGCCAGCCTGGGAGTGGGTCCCAGGGTTATCGCCTAGGTAAAACATTAGCTGGACAACAGGACTCAGAGGGTAATACTAAATAGAGTCCTCTCTGAAGTGAGGGGGTTACTAGTGGGGTACTGCAGGATTCAGTACTGGGACTGGTCCTCTTTAATGTCTTTATAGGTGGCATTGCAGAGGGACTGGAAGGGAAAGTATGCCTCTTTGCATATGACACAAAGATCTGCAACAGGGTTGATACACAAGGGTGTGTGTGTAAAGGATGAGGAGAGACTTATTTATTTATTTAAATTTTGGTAACCGGGTAGGCTTGCTGAGACCATGACAGCCCATTTTTCAGGGGCAACCCAGATTTAATTACATGTAGCTAGAGGGAAGCAAAAAAGTACTAAGAGTTCAAATTACAAACATTCCACAATTGACAAATACATTTCAAATGAGTGTTAGAAACATAGATTTACAATACAAAAAACATGTTCAAGTGCATAGGAACAATTTCTTTAGTCTGGTTTTTAAGTACTGGAGCAGAGCTTCAACATGAGAGGCCTTCACCAATTCTGAGATTACACTGGCTTCACCCTCTAGAAATTCCAGGTGGGGGATTAGTGGTAGCAGGAGCAACTAGTCAGTCCACTCAGGTGAGTCTTTAATCCTTTCTTGAACCCATCAAGTGTTTCATAGTCCTGAAGGTCTCTTGGGAGATTGTTCCAGGGATTAGGGAGGGCTACTCTAGTGGATCACTGACCTTGAGAGGACCTAGCTCTGGGAACTTCGAGGAGCTTGCAATCTGAGGATCTGAGCTCTTTGCCATTCTGTTTGAGGTTTAATAAACTCACTAGACTTGGGGGAGCATCTGGTTGCTGTAGCTTGAAAGCCAGACAGAGTGTGAGGCATTCCAGCCTCCTTTCTAGGGTTAGCCAGTTTATGGTGCTCAACTCTTTGCAGTGGTGCTCCATGTGGTGCGCTCCAGCAGCAAGGTGACTGACTCAATGGTATAGAGTCATCAGACACTGCATTTCTGTAGACCCTAATGGCTCAAGCAGAATCGAGCCATAAAATGATGTAGGGAGGATAGTTCCATTGCTGACAACAAGTTTGGACTCTGGTCAGGAAAGGATTAAGCTGAAATAGGAGGCCAAGTTTCGGATTTACCATTTTGGTCAGGTGATCAATATGGCTTCTGAACATAATATCCTGATCTATATACACTCCTAGATACTTGGTGAAGTTGGAGGAATGGTCAATAGTATGGCAGCTTAGATTCAATGCAAAGAAGGGAAACAGAAACCCAGGGGAAGAGTACACAATGTGGGGGGAGATAGTAACAACAACAAAAATGGAAAGGGACCTGGAAGGTAGTCATATCAGATGACCTAAAGGTAGGCAAGCAATGTGATAAGGCAGTAAGGAGGGCTGAGCGATACTAAGATGTATAGGGAGGGCTATCACTAGTAGAAAACAAGAAGTTGTTATACCTACGTACAGACAGTTAGTTCTGGAAACCCCATCTCCACAAGGACATAGACAGGATGGAGGCAGTCCAGAGGAGGGCAACTAAAATGGTGCAGAATCTTCACCAGAAGCCATATGAAGAGAGACTAAAGGAGCTTAATATGTATACCCTCGAGGAAAGGAGGGGAGGGACATGATAGAAACATTTAAGTACTTCAAGGGAATCAACAATGTCCAAGAGGTAGTATCTTTCAGAAAAATAGATGCACAAGAACAAGGGGGCACAATTTGAAGATAGAGGGGGAATGGCTCAGGGGCAATGTGAGGACATATTTTTTCATGGAGATGGTGGTGGATGCATGGAACGGCCTTCCTGAGGAAGTCATGGGGTCAAAAACAATGGAGAATTCAAGAATGCATGTGACAGACAGAGCAATTCTAGTTGGGGGGCTGGAGGAAGTAGGCTGTTGGTTAACTAGGATCTGCAGCTTATCCTATAGGTAGAGAAATGGAAAAACTGGGTGGGCCAAGCAGTCCTTATCTGCCATCAAAGCCTATATTTTTCTGTTTCTATGTAACTGTTAGTTATTCCATAAGTATTGCTCTATTGATTTTTCTTTAAATGTTTAATTGCTTTTATCCCCTCGAAAATCAAAAATTATACTTTTCAGGATTGTTTTCTCTTCTTTTCATTTATGTTTTGAGATGACGTATAATGCATGTTTAATTTAATGGAAATGTTTATATTTTCTGTCAGACTAAAAATAAATTATAAAAAAATGTATATTGTGATTGGTTGACCATCCATGGCACTCCAGACATTACCTCATGGGTTTTAGCCATCTCATAGGCTAGTGATGCATAGCTTAGTTTCCTAAATGGTACCTAAATAGTTATTTAACAAATGCAGAGTTTGTGTTTGTCCATTTTCCTTAAAGTAGGTCCCCTCTGCCAGTAGATAACCAAAAATAGAACTGGAAAACAAACATGTGTCTTCATATACCAGATAGTGTGCATCTGCTTCCAAAAACAGAAGTGGAAAACAAACATGTGGCTCCATGTACCAGATAGTGTATATCAGCTTAAGTGGGAACATGATTAATAACTTACCTTGTACATTCTGCCAAAAACAGATATTATATAACTAACCTAGTTTTATAGGAGTATAAAAGTGCAGAAAGAACACCATTTCTTTGTTCCAGGGGAAGAATGAGGACGATTATTCTGCTCACTATTCTTGGTGCCTGCTGGGCACAGTTTAATCCAAATGTGCAGTCTGGCAGAACATCAATAGTTCATTTGTTTGAATGGCGCTGGGCTGACATTGCTGCTGAATGTGAGCGCTACTTAGGGCCAAATGGCTTTGGAGGTGTTCAGGTACCAATTTAAGGAATTGCTGCTGGTTTTAAATTGCACAACTTTCTAATGGATAGGTTTTGAAACAGTTAAAAAAGTAAAGAGGCAGTGATGTCATTGTAGTCTACTTTCAAAATTTGTAATTACTTCAGTATTAACTTTGTTTTGTTATAGGTTTCTCCTCCTAGTGAAAATGCTGCGATCAGTAATCCCTGGAGACCATGGTGGGAAAGGTATCAACCCATCAGCTACAAAATCTGCACCAGATCTGGCAATGAACAACAATTTCAAGACATGGTTACTCGATGCAATAATGTTGGAGTAAGTATCTTAACTTTCCTTTCACATTCTTGTCTAAGCTTCTGATAACTGTACCACAGACCTGATGTGGAAACTTGGGCTCCACGTTCTAAATTCCTCAGTGTCTTTTTTTCATCCTTGCACTTCTCTAGGGGTCAACACTCCAAACCTGTCTTTGTAGACTCCTGATTCTGACTCCTAAAGACAAAACCAATAACCTGAGACATGTCCTCTCCCCCCAAAGCAGGATCTCAGGTGGAACCCCGCCTCTGAGACAATACTTTGTTTTACCTTACAAGAGACCAGTGGGTGGAGCTATATAGGTGAAAGTGGGCAGGACAGCTGAAGTGGGCATGGTAGGTTGAGGGGTGTTCATCTGTCCCAAGACCAAACTCTTTTTTCATCCCCTTAACTTCACCCTCTTATCTCCCTCAAGTGACATGCCCCACTGGAGCATTCAGTCAATCTGAGCCATTGGAAGCATGGGAGAACTGTAATGCTGCTTCTGTAGAACTCTGCTTCCAGCCCTGCCGCTGTAAATGTATGTTGCCTTTGTTCTGATGTAAGGTTGCTCCATGTGGAGCACTTTATTCCATACTATGTGACACCCCTTTCCGTGGACAACCAGAATGTAGTTGTGCATCAGAAGGGCCTTTTCTTTGCAGGAGCCATCGGATACAGATGCTTATGCCCTGGCTCATTAATCAGCACTAGAAGTTCTGGGCTTGGGAGGTGAACCTTCGGACATTCTATTGAAATCTCACATTTGCAGTATTTGAGAGTTGTAAGAACTGTAATGATTGAAATAAAGAAGCAGGTCCAAATGAAGATAAAAAAGCAAACCAAATGAGCACATTAAATATCACTATTCCTTTATTTTTAGGTACGTATCTACGTAGATGCTATAATTAATCATATGTGTGGAGCTGGTGCACCAGGAGGCACAGCATCCACATGTGGGAGCAGTTACACCCCAGGAAGGGAAGATTTCCCTGCTGTTCCATACTCTTCTTGGGACTTCAACAGTGGGAAATGCAATACAGCAAGTGGAAATATTGAAAATTACCAAGATGTCAATCAGGTAGGTGTCAGTATTAATCTTGCAGTTTGGTTTTGTCTGTTTGTAAACATCAGGGTAAGTAGAAAAGTGAAAAAATAAAGCAGAATACATTACATAACTACTGTAAGTACACTCAGCATACACCAACCATGTAATAGTACATGTCTGTGATTACAGTGCAGTACTTGTAATTGTACGAGTCAGTTATCTAATTATAATTGTGATCCAGTCACAAGACATAGACACTCTGTACAACAATTTCATTTTTTTCATTAGTCTTACTAGGTGTACTGAATTATATTTACAGGGAGCTGTATTATTTGTTTAAGCATAAATTCAAGTAACAGGGCATGATTGGGCATGGATCATCATGTGATTTACCCATGTTATGCACTGTGGTATGAGGCACAGGTGAGTGCCTTAAACCACATACAAAGGTGGTAAATCCCGCAATGACCCATGCCCTGGAGTGCCTTATTGTGATTAGAAAATGGAAAAACTCAGAAAGAAAAAAGAAATGTTTTAATTATTTTATTTGAAATGCGATAAGTAATGATATGATGCATCCACCAATTAATAAAATAGTCCCAAATCATGAGCATATAAAATAACTAACAGAAACAGGCCTTATGGTCTGTTGAGTCTGCTTGATTGCAAGGCCCCTGATTCAGTGATCACAGTGGACCCCTTTCCCCCTTCTCACCAACCATGACCCTCCCTTTTGCCCTATCTTACCCTCCCATGAACCGCCTGCTGCCTTTTAAGTGAAAACCTCAGATGGGAGTTTATTCCACCCCGACACCACCGGATATAAGGAAATGTCTTCTTACCTCCTTCTCGAACCCTCCTCTCTGAAGCTTATAACAGTGCCCTCTTGTGGTATTTTTTCCACTGAAAATCCAGAAATCCAAGGGAAATTCAAGTCCATGTTAATGAATCTTCAGTGTGGAGCTGGTTGTGTGGTACAAGACTTAAAATCCAGAAAAAAATGTTCAACCACTCGTGGACAATGCAAAACACGTACCAACTGTATTTTTCTTATACATTTTTATTTCATTTAATAGATGCCCCAATGTTTCACCAAACAATAACTTCTTCTGGGGGACTATAAGGAGATAACGAGTCGGTGTCAGAATTATTCTAATATTAACAAATTAATCTCATTATCATAACAACCTTAAATAAGATCATATCAGTGTCTCTACACAAGAATGTAAAACTCTGTGTATTGATTGCCCATTGTTATTAATGAATAAAATTAAAAAATCAAAATCCAACATACTAATGCATGAATCATAATACGAGTTGTTTTTACCAAGAATATGGTTGGCCCCAAAGTTTTCATTGTGTCCTTAGGCTACTTACTCATCACTAGTGCTTACAAGAGCTTTTGCCATCACAGAAAAATCATTTCTAACAGTGCTTAACCAAAATTGAACAATCACAAAAATAAAAACTCATTTCATTTCAACCTGTTTTTCCTTCTGAGCCAAAATATACTGTTTCCACTTGTAACCTATTTTAGCTAATTCAAATATAAAATGTACCTTAAATAGCATTTGAGATGAAATACTATCAACTTCTCCAGCTTTCATAATACTGATTCAGTCTTAGAAATAATATTTAACCATCTCATTAACAAGCAATCCATGCTAATCCTTAAAAAGCAAGTCATATTTTCACTCCTACCATTTTGCATTTCAGGTGTGACCCACATGTCATTAATTCCCATAAACACCAATGCTTCCTATTGTTTAAACATTACTGAAATGATGTGTTCAACGTTTAAAGGACGTAGCACTTATAAATATTTATTGGTATCCTAAGCACATATAGGAATATCTGGAATGAAATGGGAGATACTCACTTGTACCTATTACAGTGCATTGTGTTTGTAACTTTTTCATAACAAACTTGCATTAAATGCTGCAGTGTTCAGAGTCTGAAGACTTCACAAGAAGTTTTTTTTCCCTATCCATGTCCTGAATCTTTAAATCACGTAATAAACCCATGCTTGGTCTTTCTAGTGTGCTTTATAAATCTAAGCAAATGCGAATTCACAAGTTAAGAAGACAAGCTGTAAATCAGTTTAATGCACATACCATTTCAATTGCATCTCTTATGGACTGCCTGCTTGGCAAGCTCACTTGCCAGTGTAGGACGCTGTAATGAAAAGGTGCGAATGAAACTCCCTGCATACAACAGATATCTGCATTTTGGCTTCAATCCAATGCAGAAAATTTGTATTCTTATACTGAGTTGCTCTTGTTAACATTGAATTATAACTGAGTGTTCTTACTGAAGAGTCTCCTGTGACTTTCTGTATTAACTGTGGCAGCAACAGCCTGCTTGCATACCCAGTCCTCTTATACCCAGGTGTGAGCATGCTGATGTCACCATCAGGGGACAAAGATGACTTTCGTAATTTCTAAGTAACCAGTGCTAGGAAACCGCTCCTACACACGGGTGTACTGAGGCCAAACCTTCTTGGATTTACTCTTTTAGCTTGCTAATTTTATACATAGTTCATCCTTTTTCAATCTGGAATATGACTTATATTTTGCCTATCACACTGCTGGGGGTGCCATTTTTAAACCACAAACATGCAGTAATAAATGCATAATGATATACAAGATGTAAATAAAATGTGCTTTGGGAGAACAGCGTAGGTGCAGAAGGGGGGATGGATTCCTATATGGAGCCTATCTTGAAGTTTCTTGAAATTTCTTTCTGCTATGGAAGTTTATATAATTATATAAAATGTAAAATTATAAAAGGGGTATATACAAAGGGACTGAGTCACCAGATAAATCACCAAGCAAAAAAATCTCAAGTATCAGCAGCATACTCTCCAATTAATTTGCTCATTAAGACCCCAGCTATTGTAGTATGTTCCAAGTTCATATATCCATTTAGTCTCCTTTGTCTCAAGGAGATCAAGGTAATTGACACCCCTTTCTAGCTCCAGGACTAGCTCAACACCCCAAAATCTCAATTGCATTACTATGTTGCCACTGGCATTAAAATGCCTGGCCATAGATTAATTTTCATCTTTTAAACAGATTTTGCTTTTGTGTTCAGATATCCATTTCCTCAATTCTCTAGATGTCTGTCCAACATAAAGATGGTTGTGTGGTCAATGAAGTACATAAATAACCCCTGTTGAGTTGCAATTAATATGCTGTTTTATAGCATATTCTCTTCCTGTGTATGGGTGTCTGAATTTATCACGTTTAGATGTGCTGCCACATGCGGTACATATATTGCAGGAATACATGCCATTTCTGAGGGGATCCAAAAGCAGTTGTCCTTTAGATTGATTTTTTTGGTTTATGAATAGTTTTCACTAATTTATCCTTAATGTTTGTTGCTTTTTTGGATATTACATAAGGTTTGTTATTAAAAATGCATGCTGTCTGAGGATTGTTCTGTAAGATATTCCAATGTTTATGTATAATTTTTCTCAATATTGGCATTTCCTTACAGTGTGTGGTGCTAAATGTTAATATTCTTAAAGAGATAGTCTCACTTTTTTGTTGTCTGTGTCCCAGAAGTTGTTCCCGAGGGATGTTTTTTTATATGATTTTTCACTTGATTTAAGATAGGGGTCTTATAGCCCCTAATTTTAAATCTTTCTATGGTCTCTTGTTGTTCCCGTAAATAAGCTTCTTGGATACTGAAGTTCCTCTTGGTCTATAATAACTGTGAGTTGGGTATATTGTTTTTAAGCCTACTGGATGGAAACTAGCATAGTGCAGAATAGTGTTACGATCAGTGGTCTTACAAACTAATTTAGTTTCCAGTTTGGTATCCATCTTATAGATGGTGATGTCCAAACAATGTACTTGTTCAACCCTATATTCTGCTTTGAATTCTAGATAGGGTCATGTATTTATGTAGCCTAAAAATTCTTTAAGTCCTTCTTAGCTCCCTTGCCACATAAGAAAGAGATCGTCAATAAAGCACTTCCAACAAATAATATTGGTGTCATATTCATTCCCTTCCATTTCTGAACCCAAAATGAAATTAGTTTCAAAGTTATACATGTAAGCATTTGCATTGCCTGGGGCCATTTTGCTCTCCATTGCTGTTCCTTTAAGCTGTCCATAAAATGTCTCTTCTTATTTAAAAAAAGTTATTCGTTAGAACGAAATGTGTCAGCTCTGTAATTAAATCAGTTTTTGGTTTTTGCTCTGGCGGTCTAGTGTTCAGTAACTTCCACAGTGCACCTACCCCTTCTACATGTGGAATCAATGTATACAAATCTTTAACATCGATTGTCACTAAAATAGTATGTTCATTGATGAGATTTTGCATGTTTAGCTCCTCTATTATCTGCAGGATGTATGTAGTATTTTTAATGTATGTGGAGGTACTTTGTATATGATTCTGAATATGAAAATCTATATACTTAGAGATAAGTTCCAAAATTGATCCAATCCCAGAGATAATAGGTCTACCAGGTAGATTTACAGAGTCTTTATGAATCTTAGGAAGAGCATAACAATTGGTGTACAGTACATGGGGTGTTATTACTCAGCCTCTCAGCCTCCCATTCTTGAAGCCAACCAATGGCTATGAATTCTTCCAAAACATCTTGAATCTTTTGGCTGATGTCTAAAGTGGTGTCAGTTTGTAAAATGACATAATTCTCTTGTACCAAAAATAATTTAAGACACATGTCTCTATAAAGATCTAAGTCCATCAAAACAATGCCCCGCCTTTATCTGCTGGTTTGATAACCAGCGTGGGATCCTGCTCTAAATCTTTTAATATATCCTCATGCTTCTAAAAAACTTTTATAAATCAATCTCTAATTGGAATCTGTTCAATTTCCTAGTGATGGAGTAAGATAATCCCAAAATCAAGGTCTCTACCTCTAAGGGGGTTAAAACCTTTTTACTTAGGTTGAATAGTACTGTCTCCCACTGTTGCCCCTCAATGGTCCTCTGTGTCCTCACCCTCTGTTCTCTCCATTTTCTCCTCCTGTTTCTCCTGCTGTTTTGACCATTAGATTGTATCTTTTGGGGGGTCCCTGCTGTCCCTGTTTGTCTGTTGAGGGACTACTGGATATGCTTTGTTGCTCTCTGTGTTCCTCCTGTCTCTCCTGAGGGGCACCTCTCCTGAAAAAAGACCCTTATAGGTGCACTTTATAAAGGTACTTCTCATGTAACTGTCAGAGCTATCGGAGCTATGTTCTTCACTCCTATAATTCTGAAATTAAATTTTTTTGTATGTGTAAATTTTATTATCCCTATAATCTATACTGTCACTGTAAAATTTCATTACTTTTGTTTCCTTTATGTTTTTTCATATTCTAATAGTTTCCCTTTGGTCTCTTCCAGCATCTATTAAAATCTTCTAATTTCAGTTGTGATTTAAGGATGTTCCCCTGACTATTGATTTCTTCTGACTGTGATGTAGACAGCCAGCTCTGAGTGCTCGAGTGCTGTATTAATTTTTTTATTACATATAAAATATGAGATGGGAAAACCCAGTTTGAGGAAACTACTGTCTTACTGGAACTGACACATCAAGACCCCCAAGGGATAAGTTCAAAGGACAGGAAGTATTTTAAACTGCAGAAATCTGGGGTGAAATTACCTTGTCAATTTGCTTTCATTCCAGGAAATAAGATTAGCCATTCATAGTGCCCTCAGGGAGATCCTTTGACTTGCATGGTTGCCAGGGAAGAACTTATGGGGCAGGGTGTCAAACAGAAGCCAGAATGAACATTGAAAAGGTTTGATGTCTGAGCCAGGGAGGACCCAGATGATTCTGGAAGGTCCAATATACATTTCAAGGGAACCCTTGAATTACATCAGAAAGACCTGAGGTTAGATTCCAAGGTCCAGACGGGATTAAAGAGGCCTATACACTTTTGCTTTGAATATAGTGACTTAGATCAAAACACTTTTGAGATGTATGTGTAGCAGAACAAAAAACAGTTCTGACCAGTTAACCTGTGGAGAGGAAAGTCAGTGAGGTCATCTCATATGTTTTTTTTTATATTTTATTTGGAGACCCTGTATTGTAAACATAGAGTTTGATACACCAAGGCAGAGTTAGTGACCTCATGAGAAGGCCGGCTCAGAAGTGTGTTTGTGCTGAAAGAACCTGACAGAGAAACACAAGGGAATATTAACTGACTGAGGGAGAATCATCACAGCACTGAAAAAGAGTAAGATTAGACCAGTCTAAATGTAGGTATTGTAGGAACTGTACTTTTTCCTGTTTGTTTTAAGGCTGCATGTGTTGGGGTATATATAATTTGTTCGGTAATTATTGTTCTGTTTTGATATTTTTAAAGTAAAGGTATTTTTTTTACAAATGAAACTGCTGGAGTGCCTTGACAATTCTTTTTATTATTTTAAGTGGAGCTTTTAAAGGTTATAAGTACACTGTGTATGGGCTTATTGTATACCAAACTGGGAAATGGATAGAGTTCTCTAAAGTCTTGCATAGAGTTCTAAGGGTTCATTTGAAAGACTTGGTTGGGTGCCCCTAGGCAAAGATATCTGTCCCCTAAGACAGAATTATCTGAGCCTGATAACTGGCACGCTAACAAGAAGTTATCAGTTTGAATCCTTCAGAGCTCTCGAGACTAAGGTGACTTGAACCCACAAACAGACAAGAGGGTTACCTTGTCTGTTCACTGTACACAAATCATACGCTCAGAGGTTGGCACTTTGGGAGTAGAGGGCTGACTGGCTGAGTGAGATTGTGACATTGACAATTTACCTTGTGCTTTGATAACTGCCTCTATTAATGCATACATAAAATCTACGCTGCATCTAGTCCTTATACCATCCCATTTCTTATCCAACCCCTCATCATTAATGCCAAAATTACATTCGACAGGGACTCGCAAACCCCCGGGTATATGTTTGTATTCCAGATATTTGGCTAATGTTAACCCATGCCACTCTAAATGAATATCTTTAGACTTTAATGATTCTATCTTTATCTTAATGTTTTTAGCAGAATCTGTATCAGCAGTTGTTAAATCCCTGTTCCAGTATTGCACAAATACTCCAGGTGCTGTCGCACCAAGGGTCTATACAGTGGCAGCATAACTCCTCCCTTCTGCTTGCGTACCCTCTCGTTATACAGGTTGCTAGGGATGGTTTTCTCAAGTCCTTTCACTTCTCAGATATAGTAAGCTTGCCCCCCCCTCCCCCAGACAGTACTCAGTCCTTGGGTTCTTTCCTCCTATATGTGTAACCTTAAATTTCTTCACATTGAATCTGAGCTGCCATATGTTTGTTTTTTTTAAGGTCCAGGACCTCTTCATCTGAGTCCAACCTCCCCAAAAGCTTGTTATTGTCTGCAAAGAGGCATAGTTTTCCTTTAATGATGTCCTCAATGTCATTAATGAACACTATAAACAACACTGAGGCAAGCACTAACCCCTGTGGAATTCCACTGGTGACCACCCCCTTACCTTCGATCTTCCATACCACCATCATTATTTGTGTCCCACCACTGAACCACTTTGCCAACAGCTATGTCAATTTGTTTCCCTCCCCATGCTCTCCAACTTCCTGATCAGCCTCTTGTGGAGTACAGAGTTGATGGCCTTGCTGAAATCCAAATACAGAATCATAACTGCCTGGCACTTGTCTGCTGCCTTCGTTAGCCAATCAAAGAAGCAGACCAGATTAGTTTGACAGAATCTCCCTGACGTGAACCTGTGTTGTCTCTCATCCTGGAGCATATTTGCGTCATGAAACCTGACTAGCCTTTCTTTCAGAATGGTCTCCATTTTGTGACTGACAATGGTGGGCACACTGACCAGTCTGTAGTTCCCAGGGTCATCTCTGGGCCCACTCCAGTGCAGCAATACTACACGTGCAGTTCTCCACTCCTGCAATACCACCTCTGTAGCTAGTGAGCTGTTGATCAGATCTGCCAGCGGACCCAACATTTCTGCCACCATCTCCCTTAACACCTTTGAGTGCATGCCATGTGGACCTGGGGATGTGTTTATACCTTCAGAGACATGAGCTCTTTACTAATCTTGTCCTCTGTTATCCTGCCCTCAGTCATGTCCTTCCTCCTCCTCCCCTCCCCTCATCTTCGCTTGCAGTGCTAGTCCATTGTTTTCCTTAGCAGAAGACAGAGTTGAAGTATTAGTTCAACATCACTTCTTTCTCCTTACTGCCTTCCACCTACCCTCACCTATTTTTAGCTTCACTAAACCTATCTTTGTGTCCCTTCTTTTCTCTCATATAACTGAAGAAGGCGTCCTCTAATTCCTTGATCCTCTCTGCAGATTGCAGCTCCTTCTTAGCCTTGACCTGCCTGACCACCCTACTAGATCCCCTAGAATTCTTTGGGTAGGCCCCCTAGTTTCTTCATTATGGAACTTCCTAAACTTCCTGTATGCGGCCCTCTTTTTCCTCACTGTCTGACCCACCTCCCCCTTGAACCAACTTGGTCTTCTGACCTTGAAGTTGTTCCTCTTCTGCCTAATGGAGGAGTCATTAGCAGCCTCTATCCCTTTATTATTTACTTATTTATTACAGTTTCAAATTACAACCTTTGAGCCAAAAGGCTCCTTTTCCAAGTTTCCAAGTCATAAAGTAGTCAAGACATACATAGTCGATGGCTGACTGTGTCGAATGCCTTTGTGAGATCTTTGAAGTTAGATCCCACTGCCATTCATGCATTCAGTGCATCATATATTAGACTGGTATAGTCAAACAGTGCAATCAGGTTGCTATGTTTTTTTTTGGAAGCTGTGCTGTTGTGTGAAAAGATGATTGTGTTCATCAAGGTAGTCTGAGAGTTGATCTGATACAATTCTTTTTAGCACTTTCGATAGGGGCGGTAAAATGGATATCGGTCTGTAGTTAGACAGACTAGTTCAGTCGCCATATATGAAAACAGGGGTCATGAGAACATATTTCCATTTGTCAGGGAATATTCCAGACCTTAGTGATATACTAAAGATTTTTGTAAGTGGCAGGGCTACCTCATCTAATATAAGGGCTACCATCTTTATATCTATTTGGTCGCTGCCCATCCTTGCCTTGCCTAGTACCTTCCTGACATGCTTCAGGATTTTGGCTGATTTGCCTGAAATAGAAAGGTGGCATATTGTTATTTGCCTGGGGTGGGCATGTTAGGACAAGGAGGCTGTTCTGTAGGTTAGCGGCTAAGGTAGTTGCTTGGTAATACCACACTGAGGTCAGTGAACATGCTGTTGAATGTGTTGGCAATGTCTCTAGGTTCATGCAGTGCATCTTATGTTGTTATAATTAAAGCTGGTGGGGATCTAGAATCCTTTCCCGTAAGTGATTTCATGGAGTTCAAGAATTCCCTATCATTATTCCATGTCCTGTCCAAGAGTTCTTTGTAGTTTTTAATTAGATATGTGCAGCGGTTCTTGACTGCCTTATAGACAGAGAGGTTGGCTTGAGATCCAGAGACTTTGGCTTTATGTCTTAGATTATCTCTGTTGTGCATATGTTCTAAGAGAGATCAACTGAGTCACAAAGTTGGGTTACCTTTAACTTTTCTAGTCTTGAACAGGGCGAATATATTACATGCATTTGTGAAGACTGTGCAGAAGTATTCCAGTGTGTGCTTAACATCCTGTGCCCTACCTAATGGGGCCCAGTTGATCTGCCATAGGTAATGTTTGAATAACTCCAGCTGTCCCTTACTAAGGGAGCTGTTTTTAGTTTGCTGTGGGGTTTGCTTCGTAGACCTATTTGACCATATGAACACCAGGGAATGGTCACTAAGGGAGTCTGGTATGACTGTTATCTCACTGATGTGCTCGGGATATGTGGTGAGCAGCCAGTCTATTAGTGTGCTTGTGCCTGTCTTGTAGTTTAGTCTTGTGGCTTGGGTTACCATCTGAGTGAAGTAGAGACTGGAGATTAGGTCTTTAGTTGTAGCTGTGTCATTGGATAAACAGTTTGAGTTAAAATCACCTACAGCAATTTGTTCCCAGTTCTGGTTAAGTTTTCTTTGGCTGGCAATGAACTGTGCTATCCCTGCTGTTTGTTTGCCTGGAGGTATGTAAACAGTGGAAAGCACTAACGTGTTGCTCTGCACACCAATGGTGAGTTTAATGGAAAGTATTTGCATTTCCCTAGTGTGTAGGCTATTTGGTTGAATCTGAACTCCTGTGTTGTTGCACAGATACACCAGGTAGCCACCTCCCCATTTGGTCAGCCTATTTTCATGATAGATGGTATAGCCATCTATGGATATAATGGCATCAGGGGTTTTGGTGGAGAGTCAGGTCTCTGTTAGTGTGATCACATCTGGTTTAATCTGAGTGATCCAAGCCTGAAATTGTGGCAGCTTAGGTAGGAGGCTTTCAAAATTCAGTGATACTAATTCGAGGTGGCCAGTCCCTAAGATTTTATCAGTTCCCACTGGTCCAGGTTTGGGTGCACGTTCCTAGAGATTAAAAGCAGGACTGTGATTAGCTTCCTGAGGTAATGGGTCAAGTATGCTCATGTTAAGCGAGCAAGTTTGTCCTTTGCTTGTCTGCACCCTTTTGGGGTGGTAGCAGGGGCGCAGTGATGTAGCAGTGCACCAATAGATATCACTGGGAATGAGGAGCAAGTGAGCTGATCTGGGGTGTCATTGGGGTGGTAGCTTTTGGGGGGACTGCTATTATCCCTCTGAAAGTGCTGCCCTCTGGTACGGAGTTTAGGATATAGTCTGACCCAGATTGGTTGATCCCTTGTAAAAAAGCAGTATCGTAAGGAGGCGCAGTAGAGTATCCTTGCTGATCCTGTTGCAAGATGAGTGGATTCTTTCATATAAAAAATAAGGAAACAAAGTGGAGCAATTAGCAATTTACAGGACACTGTGCAGGACACCGTGAACCCTTCTTCAATCAATGTTCACTTTTGATAATTCCCATAACATTATTTTATGCTAGCTAAGTGAAGCATTAGTATGTCTCCCATCCTACTATAGTCAGCTTTCCTGAAGTCTAGTACTTTTTGTTTCCTTACCCATATCAACTCAGAATCACGTTGTTAGGGGGTTGATGCTCTTCAAGGGCTCCTCTATCTTGTTGTTCAGGCTGCACATCATTCATCCAGGGCAGTTCACTGTGCCACAATGTGGTTTATCACATTACCTCTAGCGTCAGTCAGTCCCTAAGATAATTCATCCCCAGACAATTTGAATCCCGAACAAATAATATATAAAAAAAAAAATCTAGATGGGAATAATTCACCCACCACAAGAGATACTGCATTGGAGGGTACTAGATGGGGCACTCGTACTGTAATTTTATTTGCAGTACACCAGGACATCTAGTCAGAGCAAATTGTCCAGGGATGAATTGTGTTATGGTCTGACTGATGATGGAGTACATTGCCACATGATGAAAAGCCCAGGAAGAACTGATATGTCCCCTGATATCCCTTACCTTCTCCCCATTTGTTAATACCAGGTCCAGGTCCAGGATGACTCCCTCTCATGTGTGTTTGGTTGTCTCTGAATGTGGAGCTCGTCCGGGACTGTATCCAGGAGAAAATGGCTCTGGGTGGTGGACTTGACTCTTTCAGTTGACACATGTAGACAATATGTTAAACTAAAATCGCAAGAATGTCACTGCTGTTAGGAATTCATTAGTGTCTGTGAACAAGTACTTTGGTATTATGTTGATTGTTTTGTAAAGTACAAGTCTGTATGTTGCATATGTATATTTTTAGCTCATATCCCTGTGCTGTAACTTATTATGTTAAATACAGGATCACCTTGAAAACAGGGCTTTGTTGGCCTCATGGTGTATATTTGCTTGTCAAATACTAGCCTGTATAAATAAAGTTGTTTTACTACTACTACTACCTCAGGCAAATTGAAGTCCCTATTACCACCACCTCACTCTTGTCTGATATCATCCTAATAATGATGCCCAACTCTCTGTCTTTGTCCTCATCTTGGTTTGGTGGCCTGTAGACTACACCCAGTCTCAGTTTTTTTCCCATTCTGGTTTGACTCTGTACCCACACCACTTCTACCTTCCCTTCCTCTAATTCCTCCCTGGTGGCAGCGGTGCCCTCCCTGACATATAGTGCCACCACCCTCCTTTCCCTTCACACACTTGGAATGTGTGTCATGGAATACAAGATCTAAACATTGGCATACCTCTGCTGGCAGAATGTTCAACACATGAAGATATACACACACTCACAATTACATGGCTCTATTAAAGAACTAGCACCCTGACTGGGTGGGAAAAAGGTAAACTATCTAGCAATCACCATGCTGCTGGCTTGGGTTGGGGGTGGCATGTAATTAAACTTAATTTCGTTTTTGGAAATTGTTAAACAAAGGTGATTAATGGAATAATCCTGTTGGTGATGGACGATTAGGAAGAAAAAGGCAACAGCTGTCAGAAAACTGTATTCCGTTTTTTACTTTTTTGAAAAGACCAACAGCATCGCCCCCTATGGTGACTGAACTTGGAGCCCACTAACAATGCAGAATGATACTGATCTATTTTTTAATAGAACTCTATGCTCTCAACAGAAGGGCTGTATGAGAACCAGGGACTCAATTCTAACTGTGCAGAATACACAGCAGAGATTTTCCTGGTAAACAGGTAAGGAAAGGAGAAGATTGTTCATGATAAACAAAGAAACATCAGAAAACGAAACTGAGTAGTACTTCATTTTTTGAATTTGTGTATGGGTACAATGAGGGGATGATCAGGAAAAAATATTATTTTGATTTACAAAAGGGATTTTTTTTTAGGTCTAGCTGAGGATGGAGATAGGGAATTATTTTAACATAGTTAACTGCCCTTACATCTTCCTTTCCATTCCAGTTTTGCATTCTGATATGCTTTGACCGGTTTTTGATAAATAAATAATTTAGCTTTGGGGCATAGATACATAGATACATAGATACATAGATACATAGATACATAGACAGTGTCGGCAGATAAGGGCCTATGGCCCACCTAGTCTGCCCATTTGAGCTTGTAAGTTCAGTTTGTTTTCCTAGAAGTCTATTTCCCCTTACCCCTGACCTCTAGAATTCCTTTATGTCTATCCCATGCATTCTTAAATCCCGTGATTGTTTCAGCCCCCACCACTTCCTCTGGCAGGGTGTTCCTTGTCCACCACCCGTTCTGTGAAGAAATTCTTTCTCATGTTTCCTCTGAATCGTCTCCCTCCAACTTCATCCCATGCCCTCTAGTCCTGAAACATCTTTTCGCTAAAAATAGTGTTTTCCTGCACCCTGTTCCTCCCTGTAAGATACTTGTATGTCTCTATCATATCCCTCTCTCCCTCCTCTCCTCCAGGAGTACATGTTCAGTTCCTTCAACCTGTCTTCATAGGACTTGTGATGCAATCCATGCACCATCTTTGTTGCCCTCCTCTGAACCTTCTCTACCCTGTCTATGTCCTTACGTGGTATGGTCTCCAGAACTGTACACTGTACTCCAGGTGGGGCCTCACTAGTGTCTTGTATAGCGGAATTATGACCTCCCTTTTCCTGCTGGTGATGCCCCTGCCTATACATCCCAGCATCCTATTTGCTTTACCTGATGCCTTGTCACACTGTTTCCCTACCTGAGGTCATCAGAGATGACAACCCAAGATCCTTTCCTGCTTGTTGCATGCTATATCCTCACCCCCAACTGATATATTGTGCCTGGGTTTTGTGCCCCATATGGCGTATCTTGCACTTCTTTGCATTGAATTTCAACTGCCAAACCCTTGACCATTCTTCAAGTTTCTGCAGGTCCTTCTCATTCTGTCTACACCCTCTGGTGTGTCTACTCTGTTACAGAGCTTTGTGTCATCAGCGAACAGTGAAATTCTGCTTTCTAGATCTGTGCAATGTCACTGATGAAGATGTTGAATAGGACCCGGTCCCAGCACTGATCCCTGTGGTACCCCACTGGTCCTCTTCCCTCTGTGGAGTGACAGCCATTTACCACCACCCTCTGTGTCCTGCCACCCAGCCAGTTACCTACCCACCACACTACTGTCCTGCCCGCACCCATATTCCCCAGTTTGTGTAATAGTCTTCTATGTGGCACAGTGTCAAGGCCTTGCTGAAGTCCAGATAGGCCATGTCACTGCCTCCTGATCCACCTCCCTAGTCACCCAGTCAAAAAATTCAATGAGGTTGGTCTGACTGACCTCCCCTGGTGAAACCATGCTGCCTTGGGTCCTGTAGTCCATTGACAACCAGATGTTCCACCAATCTCTCCTTCAGTAGTGCTTCCATGATCTTTCCCACTACCGAGGTGAGGCTGACTGGTCTGTAGTTCCCTGCTTCCTCTTTGTTCCCACTTTTGTATAAGGGGACTACATCTGTCCTCCAGTCTTTGGGTACCTCCCTGTTTCAGGGATTGGCTGAACAGGATAGCCAGAGATTCAGCCACCACCTCTTAGTCTTCTTTAAGGACCCTGGGGTGCACCCCATCTGGCCCCATTGCTTTATCAGCTCTTATTACTTCCAGTTCCTTCAGGACCCTTCTCGTAAGGGACTTGTGTCCATTTCTGCACCATTCTTACCCCTTGTACCCCTTCAGACCCATTACCCCCTCTTTCTTAGTAAAGACTGAGCAGAAATACCTGTTCAATATGTCAGCTTTACTGTTGTCATCCTCCACGGCTCCCATCCTCCCCTTCAGTCTCACTATCCTCCCCTTGTCTTTCTTTTTCACTTATGTACCTGTAAAATGTTTTGTCCCCTACCCACTGATTTTGCAATGTGTTCTTCTGTCTGAGCTTTGCCTCCTTACTGACTTCTGCCTCCCTTTGTTTCTCCTGGTACTTCTCCTATCCCTTCTGCCTGTGTCTTTTGTATTGCCTGAATGCAATCTTTTTGGCTTTCACTTTCTTTGCTACCTCTTTGGAAAACCATAATGGTCTCCTCTTCCTTTTCCTCTTGCTAACCTGCTTAATGCATAATTCTGTTGTTCTTATAATCCCCATTTTAAATACTGCCCACTGTTCCTCAACCCCTGATTCCTGTCCCATTCCCCTTAATGCCTCTTTCAAGTATCTCCCCATTTTCCCAAAGTCTGCCCCCCTAAAATCCAGGATACGTGTTTTTGTGTGGTTTGGTTCTGCTCTTTCTGTGATTTCAAACCACAATGACTGGTGGTCACTGTTACCCAGGTGCTCCCCCACTGTTACCCCCATCACACTGTCCCTGTTTGTGAGCACAAGGTCCAGTATTGCCTTCTGCCGAGTTGGTTCCATGACCAGTTGCTTGAGGAAGGCACCCTGACACCCTCAGATCTACCTAGAGTTCCATTCTCCTCACCAGCTACAGCTCATTCTCCTCAGATTTCTAAGACATTCTTAGATATCAGTAACACCATACCAAGCAAGTCATCTGATTTGTATGGAATTAGGTTACTGATGTTACACAATGTTCAGGCAGTATGAAAAGAGAGAACAGCAGCTGCTGAGGACACAAGGGGGCCAATTCTCAAATCCCTCCAGAAGTACACAAGGTGTCTGCATCAACGAAAAATGACACAAGTGGCACCTTGTTGCAAAAGATGCACTCCAGGCTATTCTTAAAAGCAGCCTGTGACAAACGCAGGCTGCTTGCGGCAAAGGTTGTTTGCACCTGCCTTGCACCAAAAAATGAACTGCAACAAGGCACAAGGAGGTTTGCGGCAAACTCAAGCTGCCATATCCCCTAAAACTGTATTCTCAAAACACCCAGGGAGGACAACCATCAAAGTACCTTTACACCAGCTAGGAGCTTGTGTAAGTGTACTTTGGGGTCGACATGGGGTTGTGCCACTGTGCTGCCAGCTATCCCCCTTTGTACATAGACCCCTCAACCCTGATCTCATATAAATGATTAGATTTAGTGTCCTTGTGGGCTGGCAGCACCCCCAAGCCCTGACCCCTGAAAGTATTGTATAAATAGTCCTGGTGGGCTAGCGTCCCCCCAAGCCTCAATCCCCCCTGTTTTGGTAAATGACCCAATCATAGGTGGTCCAGTGGTTCCCTTAATCCCGATCCCCTGATACATACAGTAGTAACATACCTGGTGGTCTAGTGGACACCCCCCCACCCAGCAGTGCAGTACCACCCTGCTCCCCTAACCCATACCCCAGCCAACAACTGGCATAGCCCACTGCTCACCATCATGGCGAGCCGCCTACTGAGCTCTGCATGAACACATGCTGTATCTACAGTAGTACATGCTCAGTGATTGACAGCTGCTGTCATTTACTGCGCACATACTATATACAGTCTGTGTTCATAAAGAGATCAGTCGGTGACTGGCCATGGTGGTGAATGGTGGGCTGTGCCAGTCACTGGCCAGGGTATGTGTTTGGGGGGGGGCAGGGTGATAGGGCACTGCTGGGTGGGGGTCCACTAGACCACTAGATATTTTGCTTCTGTATGTATCAGGGGATTGGGCTTGGGGATCCACTGAACCACCAATGATCGGGTGACTTACCTTAATGGGTGGGGGGATCAGGGCTGGAGGGGGTTCCACTATCCCACCAGGGCTATAGTTATATTAATTATTGGTGCTCAGGGTTGGGAGGTTCGCTAGCCCACAAGGGCTATTGCCATATTAATTATTGGAGATTGGTTTTGGGGGGGGGGGTTCACTAGCCTGCCAGAGTTATTGCCATATTAATTATTGGTGATTGAGGCTGGGGCGGGTGCTTGCATCCTTAGACTTTACACTGCCACATGCTTGCAGCAACCTGTCTAGGTGCATCCTCTGTTTGGCGCACTACTAGGGTTGCTGAAAGCAGGGGGACTTAGCCATCAGGACCCTGCCTGATAGAGAATCAGGCGCATAGTCCCTGGTGCATCGGCAATTGGCACAAGTCTCCTTTGGTGTGACAAGTGCCGAACCTTTAAGAATTTCCCCCATGGATTCTGGGTGGTTACAACTGAAACAAAATTAGATTATTAATTTAACAAAAAAGGTCAAAACATATCAGAATATTGGACAGGCATTAAAAGGATAACAGGAGGGCATCTAGAGATGGAAAAAAATATTCTCTAGCACCTTTAGTGAAGGTAAAAATAAATTATGCTATTCAGATATTTTTTAATATGGGACAGTTTTGAGAGATAGCTGCATGGGTTTTAATGTAGGCAATGAGACTACCTAGCCCTTTTGCTGTGGGTATTGCAGGAAAAACTCACAAGAAATTATACAAGTTGACCAAGTAGATCACAAGGTTTTTTGTGCTCATCTTATAGTCTACAAATATGTAATCCAAAAATACAACACTAATCATGTTGTTTTATTTTCTCGCATATAGGTTCGAAACTGTCGACTTGTTGGCCTCCTTGACCTTGCTCTAGAAAAGGACTATGTACGTGGGAAGATTGCCGAGTATATGAACAAGCTGATCGGCTTTGGTGTTGCAGGATTCAGATTAGATGCTGCCAAACACATGTGGCCTGGTGATATACAGGCAATCGTTAACAGACTAAATAATCTGAACACTCGTTGGTTTGCAAGTGGGACAAGACCGTTTATTTTCCAAGAGGTAAGTTTGATATAATGTGTGGCCAGATCAAATGTTTACACAGATTTGTCAATATGGTACCCCCTTGAGTCCACTGGGCATCACATCAATTACAGAAGAGATGCATTATGGGTAGTTGCACCATTACAAGTGTATACAGCATGTAAAGTTTACTTTACTTTATTCTGGCAAAAAGACAAAATCAGAAAACAATTCTGACTCTCTTTAAAAGGCACCATTGGAAGTTTAGTTGATTACTGTACTGCCACTAAGCAAACAGAATGACAGAATCCAGAAAGTCAAGTTTATAGTATTTTTCCAGTAAGCAGGAAAACGTAATAATATATAGTGGACACAACTCTGCTTATATGTCATTGTTTGTGGTAGTTATTTCTGTTCCTTCTTTATTATGGAGGGCATATGCATGGAAGCAAAATCTTTGTGTCTCAGACTTCTCTTTTCTTCCCTGATGAAAGTATTATCCCTGTGTGTGTGATATAATAGTCATTACCTCAGTATTACACTGTGACGTCACTATTAGAGCTGCATGTCTTCAGTGCTAGTGGTGGTGGTGGTGTTGTGGGGGGGATAAGCAGGAGGATGGAATGAAGTTGAGGGAGCAAAGATGATGTTTCCATGCAGATTGCCCTTAGTAATAAAGAATGAGGGGATATAATACAGAAAGATAATGCAGTATACTGTAAGTTGAAATGTATCTTAATATTATGTTTTTAATTTTCCTTGCCACCACCCTGGCCTAATATACTCTTATGTCCCCCTGATACATCCGATTGTGATTGTTTCACTTTGGCTATTTAAAAGTAAATTTATCTACCTTAATGTACCTAGTGTTTTACTGTATTACCCTGCTCTGAATATTGGTTTGCACATTTGTCACTTACCTTGCTCCTTTTTATGTTTGCTTGTGCGCATGCACAAGAAACATTATGTGACAGCTTAGGAGAGAAGCAGGGTTTTGGAGGTGTGGCACTGTGGCAGACAATGCCCCCACTGCATTCTGAGGCTTGGCCGTGTTTCCCCAATGTGGTGGCACACTGTTGCTGACACTAGTTCAGCAAGCATACCACCAAGTTGAAACGTATTCGTCGCTGCAATGAGGGAGTGACCCATCATTGCATGGCGTCCCTTACCTGGTGTAACATTTCAATAAACATGGCAGGTGGCAGCTTGATGCCCGCTGCTGACAGTCCCTATGAAGCCAACTTCAGGGGTGCCCAATACCCCTGTCAGCATTTATGCCCCTTTACTGAAGTGGCCTGCCGAGGTGCCCAACCTGCGGCATTATGCCCCAAACACAGACATGCTTGCCGGCTGGGGTGCCCACCCCTGTCGGCATGTTAACTCCCACCCATCACATCGGCATTTTCATGGCACCACCCAACCTGATTGTGTGCCACACTGGGAGCCACCCAGTGGGCTAACATGACCCCCAACCAAATGTACCACACTGGGAGCCCACTCCAGTGTGGCCAAACCTGCATAATAACTGAAAACAGTCCACGGTGACTTTTTTTATTTTTCTTACCTGAAACAAAGGAAATGGTCCTCACTGTCTGGTCCCTCCCCAGCCTGCACCACTCTCTGTGCACCCTCATCCCCCCACCTATACATTTCCCGGAGCCGGTGCAATGATCTTTGGTGGACTGGGAACACATCTGCACTTTTCAAAGCCGACCACAAACTGAAGAGATGCGGTAAGCTGTATAATGGCATAAATGTTTTTTTAACTTATGCAGATATATTGGCAATTTTTGAATTTGCACCAAATTTTCAACATGGGGTTCTTGGGACCTACTCATGAATTCAGTCACTGTCATGTTGTTATTCCTTCCAAAGGTGATTTTGCAGTCATTGCATAGAATCAATTTTTGGGACAAGTAATGAAATGACAGTGTTACTGTTCATGAAGTGAGCTCCCAAAAGCTAATGTTGCAAATCTGGTGAAAAATTCCAGAAAAATGACTGTGTTATGAGCGTGTGTTGCACAGTTTCTATGCACACTTGTACCTCTGAGAATTTCTAATATTTGCAATCAGATTTTCAGCATTGCCATTTTTCACACTCCTTATGAACAGTACAGCTGTCATTTTTCACATCCTGACCAAAATGTGGTTTCGCTTATGTGGTGCACAATGGCGCAGTCACTGTGGGAAATCAGTATTCAGGGCAGATTAACAAAATCACTGTTACACTGTTTATGACTGGAGGTACCAAAATGCCTATGTTAAAAATTTGGTGAGAACATTTTGCAAAATGACTGTATTACAAGTGTGTGTTGTGCAGTTTCCATGCACGCTCGTAACTTTGAGTCATTTTAATATTTTCACTCCAGAGTTTCAGCATTGGCATTTTTTCACACCTCCTTATGAACAGGACAGCTGTCATTTTTGACATCATGCCTGAACTGTGATTTTGCACGTCTGGTGCAGAATGGCGTGGTTGCTGTAGCATATTAACATTTGAGACAGATTAAGAAAATTAAGTGCCACTGTTCATGAGCAGAGGTACTAAATGCTTTCATGAGGTGAGGGTCACAAAAAGGCCATGTTGAAAATTTGTAGTGCAAATACCAACAGACACCCAGATCATTATGGTTTCTAACCATAACATCCTGCCCTGTACAGACTGACAGGCATCAGGGGTCTGCCTTTGGATTGCTGGCTGTAATGCTCATGCCATTCCACCCCCATCCTGCAGCCAGTGACAGGCATCGAGGTGTGCCTTGGACTCTTTGGCTCCACAGTTCACCCCATTCTCCTATACTGCACCCATTTCAATGTATGTTCTTTATTGAATGGGGTGACCATAAAGCCGAGCACCCCAAGGCACACCTCAACACTTGTTGGTGTCTGCAGAATAGGGTGAGGTGAAGTGGTGTGAGCATTATGTGCGGCAACCCAAAGGCATACCCCTGTGCCTGTCCACCTCTGCAAGGTGGAGTTGGGGTTTGCGTGAAGCTCAATACTACACTGACGTTCCTATTCTGCCTCTGTCTAACTTTTGCACTTCCAATACTAATACCAGCAAGCAAACATTCGGCGTTGACAAATGCTTGTTGATACACTGTATTGCATGACGTTAAGTATTCATAATGCATATCTGTTAATGTACTATTAATTCTTTTGCCTTATCGTATTATCTTCCTCACCCCCTGGATTCATCTGGAAATGAGCTATTAGTTCAGTATGACTTTCCTGGTAAAACTTCTGAAATGCATAATAAATGAATACTGGAAACATGCTTTTAAGTTTTTGAAAGTGCCAGTTAATACAGTTTTTTCTTCTGCAGAAAGGTACTGTAGTAACAGTTGTTAAGTTCCTTCACTTATAGAAAATAGTTTTCACAAAACTTCACAGTTCAAAACAAAACAATATAGACAGGACAGCAATTCCCTTCTGAAAAGCTCTGACAGGGTACTACCAAAAAAAAAAAAAACCTTTCCCAGCCCCAAACCAGTTCTCCTTAAAAATAAGATAGCAATTCTTGATTAAGGACTTCTAAGCCTAAGGTAATATATGTAAAACAAATACTGCATTACATACTATATAGTACAGTCCCTTACTGAGACCTACAAAATAAAGAACTAATGGTACTGAGAGGTTTCAAGCCACTGTAAGCAGATGCAGAACCCCACAGGAATTAAGATGTGGCATCTCAGTTTGGTCATCCTGCATAAATAAATTGCTTGCAAAGCCGTTTGGAATGCAGTGCTTGAAAAGTACCACATAAAGGTCAATTATATACTATTCTTCAGACCATTCACTATCAGTAGTTACTCAAAGTACTAATAAGCTGGGCCACTGGAAAATTGCGGGAGCAATTTTTCCACAATTTCTGCAGTTTTCACCCTTCTTTGCACAAAATCCGCAATTTCTTTCAATTTCTAACATTTATGGAATTTTTGACTAAAATTGTATAAAACTATTTACATTCTTAAGGAAATTTACTCAGATATGGCACACAGACTTGGATTTGACCAAAACAGTACAGTGTGAGGTGAGAAGGGGTCAAATGTGACTCTGTTTTCATGTGATTCACTTCCCTGCTTTGGTTTCAAAATCCTCTGGCCATGCATATGTAGACTTGAACACTTAAAATCTGTGTTAAAGCAGACTATCAGAGAATTTTTTGCTGACACAGAGACTGAAACAATAGTTGTGAGAAGAGGTGCAAAGTGCCCCATTCACCTAAATGAAGCCTTGACCACAATGCTTGTTTTTGAGTGGTAGGGTAGATTTTCCTCGTATAAATACTTTCAATCTGAAAGGATTTTGATTCAAATGTGTGAGGAGTTTGGGTGTCCCTGCTGTTTATAAACTTGAATGTGCTTCTGAGGGGTTGATGACAGTGATTTCTTATATGTCAGTCTGCCACAACTGTATACTCACATACAAAGCCTACAAAAAGCAAACATTTCTGAAAACATGCTGAACAGGTTAAGTATAAACAGTTGCCTTCAAATGGACAAAATAATTGCAACCCAAGTAAAACCCCTGCAAACTGAGTAGAACAAAAGTACAATGTATTGAAAATTATTGTATGATGTAATGAAAAGCCACTGGTATGATTTGACAATTTTATCATGTGATTTTAAAATGTACTTACAGTGCTGATTAAGAACAGTAATCATTTTAACAAAATAAACATTTTTCTTACTAGACCTTTATTAGGCACCCTGGTTATCGGTTTACTTTTTTCTTGCACCAAAGCAAGTAGTTTAAACAGGCTTCATTATTTAACATCTAGAAACTGGCAAAATATGTTGTTTCAGGATGTATTCAGTACAGACCAACTGTAAATTATTGAATAAAATCTAGTTAGCACTGCATGACTTGGATGTCTTGATTTTTAGAAGATATGCTACATAATGATTAGTTTACAGTGCATTTCAAAAACACACATCATTCTTCTTATTAAAAGCATTTACAAGTGGCAATACATTTATCTAACAATTTATGTTATCAATACATGCTGTAGCAAACAATAAAATATTTATTAGGGGGCAGTGTGGATGTATAGTGAACACCCGCAATTTTCCCAAGAAAATACACGTATTTTTGGGTAAAATTTTCTGCAAATTTCCAGTGGCCCTGCTAATAAGCGTAGTACTGAGATGTTCCAAAGATCTGGTCACTGTGTTGACCATACCATAATTGGAACATGGGCACAAAAAGATAACATTAACCTTCCTATAATGCACAAGTTTTTCTCCTACTAGATCCAAAAAATACACATCTGCAGCTTCAAGAAACATGACAGATTTGATAACAGCAGAAGCAGCCTCCAACAAACACCTAAAATTCCAGGGTAAAACTACTATAAGAGAACTAAACCCACATTGCTGACAACACCATTTAAACACAAGGTGCACGTAATAAAGATGACCAGTTACTACTACTTTTGCTCCCTGGGAGCAGATACATTGGAATCCTTTTTCTGCAGTCAGTGGAAAGAGGTGAAGTAGTTTAAGTGCTGTTAGAAAATTAGAAGATGTAAGATGTAAATTGCACAAAAAGTCAGATACTATCCAGCTTGTGAGATTTCTTTAAACACATACAGTCAAAGCAAGAAACCCAGTGCAAAGCATCATGGGTAGGCAAATCCATATGTGTGTGTGGGGTGGGTGGGGGTGGGAGTGAGGTCAGCTGACTAGAAAAAGTCTGAATTTTTTCCCCTAAGATGCAAAGTGCTGGTGTGAGGCAGCAATTCTAGAGGCACCGCCTCAGAATGGACATAAACAGGGTGGAGGCAGACCAGAGGAGAGCAATTAAAATGCTGTGGGGGCTGGCCTGTAGGCACAGCAGTTGGATTTCCACTTGCGGTGTCAGCGGTCTGGGTTCAGGAACTGACTCGGGTGCTAGAGGGCTGGCCGGGGAGAGAAGGCTTGAGCATCAGCTGATGGCTCACCTTCTCTCGGGGGAGGGCAGGGATGCAACCTGGCAATTGCTGACCCCTTGTGGAGGCTGGGGGAATGGCAATGTATGGGGTCCCATTCACCAAGGGGGGTTGAACATCGGCATCAGCCTTACGTTAGTGGCACACCATGCCCTCCCGGGGGAACAAATGAGAAAAGAGCCCCTTAGCCGACCAGATGATGGTTGCCAGCTCCTGTTGCCATGAATCTGAGGACAGTGCATTTACCATCCCAGTAGCACCTGAGGCAAGTATAGCTCTTGCTGCCCCACTGGTGCCTTCCCCCTTAGAGGAGAGGGACCCACCCAGCAAAGGGTTATGTCCGAGGGTTACCCGGGAGCTGCAATATGGGGTGAAGTGGTGGCTGATCTGAGGCGGCGTGGCATGGAGGGCATAGGTGGCTTCAAGGAGATGCTAGCCCAGAGCTGGGAGGGAGCAAAAAAAAAATAAATGCTGTGGGGGGTTGCATCAATTGCCGTACAAAGAATGATTATGGTAGCTTAACAAGCACATTCTGGAAGAGAAGAGAGTGAAAGGGGCATGATAGAGTCCTACAAGTACTTTACAGGTGTGAACAGGGCGCTAAAGAGTAGTCTCTATCAAATGGGAAAGAGCACAAGGACAAGGAGGCATGTGAAGGAGCTGGATGGAGGGAAGTTTAAGAGGGACATGAGTAAGTACTACTGCACTGAAAGTGTGGTAGTGACCTGGGACAGACTGTCAGCTAAAGTGGCGAAGTTGAAAACACTGGGGGGGCTTCAAGCATGTTAGTGATAAACATACAGTAATATTAGTAAATAGGCATGGAGGAGAGAGGATAATTGGAAACCATTTATGGGCTGCTGAGAAATATAGGCTGGGAATATCTGGGCAGACTGGGTGGGACAAGCAGTCCTTTTCTGCCAGCAAATTCTATGTTTCTGAAGTAGAAGGAGGAACAGTATCGGAAGGGCCAGTCTGTGAGAAGATGAGCAACTAACGTGAGTAGGTGTCTGTCACAAATGTACTATTTTATGTGTGTCTCTGTGGGTGGGTGGTAAAAGAAGGCCCTTTGGTTTTATTGGTTAGTAGCATATAAATATTGTTGTGGTGCATTAACATGACAAAATAACAAGTTCTGTCCCAGTCAACATGAGACACTCAAGAATCAATCTTACCACCATGCAACATCATAATAATTTTTCTTCTAAATTTTTAAGGTAATAGATCTTGGGGGAGAGCCTATTACAGCATCCCAGTATACTGGAATTGGCCGTGTCACTGAATTTAAATACGGTCATAAACTGGGCTATGTCATTCGTCGGTGGAATGGAGAAAAACTGGCTTATCTGAAGTAAGAAAAAATATATATATAGTTTTGAACCCCTGGAAAATGAAAATGAAGGGGCATTTATTTTTTTTTTCATTTTTGTAGGAACTGGGGTGAAGGCTGGGGCTTTATGTCATCTGGTAATGCTCTTGCTTTTGTGGACAACCATGACACTCAAAGAGGCCATGGTCCTGGTGGAGATTCTGTTCTTACTTTCTGGGATTCAAGGTAGGTTATTTATGACTGTCAATTTTCATTTTAAAAAGTTTGTAGAAACAAATTTAGTATTTCCCTACAAATGTTTCTTAAACAATTCGACAGGTTGTACAAAGTTGCTGTTGGATTTATGCTCGCACATCCTTATGGATTCTCAAGAGTGATGTCAAGTTACAACTGGCCAAGAAGCATACAAAACGGAAAGGTAGGATTCCCAGATATACAAAGTAGATCAAACTTTTCATTTATTACACCTTTTGTGTACAAAGCATTACAAAGTTAATTCCATTGCAGACCTTAAAAATACCACCCAAAAAAGTCACCAGCCCATCAACACAGTAGCAGTGTTGCCACTGACAATGCCAATGACCCAGGTTTAGAAATACAGTAAGCCTGAGGAAATGGACTGTGATCACCCCTATCTTCAAAGATGATGACACTTCCTCCCCTGCAAGCTATTGGCCAACCTCTATTCTTCCCCCTCTTTCTAAAGCCCTGGAAAAAATAATGGTAGACCAATCATCTGAATATCTTACCTCCCACAACCTACTATGTAAAGAGCAACACGGCTTCCATCCAGGTCATAGTACGACCACTGCTCTGGTTGAGTTCTCTAATTTCCTCCACGAGACACTCGACAAAGGCTGCCTCGCGGGGACTGTCTACATTGACCTCTCCAAGGCCTTTTATGCAGTTTGTCACCCCACTTCTTCTTGGCACTCTCCATCAGATAGGTTTCTCCCAAGGCCCACTGGACTGCTTCACTAGCTACCTCTCTGCAAGGCCCCAGTGCATCAAAATAAACCACACCCCTATCCAGCATCCACCCAGTGCACTCCGGGGTTCCGCAGCGCTCCATCCTGGGCCCTTTTCCCTCTTTTTAGTATCTGCATAAATGCTCTACCAATCTCCTGGCCTAGCAAGGTCCTTCTTTATGTGGTTGATGCTGTTCTCCTTTCCTCACACCCTTACCCCTCCTCTCTTCAGACCTCCCTGCAGCACTCGTTTAGCCAAATTGAAAATTGGTTTAGCACTGCAGGCTAGTCATTAACATTAAAAAAAAACTAAAGCAATGTTATTTGCTCACCATTAACACAAGTCTAAAAATGCACCCCTCCATGTACTATCCAGCTCACTTCTCCCCCTAGAGCAAGTTAACAGCTACAAATACCTGGGCATCACTTTTGATTCTGCCCTCACTTTTCACCCTCATGTCAACCTGCTCACCTCAGCAACTGACATGTGCTCAGACCTCCTCTACCACCATAAGGACTGCTTTCCCTGAGACCCTCAGACTGGCTATCACCTCCTCGGTTTTATCGCTGATAGATTACAGCCTCCCAGTCTGTGCTGCAGCTGATGACACCACCCTCAGCAGAATCCAAGTGGCCTTAAACAAGGCCTGTAGGCTCCCTCACTGGGAAGACAGATGGACCCACACTTGCACACTATACTCCCTTGACAACATACTCAGTCTAGAAGAAAGAATTTACTATCAGACCTGCCTCCTGGCAAAGAAAATACTTCTAGGGCCCCCCCCCCGGTCTCCTCCTCCTCCCTTCACCTGGCATCACCTGCTGCCTCTACTCTACTCTAGCACCCCCGGGACTGCTCTAAAAATCCCAAGTGAGTGGACCTCACTAGCCCAGAGATCCTTTTATTATAGGGCACCTCACTGTTTCAATGCCCTCCTCCTCTCGATCTCCTCACTCTCAAAAATAGGACCTTCTAAGACAGCTCTTAAGAGCCACATTTTCTCCACCCACAGCTGCATGTGCACACAACCGGTATTGTCCTTGCCCCTTTCTTCCTCTTGGGGCCCTTAACTAGACCCCTGATGAAAACTGCCTCCTCCAGGCTGCACTGCCTTAATTCTGTATTTCTGCATTTGTCTTTAACTGAACTTAGCTACTACCCTGTATAGGACTTCCTTACTATAACTGTAGCTGCTTTATGACTATGGACCGTATTACCCTATGTTTCTGTGATGCCGGAACAGCCACCTGCAAAGACTGAATCCCAACTCCATTACCCATCTGATTTGTTTTTAAACCTATGTGCTCTGCCTGTTATGTTTTTTTTTATTGCACTCTATGTCTATGCCTGTGAATGTTTTTTTTTATCTGACGTGGAGCCTTTAGAAATGAGTCTCTGACTCAAAGGTTTGTAATTCCAAATAAAATAAATAAATAATAAATAAATAAATGGATGGATGGATCAGCAGGCAGAGCTTGAGCAGTCCATTCCATAGAATGCCCTTCTTTTCAGGGAGGGTGATCGACTTCTTCCCTCTCTACGAGAACTTGCCCGTCTCTTCAGGGAGGGTGGTCAAGTTCTTCCCTCTGTACGAGAACTACCTAGTGGTGCCCAGATAGTAGGAACTACTTAGACACGGCAGTGGGAGGGGTGCTGTAATGGCTTAATGGGGCATATGCCAGCTGCCAAGTATACTACTGTCACAATCACAGCAAACAATCTGGGGGGTGGGCACATACAAATTGTCATCCTTGACAGGTTGACACCAGTTCACTTAGATCTTGTGTCACCCACTTATCCAGCACATAGGCTCCCTGCCAGTAAACCCAGAAAGGGCCAGTGGGGGGATTACCATGGAAGATTCTGCACAGATAAAAAAAAAAAAGATTTCTGGAGTACAGGAATCAGCATAAGTTTGATTAATTTATTTCTAGGTACTCAGAAACAGGAAAACTAAGCTCTACAGCACTTTGAGGTGCACTGCTTCTCTGTTGAGGGTGGGCTGGGGGTTCCCTTGAGGTAGGTGATGGGGCTCTTTCAGATCCGAGTTGACAGAAGGGCAGAACTGTTTCCAAGCTGATGGGGGTCAAGGCTGGACAAACTGGAGAAAAAGAATCAATAAAAAGAAAATGTCCCCAAATGATGTGTCAATCAGTTTTATAGACCTAAAATAAAGGATGTATTAAGTTATTTAGATCATTAAGTGTTCAGCCATAACCTGTGGAACAAGACTAGCAAACAGCACAGGCTTTTATTTGAAGATGGAGTGTTGCTTTAAACTAAATTCAACCCATATAAAAATATATTTTTATCACTCAAACAGTCACGACACATGAAACTTCCAGTGCTGGCTCCCTAGTGATGCTAAAAGGATTTGCCATTCATATCTAGCTAAACAGACTCTGAAGGCAGATGACTGTCAACTGGCTGTGAATGAGAACATGTAGCAGAAAAGAGTAACTTTGTTTTAACATCATTAGATTAAAGTACTTGACATGTAAAGAAAATTAAGAACTATTTTTAAAAAGAAGAGTAATGCTGGAATTTGGTTTCAGTTGTAAGCAAAAAAAACTTACAAAGCACACTTTAAAAAAAGGTCCAGTCAAGTTGCACACAGTGTTTTTAACATGGAGATAGCCACCAGTCATGCAGTAACAATATACTGTACAGACAACAGAACAGCTTACAGGCTCCTCACATTCCATACTGTCATGGACAGCAGACATGCAGAACTGGAATGCTGGGAGGAATACCTGGGTAATACCCCAGTGTTTTGAAATAGTGTACTGTGATTGTTAACTTCCACATTCAAGACCATTAAAAATGTGTGAAAAAGTAACTCCACTTTAACATGTCACACAAAGTACAGTACCAGCAACACTGCAGCACTGTTACAGACAAGTAACACAGCTAATAGTAGTTCTGGGGATATGTCCAAGTACAGTATTTCTCTTGTAAAACAAACTTTCAAAGGAAGCAACTATTGTTCAGCTCTGGAATTTCTTAATGTGCCAGACCTATGGAAATCTGCAAGAGTAACGTCTGTCTTTAAAAAAGGTGACCCAAAGGACATAGCCAATTACAGACCTGTAGCAATTCTCTCTGTCCTTAACAAGATCCTAGAGAAAATAGTTGCATCACAGACCATTGACTACCTTACACGCTACAATCTCTTCTCAGACACTCAGCATGGTTTCAGAAAAGGTCATAGCACCACCACGGCTCTTCTTCAACTAACTACTGATATTCTGTCCAACATGGACTCTGGAAAACTCACAGGTGCCATCCTCATTGACCTCACTAAGGCTTTCGATCTTGTTGACCATCCCCTGCTTCTCTCCACTCTCCATAAATTCCATTTCTCTACCCCTGTTGTGGACTGGTTCTGTAGCTACCTATTAAACAGGTCACAAGCTGTCAAATTTAACTCCTCCCTGTCCAACTAGTCTACTATCAACCTTGGGGTCCCCAAGGGCTCTATCCTTGGGCCACTTCTGTTCTCAATTTTTATCAACAATGCAGTTGAGGTCCTGGAATCCTGCTCAGCTATTCTCTACGCTGATGACCTGATCATCTACACTAGTTCTTCTAGTATTGCCTGCATAAACACATCACTTACTTCAGACTTCAGTAAGGTCTTAGACTGGCTACGAGACCATAAGCTTGTACTAAATGAAAAGAAAACGAAAGCCATACTCCTAGGTTCTGCACCGAAGATTAAGACCTGTTCTAGTTTGCTGGAGGTTCTTCACCCAGGAGGATTTCCACTTGAAAATGTTACTTCCTTCAAGTACCTTGGGATCCTCCTAGACCAGTCCCCAGATTTTAATCTTCACATTCAGTCCTCGTGCAAAGCTGTAAACTCGAAACTAGGAGTAGCTTACAAAATGAGCTACATGCTTACACCCTCAGCCAAATTAGCAATTGCCCGAGGTATTCTGCTCCCAACCCTTACCTATGGTGCCTCTATTCTTACCTCTGCCCATAAAACCTCCCTACTAAAATGGGACTTAACTTATAACAATATATGCCGATTTACCTCTTCGTCACCTTGACTCAAACATCACTGCCTTCTTTATAAGGATCTGAATTGGCTCTCATCCTCTGCCAGTAGACAATACTACCTTGGATCACTAATGGACTCGATCATCAGGGAAAAAAACCCGTCCCAGCTGGCGGCGTTGCTGGTCCCTCAACCATCCTCCCATGGCCTGCAATCAGCTGACAAATCCTTGTTCTATGTTCCGAGATGTCGGACGACTAAAGGCAGAGGGGCCTTCCAATTCTATGCTCCCAGGCTATGGAATGCTCTTCCACTCAGCCTCCGGCTGTCTCAGTCTCACTTTGGATTTAAAAGTGAATATCGTCGTTATCTATCCTTAGCTGATGCTTGTACATGCTTTGACCCAACCTGAAGCTCCTGAGACTTACCAGTAATGTTACCCCTGCTCTAATCCAGCTCCAAGACTGTCTCCTCTTCCGCTCCCCATATTTTTCCTTCTCTTTGTAAATAACTTCTTGACTACTAGCTCTCTTCCTTCTTGAACCTTGTTGCTGACCATCCACTGTTGTTTTGCCAATTACCACCCTTGACCTTCCTTCTGTCAGTCTTTCTAGTTATATTTGAACATTCCTCACATTTCTCTCTATATAACCTTACTATCTTATTAACCCTTTCAGTCCACAGGTCGGGTCCATGGTTTCTGCACTTATTACATATTTTACTGCCGTTATCTGTATAATGCTTGCCATTATTTTTTGTTGTTCCTACCCATTGTATTTTTGTAGCACTGCTGTACTGTTCCTCTATTTGTACTATTGTACCCATGTTGCTGTTGTTCAACTGTTCTCCTTTTGTTGTAATCTCCCAGGTCATGCCTGAAAATAGTCATTTTATGGCTAGTGCACCTACCTGGTTAACAAACACTAAATAAATAAATTAATTAATAATATTGTTATATCAGTGCCCAAACATGGACAAATGGGAAAGAGTGAATAAAAGAAATTATAAAACAATGACTGGCAAATGAGAATTCCAATTGGGGTTGACTGGGCATCTCAAAAATCTAAATAATTGTTCTTTTTTATTTTTATTTTAGCATTATTCTAATCCTAATCCTATCTGGTTACCATAACTCATCAGATTTGGATTTGAATTTTGGAATACAAATCCTACAGACCTAATCTTCAATTCTATCAAAAAATCCTATCGTCAATACAGCAATTTAGGATTTATCATATTGAGATTTAAGAACCTGAATCTTAACATGTGTAATCCTCACATAGACATTCTGTCAGCAATACTGCAATTTAGGATATTTGGATTTCAGAATCTGAATCCTAAAATCCAAAATCTTAACATCACCATCCTAACAGCAATACAACTATTTAGCATTCAGGATAGTTATGATATTTTGATTTTGGAATCTGAATTCTAAAATCCTAAATGCTAACATACACATCTTATCTGTAATAGTGCATCTCAGGATTTGGAATATTCAGGTTTTTGAATCTGAATCCTAAAATCCTGAATCCTAAAATAAACATCCGATTAGCAATGCTGCAATTTATGATTTAGGATATTCAGATTTTGGCATCTTAATCCAAGATTTTAAATCCTAACATAAACATGTCATTGACAATAAGGGAATATAGAGTTTTAGTATATAAAGTCTGAATATCCTTAATCCTAAATTAAGGATCAGTTTGTGAGCTACCCACATCTGAAGGCAGATATCTGATCACCTCTAATTCAGCATTCTGAAAGGGTTATTTTCATGTACAACAGAACAATAAGGATGTTAGCTATAAAAACAGTCCATTAATAATAACATTAAGGTACTTTAGGGTTGGGCTACTTTGCTATGCCTTGTGTCTCATGAGCCCCTAGGGATTGATTAACTGGTGGTAACCCTGGTTTTGCCTTAATGCTTAACTGTACTGTATAAAGGTGTAACTGAATATAACTTTCACTTTGGTCGCCCACATTTTAGGAACATTATTATTTAAGTAACCATATCTGAAGAGCCTCATGATAACCCATAGATAAATGATGAGACCCTCTTTCAAACATTTTTACTATCCAAGCACCAACCATTACACTCACAGCACTGCCTCTTGACTTAAAGGCAGTTGACACTATCCCAAGTGCTACTGCTACTACTGTGAAGAGAAAAAGCTCTCTGGTAATCAGTTTCTTTCATAAGTCAAAATAGTGAACGTGATAGAAACCAATATACTGTGATCGGATTTAAGCATTTGTTGGTGAGTCACAGAGATTACCCCAATGACACGTTCAAAACCAGAAGAGTACATGCAGAATGTCATTGCCATAGTCACGCATGAAAATAAGACAGGTGAAACTGCAGCAAGTGAAAGAAACTTAAATTTATTCCGAAAACAATTTTTGTTTGTATTATTCTCTGTTTTTTTTTTTACTGAAGTCTTGCATCATGCAATGCAACATTTGTATGTTGGTTCAAACATGCACATAGTAACAGCACAAGAATGCACCCAGGTTTACAAGTGCACAATTTATGTCAGATGTCCCCCAAACTGTCACCAGACAGATGGTGCTCTGGAAGAACCTTCACTGACACTTTCTGTCAGCACCTAAATGAAAACTTGTAACACTACCCTATTGTAAGAGCAAGCCTACATAGTATACACAAGAATGTACCTCAAGATTGTGTGCCAACAGACCATTTACTGTAGCTTTTGACATGAACAAAGAATAATTACTAATGGCGGGGTACATCATTTGTTTTTGCAATCCTTTTTAATAATAGAAATAAAGTCATTCCAAGGGGTTGTGCTAAGAGTCAGTTAATCACGCCCTAGTGGTATGTGTCACTTGGCTGCATCTCATGCTATGTTACACACCAAGAGGGTGAGGGGATGGGTAACAGACTGTTAATCTAACATCTGGACAGCCCTGATTACGGGACTGGATTTGCAAGTTTCCTGCAAACAAATTACAGTTGGCATCACCAGAACTGAAGTGTAACATTCCAAGTACATCTGAATTTTAGGACATTCCATTCTGTATTACTAAGGAAACTGGAAATAAAGCATACTAACATATGGACATACAGAATTTGCCATCAGATAAAGGCCTAGAGGTCTATCAAGTCTGCTCGAATGTGCAGCTAGCACCCCTTATTCTACAGCTACCCCTCCCTTCCACCCTTCCCCTCCATTGACCCCTCACTTGTCCTTTCCTATCCCCTTCCAAAGCAGTCCACTGTTCTACTGGATACCACTTCTGCAGGTAATGCATTGCACCCAGCCACCACCCTCTCTGTAAAAAAGTGTCTCCTCATCTCCCTCCTGAACCTTCCTTCCTCCAGTCTCATATCATGGCCCCTGGTGTCTCTCCCCTCCCTTACTTTGAACAGCCTCTCTTTACCTGTCTTGTTTATTCCTTTCATGCACTTAAAGGTTTCATTCATGCCCCCCGTCCATTCTCTCCTCCAGCGATTACATGTTCAACTCCCTCAGCCTCCTCTTGTATGATAAGTCCCACAGCCCCTTGATCATCTTTTTTGCCCTGCACTGCACCTCCTCCAGTAACTTAATGTCCCTCTTCAGATACGGGCACCAGTACTGCATGCAGTACTCCAGGTGCGGTCCAACTAATGGCCTATACAGTGGCAGAATCACCTCCTCGAGGATATACCCCTTGCAGTACAACCCAGCATTTTGTTGGCCTTTGCAGCTGCCTTCCTACATTGTGCCGAGTTGTTCATTGACCCTGTAATGAACACCTCCAGATCCTTCTCCTCCTCCTCTGTCTGGGCTAGCTGCACTCCCCCAGCTGGTAACTATTGCTTGGTTTCTTCATCCCAAAATACAGCACCTTGCTCTTTTTGTCATTAAACCAGTTGCCAGATTTCTGACCAGGTTTCAAGCTTTGCCAGATCATCCTGCAACTCCTGCCATCCTCCTAGGTTTTCCACCACTTCTCCTATCTTGGTATCATCAGCAAACAGACTGATCTTGCTCTTGATGTCCAATGATATGTCTGCAATGAATATCCCAAACAACACTGGGCCCAAAACCGAGCCCTGTGGAACACTGTTCGTCACTACCCTTGGGTGTGAGAGCTCCCCACCCACCACCACCCTCTGTTGCTTTCCCTGAAGCCAGCTCCCTACCCATCTTACCAGCTTTGCACCAGCCCCTGTGCCTTCTAACTTACTTCCCAGCCTCCCATGTGGCACCAAGTCGAATGCCTTACTGAAGTCCAGATACAGGACATCCACTGCATGGCCCCTGTCAAGCTACCTAGTTACCCAGTCATAGAACTCCACCAGGTTGGTTTGGCAGGATCTGCCACGTATGAAGCCATGTTGTCTGCTGTCCTGTAGTCCTTTGGCCTCTAGGAGGGCCACCAGCCTCTCCTTCAGGATAGTCTCCATTAGCTCACCTATGATGGATGTGAGGCTCACCAGTCTGTAGTTCCCCGGTTCATCCTTGGGGCCACTCTTGTGGAGGGGCACCACATGAGCCATCCTCCAGTCCTGAGGTACACACCTTGAGTGTAGTGAGGCATTAAATAGGTCTGCCAAAAGGTCCCGCAAGGACCTCTGCCAGCTCCTTCAGTACCCTGGGGTGGATGCCATCTGGGTCTGGCGCCTTGTCCACCCTCAGTGCCTTCAAACCCTCCCAAACTCTGCCCTCCATGATTTCTCCATGTGTCACCCCTCCCTCCATTTCTGCCATTCCTCCCCCCTTGGGTGTCACCCCCCCTTCTCCTTAGTAAATACCGAGCAGAAGTAATCATTAAGTGCTCCTGCCTTATCGCACCATGCTTCCACCCAACCCCCCTCCTTCCTAATCTTTACTATGTAATCCTTACAGCTCCTCTTCTCCCTGATGTACCTAAAGAATTCCTTCTCCCCCCCTTCTTAATGCCTTGTGCCAGCCTGAGCTCCCTAGATGTCTTGGCTCCCCTTACTGCCCATGTCACCTCCGTCGATTCTGTAAAGTACTCCTCACTGTCCTCCCTCTCCCTGTTTTCTTGTACCTTCTAAAGACAGCTCTTTTCCTCCTTACCTTTTCCATGACTTCCTTGCTCATTCAGCTTGGTTTCTTAGCCATAGCCTTCTTGCTCTGGGCCTTGCAACAGGTTTTGGTTGACTCCACTGTCCCCAGCTTTATGAGCTCCCACCTCTGGTTAGTGTCCATACTAGGTTGAATTCTGGCCAGGTACCCTTTTACCATTTCCCTCATCTTCCCAATGTTGGCTCTTCTGAAGTCTAGCACTCTTGTGCCAGATTCCACTCCTTCCTTGCCCATATCCAATGTGAGCCATACTGAGTGGTGGTCACTCCCTGACAGTGGTTCTTCCAACCTAAATTCTCTCACAAAGTTCCCATTTGCTTGCACAAGGTCAAAGGTATTCCCTAACCTGGTTGGTTCACTGACCATTTGCAGCAGGAAGCTGTCCTGGAAGGCATCCAGCAGTAGCTGCTTCCTTCTGTTCCTGGTTGCTGGGGTACTCCAGTCCACTCCTGGCATGTTGAAGTCCTCCACAATCACCACACTACCCTTCTCGCTGGTCCTTCTGATTTGTCCTGCTAGTTCCCTGTCTAACTCCTCCGTCTGAGATGGCGGCCTGAACACTACTCCCATTCTGAGAATCCTATTCTTGGAATCCTGGATTTGCATCCAAAGTGACTCTGTACTACCCTCCTCCCCTTCCTTCCTTACTCACTTCAGTCCTTCCTTCACATATAGTGCCAGTCAGGTCCCAGTCATTGTATTGGGTGGCCCATGTTTCTCTGATGGCTGCAATGTCTACCTCTCCCTCTGCCATGAGCACCTGTAACTCTGCAGTTTTCCTCCCAAGGCTCATAGCATTAAAGGTAACCACCTTCCACCCTCCCCCCCATCCTGTCCTCCTTTACTAGCATCACCAATAGTACTTGCCATTTGTCCTTTGTCACTGTTATGGTTTCCCAACCTGTGGTCTCTGCATGTCTCTTGCCCACTTGCCACCCCACCCCCCGCTCCTAGTTGAAATTCCCTGCTTCCTCTATGTACTCCTCCATCCTCTGTTTCAACACTTTCTTTCCCATCTCACTCAAGTGTAGTCTGTCCTTGGAATAGAGACTACTGTCCTCCTCGGTCCCTCCCCAACCCCCAACAGCCCATACCCTTTAGCATAACACCAGGTTCTTAGCCATTAATTAAATTCCTCTATTCTCAGCTTTCTTGTTGTGCTTGCCTTGAGCACTGGAAGTATCTCTGAAAAAGTTACTGATCTTCCTGCCACCTCACATAATTGTCCTAGTTCCTCAAACCTCCTCTGGACTATATCTACTGTCTTGTCAGCCAGGTCGTTCATCTCAAGATGTATAATTAAATGAGGCTTGTCCCTACCCCATCTAGCATAGAAACATAGAAACATAGAACTTGACGGCAGATAAGGACAGCAATGCCCATCCAATCTGCCCATTTCTTCTTCTGTCTTATGAATGTGCCATCGGCCTTTGCTCTGTCCATGGCCTATCTATTCACACTCATCTGTATTGCTCCCTTATGCCTATCCCCTGCCTGTTTGAAGCCTGGCACTGTAGCCATATCCACCACTTCCTGAGGTAGGCCGTTCCATGCATCCACCACCCTTTCTGTGAAAAAGAACTTCCTCACATTACCCCTTAACCAGCCTCACTCTAATCTCATGCTGTGTCCTCTTGTCCTGCAATTTTTCTAATATTGAAACATGTTAGACTCTTTCACCTTGTTAATGCCTTTAAGGTGCTTGAATGTTTCAATCATATCACCTCTCTTCCTCCTTTGCTCAAGGGTATACATATTGAGCTCAGTTACTCTGTCCTCATATGTTTTCTGATGCAGTCCCTACACTATTTTGGTTGCCCTTCTCTGGACTTCCTCAATTAGATTAATGTCTCATTTCCAGCTCCTCTTCTTCCTCCTGTACATTATTTCCCCCTTTTGCCCTGTTGCAATTCTCCCAGCAGAACGTCCCCCACTCCGGTTTGGTCCAGGCATTTATCAATTTCTCCTCCAACTGCATCACTTTCTTCCTCCTTTTTCCCCTCTAGCAGTGCAAAACTATTTTCTGAAGATGCTTCACAAATGTCCACTCCCTCTCTCTATATAGTAACCTGTTCCCTCCTTTCCACTCCATGACTGTTGCCACTTCTTCTCCTCCTCCCCTCACAAGTCCCTGTCTCCTCCTTCCATTTGTCTTTTGTCTCCTGACCTGGTTTCCCTGGCAATCGTTCTTCCTGGCCTGGGTCCCTTTGTCTCTGCTTCCATTCTTCTGACCCTCTCCTCACTACTGTTGGCTCAAATCACCCTCCCTCATCTCCCCTCCTCTCTTCCTCCCTCCCTCCCTCCAGCATTGGGCAAAAACCACCTCCAGTCTGCCTTGACTGTCTTAGTTCCTCCTGAAGACCATCGATCTCCTTTCTAAGTTTCTCTGTGTGGTTGCACACTAAGCATCCCTACACCCTCCAGACAATTTTTAGAAAGATTGGTGCACAGCATTTATTGCAGCCTACTACCCGAACTATTGCTCTCATTGCTCACCAGTGACCCACCACCCTTCCAGATGAAGGATACCAAACACTCCCCCAAGTCTCCCCCCTCTAGTGCAAAACATTCTTCTTTTCTTAATTTCCTTTACCCCCTTTGTTGTACATGTTTAGATAGATTGAGCAAGTGCTGTTTAAATTCCTAACCTTCCTAGCCACACTCAAAAAGAGACTTTAAGTAACTATTGCACAACCTTCTTAAAACTCGTGCTCCTTCTTTCCACAATGCAAATAACAATGAAAAGAAGTAACAATGAAAGCTCCTTGATTTGCAGTTACTTCCCTTCCACTGAGATAGCAGTCACCTCTTCATTCACTTCTGTTCCTTTCCTGGATGTCTGCTTCTGCTATGACAGGTGCATGTCCTTTGCCCGTTTGAGGAAGTGATGTCAGAACCCCTGGTATAAAGGAAATCATGGACCTGGGTGGTGGGTGAAGGGTTGGGAGGTGTGGGACCATCCCAAGCCTTCCAGAAACAATCAGATAGCTGAGGCCCCTGGTCAGACGATTAGCACCATTCCCCCACTATGCACTAAACTTTGTAGCTAGTGAAGCCAGCAAAAAGGAATCACAATTCCATTCAAAGCCCCCAAAATAGGTTTGCTACCAAAAGAAACAGATCTCCAATTCAAACAGCTTCACCAACAACACATCAAAATAGGCTTGCAATTAGAAGATATAGGTCTCCAATTCAAAGAAACAGCACCAATTAAATCACACCAAGGCTCTTTGGACCTTATACATCATCCATCCCGGCTGCTTTTTCTGCCCTAATATCAAAATCCTCTGCTTTTGACATCAGAATAATTTTCCTGTTTTAATGAAAATTCACTGAGTAATAAAAAACTGAGGCTCACAGAAGTTAATATTTTGAGGGTATATTGTATCTTGTGTGACTGAGATCTGCAGAGGCTAATTGTAAATTATTTGTTATAAACTAGGACATCTATTTAAATAAACACAGGCAGCAGAATCTTTATGTGTTTATCCAGTTTATCCTGCTTCTACCTGACCAGTAAAGAAACCCAACATGTTTTAAAAAATGCTTCATGTTCGACAACATGAGACTGTTTTTTAACTCTGAACCTCTCAGCATTAAAATGCATAGCATTGGCCTTCAAGATGCAGGACAAATGGTCAGAATACATAGCACTGTTCATTTTTTTTAAAGAATAGTGTATTTAAGAATAGTGGCTTCCATATGTTTTGTATTAAAGAATTTTTCCATCAAATTAGTTAAATTTTGTAATAGTTTGTGTATCCAGAAATAGCTTTAGCATTATGAGTTACATCTGTAAATCTTCACAGTGCTGGGATAAATTTAAGTGTAAAATATATAGTGCTGTATAAATACATACTATATTGCAGATCTGTAAATCAGACTCAGAACACTTTTAACTGAGCCACGTGAAATGCAATGTCATAAAATGGCAGTGGATAATCCATATGTATGATTGGCTAAAATACGTTAAATGACTGTGCAATAAATATAGAAGAATGACTGGGTAGGTTAGTATAATGATTTTTTTACACACACCTGAGGTGTGGAATGCCCCATAAACCCCAAGCACGAAGCTCAAGGGGTATATAAAGGCATCCCACACTGAGGGTGTGTATAAAATGTGAGTTTTACACACCTACCCAGCTTTTATTTTATAAAATTGTTGGACTACATTTTTTGCCTTCAGCTTTTACAGGTAATCAGTTGAGTGGCAATGGTGTTAACAGAGCACAGTGGAGAAGAACCACTTTGCAGCAACTCCATAACTTTTTATGTTTTTTTCACAGAAACACTAAAAGAGAACATTTTTTGTACTGTGGTGAACATTTTTTAAGTTTTCTTTCAGTCAAACATTACTGGCATGGGGTGAATTGGCTGGTTTACAGTGTTGCAGAAAGAAAGCATTGGAGAACTTTACAAAATGTATAGAAAGAAAATATGAGAAAAACTATGAGATAACATTAGAAACTGTGTCAATAGCCCTTTGAAAGGTTCTTTCACATAGTTTTCCATTTGCCCCATGGCGTCTGAGAAACTGAGAGTCTGTTAAGAAGGCTGACAGGGATGGGCGAGTCTGAGAGAAGCTCGAATGTTGCGCTGCATGAGGGAACCCTGGCTCGCGCTTTCCCATTGAGAAAACTGGTGCATGTCTGCCATTATATAACAAATTATAACTGGCTTTCTGTATGGGGAAAAATGAATGCCAGCTATTATACATAGAAAAATACATGGGGAGAATGTTTAGCAAGAATTTTACTCACACATGAGGTACTGGATGCCACATAAACCCCACGAGTGAAGCTGAAAGGGTTTATACAAGCATCCAGCTCAAAGACTGTGTGTAAAATTCAGGTTTTACACACTTCCCCGTGTCATGTGTTATGTAATTGCTGCATAGTGTTTTTTTGCCTTGAAGACACTACCCAGCAGTTATAGAAAACAGTGGTTCTTACAGTGCGGTTGAGATGGAACATGGTTTGAAGAACTGTTTTTTCCCCTTTTTGCTTGATTACCCTGAAACTAGAGCTTTACAAACTGAGCAGCAACTATATTTTTCAAGAAGCTTGTGAACACACTCACAAATGAGTCAGTTCACTGTGTGCTGATCATAGTTTGTGTGCAAGGGAGGTGAACATGTGTAGAGCAAGGGAAACCCAGCCCATGTTTGCCATTATGACCTGCTGGTTAAAATGTGGATTATAACCAGGTTTCCCTATCAGAGAAAAGTTTTCAGTTACTACATGTAGAAAAATACATGAGTAGGTGTGCATAACCAGAATTTTATGCACCCTTTAGGTATGGGATGCTACGTAAACCCCAGAGGCGAAGCTCAAGGTATTGACAAAAGAATCCCACATCAACACCATGTATGAAGTAGTATGTTTCACACACCTATTCATGTTCTGTTTTTATAATTACTAACCAACAATTTTAATAGAGGAAGGGTTTGGAGAGTCACCCACCATCTACTACACAGAACAACCAATATGAAAGTACACTTATTTTTGTTTTAACTCTGTTATAATGTTCTTTGAGGATAAACTATTATCTGTGAGTGATGCTAATTGCTTGAAATGAGCATGTTTGTGTTCCTGGGGAGTATGGCTTCACCAGTGTGGGCTTGACTGACAGCAGTTACACACAACTAGTTGTAACCAAAAATTACAACTCAGTTATTTAGCTATTATAAAATGGGTAGAGACAGTAAAGCAATCTGACTGGCTGACAGCCCTTAGCAGCTATGCCTTTTACTTTGCTTGTACCACAGTAAAAACTGAGCCAGCACCACTGACTCAGTAACCCAGGATATCTTTGTGCCACCCCAGCGAGTCTTTCTTCATCCCTCCTGATAGTCAATGTTAAAGTCCCTGAGTAGCAGGAATATGTAACCGGTTCAAACCACTGTCCTGTTTTTCTCTGTCCCTCACTCCCTCTCAGTTCACATAACATGCAGGTCATTTTTTTGTTTCCCTCCAGACTCACAGAACAGCACTCTGTATAACTTACTCCTTCCAGACCATCCTCAGCAGCGTGGTCCTCACACGACTTGCTGGTGGTCTCATGCTCATTTGCAACTGCCAGACTTTCAGACCACTGGCTCATTCTTGAGAAGTGGAACTTCACATGGAAACATGATGCTGGCAAGACCACAGGGAAATGTCAGTCTTGTCAGTGGTCTACTGACCTGAACAGTTTATTTAAATGTTTGGGATCTTACAGCAGAAAAGTCTACCCCTTATGGTGTACTGCTTCCTGAACTAAAAAAAAATGCTGCTAAAAGGAACCTCTGGGGCGTCCTCCCCCCATCAAAACTGCATTTTTCCCCCATGAGTGGATCAAAACTCTGTTTTTTTGTCATGAGTGGAAAACTCTAATCAGGGAAGAATATGTTAAGCACACACAGCGCCCCTAGTTGTAATTGTCAAGCAGATGGACTATTTAACATATAAAAAGCATTTTTTTTATAATATTTGAACATTTTTTAAATCTGTTTAAAATATTTTAACATATGCCAATTTTATAAGTGCTACAACACACTCCAGGGTGTGGTTTAGTAGGGATAAATGCACTTTTAGGAGCAGTAAGGCACTTGGCCTATGGCCTCATGCCTCGCTACACCCCTAGGTGTGTATTTATTCAGACTAAACCACACCCTGTTGTTTGTTATTGCTTATATAAAAATTCTAGCCATTAATTATAAAGTTTGAATGCACAGTGTTTTGTATTATTTACTAAACCTTTTTACTAATCTAATTGTAACTGTAATTTACTAATCTAATTATAAGTGGGATTTACAACACCTCTTTCCACATGGTGTTTGAGGTTGTTACATATCTAAATACAGAGTATTGGTTATCTGTGGTTAATGCTTGTCCAGGTACGTAATGAGACAAGAGGCACTTTATGTAAACTACAATAAACCTCACACGCCACTGCTAAACTATAACTATTTATTAAATTAAATTTAAAAAGTGTCACCAGACATTAGAAGTACCTGCTGACCAAAAAATTCCTGACCGGTTTTGTGTCTCAGCATGTCACCAGGGGGAGGTACAGACATTCTGTACACATGCCATTTCTTTAAATAGGAAAATCTCTTAAAGGTATAGGACCATTACATATACGAAGTTCAAAGTGCTCAGTGCACATAAAAAACACAAATAGCCCACTCGTACATAAATATACCAATTTAACACACATGTAAACATTTATCATTCCAAAGCACCATTCAACCTCATTACAAATGTGTTCTATTAATATGTACTTCAATGTCTTAAGTTATTTTTACCACTGTGCTGGAACTATTAGGTAATTACACAATGGTAAGAAAGAATCTTGGACTATGATTGGTCAAGTCTGGAGCTGGACCCATGGCGTTATCCCAGCATAACACCACGGGTCTAGTCTCAGCCTCACTGTGAACCTCTTGAGATTCCTTGGATTACCTTGATTCTTCTCATCTTCTCTTAAGAAACAGAAATATTTTTGCACACTAACAAAAACATTCTTTAAAATAATTTTTTTAAATTCTGTATATAACAACAAGCCATTGTATAATAGGAATTATGCACTCCAGGCTGTGTGTCATGCTGGGATAATGCCATGCCTGGGACATTGGACCCACTGGACCTGCAGTCTCATGGCCATCCACCCCAGGCGTGGCGTTATCACAGCATGACACACACCCTGTTGTGCATTATTCCTTTAATCCTGAATTCCATCACAAACCAGTACTTTTCTGAAATTCCAGGGTGAGGCAGCCCAGGACGATTCCTCCGTAATCCTAAATGAAACATCAAGAAGGGAAATAAATTAGTGCTACCATACAGTATAAGCATGGAAACATTTCAATACTTTCTCCAATGTTATTTCTATGTTCCTAACAACCATTATATACTCCAAAATATGAAAGCACTACCATACTTCAAACTGTAAGCATTTCAGGGCAATTTACTGTATTTTTTCATTTTCTTCATTTCAAACATGACATCAGGTCAATTTTGTCATTCAGACCTGGTGACTGGAGGGCACCCTGGGTAAAAATCCAGTAGGATTCTCTTTCTGCCAACTTAACCTCTATATCACCACCTCTTAGGCCCATCTGAACCTTCTCATTGCCAGTGTTCTTACAGTGTTTAGACAATGCTCTCTCCTTTCATCCTGAGTTTGTATGGCTCGTACATGCTCACTGTCCCTTAGTTTCAAGGGTTTAGTGCATTTTCCCACACAGAAGGCCCTACACAGACATGTTGCTAGCTAAACAACATTCTCAGTCAAACAATTCATGAAGTCCCTAATTACATATGCTATGCCACTGTTACATGTAGTGAATGTCTTACAGAATTTACAGTACCCACACTGAAAGGTTCCCCTAGGTAGTGATGTTCTCTGTATGGTACCATCTCTATTTCTAGATGGCAAGTAGCTGTGAACAACTCTGGCTTTAAAATTTGCCCCACTTCTTTATACCATTCTGGGTCTCTCTTTTATCACATCAGCTAGATTGGGGTCAGATTCCAGAATATTCCAATTTCTCTTGCCAAGACATTTTGTATTTCCCTAGAGTGCCTTGAGAAGGTGGTAATAAAATTAATTCTCCCAATCTTGTTGTTCTCATTCTCACTAGGGTCCCTAACACTAAAAAGATGAGATCTCTCCATGCTTTTTACATCCCCATATGCCTGATTTACAGTCTCCTGTTTGTATCCACAGGCCACAAACCTATCATACATTTCTGACCCACATTACTCAAAGTCTGTTTCCTCACTGCAATTTCTGTGTACCCTCATTAATTGGGCCTTTAGGATATTTGTAATCATATGGTGCAGGTGGCAACTGGAGGCATGTAATAGAGAATTCCTGTCTGTCCCCTTCCTGAACAAACTTGTCCCAAATGTACCATCTTCCCTCTTGGTTATTTGATGGTCCAGGAAGGAGAGGGAGATAAAAATCACACTGCACAGAGAACCACATATAATCTTTGCTGCCCTCCAAATATTCTACAAAGTCATTTTACTCCTCCGTGCCACACCACACCATACAAATGTCATCTATAAATTGACGGCAGCAGTCAATCCTATCATAATAAGAATTGCACTGGCTATCATAGACGGTTGTTATGTTTCATAGGCCCAAATACAGATTTGCGTAATTGGGGGCAGAAATTACCCACCTCGCCGTCCCCTTATATTGCAAATACCATCTATCCTGGAATAGAAAGCTATTTTTTGTCAGCACATATTCAGCACAGTTCAAAACTTTATGGAAATTTATTGGTGGCATATTGAACATTTTAACTTCTTTTTGCTTAGTCAAACTCAAGAGATTAAATGCCTGCCACGACAGGTGAGATAGTTTTGAGGTGGGGCAATTGCTATTGCATTGAGCTGCTTTGTGGGTGGTGAAAGAAATCATGAATCAGTGGTTGTCTGTATGCAAAAGCATGGGTCTGGAACTCTTTCAACCAATGAGGATGAAAGAATCCTACCTGTTTTACAAAGTAAAGGAATACATACCTTCCCCTCTTGAGCACTGTCAGTTCCCTAAATTAGTGGGGCCAGGGATCGAATCAATGGTCTAGAAGACTCTCAGCTTCTACAGTGAACAGACTGCAGATAAGCCAAAAGAGTCTTTCTGTTTTCTAGTTCTGATAATTAGGCATTTGACTTCTTCCAGTACTTATTTACCACTATAATAAACTAAAGGTCTAAAGGTTTTTGGTACAAATTTGTAATACTGTATTGTGTTAATGAACAGCTGATATAATTTGCATGTTTGTCATTTTTTCTACTCAGTTGTGAAAATAATGAATTTTATATTGTTAATATTAAGGACGTAAATGACTGGGTCGGGCCACCATCCAATAGTGACGGATCAACCAAGCCTGTTACAATTAATGCAGATTCAACTTGTGGTAATGGCTGGGTCTGTGAGCACAGATGGCGGCAAATTAAGTAAGTTCTCATTTCCCATGTAGGTATTATTATAATGAAAAGAAACATTTTTTCTCACTGAAATAATCTGATTGAATATTTTCAGGAACATGGTAAAATTCCGTAATGTAGTTGATGGTCAGCCTCTCTCAAACTGGTGGGACAATGGAAGTAATCAGATTGCTTTTGGACGTGGTAATAAAGGATTCATCATCATTAACTTGGATAGTGGGTGAGTATAGTTTACCTCTGTTTCCATGGTGACAAATGAAATGCATCTGTCTGTCTGTCTTTTTATAAATACTTTCCAATTGTGCCTACCCTGTCTGGCTTGGGTCTGATTCATCAACTTCCCTTTAGCAGTAATAATATGACATCTGCCTCTTGGCAGGGCCTCACCAGACTGCCACCACCACTAGTAGGAAGTATGCAATACTAAGCCAGAACAGCAGCTCAGGGATAGTTTCAAGCCCTCATGCACGGCCAAGAGATAGCATTTCGTCTTGCAAGCCCCTTCTCCAAGTTGTTGGCATATTGACAAACTTTGTACATGCATGGAAATCCTACTGGCATCATGGCCATCCATTACTAGACATGGTAGTTTGTGATCTCCTGGACCTCCATGCTGTAGTGATATCTGAGACTGTCCCAGGTCTGCCCTCCCACCCTGGAAGATTAAGGTGTCCACTTGGAATAAAAGAACTGCCCCTTTCATATCTTTTTGTTTTCACTGTCATTTTGGTGGAGATTAGTTTCCAAATTAATAGCGTAATACAGCTTTTGCAGTAGCTGTAAACCACCCCTTTAGGTATGGAGTAGGATTGAAAAATGGTTAAAAAACTATTTTGCACAGAATACAAAGCTCTGAGAAAAGCCAGATCCAACAGGTGAGATGATACATTTCTTAAACAGCACTAAGTGTGATGTATTATAAAAAAAAGCAAATAATCAGTTGAGCGGTGTCTCTGATTTTATGCCAAAGGCAATATGAGATATTATTAAAGTCAAATGAAAAAAATGTCCCAATATATTTCAGTAGAGAGCTCTGTAGTTCTCTTCAAATTTAATCATCAAAAAATTGTCTGAGCACAGGGAAGGGGCACATCATAGGGATGTGGAAAGAATTGTTCTGCTGGTTCAATGGAGCCGACATTCAAACCCTTACCTTCCTGAAATGTTTAAAATAAAAACACAGACTCTTATTCCTGATGCTTTACTAGAAGTCAAGACATATTTCTGTACTTTTCACTTACTGTAGAGCACAATTGGTGCTCCTAAATGTAATAGTCAAATTAATTTATCAGTTTATATATGGGCTGTGTGCAATGTGTCTCATGGTATAATAGTGTCATCTCATGCAGTTTGGGCAACAGGACCACAAAGTGGAGTTGAATGGTTCTTCCAACCTAAACTGAGTAAGAGGATGCCCTTATAAAATAAGACATCCCACATAGTTCATGTCATAAAAGCGTATTATAAATCACTTGAGTCAGTGGCGTGCCGGAGCAGTGGCAGCACTACCGCCTGTGACGTCGGCAACCCTGGATCGGGAGCGATCTCAAGACACAGGAGCCTAGCTGTGAGGAGGGGAGGAGGAGGATATCCTGCAGGAAGGGAGGGCTGTTCCTCTACTGCAACACTGCCAGCTGGGTCACCACAGATGGCCATGCATCTGGAGGAGGAAAGAAGTGTTTGAAGCTGAGATGGGCGACAACATGCTAACACATTCAGTGTGCACACATCATGGCATGATCACGTGTGCCATTTCAGGATGGGGGATAAATATAAAATGAGCTTTCACAATGAGGGTGAGCAGCCCCCATATATCCATCAACCTCAAACCAGCTGTCTCACAAGGACCACAAGGCATTCTTGTGAGGGGAGGTCCCGACCCTCAACCCTACCTGGGGGGCTATACAAGACACAAAGTCAACCCAAGAGGAGGCACTGGGTTAAGTGGCAATGAGTGAACACATGTGAAGCATGTAGGATAGGCATATGAATAGAATGGAAACAAAATAACTCACCTGTGTCAGCTAGAGTGAATGAGAATAAGATTTACATTCCTTTTTTTGTTATTTTAAAAAGCCCATGTGGCATTCCTCTCAATGGCACTGAATTTGTTTACTTCACTTTAACGTTCCTGCATGAGATAACAGCTGCATGCAGGGTAAGAGGATCTGCTCTTGTGGCCACTGAGTCACAAAATTCATGTACATAATTTATAATAAGCAAAGTTGCAATAGGAGCCAACCATTCTTTTTCGGGGGGGGGTGGTAAAGGGCTGAAGTAAAGGCCAGAGGTCTGTGGGCTGCGTAGGTCACCAGAAGCTATAGGGTTTTACTCACTTTGTGATGTGTTTTGGGGCTTATATAGAAAGTAAAGCACAACACTCCAGTTGACGGGCTAAGTTCTGACATTTTCCTCTTGGCCCCCCCCCACCAAAAATATATTTTTGTCTTCTCTGCCACCTTTCTGATCCCAATCCACCTGCTCTTCCTCTACACAAAGTTTTAAAATGGCCAACAACAAAAAAATCTTATAGTGAAACATCCCCCATACCGCCTTCATGATAAACAAATCCGTTCTCTCACCCTTCACAGCTCCACCCCACGACTCTTATCTGCGGATTTATCTGAAACTTTTTTCATTTTTGAATAAAGCACTGTCTGGCATCACATGGAGGCAGGGCTTCCTCAGTCATTGGCTGTGTTACTTCTTTTTCTAATAAAAAATGTTACTGACACCTTCAGGAGCACATGGATGTGTCAGCAACTTCTTAACTGCCCTTTTGGGCAATGGGAGTTAATACCCCTACCCAACTTATCTTGTCCTTGGCTGTCCTGACTGTCCTCCATTATTTAGGGCATAGTACCCTAATCTATGAGCTGAAGGCTCATAATTTGTGACCTCAGTCCCTCCTATCTTTGCTGCCCTAACCCCCTATTACTATTCTTTTCCTTTTTCTTGTTTTGTTTTTTAATTTTTTTACAATTTTTAGCTGGAAAAGGCACACTGAGCCAAAACTCATTTCCAGGTGCATCCCGGGGTACTGGGAGGGTAAGTGGCTTGCACACATAATTGGTCACATAATAGGTAAATGGAAGTTGTGGTAATCAAACCCAGGTCTGCTAGATGTACGAAACTTGTTCACAGCTCTTTGTTCTAACATCTAGGCTATACTGGCAGCACCTGACCTGCCATATCTATCCTTTGTTCCCTGTGATGGTCCCCATTCTAAATCTTTCCTGCCCCACTGTTGCCAGCTTTTTTCCCTCATCACTTATCTTTATTGCCCCTTTCATGTGCTGCCAGTCCAACCTTTCCATCGTGTTTGTACTCTATGCCCCTAGTGCCGGCTCAAGCAGCTTGTCCCATCTTTGATGCCCCACAACCATGCAAATCCTAACAGACATTCCATTTGGCAGTCTTCTCTATCCTGGACACCTTAACAGCAAAAATGGGGAAAGGGTTTTTACCAGGGAGTAGAGTGGGGGGGTGGGGGATGGTATTGAAATAGGAGTAGTGATAACAGTTTGGGGTCAGAACTCCCCCTTCAGTTTTCAATGATACCAGTGACCCTTAGCATCCTGGTGTTCACTGACTATTAAAGGTGCAGTTGTTTTAGTAGTTTGCTCTGTTTTTTTAGGAATCTGGATGTGACTTTATCGACTGGACTCCCTGCTGGTACATACTGTGATATCATTTCGGGACAAAAGGAGGGAACTGGGTGCAGCGGAACAAGGATCACAGTTGGCAGTGATGGAAATGCTCGTTTCCAGATTAGCAGCAGCGCAGCAGATCCATTCATAGCAATTCACACTGGAGATAAATTATAAACAAGACATGATGATAAATTGTAATCATTGTATACTTTCGTATCACAATTAAAAAAAAACTATGAAAAAGACATACAAATAATTTTGCTGTTGACAAATGTGAAGTAATCAATAAAAATCTCAAGTATCAAATTCATCTGTTGCCTAAAGAGAAAGATTCCATTCATTAGATAACATTTTCTAGAATAAACTGCATATATCGATACTTTGACAATAAATTACATGTGGTTCTAGAGGTTCTTTCCTTCATAAAATTCATAGATACATACAAAGAAACTGTCAGCAGATAAGGGCCTATGGTCCACCCAGTCTGCTCATTTGAGATTGTAAGTTCACTTTATGTTTTCCTAGAAGTCTTTTGCCCCTTAACCCTGACTTTCAGGATTCACTTATGTCTGTCCCATGCATTCTTAAATCCTATGATTGTATTAGCCCCAACCACTTCCTCTGGCAGGGTGTTCCCCTTGTCTACCACCCATTTTGTGAAGAAATTCTTCCTCACATTTCCTCTGAATCACCCTCATTCCAACTTCATCCCATGCCCTCTAGTCCTGGAACATCTTTTTTTGCTTGAAAATAGTGTATTCCTGCACCCTGTTCCTCCCTGTAAGGTACTTGTATGTCTCTATCATATCCCCTGTCTCCCTTCTATCCTCCAGGGAGTACATATTCAAGTCCTTCAACCTGTCTGCATAGGACTTGTGATGTCATCCCTGTACCATCTTTGTTGCCTCCTCTGAACCTTCTCTATCTTGTCTATGTCCTTATGTAGGTAAGGTCTCCAGAACTGTACACTGTACTTCAGGTGGGGCCTCAGTAATGTCTTGTATAGTGGAATTATGACCTCCCTTTTCCTGCTGGTGATGCCCCTACCTATGTATTCCAGAATCCTATTTGCTTTACCTACTGCCTTGTCACACTGTTTTCCTACCTTGAGGATATCAGAGATGATAATCCCAACGTCCCTTTCCTGCTTGGTTCTTTTAATATCCTCATCCCCCAACTGATATGTTGTTCCAGGGTTTTTATGCCCCATATGCATTATCTTGCACTTCTTTGCATTGAATTTCAACTGTCAAACCCTTGACCATTCTTCAAGCTTCTGCAGGTCCCTCCTCATTTTGTTTACACCCTCTGGCATGTCCACTCTTTTACAGAGCTTTGTGTCATCAGCGAACAGGGAACTTCTGCCTTCTAGGTCCAGCACAATGTCACTGATGAAGACGTTGAATAGGACTGGTCCCAGCACTGATCCCTGTGGTACCCCACTAGTCACGCTTCTCTTTGTGGAGTGACAGCCATTTACCACCACCCTATGTATCCTGCCACCCAGCCCATTTCCCCCAGTTTGCTTAATAGTCTTCTATGTGGCACAGTGTCAAAGGCCTTGCTGAAGTCTAGATAGGCCACATCCACTGCCTTCCCCTGATCCACCTCCCTTATCACCCAGTCAAAAAATTCAGTGAGGTTGGTTTGGCATGACCTCCCCAGGTGAAACCCTGCTGCCTTGGGTCCTGTAGTCCATTGACAAGCAGATGTTCCACCAATCTCTCCTTCAGTAGTGCTTCCATGATCTTCCCCTCTACCGACGTTAGACTGACTAGTCTGTAGTTCCCCACTTCCTCTTTGTTCCCACTTTTGTATAAGGGGACTACATTTGCTGTCCTCCAGTGTTTGGGTACCTCCTCTGTTTCCAGTGATCGGCTAAACAAGATTGCCAGAGGTTCAGCCACCACTTCTCTCAGTTCCTTTAGGACCCTGGGGTGCACTCCATCTGGCCCCATTGCTTTATCAACTCTTATTCCTTCCAGGTCCTTTAGGACCCTTTCCTGTGTAAAGGGACTTGTGTTAATTTCTGCGCCATTCCCACCCCTTGTACTCCCTTTTGGCCTATTACCCTCTTCTTCCCCATTAAAGACTGAGCAGAAATACCTGTTCAGTATGTCAGCTTTACTGTTGTCATCCTCCATGCGGCCCCCATCCTCCCCCTTCAGTCTCACTATCCCTCCCTTTGCCTTTCTTTTTTCACTTTTGTACCTGTAAAAGGTTTTATCCCCTCTACCCACTGATTTTGCAATGTGCTCTTCTATCTGAGCATTGGCTTCCTTTACTGACCTCCCTGTCTCCCTTTGCTTCTCCTGGATCTTCTCCCTACCCTTACAGAAATAATTATATGAAATGTCTTCATGCTGCACACATGAAACTACCCAGGTGATGTGCATGCTACAAATATGATTTAAATGTTAAATTGGAACTGACTGCATGCATATGGCATGCATGCATCCAGTAAGTGTGGAAACCATGATCTTTATGTTAAATTGGGAAAGACTGCATACATGTGGCATATGTTCAGAAACCAAGTGGTCACTCTTATCGGCACACATAGAAGTTAAGTGACTTGCTCAGGATCACACCAAAACAAGTGGGGGTTGATGAGATTCAAACCCAGGACTTCATGCCTCCAAGTCTTCTGGCTTGCAGTTCAGTGCCTTTAACCACTAAGCCATACTCTTTGCACACATATGGCTTGCTTCTACTTCAATACAATCTGTGTCTGACTATATCTGCACGCATGTGGCATGCTTGTAGCCACTGCTATGCTTTTCAGTTTTCTTTTTCTTCTCTTATTCATCTCAGTTTCACAGCTGAACTGTAGCACACATACCAATGGAACACATGTGCTTTTTCCCACCCCAGTACACAAACTTACCCACAAAACCACCTAATTACTTCTGTCTGGCCTGTACTCCTACTATTTTCTCTCCATAATTTTGAATGTTTCAATGCAAACAGACTTTAAGGTGCAAATACAAAAGCAGCAATAACTCAACACACACCCATATGGCCGGTCCCCTCATGCACACGCACTTATAGAAACATAGGAACATAGACTTTGACTACAGATAAGGACTTCTTGGCCCACCTAGTCTGGCCATTTCCCTACCAACAGATAAGCCGCAGATCCTAGTTAACCAACAGCCTATTTCTTCCTACTCCCCACACAAGAATTGCTTTATGTCTGTCCCATGTATTCTTGAATTCTCCCACAGTTTTAGACCCCACAACCTCCTCAGGAAGGATTACTAGAGGGAGAAGAGGATTAGATCCCTGGTCTCCCAATCTGGGCTAACTAAGCTGCTGCCTTTACCCACTTCACCATGGGGGCAGCTTCACACTGTAGTGGGTATGGCAATGCTGCTACAGACAACCCAACAAGTGTATATAGATATATATATATATATATATATATATATGTATGTAAAACGTGTGTTGCTTAGTACTACGGTGCTAGAGGCAGGAGTCTTTAAGAGATGATGTCCATAGGTCAGAGTGCTGGGGCGTACCCCCTTGAAATGAATGGAGTTATTTTTTGTTACTATATTATATGTTATGATGGTGAGTTGGAGAATAACGCAGGCTACTGTTCTACTAACAAGGCCCTTGTTAGTCGAGCGGTGGCTTTCATTAATCTCCAACTCTCTATCAATAATGTATAAAATAGTAATAAAAAAATGCCTCCATTCATTTCAATTGTGCACACCCCTGCAATCCCCTTTGCCCTTTGTTAGAATGTGCCTGAGCATGGGGACATAGAGGTCAGTTTCACTGGGGGGGATAAGCCTTACTGTAGTGGGGCTCCATTATTCTGTGCATATCATACAAACATCTATGAATGCAAGGGGCAGCACTAGAATGTCTGTAACAACTCTAAAAGGTAAAACTTATTTGTTTTGACTAAAAAGTAATATGTAAATCAGGAAAGATTAAAATGTATAAGATTCATCTATATATACCCTATATATATATATACCCTGGAGCAGTGCATCAGATTTGAGCATCCAGTTACTAACCAATTTTTTTCCTGGCTGAAGTTCTGCCCCTTCCAACCAAAAAAAAAAGAACTTTCTGACAATTTTTCTCCCTGACTCCATTCCATTCAATACTCATCCCCAAGGGTCATGAAGCCACCCACCGAGGAAGAAACATGAAAACACATCAATATTTCAGTCCTTTCTCCTTCCTCAATCCCGCTGTAAAAAAAATATTTACATTTACTTACCTGGCCATGTGGCCAGAACCAGCAACCTGGCACAGTGTGCCAACAGCCCAGTTTTCATTATGTTTCCCCTCTCTCCTTCTGCCAGAAGCTGGATGATAGAACCAACCATCACAGGTCCCAGTGTGGTCCACCACCAAGTCATCTCACCAACTGAACCTACCCAACCTAGGTTGCTTGCTTCTTGCTTGGTTGCAGCTGTGGCTGCTGCTGCACTGCACTGATCAAGACCTATGAAGGCCACCCACACCACTGTTACCACTGCCGCTGAACCTAGCTTGCTGCCGTGGGGGGCTGTGCTGTTTTTTTGCATGGCGAGCCTAGAGTAAGTAGGTAGCTTAGTCATGAGTTAGCTTCTAGCTCACCCTCTGCCCCTTCAGCCACCAGGGGAGATGGAGACTCATTAAGAGTAGATCAAGAAATATATGCTGCAACAACACTGCTATTGAAAGTTTGCTGCTCACTGACTCCTCCAAGCTGTAGTGTGCACTCTGTTTACTTTGGGGCAGGAAAGACTGTGTCACACTTGCAAGACTCATGGGCGCTTTCTTGGCTGGAGCTCATCCACATCACATGTGATTGTGCCACTGCTAATAGGTGGAGGGAGTGGACAACACAATACAGATACAGTCAGGTATGGAGAGTTCCTGCAGCGTGAGCACACACAGGCCAGGTGGGCACTTATTTTGCAAAAGATTAAATCCAAATGTACTGCCATTATTGCCACACCATAAGAACATCCTAGACACAAATATGGGTGGGGGGGGACAACTGCCTCTGCCTACCTAAATGGCATCGCTGCTTAATGGTAGAAATTTATTCTCAGGTGCTAATGCAATGATTTCCACTGTGTTCTGAGGTATTGTATCTCTATGTTTCATGATGTGTTCTGATCATCAAGTGTGTTAGTGTCCCTCATTGGCCCCAATTTTAAGTGTCCATGTCCCTCATTTCAGTTACAAAATGTGAGGTATCGTGCATGCTTCCAAGACCCTACTCAGCACAGAGTGCTGAGCATGGCCATAGTGTATATGCTCAATACAGAATGACAAAGGGAAAGTAAATGAGATGAAACAGTCACGGAGAAACACATTTGTAGCACTAAATATGCAAAAGGGATTTGCATGGTCCAAAACAAAAAGGATGGGCTTCACAACACAGAGGCTCCTCTTTGTACATCTGGAATGGGGGATGTTGACCGGCTATATCCTAGACATTTAATGCAGTAAGCAAACAATACTTTACAAATTAATGGTGATTTAATGACAAAAACCAAAAGCCACAAACAACTTACAAAAGGATCAGAATTAAAGAGTTTACCTTATTTTTATGAGAATCTAAATACAAATGTATTTTAATAATTCTAAGTGCTAGCAGTAGTTTAAGAAATAGAAACGGATGTGTTTTTTTTAGATTAGATTTGTACCAGCTTAACTACTGCACTCATGGCAAGCATTGCAGCATGTGAACCTAATGTGATTTTTAAATGACGTTTACTCCAGATTAACTGCTGTACTCATGTCAAGCACGCAACATGCAAACCTGATGTGATTTTCAGAAGATGTTCAAACCAGCTTACCTGCTGTGCACATGTCAAGCTTGCAGCATGTGAACCTGATTTGCTATTTAGACCTGGTTCGCTTAGGATCACTTTGTGTATATGAGCTGCATGCAAGCATTGCACAATTAAGCATGTGGCATGAATTCTGCATGTATACAGCACACCTATATTTCTGTAAGGGTATTCCCTTCTGCCTGTGTCTTTTTTGTATTGCCTGAATGCTATCTTTTTGGCTTTCACGTTCTCCTCTACTTCCTTGGAAAACCGTAATGGCATCCTCTTCCTTTTCTTCTTGCTAACTTACTTAATACATAATTCTATTGCTCTTGTATACCCCATTTTAAATATTGCCCTCTGTTCCTCAACCCTTGATTCCTGCCTCATTCCTATTAATGCCTCTTTCAAGCATTGCCCATGTTCCCAAAGTCTGCCCCCCTAAAATCCAGGATACATGTTTTTGTGTGGTTTGGTTCTGCTCCTTCTGTGATTTCAAACCACAGCGACCAGTGGTCACTGTTTCCCAGGTGCTCCCCCACTGTTACCCCATCACATTGTCCCAGTTTGTGAGCACAAGGTCCAGTATTGCCTTCTGCCGAGTTGGTTCTATGACCAGCTGCTTGAGGAAGGCACCTTGAGGGGAGTCCAGGATAAATCTGCTCCTGGTTGATGCTGCTAATGGGAGGCTCCAGTCCACATCTGGAATATTGAAGTCTCCAACTAGCACCACCTCACCCTTGTCTGCCATGCTTTGGATGGCTATCATCAGCTCCCTATCTGTTTCTTCCTTCTGGGCTGGTGGTCTGTAGACCACCCCTGTGTGAATGGCTGACCTAATTTTCCTTTCCAGCTTAACTCAAAGTATCTGTCTCTCCCATTTTGTTCCTCCTGGATCTCTGTGGCCTTTATGCCATCTTTCACATAAAGTGCCACTCCTCCTCCTCCCTTCCTGCCTGCCCTGTCTCTTCTGAATATTTTGTAGCCTGGTATGGCCATCTCCCAGTTGTGGTTATCATTACACCAGGTCTATGTGATGGCCACAATGTCCAGGTCTGACAGCACCATGACAACCTCCAGGTCCTCCATCTTGTTGCTAAGGCTCCTAGCATTTTCACACATGGCCTTCCATGATTTAAACTCCCTGGGCTGTTTAGCTGTTCTGCTCCAGCCCTCTCGTTATCCTTTATCCTTGGTTCTCCCTGCTGTCTGCCCTTCTGTTGAATTTGGCCCCCTTTCTGCCTATCCATCTCTTGGGTGCTTATCTCTATCTTTTGTGCACTGCTTTGTAGAGATTACCACTCCTCATATTCTCTGATTCCACTGCTAGCTGTGGGGGTGGGCAATTAGGTACTCTTCTTGCTGGCCTGCCATCCCCTTGTCTAGTTTAAATGCTTGTCCATGTAGCATTTAAACGTATCATTGAGTGCCTGGATTCCCCTCCAGGATGGATGCAGGCCGTCAGGCTTGAACAAGCCTCCATCCCTCCAGGTGGGACCCCATTCATCAATGAATCCAAACCCTTCCTCATGGCACCAGTTCTTCAACCATGAGTTAAAGTTCCTGGTGCATGCACCCCTACGCTCTCCCATGCCTCTCGCAGGTAATACTTCTGACAAGGTGACAGAAGTAGCTACTTGCTGAGACCCCTCCCCAATTTTCTAAACTCTTCCTGAACTTCCTTAGGCTCCTTGTTTGCCAGATCATTAGTACCTAGGTGGATAATGACATCCAGCTCACCCTCACGTCTTGCCTTCTTGGTGATCCCCAGGATCTTCCTCCCATCCCTCCATGAAATAACACCTGGTAGGCACCTCACCTCCCTGTCCTCCCTCTCCTGTGTTCCTAGTTGGATCCCTCTTATGATAGAGTTCCCCACCAGGATTTGCTTCCTCCTCCTTTGGGGTCCACTGCTCTCCCCACTGAGATCACCTCCTTGGTTGATCTCCACATCCTTCCCTTCCACTTCCTTGGGTACCTCTGTTTAGTTGTCCCCATTTGCTAGTGCAGCATATGATTTCTGAAGGGGAATAGGATTTGTGATAAGCCTCTGCATGACTGTCTTAACCCTCCCCAAGCCCACTGTCACCCAAGTGCTCCTTGTTCTTGGCATCCTTTGAGGCAGCGGCATTGTACTGGGTGGTCTCTGGATAGGGGCGAAGGTACTCCTGACCCAGTTTACTTCCACTCTGAGTCTGGCTGCCTCATCCTGCAGTGCAGAGAGATATCTGCAGATAGGGCAGCACCTCAGCGTCTAGAAGGTCTGCCTGAATATTGCTGCCACACATTCACTGCATTGCACCACTCCCCACATTATACTGCACTTATACTGCTATCCCAGTACTTGTCTGTTACTGAAGCTCTCCTTGTAGTTCCCTCTTTATTAATTTGCTGTCCTGAAAATCCTGCCACCGATGTTCAGGTACTTTTTTTTAAAGAAGGAAAACAACAACAAAAAAGAGTTAAAACCCATTTGAGGTCTTCCCAGTCAACACGCCATACTAAACATTGAACTAGTTATTCAAACATAACAATACTAAATCAAAGTACCAATGGTAGCGAGTGATGCCAGGGTATGGATGTGTCATACTTGTATAGCAAAAGACCCATGTGCATGCTATACAATGTACATGCAGATGCAAGATACAAATTCATGCAAACAGAGAAACATAGAATTTGATGGCAGATAAGGACCACTTAGCCTATCCAGTCTGCCCATTCTCCCTACCTGCACTATTGCTGCAGATTATGCCCAATGTACAACTCTTTCTACCTCCCCCACTTCCTTTCCACTGTGATTCTCTTGTGCTTATCCCATGCATTCTTGAACCCCACCACTGTTTTCTCCCCCACCTCTGCTGGAAGTCTGTTCCAGGAATCCACCACTCTTTCTGTTTAAAAAATAGTTCCTTATATCTCTTCTGAATCTACACCTTCCAGCTTCATAGTATGTTCCCTTGTTCTTGGACCCCTTTTATCCAGAAAAATACTCCCCTCCTGTACCTTATTTATCCCATGTGTTATTTAAAGGTCTCTATTGTATCCCCCATTCCAGGGTGTACATATTGAAATCCTTTAGTCTCTCCTCATAGGGCATTTGATGCAGAGGCTGCACTATTTTAGTTGCCTTCCTCTTGACCATCTCCACTCTTTTTATGTCCTTCTAGAGACGTGGTCTCTACAGTTGGACAGAATACTCTAGGTGGGGTCCTGCCAGTGATCTGTACAGAGGCAATGCCACATGTCTCTTTCTGCTGGTGATAACTCTCTCTATGTACCCCCAGCATCCCACTCACTCTCCCTATTGCCTTGTTGCACTGTCTGGCTACCTTTAGGTTATCTGATACAATTACCACCCAGGACTTTTTTCTGCTCGATGGACTTTGGGATATGATATGTCTAAACTATTGAAACATATGAATATATACAGTATGAGAACTGCAAAGAAGCATTACAAATAGAATACAGATGTCTCTTTATCTGTTACAGAGCTATAACTTCCTCAAGGGATTCTGATGACATCATAACCCTCAAGAGTGAAACAAAAGAGATTTGTGGAGTCACAGCTCCGAAACAGATAAAGAGCCACCTGTTGTTTGTGTAATATATGGCTCATTATCTGTTGTATCTGTTTGTACGGTTTCATACTGCTCTCACCCTCACCCACCCTCTTAGAAACATAGAGTTTGACAGCAGATAAGGACCGCTTGGCCTACCTAGTCTGCCCATTTTTCTACCTAACAGATAAGCTGCAGATCCTAATTAACTTACTACACTTACTAGGTGAGGGCAGCTTACACATATGTGGAGGATGCAACTTGCATATCAAATCCCTCCCTCACACACCTTCTGAACTCATCCCCCAACTATGAATATTCATAGCAGGCACATTCAAAGTGAGAGTAACTTGTAGATTTTCAGAAGATACAGCTAGCATATCAACTACATAGTCCCTTCCCCACACTCACCCCAACCTCAGTCCCTCTTTCCTATTATTTATTAGCCCCCCCTCCAAAAAAAAATCTGTTTTCCAGATTTGGAAGGAAGTAGCTTGGTGATGGGTGGAGAACTCATCTACTGGTTCAAAAAAAGATGCTGCCACCTGAAACAGACCCCAACCCCCTCAGACCATGATATAATTTGTGTACTTACTTCCAAATATAAACATTTTTTTAATTCAGAAATGAGGGCCTAGTGCATCTGCTTATTCAGTGAAAGTGGTGGTTTTGGTAAGGAGCGTGAGTACAAGACAAGGATTCTAAGTCTTAGTATCATCGATCTGATGTCAGATTGACAGTATTATAACTGCTCAATGTCAGAGCTATGATATTATAGTTTTTGACAACTGTGGAGTATGCATGGAAAAAGTACTAGCCATCTATTACAATCATTTGGATGCACCAACATTTAACTGTACCCTACTACTTGTAGGTAACCTGTTAAGGTTGTGAACAGTGAGAGAGTGGGCAACCACTAGGGTTGCATCGTATGAACTGAGCAGAAGTGGCATGTTATTCAAAACCTGACAGTATTATCTGACTTGTAAGAACCGTGTGTTATTTAGAGTAGGTCCATTGGAAGAGGTATTGGGACTGAACATATATGAGAGTTGAGGAATGGAGCCCATTTTTTGCAGTACCAAGGCAGTCTACCTGATGCAGTTGCAGAGAGCCTACTGGGTCATAATGTCATACATTATTCGAGTGGTGCAATATCGCGAATACTGCAGTATGCAGTATTGCACCACCCTTAGTATTCCAGGCAGGGGATAAGACCTCTGCTAAGGGGGTTCCACCAAGCAGCTGCCATGGCTCAATGGACTAAGTCACTGCAGCAAGGAAACCAGGCACTGTGTCTCGGACTGGGATTGATTCCCATTCCCGGAAACGTTTATTTTTTTCACACTTTGTATGATTTTGAGTTCAACCCCCTTTCCGTGTTGAGAATCCTTTGTGGGGAGAGTTCAGGGCCACAGTCCCCATATTAGGGGTCTGCGGGCAGGGCCCCCAAAATGAATTATGCCACAAGATGTGCTTGTATTGGCAGCGCACTTTTGCATGCAGCTGCGAATTTCTTATGACATTAAGGACCATGTGCCTGCAGAGAGTCATTTGAAATGATACAGTCAGGCTAATGAGGCGTGCCATGCCACAACTGAAGGGGGGGATCATCAGTCTCTAGTTCGTGAAACTGTCCTTTTTACCCTCTGTCAGTGCTGCTAATTGCCATAACTGGGACTGTTAGGCAGGGCTGGAAGGTGGGCCATGTTTCCAAGTAGCACCAGATCTGGGAGTGTTGGATTAATTCTAGTATAGTGGAGCAGTCATCCAGAATCCCTGACTTAAAGGAGAGAGGGGAGGGGCATTGCCAAAGGATATGTGACATACTTGCCCCTGGTTGAGACTATCTCCAACAAGTGGAGTATGGTAGTAACCCTGCCTTGTGGAGGGCCTGGAATGTTTTGTGTCATCTATGAAGACTTTTTGTCTTAAGTCAGTTGCCCTTTTGTATCTGTGCATTGATTGGTGAGCCATCTTGATGCACTCCAGCCACGGTTTCTGTGGGATTGTTACACCTATTTCTTGTTCTCAATCTAATCAGCAGAACTGTAGGGCTGGAGGTTGCGAGTCTGTGGTAGTATGATACACCCTGCCTACTACATCCTTACTGTGAGAGTAGATTGTTTTTCGGAGCCATTGCAATGCCATTGTTACTGGTACTTGTGTCTAGTTTCTGGAATGTTTCCCTGAGTTGCAGAAATTTCCAGAAGTCAGATCTGGGAAGATGATACTTGTTTTGTAACTGCAGGATGGACATTAGTTAATATGAACCAGGGATAGTGATACCCTGCACTGTTCGTATTCCTGCCTGCTTCCATGTTTTCCACCCAATTCATCTGTAGCTGATCTGTAGTAAAGAAAGGGATTATGTCAAAGGTAAGTTTGTGGTTGAGGTGAGGCTGTGTTTTGCTTGGGTGCTGACATTATAGTTGTACTCTTAAGCTATACCTTTCTGGTATCTGATAGAATGGGGTATGAGAGTTCCCCTTTCATCTTCATTAGGCTTGAGCAGAAGACTTTGACATGGCATCCGTGCCAAGTCAGCTTCAAGACATACTCATTGTGGGTAGCTGTAGCCATTTGAATGCTGCAGCACACCTATATGCTATGGCATGCCTTTAGAACCATGGCAAGCCCTATCCCCCCTAGTCCAATGCACCCTCAGCATACTTCTGCTTAATCTGGGAATGTTTACAAACTAGTGGTATAGACTCACCAGTCTGTCTATTTTCTGGAAGTTACGTGTCCTCAATTTTGAAGAGTTTGTTAGTACAGATATACTGTAGGTGAATTTGAAGAGCATGAATATGTGGACCACCTCCAATTTACCCTTGATGGTCAGGTTCAGCTTTTCTTTTTTTGAAAAATATTTTTTTGAAAGATAATATAGCAGTACAGGCTGCTACAAGGAGGCTGGGAAGGCAGTCAGAACAGCAAAGTCCCAAACCGAGGAAAAGATAACCAACTCAGTTAAGAAGGGGGATAAAACCTTTTATAGGTACATCAGGGAGCAAAGGAAGACCAAGGAGGGATAGGAGGCTTAATAAAGGGAGGGAGGGTGGGCAGAGGGAGACTGTGAAAAGGCAGAGATACTAAACAAATATTTTTGCTCAGTATTTACAAATGAAGAGGGGAGGTACATAAAACAAACAGTAGTAACACTCTGGATACAGAAGTTGATACCAGCCCATTTACAGAAGAAGGGTTCTGAAAGAACTCTCAAAACTGAAGGTGGACAAAGCAATGGGGCCTGATGGGATTCATCCCGGAATTCTAAAAGAGCCATGGGTAGAACTAGTGACACCACTGACTACCCTTTTTAACAAATCATGGGAGGATGGGGTGGTACCCGAGGACTGGAGGAGGGCAGATGTGATTCCCCTTCACAAAAGTGGGAGCAAGGCAGAAGCAGGAAACTACAGACCTGTTAGTTTAACCTCAGTGATAGTGAAAATGATGGAATCACTTCTGAAGGAAAGAATTGTCGAGTATCTAGAGACCAGAGGGGCACAGGACCCTAGGCAGCATGGATTCACAGCGGGAAGGTCATGCCAGACAAATCTGATAGATTTCTTTGACTGGGTGACCAAAGTAGTAGATCAGGGAGGGACTGTGGACATGGCCTACCTAGACTTTAGCAAGGCATTTGACACAGTCCCACACAAAAGATTAATATACAATTTAGCCAGCCTGGGAGTAGGTCACAAGATGGCAGCCTGGGTAAAGAATTGGCTGGAGAATAGGACACAGAGAGTAATAGTAAATGGAGTCCACTCAGAAGAAAGGAGGGTTACTAGTGGGGTACCGCAGGGTTCAGGATTAGGACCGGTCCTCTTCAATGTCTTTATAAGCGACATTGCGGAAAGACTGGAAGGAAAAGTGTGTCTCTTTGCAGATGACACTAAGATCTGCAACAGAGTTGATGCACAGGGTGGGGTGGAAAGGATGAGAAGGGACTTGGCAAGGTTAGAGGAATGGTCAAATGTATGGCAGCTTAGATTCAATGCTAAGAGGTGCAAGGTAATGCACCGAAACAAAAACCCAGGGAAGAGTACACAATGGGGGTGAGATACTAACAACAACAAAATGGAAAGGGACCTGGGGTAGTCATATCAGATGACCTAAAGGTGGGCAAGCAATGTGAGAGGGCAGCAAGGAGGGCTGGGGGATACTGGGATGCAAGGGAGAGGCATCACCAGTAAAACAGGAAGTTATTATCCCTCTGTACAGACAGCTGGTGAGACCCTGTCTGAGTACTGTGTGCAGTTCTGGAGACCCAATCTCCTGAAGAAGACATAGACAGGATGGAAGCTGTCCAGAGGAGGGCAACCAAAATGGTGCAGGGTCTGCACTGGAAGACATATGAAGAGAGAGACTTAAGGAGCTTAATATGTATAGCCTCGAGGAAAGGAGGGAGAGGGAGGACATGATAGAAACTTTCAAGTACCTCAAGGGAATCAACAAAGTCCAAGAGGGTAGCATCTTTCAAAAAAGTAGGGTGCACAAGAACAAGAGGGCACAATCTGAAGATGGGGGGGGGGCTCAGAGGTAATTTAAGGAAGTATTTTTTCACAGAGAGGGTTGTGGATGCATGGAACAGCCTTCCGGAGGAGGTTGTGGAGTCAAAATCAGTGGTGGAATTCAAGCATGCATGGGACAGTAATAAGGCAATTCTGGGGGGTAGGGGTAAGAAGAAGTAGGCTGCTGGTTAACTAGGATCTGCAGCTTATCCAGTAGGTAGGGAAATGGGCAGACTGGGTGGGCCAAGCGGTCCTTATCTGCCGTCAAATTCTATGTTTCTATGTTACAGAATTACAACATCAGACAGTGGTACATACATCAGTGTTATGCTCATGGAATGTACAGATATACAATGCGACAGCAGTGTCTTATTTACAATTAATATAGTCATACGCAGTATAACTATTACATTTTATACTGTAATTAAGAGTCCATAACACATTCTTTGGGATACAAAATATTAGCGTTTTTTAGCCAAGCTCACACACAGTGCTAGGGAGGCAACATTTCCTGGTGTGTCTGCATCAGCACACAGAGGAGCATTAGTTTAGGAGAGTCCCATCCTGTATTGTCTGGGATAACAAGCCTCATATTAAGAATCCAGTGTACCACTGGCTGTGTGTTGAATGTATTGCATTTTTAGACAGTTTTACAGGTTCTTGCTCCAATGAACACTGCAGGGTAGGTTTTTGCTGAGTCAGGCTTGTGAGATTGTTTCTCTAGCATTTATCAGAGCCATGTTCCATAGCTTTTTGAGTCTGCAAGGAACCGTGGTTCTTTATCAACACCCAGCAGCAGCTCCACTGGAGAAGTGGGGACATGGCACCTCACTCAAAACCTTTTACATAATTTAATAAACATCTGACCAAAAGGTACTGAGTTTTGGGCACAACAAAGTCATGTGGAGGAAATCATACTCAGCAGTTTCTGATTTTGCACACATTGGGAATTTAGTGAGGTAAAAGTGGTGCATTGTGACCAGTGTCAGGTAAATGCGGTACCTAAAACTGAATTGCACCTGTCTGAGCTGATTGCTTAGCACAGGTATTGATATGCATCACTGCTGCCCTCCAGGTGTTAAGAGTTACTTCCAAGCCCAGATCAGAGCTCCATTTTGAGAGGATATCACCTGTGGACTGCTCCCCCCCGCCCCGGTGTCAGTCAGCTGGCACAGCCAGTGTTCAGTGATTGCAGCAGCAGTACATAATTACTTTTGTACAATGCAGAGGTGAAGTATGCCAGCTGCACACCCAGCTATTTAATACTGTTGATGGGATTAATTTTTTAATTCATTGTAATTTTCTTATACAGTTTTGTTCGCTCACATGAAGAAATCACTGGATTTGCATTAGTAGATTATATTATCCTGCCACTAGAGGGCTGCTCTTTCCTTGCTGCTCCCTGGCTGCCTCTGACACTCACTGTATAGCTTTTGCTTACGTAACCCTTTTGTTTATGATCCTCAAGACCTTGGCAGGCTCTTTTTACTCAGCCTGTCCTGCCAAATCGTACAGTACTGATTGTTTGCATTCAGCTCTATATTCTTTTCATGCAGAATGAAGCCCCCACCACCCTCCTCTTAATTGGCAAACCCTTTCTTCTTTCTTCCTCCCTCCCCCTTCTTCTTACTTCCTCCTCTCCTGGGTCTGATCCTCATCTCTCCTTCTCCCATTACACCCACTGCTTCATCCCCCCCCCTCCCTATTACTTCATAATACATTCTTGCAATTACTCTTCTGCCCCTTTCAAATCCTGGTCCTACTTTCCCCTCCTCCCTCCTGCTTCTCTTTTTCCTCTTCCTAGTTACTTTGCCTATCTTCACCTCCTAGACTTCTTCTCTTAACCTCCTCCTCTTCCTTCTTCCCCATCCTCCCTAAACTCCAAGCTGCAATACAAATTCATACAATGCATTATTTCATCCTATCCCTCCTTCTTCTGTCATCAGGTAATAGCCACCCTCATCCTGGCCCTCCTTCATTACCTTCCTCAGCTGTCACCACTAACTCAAAGGCACCTAGCTCCCGGCCCCTATGGTTATCCCCATGGATCTGAAACTTCGATAACTGAACATCTGCAGCCTGCTGCACAAAACTGACCTCATCCAAACTACCGTGGTCTCATATACTCCTGACATTTTAATTCTAACTGAGACATGGCTCACAAAAAACATCCCTGACAACACCATCACTATTCCTGGCTACTATCTCTACAGGCAAGACCGGGCAGGATGGGCCGGGGGAGTGGCCATGTATATCCAGTCTTCATTGCAATCCACAACTCTTCTATCTTCTTCTGTCCCAGCAACTTATGAGGCCCTAGTCACCCAAACTACACTTCCTTTAACTGTCCCAGTTTTTTGTAGCTGGCATCTACTCTCATCCTAGCACCTACCCTTCAGTCACAACTGAACTTATATCCTCTATTACCTCCATCTCGCAATCTGGCGAGCTGTTCTTATTGGGTGATTTGAACCTAAATTGGTTGTTTCCCAAGTCGAGTAAGATACAGAATGATATTGCTGCACTCAACCTCACTCAACTTATCCTTGAGCCCACACATCAAAATCATAAAAAACAAAACTGCACTCTGCTTAACTGGGCACTCGCTACACATCAGCATCGCGTCATCAAGTCAGGCATCTTCCCAGATGCCCTTAGCAACCACAACCCTGTCTTCATGGTTCGTAAGGTCCATCGACCCAAATCCCCTCACAAAATCATTCAGCTTCACTCCTTTATATCTTTAGATCTTGCCCCACTCCAGTCTGAACTTGCCTCCACTGACCGGGCCCCTCTCTCCTCTGCCCCTTACATCGACCACATCCTTGTTTACTTCAAGGAAAAATTCATCTCCACCTGGAACACTATTGCTCCCTTCAGGTGAATCAGAGTTCATGGGATACACCACCCCTTGATTATTGCAGAATTATTGTCTGCCTCAGGAAGCCTGACTGGACCTGAAAAAGGCATAAATCTTCTAAGCTTCCCAGTGTCTACTCAGCATACAGAATACTTCACAACTCCTGTCCCAAAGCCACCAGATTGGCAAAGTCTGAGTATTTCAAATCCTGCTTCCTTACAAACATAACCCCCCCCTCCAAATTTTGGTGGGTGGTCCATGCCCTCTTCTCCTCTCCTTCTTATCCCCCATTCTTAAAATAAACAATTCCCTGGTATCTGACCCCTGCTTGGTGGCCAGTGAATGTAATGCCTACTACACTCTTGTGTCTTGACTCTTCTAAGTTCTCTCTCTCCACACCTACAACCTCCTTCCAGTGCTTACCTCCTCAACCTGTGTCTGACTGGCCCCCCATTCTCCTTCTCCACTGTCTTCCCCAATGAACCTTCGAGTGCCCTGCTCTCCCTTTATCCCTCAAAAGGCTCCTCACCGGATGACTCTGACCCTCAGTTTCTTTGCCTCTTTGCTCCTGCTATTGCCTACCCTATTTCCTTAATTCAAAAGCTCTCATTTAATCTGCTCAAGTCCCTACCTCCTGGAAACACACTGTTGTTCTTTCACTTCCCACTCCTGGCAACTATCAACCCATCCTCTCTCCTTCCTACCCTTGCTAAACTTCAAGAACACATGGTTCTCTCCCAACTTTGTTCCTTTCTCTCTGATTCCTCCTTTTTCACCCCATTCCAATCTGGTGTTTGGAAGAACCATTCTACTACCACCTCCCTCCTCAGGCTCACTGATTCCATCCTTACTGGGATGGATGATGACCTGATCACCTCAGCCATCTTTGTCGACCTAGCCAAAGCATTCAACACTGTCTCTCACACACTTATTCTTGATTCCCTTGCTGCAGCAGTCCTGGCCTCATCTACTTTAAACTGGTTTAAATCCTACCTCATTGGAAGGACACAGTCAGTAAGCACTGCCCCCCCCCCACTCCCTATCAACACTGCAGTCACTCAGGGCTCAGTGTTAGGTCCCCTGCTTTTCTCCATCTTCATTAATAAGCTTCCTACTGCCTGCTCCACCTCCTCCTCCATCCATATGTACACCAATGATACTGTCTTGTTCAGCTCCGGCAAAAACCCTTGCTGCTGTGGAAACCAGCTTACAGCATGACTTCAACCAGGTTCAGCTCTGGTTTGCTTCCCACCAGCTCTTCCTAAATGCCAAGAAGATAGTCTCTGTGACCTTTGGCACCAGGCAGAAACTCTCTAGGCTTACTGTCCGGCCCTCTTACCACACCCTCAATGGGACAACCCTAGAGGACACATCCTCATTTAGATATCTTGGGATTTGGTTGGACCAATGCCTCAACTTCTCTGTACTCGTCGATGCCATCCTGAAGAAACTGCACCCAAGGCTTGGTGCCATGTACAGGAGTTGTAGTTGCATCCCACTGACTGAGAGGCATGAACTTGTCCAGAAGATGAACCCCCCCATTTTTGACTACTGCAATGTATTTCACAGTGCTGCTCCCAAATCTTCTCTGGCCAAATTGGGTACTCTCTTTAACTCCTTCTGCCACTTTGCCCTTGACTCCCCCTCTTGTACTCTTCACTGTGACCTCTATCATGCCCTAGTTTTTTCACCACTGTCTAACAGGCACCTCTCCCTCTGTGCCAAACTGACATCCAAATTCTGGCTTAGTGAACTCCAACCTTAACTCTTATCTTCCCTTTCTACCCCTCCCCACCCTCTCATTCCCTCAGATCTAGCAACACATGCACCTTGATGGTTCCATGCCTATCTATCCTTATCGGCTAGTCTCGATTTTCTCACCGCTTCTCTAAAATCTGGAACTTTCTCCCTCCACAAATACTGTACTCTTCTTCCACCTACTCCCTTAATACTGCTCTTCACAATTTCCCCGCTTCTAGCTGTTCCTGCTTTAGTCCTTCTTAATTACTCTATACTGTGTTCCTACTTGCCAGCTCCCTGGCCCCTTGCAGGGTTCTCAACATCCTGAAGGGGAAATAGGTTTTGGTGGCCTGCTTCTATCCTGCTTAATTCCTTTATACATTGTTCTTGCTTGCCAGCTCCCAGCTCCCTTGTAGGGTTCCCAACATCCTGAATGGGAATTAGGTTTTGGCTGTCTTCCATCCCCCCATCCTCCTCCTCCTTTTCCTCTACACCTCCATCAACACCTCTTAGCTACAGTACTTCCCTCCCTAACTTCTTCAATTGCACTTGTTTACTGCCTACGAACCTAGCACCCAGGACATTATTGCACTATGATTGTACTGTTGCATTATTTTGTCTTGATCTGTGAATTCTGATTGTTTGTATTAATTTTACAGCTGTAATGTCTGTACTACACTCTGATTGTTGTATTATATCATCTACATGCTTCCTACTTAATTTGTAACTGTTCTTACCATCTACTATCTGTATAACCTCTGTTTTCTCATCCTTATTGTACCCCCCCCCAAGGTTGAACTTGAGATGAGCAACTTGTTGTTCAGTGTTTCTTTCTGTTGAAACATTTCAATAAATAAATAAAATAAATAAACCCAGAGAATTAGTGGCCAGTTCCCCCCTTCCCATTTTACCCACTAGTAGGACCTTGCTCTTCCTCCACTTTACTTTATGGCCTGAAATCGATCCATAATGCTTTAGTAATTTGGGTATAGCCAGTATGCCTGTTTTAGGGCCATGCAGATAAACCAGATAGTCTACAAAGAAACAGTTTTTGTGCTCAGGGACTTTCCCTGCCTGAAAGTCTTTAACATCAGTATAGGCATGGGCTACTGCTGAAAAGAGCTCCAAGGTCAAGACATACAGCAGGGGGGACAAGGGACACCCCTGTCTAGTATCTCCAGAAAGGGAGGAGGAGGAGGATGCCCCCCGCCCATCAGTATTTGAGCTTCTGCAGCTTTTTAGAGGGCTCAAAATCACCGGATGAATTATGTACCAAGCTGGAAATGATGCAGGATTTCAGAAATGTACACCCACTCTACATAGTCAAAGGTCTTTTCTGCATCTAGTGTATGTCCAGCTGACTTTTTTATACGAACATACAAAGAAGCCAGCAGAAGAAAGCCATGTGATCTATCTAGTCTGCTTGTATTGCAGGGTTCAGGGCTTGAACTACTGACCTTCGACCCCCCACTTCTCCCATACTTTCGATCCTCTCTACCAATGATTCTTACCATCCCCTATACCAATCCCAACCTCTCTTGAAACTTCCCACCATCTTCATCAAGACCACCTCTTCTGGCAGTGCATTCCAAGTGTCCACCACCCTTTCAATGAAGAAGTGATTCCTGATCTCCCTTCTAAATACTCCCCCCAGCTTAAGAATGTGCCCCCTCGTGTTATGTTTGTCACTTATTTATTTATTTGAATTTTGGTACCCAGGTAAGCACACAGAGGTCATGCAGTCCTTTTTTCTGGGGCGACCTGGGGAAGGGCACAGAAGGTGAGGAATACAAAAATATAAACACAGCCATGAACATACAATACATAAGCACTGGTATAAAGGAATACAGATTGATGAGGTATACATCAATATAAATAAAGCCCTATACATACAAAAATTAGCTTAAATAGACCCTCCTTATCCACCTTATTTATCTCTTTCATGGACTTGAAGGTCTCAGCCACATCCCTCCTCTCTCCCCTGTCCTCCAGGGAGCACATGTTCAGTGCCCTCAACCTCTCCTCATATACCTGACCCTGCTGACCCACTATCATCTTTATAGCCTTCTTCTGGACCTTCTTTAGCAGGTTAATGTCCTGTTTGAGGTGTGGACCTTTTGAGGTTTGACCATCTATGTATAAACTTGAGTGTTCTGCAAACATTGACTTTGCTCTGCTCACCAAAGCCATATTAGTGTTGATGGATGATGTCCTGGAAGACAGGTTCTAGCTGTGAGGCTATTACTTGAGCTATGATCTTGTAGTCAGCTGTTCAAAGTGATATGGGTATGTAAGCCCCCAAAATGGGCTTACCTTTGGGGGCTATGGCTCTGTGCTCCCCGTGTCAGGTCAGTGGCTCTGGTGGGATTTGGACCTGGTTGGTCCACAGTTGATTTTTTGAAGTTCTGGCTACTCTAAGTGATTTCCGGGCTCTTGGTGGGCATGCTGGGCACTGATCTTTTGTTTTTCATGTCTCTGGGCACAAGTGGAATGATTTTGGTCCTAGGGATTGCCATGGCGATGGGACCACATGTTTGTAAATAGTTATGGCAACCATGCTTAGGGTGCATGCCAAAGACAAATGTGGTGGAGCAGTTGCACTGGGTCCTGGGTCCAGTGTACCATGCTAAATTTTGGATGGTGGGGCTTGGCTCAGGGGAGACCCCCCCCCCACATTGCTGAGAAGAGAGGTTCAGATTCACAAAGACCACTTACAACTTTATGGGTAACTTACTGCTTCACTACTCAAAATCATGATAGAGGGACGGGGGGGCAATGGCTCTGCTAGAAAAGTCCAGTGAGGGAGGGCAATGATAGCATCTGCACACAAGGGACATGGGTACTGAAGCATTCTAATTTCAGGTATCCTTCCCAGTTTTCTTACAGAGCACCTGGTTGTTATTTTGTTTCATTTGGGGGTTTTAAGTGGGTCTTCATGAGGTGGGGCTAGAAGTTCCAAAATAGACCTCCATTTTAATGACATGCTGCCTCCCAGGCAGAATGAGAAATGCTGGATCTCTCCTGGACCACTTTGGTCAGTTATGGGGTTATCGAAAATGAGAGAGGTGTGGTAAGGGGGAGGTCTTACTGTTCTTAAAAAATGTTTGTGGTAACATGATCTGGCACTGAAATAGCATATTTCGAGTAGAAAAGAGTATCTGTATTGTGTAATTATAGAATTTCAAGATTTTTTTTTTTCATGTCCCTCTTCTCTCCCCCCTGTCCTCCAGGGAATACATGTTCAGTGCCCTCAACCTCTCCTTGTATGCCTTACCTTGCTGACCCACTAACATCTTTATAGCCCTCTTCTTGACCATCTCCAGCAGGTTAATGTCCTTTTTGAGGTGTGGACTTTTTGAGGTTTGACGATCTATGTATAAACTTGAGTGTTCTGCAAACATTGACTTTGCTCTGCTCACCAAAGCCATATTAGTGTTGATGGATGATGTCCTGGAAGACAGGTTCTAGCTGTGAGGCTATTACTTGAGCTATGATCTTGAAGTCAGCTGTTAAAAGTGAAATGTGTATGTAAGCCCCCAAAACGAGCTTACCATTGAAGAGTACGGCTCCGTTCTCCCCACTTTGGGTCAGTGGCTCTGGTGGGATTCAGACTTGGTTAGTCCACAGTTGATTTTTTGCAGCCCTGGGAGCTCTAAGTGGTGTCCCAGCTCTTGGTGGGCATGCCAGGCACTGATCCTTTGTTTTCCATGCCTCTGTGCACAAGTGGGGTGGTTTTGGTCCTGGGCAGTTGCCATGGTGACGGAACCACATGTTTGTAAATAGTTGTGTATGGTGCTTGCCAAAGACAAATGTGGTAGAGCGGCTGCTCCCGGGTCCTGGATCCAGTTTTTCTGGGGTTGACCAGGCCTGGGACCATGTTTTAAAATAAATTCAATAGACATTGTAAATAGTTTTCAGCAGTCCTCTTCTATTGAGCATGCGTGGCCACCATAAATAGGAAAATGTAAAGGAGCGGCATTCCATTTAAAGGGAAGTCAGTGGATGTGGTGTTCATGGACCTATCGAAGGCATTTGACACAATGGCTGTCGGGCATTTGGGTGAGCGATTAGCTGAGATTGGTTGGTTTGCATTATATTTACAAAATCAAACTCAACAGGTCTTTGTGGACAGACAGCTATCAGATAAGGCCCTGGTCCAAAGGGGAGTGCCTCAAGGCTCTATTTTGGGGCCCACATTATTCTTAATTTATATAAACCACCTAACTGACATTGCAAAACATTCCAACATATGATTATATGCAGACGACACCCTGCTAGTGGCCAGTGGGAAAAAAACTAAAAAGTATTGGAAGCAATCTTATAATCTGACTTCACGGGACTGTGCTCATAGTTGACCAGCTCAGGACTGGTATTAAATGGTAAAAAAAAAAACAAATTTATGTTATTTCAAAAAAGGACTAAAAAAAATAAGCAAAAAAAAAAAGGAAGTAGCAATAAAAATAACAAAAAATGAATCCATAGCCCAGGTGTCAGAATATAGATAGCTGGGTGTATGGATTGACGGATGTCTAAAATGTGACTACTACACAGATGACACAATAAAAAAAAAAAATACAAAGGCTGGGGGAGCTTAGACGTACTAATTTGTGCACTAATACATTTCTGAGATATCTTATAATGAACCAACCTCTGTTGCCAGTCCTTGAGTATGGCAACCATGTGTACGGCCTTGCAAGAAAAAATATGTTATCAAAAACTGATGTCACTTATAACCGACTGGCAAGATTCGTATTGAGAAGGGACAATAAATCCCTTCACTGTGACCTATATGAAGAACTAGGTTGGCTTGCGCAAGAAAACAAAAGCAAGCTAGCTTGGGCTAAACAAATATATGATGTATTAAATTTTAGCAAGCCTACTTACCTGTATGACAAATTGGAAAAGACAGCACATAAACTTAATTTAAGAAATATAAATTTGACAAACTTTAAATTGCCAACATCCTTAAATGAATATAGTTGTATGTGATTTTCTTTCATCATATTTACACTGTGGAATTCAATAAAAAAAATTAAAAAAAATCATAAAAATACCAAGTTTTTTAAGACAGATTTAAAATATGAACTAAACAAACATTGTATGTGTAATGGTTAAACAAACCTGAAGGTATTGATATTTACATCATTGCTAAACTACATTTTGTGTTGCTTCTCCTTTTATAAATTCTTTATGTAAACAAACAGAATATATTGTCTGTATAGTGTATGGGAGGAGCATGTTATGTATAGAAATCAGTTCATTTTCTTATAAACTCATCGTTATGACATAATTGATAAACATATCTCTAGTATGTCACTATGATGAGTTTATAAGAAGGAATACAGCTTTCAGCAGAATTCTCCTCAGAACATGAGTCCCTAGCACACCACAAGCATTTGAATTAATTACTACATTCCTTCAGTAACAGCTTGTATTCACTAGCGACCGCAATGGAAGTTGCTCTGTCCACATAGTCTGATATGTACATCCTCAAACTGTTAATCGCGGATCAGGAAAATAGGCGCACTGCTAAAAAACAGAATCTGACATCAGGCTAATTAAAAATTACCTTGCTAGTGTAAATGAGCAGTGCAGCATCTGTGACATCCCAATAGTGGAACTTGACCTTCAACGTGCAGAATTTATGTAGAGAATAAAACTAAATGATGGGTCTGAGTATGAGCCAAGCACTTTAAGTGGGATATTAGGAAACAAGGACAGATACCTTTTAAAAAATGAGTATGGTCATGCACTGTTCCATGGCAACCAGGACAGTTTTAAGGAAACCCTCACAACACTAGCAGCAAAGCAAAAGTTCCTTAAAATGCAAGGTAAGGACAACAAGCCAAATTGGGCAGATGCCCTCTCACCAATTGACATAGACAAGTTATATGTCACTAAGACCCTTGGTCTCCACAGCCCCACCACTAAAATAAACATGATTTTCTTTAATAATGGCTTGTACTTTGCTCTGCACACTGCAGATCAATATAGTTTAAGGTGGTTGGATCTTGCATTATTAACAGACACCAAGTGTAATGAATACATAGAGTACTCAGAGAGACAGACCAAGACAAGGTCAGGGGAGTAACCATGTGATATATGAGCAATTAAGCCCAGAACGTATGCCAATATTGAAAAACCAGAGCGAGGCCCTATCGCAGCATATAAACGGTTTAGGTCTAACAGACCAAGCTTGATGCAAACCCCAGATTCTCCTTTTTATTTAACTCCTAATGCTAACCTCAAGGCATGTATGTCACTGTAGTACCAAAATATGCCCATGGAGAGAATAAAATCTGTCATATTTTGCAGTCAATAAAAGCTTCTGCTGGTCTACCCACTGAGAAGAGGATAACCAATCACTCTACCTGAAAAAATACAATTCAGTGCCTGGTGGATAGTGATGTGCTCCCGTCTGAGGTTCAACAAGTCTTAGGGCACTGTTTGTTGCAGTCAATAAATAATTACAGCCTCCTAAGTGAGGCAAAGCAGAGAAGAAATTGTTCCCTTTTTGGTGGCAATAGCAATTCTGATATTGTGAAGCCATCAACTGGTAAATGTCAGCTTGTACCTGTGTCACAGAAAACAGCACCCATAGTTAAAAGACATCCCCTGAATGAACTTGTGAATTTTAACCTGCTGGGGGATTGAAACGTACCAGTCAATGATTTCTGACACCATCAACAACTACTATGGACATCAAGCAAAAAGAAGGCATGCAGTAATTTCCGATTCCTCATCTGATGAGGAATAGCATGTAAGTTCTCCTTAGTTAGCACAATTAATAACGCAATTGCTGTCTGTGTGGTGTAACTATTTAATTTTCATCCAATTGATTACCTCGCATCCCCTCTCGCCTTACTCAGCAGGCCTCCTCACAACCACATCTTGCTGATGTCGCCTTCGACTTTTGACATGACCACACATGTAATATGCAGCCACCAATCGGATATCTACTGATGAGTGTGTGAAAGAACGTCAGTTTTAATCAAATTTATGGACTTTTAAGTTTGTATTTCTATTTTAGCTCAGCAACGTAGGATGCTAGCAAGCACTGAATTTCAATAAAGTGCTTTATAACCAGAAATTCTGATATGTACATCTTCCAGTTTCAAAAAATGTTGCTTGCATTCTGCAGTTTGGTAGAGTGGTGGAGGGAGGGGTGCGGGTGAAGGGGACTAAGCACCAACCACTAAAAACTATCCTAAAAACCCCATACACTATAAAAGACAATGTCTTTTTTTTTTTGTCAATAACTACTACTAAATGGTTTTGTGTTGGCTGGCACTGTAGGGGGCACAATTATAAATAGTTATCCGTGGACTACAGGTCCCATAGGGCTTTGGGGGAACAGTTGTTTTGGTGCTGTGAAGAATGGTCCAGGATTTTACATTAGGTTTGGCAGGGATTTTTTGGTGCCTTTAGGAAGAGAATAAAAAGGAGCTATTTGGTGCCTTTGGGGGAGATCACTGAGGAGAGAGAGATTGAGGTGCAAAGAGGACCATGTGGGGGTGATTGTCCACTCGGTTAGCGAGACCACTATATATTCTTTTTTTATTTGGAGTGTGGCATGTCTGGCACAAGGGTGGGTGTGGTGGTGCCTGGTACATTTAGATCCCCATTCTGGAGCAACCATGGGATGACCACCCGTATAGAAGAGGAGAGAGGAGGCTAGGACCTGCTGCCTGGGGTGGGTTGGCTGCTGCCAGCCCTGAGGACTGCTACTGAGTGTGGTCCCTTGAGGAGGAGGAATGCTGTGAAGATGGACTGAGTAAAGGAGCAGAAAAAGGCAGAGGAACAAAGGGAATGGCACCCAAGAGGTGAGGAGAGCCAGTATGCCGGGCAAAACTCCTGGTCCCAGAGACTGTTCCTACTGCACCAATTATGTAGAGACTGAGAACAGTGATGCCAGTGGGTTCTGGGAGGTCTGGGGAGAGTCATCCGGTTCTACATGGCCTCTGCCAAAGACTTTTCAGCTTCTGTTTTTGAGAATGAATTGCTGCTGCTGGTTGGTTAAAGGCCTGATCTGACCACGAATTATGCTGCCTGTGGTTGGACTGTGGCTGTCTAGTCTATATTGTAGCTGCCTGGACTTCAGCTCCTGATGTGACCTTCATGGTCCAGAGCACCATTTCAGCTTTTGATGTGACCTCATGGCCCAGAGTCATATGTTGAGTGTTTTCCTGCTCCATGGAGTGACTGTTCCTTTTCTGAATTAACTGTTCATTAAATAGGATCCCTCATTCCTGCAGTTCTGGTGTTCACCTTGCTTGGATAAACTGTTTGTGACTAACAAGAAGTTTTCCTCCACAGCCCAGCCTCTAGTGTGTGTTCCAGGGTGTGCATCAGACGGGTCTGGGAGTTTTCCTGAGCTGCCCCAGACTGAAGATCCAGAGGACCAGTGAGGAAGACATTAACAGGCTTTGCCTGGTAAAGACTGTGTTCAAAGGCCTCAGTGGTGAACATGTCAAGGCCAGGCAGGTAAAGTCCAACATCTTCATCTTTCCAGTCATCCAGCTCTGCACTCGGAAGAATGTGGCACCCTAGTTTCATCAGGTCTGGTAAGCCAGACTGACCAGGTATATGGACCTTTCATGCAGTATAGTGCCCCAATCCCTAGGACATTCACCACCATACCCCTAGACATGGGGGGGGGGCTTACAGGTATGTAGGAAGAGCAGAGAGAGTGGTCGATACCTGGCTTTGCAGCACTGCGATGATAGCAGACTGTGCGGAGGGGGAAGCACACCCAGCTCCAGGCTGTCATGGATCATACTGCAGAGGGGGCTCACCCAGCTTATGTAGAAAAGCCTTATAGAAGTCAATGGGTAGCCTATTCAGTCCCAACACCTTACCATCCTTATCATACCTCACTGCCCTTAACACCTCCTCCCCCAATGACTGATTCAGGTTAGTTCTGTGACTCTCCGGGGGGGGTGGCAGAGGAGCTTTGGAAAAAAGTTGTCAGTGGGGTTAACTTCTCTAGCATAGAGGGGATTATAGAAGGCACTAAAAGCACTGCCAATGCCCCCCCTACTGGTAGTTGTCTGACCGCTAATGTCCCTGATCTGGGCAATGTTCCTTGCCTCTTCTGCTTTTTAATTGCCAGGACCAGAGTTTTCACCTCTGTCCTCATCAGACTACTTGCCAGCATGTGTCAGGAGAGTGGCCTGTTCTGTTTCAGCACTAGTAATAGTATTATACTCCCATTTTACTTTCTGCAGGCCATGGTGCAAAGCCTGAGAGACATTATTCATGTGGTGTCTCTCTGTTTGGGTAATCTTTCCCTCCAAGGCATTAACCTTAGCTTCAGTGAGCTTACGTTTGTGACTAGAAAATGCAATGGTTAGCTCCCTGACAACAGATTTTAGGGCCTCCCTTGAGACCTCTGTCCAACCCTGTTGATGTCCATGTATTCTGTGATGCCCTTAGACATAAAATCCCTGAATTCAGGTTGCTTTGAAGAGTGGGATCCAGACGCCAGACCCTTGGGGATACAGAGATGCCACCTCCAAGCCCATCACCAAACATATCAGTGTATAGTCAGTAACTAATATAGGCTCATATTTGGTATTTTCCACTATCCCAGGTTATTCCCTGGATGTCAAGAACCAGTCAATGTGATCATAGGATGGGTCAGCGTGTGAATAAAAGCCATACAACCTACCCTTGGGGTTTTCATGTTGCCAACTGTCAGTTAGGCCATAAGTGTACATTAACATAGAAACAGAGAAACTGTTGGCAGATAAGTACGACCAGGCCCCTCTAGTGTGCCCTAACTGGTTCCATGTCATAATAGCAAACATTGTTGGGCAACTTGCAATACAGTGAGTACACCCTTACAAAAAACAATTTGACACACAACAAAAAATATCTACGACCGACTTGGTGCACATTCAAAATAATGCCTCATGTGGGGACTATGCCCTTGCTCCCCCCTCCCCACACCCCTCATACTTTAATAATCATGTCCGAGGGGGGCCAGACACTGGAGGAAAGAAGAGAGACTGACAATGGCAATAACTTACAAACAAAAACACAAAACACCTATTAAATAAAAAAACAGACCTGAGAGCAGTCCCAAATCCAGTACCACCAGCACTGCAGACAGTGTCCCTACCCGCTACGCTAGGCAGCTAGTTTGGTGGCATCACACTCCACGTCCCCATTTAGCCCATCCCTCTTCCTCCTCTCCTCCATTGCTATTTCTTCCCCTCGCCATGGTTCCTGTCCTCCCTTGCTGTTCCCTCCCCTTGCCATACATTCCCCATCATTGATCCTGAAAGCGATCAAATTGAAGTGCTCATTTCTGAGTCACTCAATTTGGTATGCTGTTATAACATGCTACCACGCCAACCCTACACTAGTTTGTGGCCCTTGACTCTTTCTGCTCATGGCTACTCCCCCCCTTCTTCCCAATTCTGATGTTCCCCTGTACCTGTCCCAAGCATATTTAAAACCCTCTACCATGCTCACAACCACAACCTTCTGTGGCAGTCTGTTTCACAGGTCCACCGCCCTCTCTGTGAAGAAAAACTTCCTCTCATTTTCCATTAACCTGCCTCCTTCCAGTTTTATGTCATGCCCCCTTATCCGTTTACAACTCTTGTACTGGAAGATGTCACCCCCTGCACCTTGTTTATACCCTTAAGGTTCTTGAATGTTTCTGTCATGTCCCGTGATCCTTCCTCTCCTCCAGTGAGTACATACTGAGATCCTCGAGTCATCCCTCATATGTCTTATGTTGCAGTTCCTGCACCATCTTAGTTGCTCTCCTCTGGACTGCCTCTAGCCTGCCAATGTGCTTATGAAGGTGTGGCCTCCAGAACTGAACATAGTACTTAAGGTAATAGGATGTCTCCCTTTAATTTTTTCACCCTCTTTAGTACATTTTTCCTCTTAACTACATTTGAGTCTATTGACATTTCAGGATATAATTTGTAGTTTATTATCGTTATCTAGCACTCTGCTGTCTGTTCCATTCTCTCCTTCCGACAGTCCACTGCTGTATCCTCTTAATGATATAATACCTGTTACATGGTACCTTGCTTAACAAATTGCAACACTGAGTTAATGAAATTTTTATAATGTTTGAACATCACCCCAATCTTCAACTGATGCCCACTCCCTCCCCCAGTTGAAACACCCAAACTATAGCCAAGGCAGCAACAGGCTGCAGCCTCTCTCCCCTCCTCCTCCCCTGTTGAACTACGAAAAGCTCAATACATCTTTCCCTGCAAATGATTGGTAGCTCTAGTTGTAATCTCAGGGTTTTTCTGGCACCATATTAAAGCATGATTAAAAAAAGGGTAGATTAATGGCATACTAGAGCACTCCTTCCTCCTCATGGTGCAGTGGTGGAGGAACATAGCTTAGTCAGAGGCATGTAACAATAAGAAATGCTTAGCTGATTGAGATACAACAGTTTGTGAACCTGTGTTAGAAAATAAAATGTATGCATATCTGGGACACAAATCATTGTAATTGGCTCAAGGACATCTGAGGGCAAATCAGCAAGTGCTGGACTGGTTACAGCACCAAGGACACAGAGCTGATGTGGACTTCCATACTAAAGTCAGCTCCCTTTCCTCAGGTCATCAAATATGTGGGAGTGAAACAAGGTGGGCAACCCCAATAGTGCATCAGTCGGTCACCAGCTCTGTGATCCTTAGCCCCTCCAACTCCGGGAATCTTAGTGGCGATGTCTACTTGCAACTATGCCACTGCTCGAGGCCTCCATAGCAAACAGCAAGTATGTATTCCGGTTGCTCAGCAGTGACTGGCTGCCCCCACACTGTTGACCTCATGACTAGGGTTTCCTATAAGCTTGTAAGTCTTTGTTTTATGGCATCAGCATCTATCATATCCACATCTCAATGTCCCCAGAGCCAACTGACATGCAACAATACAGCAGAGTTATCGGAATGAAAGCATCTGTTAGAAAGAGTCCCTTAAGTTGAGCAGTGCTGAGGAGGAGTCATGCCTCAGAAGACCATGTCACAAGCTGTTGCAGGGGACTCTAGGGGCTCTAGGGACCCTGCACTAATGTCATAGAACCACTCATGTCCCTGGCTGACACCATGACAGGGAAACACACCTTGGGAAGCATACCCCAACTGTCCACCAGTCCCAGTTTAATTCCTGCAAGTCTTATAAGCGCCACAGTGGTAACTAGGTAACTATTTATTCAAGAGGAGTAGTTCAGTAGAAGTTCATTCTGGGACTAATGCTACCAAACCTTTGCTCCCTTCTCAATTCACAAGTAAATCCCACACTTAACATGAACAGCAATAGAGTAATACATCAACATAATAAGCAGCAATGAGAACAAAGTTTGTCTCAAGCAAAGAGGTCCATGTAAGTCTGCACTTATGATCATCACACAGGGCACTCGGGCACCCAAAGCAAGGTCACCAATGCAGTGCATGTAGTAGACCCAGTTAGTGTGAAGAATGTGCAGCCCATAGCCACCATGACTAGTCCTGCAGCTTCACACAGTCTAATTCCAATATTAATCCTTTTGTGATCAAGAACTAATTAGGTGCTGACCAAATGTCAATTGTAGTAGAGCAGACTGACACACACCATATCTGTAAATTCTCCTCTTATCACACCCAAAAGTCAGTTAATGAGGCTGATCAATCTGCAAAGAAATACTAGAAATGTTGTTCTGACTTTAGTTTGTTTCTTAAGGGGGATTGCTAGTGGGGAATGTGAGGCAGAGAAAGGTTCAGAGTTGCTAAACAGGTGGCACCACATGGCTCCCTCATGTCATATCAGAATGGTTGCAATCTGGATGTAGTCCTCCATGCCACACACAATATTCAAAAGCTAAGAGGACTGCAGTCAGTAAGCCTCCAGGGAGCCAAAGGAGCAGTCAGCAGTTAGATTATCTATGGGCAGCACTGATACTAACTCAGCACTGATCTTGGTATCAATCAATCAGTCAAATTCCTTATTAATCCAGGTGAACACCATTGAGCAAGCTCATTTACAAGGTGGACCTGCATTACACAAGTCAAGTAACAATGCATTTATATACAGACAAATAGACAAATAGATGCAAGGAGTACAACAGTACAGGTAGGCCTGCAATAGACAGGATAAGTAAAAATACATTTGGGTTCAGGTAAAAGACAATCGGTAAGGGTATACATAACAATAGGGTAGCAAGTCAGTACAAATTTATACCAGATACAACAACATACATGGTTTAGTATTCCTGTAAGGTAAAGGCATTATAGTCCACCAAAGAGATTAGTTGAAGTGGATGCTACAAGCGAAGAGACATACATAGTCAGTTTAAAAAGACCCAAGCGTATCAAAGGGGAGACATGTGTCGGGAGAAGTGGGCAGCCAGTGGGAGGGGAGGATGTGGAACTGGGATAATACTAGGAGCAAAGGAATGAGATGCTGTGGGTATACAAGGAAAAGGTGGGTGAGGGGAGGGTGAGATTTAGGGCAGTAGATAAGTAGGTGGCTCAGGGACAAGTTATGCACTGATACAAGAAGGAAGGAGGATGGGAAAAGCAGGGAGGATGTGGAAGTGGGGTGTAAGTAAGCTAGGACCATTGGAAGCAGTTGCAGGCTTCTGTAATGTATTTTGAGTATAAGGTCTTAAATATGGTGAGACTAACAGGAGTCCTCAGTTTCAGTGATTTCTGTTGCACATTCCAGAGTGACGGTAGAACGAATCCTATGGCAGCTCTCCCAAAACGCGTTAGGGCTTTGGGCACTTTCAGAGAAATCAGTGAACAGCTTCTTAGGGCATAGGTTCCAGGCATCTTGAGAGTCAGGCAACAACAATGCACTGCAGAAGTTTGCCAGTGATAGCTCTGTATGTCCAGACAGCTGCATTTTTATTTCGTCTGCTGCATTTTTATTTCGTCTGTAGTATAGGGACGTCCAATCTTCGGCCGCATATAAAGAGCAGTGGTGGGTGGAGAAAGGGAGACCATTGATGAAGCGCAGGGCTCTGTGGTAAAGTATGTCCAATTTACTGAGGTATGAAGTAGCACATTAGCTGTATATAAAGTCAGCGTATTCAATTAGGGAAAGGAACGTAGACTGAACTATCTGTCTCTTGGCCTCTGTAGTTAGCAGACAGTTTAACCTGAAGAAGAGACCTAGTCTCTGCCTCAGTTTTTTTAACAAATCCTCCAGGTGGTCTGCAAAGGAGAGTTTGAAATCTAGCCAGACCCCCAGGTATTTGAATTATGGCACAAATTCCAGGGTTTCTCCCAGGATGGTGGTGATGGGGGCTAGAGCAGGGTAGGCTGCATGGTTAATAGGTGAAAATAGTATAGCCTTTGTCTTTTTGGCATTAAGTAGCAATTTTTTACTAAGGAGCTGGTATTGAAGTATGTTGAAGTCAGCTTGCAGGTCACTACAGGCAGTTTCAGGAGTTGTATGGCTTAGGTAGATTGCTGTATCATCTGTGAACAGATGAATTTTCACCTCATTGATGCCTGAGTCTATATTGTTGATGTAGACGGCAAATAGGAGTGGCCTCGGGATGGATCCCTGCGGGATGCCTCTTTTTAACAGATTTGAGGGGGAGAGTTCACCTTTGGCCTTGACCTGTTGTTGCCTACCAGAAAGGCAGTTGTGGAACCAACGCAAGGAGGTAGAATCTAGACCAATAGCTTTTAATGAACAAAGAAGGAGGCTGTGGTCGACAGTGTCGAAGGCCTTACTTAGGTCCAGAAAAACAGCGCAGACACATTTTTTGTTCTCTAGCTTGCGCTGCCAGTCATTTGTCACCTTGGCCAGGACCATGATTGTACTATGTTCTGTTCTGAAACCAGATTGCATTGGGTTTAGCAGGTTAGTATCATCTATGAAAAATTTCAGCTGGTCATTCACAATTTTTTCAGAAGTTTTGATAGTACCAGGAGAAGGGAGATGGGGCTGTAGTTGTTCAGATCACCGGGGTCTCCGGATTTAAACAATGGAATAACATGTGCGGTCTTCCACAGTTTGGGGAGGGTCCCTTGAGAAAGGGACAAGTTAAATAGATGCGTAATAGGTACGGCCAAGACATGATAGGCAATCTTTAGGTAGTATGGATCAAAGGTGTCAGTGCTGGCACTTTTTCTGGTGTCTAACTGGAGGAGGTATGATCGGAGGTCCTCTCCCCTCCCGTTTCTGGACACCACACCCTGCTCCCCTGACCTCCAAATATATGCATTTCTGCACACTGTCAAACCCATCTCTACCACTAATAAATGCTGTTTGCATTAAAACACAAGGAGCAATGATCTAACCATGGCACTTTATTGGTGAGTGGGTCGATGTACAGACTGCATGGTGAAAATGGTTGCTTTAGAGCCAAGAAGAAGCTAAGAACCCCAGATGGCATGAAGGAGAAGAGGAAAAGCCCTAACTGGGCAGGGCAGGGAACAAAAAGGGACCCCAAATCTGAGACTACTTACTCTGATGTTATGTACAGAACTTTCTGCTAGGCACTTCAGGTGGCTGACCCAGTTCCTCTCTCTGAGCTTCTCTCATCTACAGTAGCATCATCAGTGTTCACAAAGTCCTCAGCAGCTTGGGGCAAATCAAAATAGTAGGTCTGCTTTTCCAGTTTAGTGATTCGGCGATGAGAGGGGTACAAGTGGGTGGCAGTGAATTCTAACCCCCTCAAGTGAAGCTTTGATTTGATCCCAGAGTAGTGTTGATGCTTGGACTTAAGTTCTCTGCTGTAGTCCTGAAAAATGGCGTCTCTGCCATTCTTCATTTGAATCGTGTCATTAGACTTGGCTGCCTGCATCTCCAGTTCCTTTTTTGTATTTCTCAGGTACTTTATGAAAAAGTGCCATTGATGATAATCAGGTTTGCATCAGGGACCGGTCCTATGCATGCATTCGATCTCAAAGGTCATGGCTGCCAGCCCCATCTTTAACTTCTTCACGAGTCATTTCAGAATCATTGGGCCTAGTTTCTTGCTCTCAGAACCCTCAGGCAACCCCTCCAGCTGCAAATTAGAGCACCATGCCCTACATGTGAGCAAAGCTGATCTCTATCTCACACCAAATTTGTGAGGATGTCCTCCAGATCACTCACCCTTCTCTCTGCCTCATCCAGCCTGGCAGTGTGGGCACTAGTTGCCTCTATGAGCCCAATGATGATCAAATGGATATGTTGACTCTGCATTGACATATTTCAAAAAACAGCTTTTATCTGTTGTTGTAAGTTCAGTGTCATAGTAGCCAACAATCTGTCAACCTTGTAGGGTTCCTGTTCAATGCCATAGCATGGGTCCTGATGCAGCCCTCCAGTGGAGTGGGGCCAGATAGGTTTGCTGATTTGGCAGGCTCAAATGCCAGCAAGACTTGCTTCTTTGGTGCTTTTAACAATGCCATTAGGTAGATGAAACTGATGATTGGGCCCTGGAGCTCTTTTAGCCATAGGATGTCTCTGGATTGGCATTCTTAGTGGGTGCCAGGCAGGGGCTGAGCTATAGAGCAAGCACGTCTTGCCCTGCCAGGCCATGCCACTTGCTAGGTTCAGTTTTAACCAGTGTTTTATTTCAATTTCTGCTTCAGTGAGCAGAGGCGATACAATAGTGGAGATTAAACTTGCCCACTTAGTAGCAATTTTTATCCCCAGGTATGTGAACCCCTTATGTTCCCAACTTATGACTGTCCAGAGGTAGCAGGAAGCATTGCATACATTATTCAGTGGCGTGATAGTGGTCTTCCTCCAATTAACTAAGAGCCCCAAGGTGTGGGTGAAAGCATATAGTATGACCATAACATATGGTACCGAAAGTTTGGGATTTGAAAAGATGAAGGGAAGCTTGACCACATTGATGCTGACTAGGTATTCAGACTCTCATGTAGAGATACCCTGTACTTTAATTTTATGAAGACATTTTCCAGTTAATGAGTTGTGTGTTAACAGGAAGAGGAGGGAGGAAAGGGGGTACCCTTGACTTATTTCTCTGTGGAGTTTGAAGGTGGACAATGTTACATGGTTTGTGAGTATCATGGCAGTACATTTGTGGTAGAGGGTAGCTACCAAAGAGCAGAACTGTCGTTCAAAGCCACATGCATTCAGGACAGCGTGATGCTGACCCCATTCAATGGAATAAAATCCTTAGTTATGTTTTTTTGTATTGAGTTCCTCTGTTATGCTGTCACGGGTTTCAGCTCGATATTTTTATTCTTCTGATCAAGAATTCCTCTTTCCTTTTTCCTTCCCCAACTGTTGGCAGAGCAGAGTGGCAGAGCAGGAAGGGGCGGATCAGTGGGGCCTCCACAAGGTGATCTCATTTACAGGGGCACTAGTAACTTGTTATAACAAGTTAAACAAAGCACAATTAAACCATTACTTGCATTTTTTTTCCTTTTTTTTTTCCTTCTAATTACTCTGACTAGGTTACAAACCCAGCAACTTATTTGGAATGGATTTCATTAACTGCAGGTACTGTGGAACAATTTTCAGAAGGACAGTCTTACAGGATTTAGGACACTGTCCTACATGCTGGGCCTTTGGAGATCTTAGGTCTCAGCTCCGGGCAGCATGGGCAGAGATTGCACGCCTCAAATTTCATATTGAAGAGGAAATACATTATAAGAACCACCTACCATTTCCCCAGCATCCAACAGAAAACCTCGACCAGAGAGGGTAGTTGGTCCAGGAGGTTGGCAGGTGGTTAGGAGGAAGCAAATCAGGTGCCCCATCACTCTCTGCTCTCAACACATTACCTCCAAAAACATATAAACACTACAAACAGGTATCTGCCTCTATCTCTGAAATCAAATAAGAGGCAGAAGACACTGCAGAGCAGGACACTGCAGCACAGGAGCTAGCACAACAATACTCACCCAAATCAGGAACCAAAACTAAACAAGCACAAAAATCCAAAAACTTCTGATCATAGGAGACTCCATGATTCGGGAGTTGATACCCATCTCAGCCAGGGTGATGGTCAGATGTCTCCCAGGTACATCAGCATGAGAGACACTGACAGCATTGCTAAAATTATTCACAAAGCAGGAGAAAACATTGATGTCCTAGTACACATAGGGCTAATGAGTCGCGCAACCGGTCAGTTGTGGAGACCAAGGAACACCTGACTAAGCTGGGTGACAAACTATCATCTATTTCGTCCGCATCTCCTTCTCTGAGATCCTGCCAGTCTGGGAGAAAGGAGCAGATGGACAGAAGGTCAGAAGAAGGGAGATAGGGGAGCTAAACCGTGGCTCAAGGACTGGTGCCAGGAAAAAGGACTGAGATTTGTAGGGAACTGTGCAACAGTTCTGGGAGTAATTCTTTAAATTTGATGGACTGCATCTGACTAAGAAGAGTCAGTGCATTGGGGCAGAAGTTTGGCGTCTTTGCAGAATATTTAAACTAGCAAATGGGGAGAGGGGTGCAGCACCCCATACGTCGAATGGGAAGAACACCCCTCCCCCCTCAGCTAGTGGTCAAACAGGAATTCAGCGTGTTTGCCGTTCATTTGTATCACCAGGTAAGAAAAAAGGTTTGTCTCCCCATACGATGCACAGGGGTAATGCCAAACTTCACCCAACAACTAACACACCAAAATCTGGCCAATGGAAAATCATGTACACAAATGCTCACAGCCTGGGAAATAAGATCCAGACCTGCAGGCAATAATGTCAGAGGCTAAACTGGACATAGTAGCAATTAGTGAGACGTGGTTTACCAGTAACCACACTTAGGAGACTTCAGTACCTGGCTATGTATTGTTCAGAAGAGACCGAGGTGCAAAAGGGAAGAGTGGCCCTGTATGTTAATGAAAATATCAAAGCTACAGAAATTCAGAATACACATAAGGAGCCAGAAGAACTGTGGGTCACCCTGGAAACAGGAAATGGGACAGCCATAAGAACTGGGGTTGTCTACAGGCCCCCAGACCAGAGGGAGGACATAGACACTTACTGTTAGAAGATATACAAAACATGACAGCTAAAGGGAGGTTCTGACAATGGGAGACTTCAACATGCCAGATACAGATTGGTCAATAGCAGCAGGAACATCTGCCAGAACTAGACTCATAGTGGATTCCTGCAGCGGGAGGGCCTCAAACAACTGGTACAGCAACCCACAAGAGACAGGGCTATCCTAGATCTAGTACTGACTAACAAAGAAGGATCACAGATCTCCAGGTAGAAGGTCACCTGGGGGCCAGTGACCATCACATGGTATGGTTCAATTTGGCTACTACATCTAAATCATCCCATTCCAAGGCAAAATATGGGACTTCAGAGGAGCTGACTTTGATAAGATGGCCAACAGAGTTAAGCTAGCCCTGGCAAAAAGAAACACAGGTGAGGAGGTACAGGCAAAGTGGGCAAGCATTAAGGATACAATACTTGAAGCAACATCCCATTGTGTTAGACAGAAAAGGAAGTGCAAAAGAAGAAGAAACCACTTTGGTTCTCAAATACAGTAGCAGAAAAGGTCAGAGCCAAAAGGCTGGCCTTCAGGAAATATAAGGGAACACAGCGGGATGAAAATAGGGAGGCATACCAAACTGCCCTTAAGGGAAGCAGGAAGGCAGTAAGCAGGCAAAGTCCCAAACTGAGGAAACACTAGCACGAACAGTAAAGAAGGTGACAAGACTTTCTATAGATACATTAGTGAAAGGAGAAAGTCCAGAGGGGTATTGCTAAGCTAATGGAGAAAAGGAGCATGTGAGGAGGAGGACCCTGTAAAGGCATCTATCCTAAATAGATACTTTTGCTCAGTATTTACTGAAGAGAAGGTAGGGCAGGGCCCACAGCTCAACATCATGGACACAGGGGAGGAGGTGAGCACTACTTCCTTCACAAAGAAGGGTCCTACAAGAGCTTGCTAAGCTCAGGGTGGATAAGGCAATGGGACCTGATGGCATACATCCCAGGGTACTTAAGGAGCTAAAGGAGGAACTAGCAGAGCCATTAGCAGAATTGTTTAGTGAGTCTCTGAGCACAGGAGAGGTCCCAGAAGACTGGAGAAGGGGCTCATGTGATCCCGCTCCACAAGTGGTAGCAGGAGGAGGCGGGAACTACAGACCAGTCAGTCTTACCTCAGTAGTGGGCAAGATTATGGAGGCACTCTAAGGAAAGGATAGTGCAACACCTGGAATCCATAGGGCACAGGATCCAAGACAGCATGGGTTTACAAAGGAAGGTCCTGTCAAACTAATCTCATAGATTTCTTTGACTGGGTAAACAGAGTGGTGGACCAAGGGGAGCAGTTGATGTAAGCCTACCTTGACTTCAGCAAAGCTTTTGACACTGTTCCACATAGAAGATTGATAAATAAGCTAGGTAGGCTAGGGGTGGGTCAGAAGTTGGTCAACTGGGTGGCAAACTGGTTGACTGGCAGAAAACAGAAGTGGTGGTAAATGGTATACAGTCAGAAGAGATGCAAGTCACAAGTGGGGTACCTCAGGGATCAGTCCTGGGGCCAGTCCTATTCAACATCTTCATTAGTGACCTGCTAGATGGACTAGAGGGTAAGGCTTGTCTGTTTGCAGATGACACCAAGATCTGCAACAGAGTAGATGATCCAGATGGGGTGGGCAGAATGAGAAGAGATCTGGATAAACTAGCAAAATGGTCAGAAGAGTGGCAACTGGATTTAATGCAAAGAAGTGCAAAATCATGCACATAGGGAAGAGAAACCCTGAAGCCACTTATAGGCTGGGAGGGAGTTGCTAGCAGTCACAAAGGAAGAAAGAGACTTGGGCATCATCATCACTGATGACTTAAAATCATCAAGCAGACCTCTAAAGCAGTAGGTAAGGCTAGGGGGTGTTAGGGTGTATTAGTAGGGGTATGCACAAGTCGTAAGAGGAGTATTAATCCCTCATACAAGACATTAGTTAGGCCCCATCTGGAGTACTACGTGCAGTATTGGAGCCACACCTTCAAGGACATTAACCAAATTGAGGCAGTTCAGAGAAGGGCAACCAAAATGGTGCAGGGACTGCATCAGAAGACATATGAGGACAGATTAACGGAGCTCAATATGTATACCCTTGAGCAAAGGAGGAGAGAGGTGATATGATCGAGACATTTAAACACCTTAAGGGCATAAACAAGGTGAAAGAGTCTAACATGTTTAAATATAAGAAAAATAGCAGGACAAGAGGACACAGCATGAGATTAGGGGAGACCGATTAAGGGGAATGTGAAATTCTTTTTCACAGAAAGGGTGGTAGATGCATGGAATGGCTTACCACAAGAAGTGGTGGCTATGAATACAGTGCAGGGCTTCAAACAGGCATGGGATAGGCATAAGGGAGCAATACAAATGACTATGAATAGATAGATCACTGACAGAGCAAAGGCCGATGGCACATTTATAAGGTAGAAAAAGAAATGGGCAGACTGGCTGGGCCTTGCGGTCCTTATCTGCCGTCAACTTCTATGTTTCTATGTTTCTATGTTTCTATCGCAGCTTGCCTTATCTCTTATTTTATCTCTTATTTGTTACATGTCTGACCTTATCTCTCACTTTTGCTGCTATTGGGGCTTCTTATTGATTGACAACTGTGGCCTACAAACTCTTCTGGACAGCACTAAAATAATTTTTGCAGCTTCCTCTACTTTTGAGCCATTATGATGAATTTTACACTCCTCCTTGCAGTTTTTTGCTGGTTTGTTCTGTTTAGATTTGTGTGTCTGCTACCACTCAGTCATTATTTTTATGATCATTTTGCTGTTTCCTACACTGTTTTTCTTTATTTGTATTTGTTTCTATACCCAGTGTACTGGAACAGTATGCAGTATGCCGTTGTATACATATTATTAACGGCAATGGTTGATGTGCCGATTTTGTTTTTGTTCTTTTCTTAAATTTTTGTTAAGCACCTTATCACTTTAAATGTTGTAAATAAATACAGTTTTACAACATGAGCAGCCATGCACACTGACAAAAGGACCCGCTATAGTTCCTAAGCACCAGGGTTTAGAGCTGTGCTGTTTTGCTGTTTTTCTTGATGGCGTTCAAACTATGAGTTGTTTTGCTAGTTGAGCATGCTTCACTTTTTTACTGACTTGAGTGCTAATTTTGTGCTTTCCTGTATCAGTTTTCTTTGTTTCAGCATGGGCTGGGAGTAGTCAGTGCACGTGGAGAGCTGTGTGTCTGTCCCAGTGGTTTTATGCACCCTCTCAACCTATAAGGTCGTATGCCATGTGGGAGCTATAGGCTGAGGCAACAGCTTTTGAAGGAATCTTTCCATACTTGTAGATCCTGATCTCTCTGGGACCCAATGGTGCATATATCATTACATTGTCCTCTGTTCTCTTGGTTCTCAGCACATTTCCAAAGGCAATCGTATATTTTCTCTTGTTCCTGCAGATGTCACAATATTTGTTGCTGCACATCACTGAGGCCTTAGAGGTGCAGCTTTATCACATTTGTGTGATCAGCAAGTTGTGTAACTTCTGCAGTGGCGTCCAAGACCACAGTTTTCAATTCAGACATATCTGCTACTAGCACGTCCAGCAGTGAGATTATGTATTTGAGAAAGTCTTTGTTTGGACCTGCTCTCACACTTGTGCTGGGTCCCACCCCTGTCATGACTGCAAGCTGATGTGTGCTATTTTAGTGAGGGTGAGGTCATAGTACAGTCCACTCAATGTTTTAAAGCTATCTGGTACCTCCACCCAGATCTTTTTCAAACGGAGTAAATCTCCTGTGTGAGCTACAACTTTGCTGAAGCCATAAGAACCACACAGAGAGGTAAGATAGGATGAAAATAGATGTTTGTTATTCAGACTGGGATGGATGAGCAATGCTACACTGCCACCTTGGTCCCAAACTGGAAGCTGTACTCGGACCCCTTCCTAACTACTGTCCTGGTGCTTTGCCACTGTGCTGTCTTACCACATGGTGAGACAAGATGTTTCTAGAGAGATATGCATGCCAACAGCATAAATTTTACTGGGAATGAAAAAATACTCTGCACTGGGGATTGAACCGAACCACCTTCAACAACTGGTCCTGGTGCTAGGCCACAGTGCTATCATTCTGTATGGTAAGACAAAAGGTTTCTAGGGAGGATACCCATGGTATGAAAAAGTACATCCTGCATAGAGTGCAGATTGCCCCCCCATAAACAGCTGCAGTGATGGTTAATAATAAACTCTTGCTGTCTTGAAGGAATACTTTCCATCAAGTTACATGCAAACCTAGACAAGACTCATTGTCTCAGCCTAAACCAATTAAGCTGACCTCAAAACAGAAGTAACAGTTTCTATAAGTCTGCTTCAGACTTGCTGCAACTCTATCACAGACATCAGCAATGACATCTATTTCTGTGAACACTGTCTCCATGTTGAATGAGTGCCTGGCTGAAATTCAAGCATGAACCGCATCAAAATTGACAAGGCTTAACCCAGCAAAGATCAGGGCTTCAGATAATTTTTTTTGGGTGGAAGTCAAATACTTCCATGGGTTGAAATGTGGAAGTCATTTCAGTTTTACTGGAGTCAAAATACTTTCAGCTGTCAATTTTTGGAAGTCAAAATAGTTCCAGTCCACAAATTTTGGAAGTCAAAATACTAAAAAGTCCTATAGTTTTTGAAGTCGTAGGCCTTCTGAATACCTATGGTAATCCCATCCACGGTACATCCACAAAAATATATTTCCGAATAAGTCTAGGGAAAGAAACTGTGCACAGCAAATCAGTTATTTACAGTATGTGTTTATTTTATGAAAAGGCAATCTCTTAATTTTTATGTTGGAGCTCAGACATGAATACAGTTCAACTCTGCAAGACCACCCACCCTAGCAAACAAACCTCCTTTAGCTTTGGCCCAAACACTGAGAACCTGTGGAAAGACTATGGTCCCACTATCCCACCCAAGGAAACCCAGCCAGTTACCACTCCTCCAGTCTGCTCCCCCTGTCACATGACCAGTTCTCTATCGAAGGAAAGACATGCACAGGCTCGTGTCTGTATAGTAAAGGGTCAAAAAGAAAATCTAGGTCCAGCAAGACAAATCTTATGATGAGGGTTGGTTGGAAGCCCTACATATGCACATGCTACAGTCTAGGTGGGAGTGGACGGGACTGGATGGGACACACATGACTGAAACTTAAGGGGTATAAACAAGGTGAGTAGTATGGACCTTTTTATAAGGAATATGGATGCAGTCACCAGAAGGCATGACTTTTCACTCCCAGTTTAATACATCAGCAGGGACAGCTTCCAATGCATATGTTTGTCCCCTTCCCCCGAACACAGCCCAATCTGCACATATGCACAGTACAATACAGACAGAGTGAACATATATTTCTCATTTTCAAAGTGAGGTGTGTAAAGACAAATTTGGATGAGTATGAATGATGAAAATCTTTAGTGTAAGCAAGTACTTCTAGTAATTAAATAAAAACACAAAAAATATCTCATTTGTCTCTGTCTTACACACACACACACACACACACACACACACACAGTCACATTTGCGCACACATACTTATCCTGTAAACTAATAAAATAATTTTTAAAAGTGGACTGTTTTCTTGTGTTCCAAGTCAACTCTCACGCAGTCTCCCAGGCACAACACAAACAGACCATCCTTGCACTGACATTGCCATTCCCTACCCAAGCAAACTTAGTCAGCTCTGGAACCAGTACTGCCAGCCCTCCTAAATGAAGACAGATGGCTCTCCCACCATGCCAGCATTACCAGTCCCTCCCAACCATCCCACCAGCATGCATGACTACCCACACCCTAAGACACAGCCAGCTCCCCCTACACTCCAACACAGCTATCCAATCGACCAAACCCAAACAGACATAGCCAGCTTCTGCCCCTATTCCAACACAGACAGTCACCCCACTACACCCAAGGGAACACAGATGGCTCTCCCAGCCACTGCAGCAACACAGCTACTCCACTGCCAGTCCCCCAAATAAAGGGACCGTTCCACACCATGACCTCAAATAACCAGTCTGCTCTACCATCTCACCAAGATGGCCAACACCACACTAGTGTGGCTGCCAGTAAACACAGTCTGCTCCCTCATTCCTCATAGCCAATTCACCTAAATAGTCCAGTCCTGTGCACCATAAACACACACACACACACATGTCCCCCCATACAAAGTGCTATACAGCACAGTATGTGGAGCCACCTAAGATCTCAAGTGCCCCTCCCACACACATAAATGTATTAACATACTTCTCAAAATGCAGCCAAGTATGGCATAATTTGGTAACATTTTGTAAGCAAAAAATAACCTTTCACCACCAGTTTAAGGCACCAACATGGTCAGGTTCCTATGTCTGGCACCCTCACCCCTGAATGCTATGGCTTGCTCCACAACATGCCTGCTCTGCCCCCACCAAAATGGTCAGTTCCCCACACATATGCCCAGTTCCTTCCACTGCCAACATGGCCAATTCACCACACATATACCTGGCTTCTCCTACAAAGCCCAGCATCCCCACCTGCCAACATGGTCAGTTTCCACACATATATCTGGCTTCTCCTACAAAGGTCAGCATCCCCCACCTGCCAACATGGCCAGTTCCCACAAATATCTCTGGCTTCTCCTACAAAGGTCAGCATCCCCCATCTGCCAACATGGTCAGTTCCCACAAATATATCTGGCTTCTCCTACAAAGGCCAGCATCCCCCACTTGCCAACATGGCCAGTTCTACATGTATACACCTGGCTTCTCCTACCTTGGACCATGGGGTCCTCCTGTCCTGGGTAGCCTCATTGGAATTCACTGGAGGAGCTCTGAAGAGGCTGACTTCATACAGTACTTGTTTGGTAGAGTCCAGGTGGTCTGTTTGGGGAAATTTGTGTCTGGTCCATTGCCTGTTGTCTTGGCGGTCCACCAGGGTTCCATCCTGGGCCTGCTCCTCTTTAATATTCATATAAATGATGTAACTTTTACAGACCCATCTATTAAATTCCATCTATATGCAGATGATACCATTATAAACACATCTGATGATACTATAAGTAGAATACAGGACAAATTACAAAAAGCATTTAATGAACTGCAGATTTTTTTAAGAATAATAAATTAATTCTTAATGCAAAAAAAAACAACAAAAAAAACTACAAACTATGTTGTTTTCCAGCACTACTGAAATTCGAGAGGACTGGCTCTTAGGAGTGGTTACCCTGGTGGGCTCCCCGATTCAACAGGTGCGGTCCTATAAATACTTGGGGCTATGGTTGGACAGTTTCCTGAAGTGGGACATCCACATAGATAATCTGGCAAAGAATATAGGGAAAAGACTGGGGGGCCTTGTACAGAATTAGATCCTGTCTGACTACAGATATAAAAAAGAAGTTGGTGTGCTCTTTGATCATACCTCTGTATGGTTATGGAGATATTTTATACCTGAATGGTTTGAAAAGAGACTTAGAGAGACTAGACACATATTGTGGGAGATTAGCTAGGTTCATATTAGATGCCCCAAGATTATCCCACAGGTGCCAGCTGTTTGGCAGACTAGGCTGGTGTGCTCTCAAGGGGAGAACACAAGAGCATCTGCTTACCTATATTTATAAAGGCGTGGTTGACAAGCTCCCACCTTATATAGTGTCCCATTTAGAACAGAGGGACAAAGTTGTTTCATTAAGATCTGTATCAGCTCTGGACTTGGTGCTCCCAGTATGTAATCTAGAAATGGGCCACCAAACAGTGTACTATCAAGGTGCACTTTTGTGGAATAAAATCTCACTTGACCTATCAAAACTAGGGGAAATAAAAACTTGGAACCTGATTAAAAAATGGTTAAGATATTTTAATAACAAACCAGGACAATGTTGTCACCATAGTGGCTTAAATGTTAGATAGTAAGTAATTATACTGTTGATTAGACAGAGGATAGGTCAGATGTTGATGCGAAGAGATGTATGAGCATTTGATGATGTCTCCTGAAATCCTTAACTTAAAATCCATTGTATGTATTCGTGAACTTTTTGCCCTCTTATAATTTTCTGTAATACTGTTAGAGTATCTAACTATGTCTTTTTGAAATTATTTATACCGACTGTATGTATATCAGAATGTTTGCCTCTTGCTCTTTTGTAATTTGCTGTAACACTGCTAGAGGACCTCATTGTAAATGAGTCTGTGACTCATTTGAGTTTTATCCTAATTCATAAAAAGAAATGTTATGAATAAATACTTTTACTACTACTACTTCTACTACTACTACAAAGGCCAGTATCCCTCACCAAGACACACACAGCCTGCTCTTTAAATCCACACACAGTCATTTCCACCCTACCCACATACACACACACGTACATATGCTCAATATATCTCTCTCAAAGAATATAGCTAATGAGTCACCATTCCGCAGTAAGGGATGGGGCAAAAAGGGGTAAGACCATCAAGAAATGGAGGGCAATGAGTACCAACGCCCGTAGTCTGGGCAACAAGCTCCCTGAACTGGTGGTCTTGATGGAAGAAGGATGCCTGGATATCATAGCAGTCACAGAAACATGGTACACAGGGAACCATGACTGGGATGTTAACATACCAGGGTATACAACCTACAGGAGAGACAGGGAGGGCAGAAGGGGGGAGTAGCTCTCTATGTAAGGGAAGGGATAAAAGCAACTGAACAAAAGAGTAAACAGGGAGGAGAGGAGGCACTGTGGGTCACCTTAGAGACTGGAAATGACACCACAATCCACACAGGGGTTGTATACAGACCCCTATGTCAGGGGGAGGGAATGGACAAGGATATGATTGAGGGCATACTTAGGATGGCAGAGAAAGGGGAGATGCTGTTGATGGGGGACCTTAATATGCCAGATGTTAACTAGAGCACCTTTGCTGCAGCCACATCCAAAAGCAGGGCCATTCTTGATGCCCTTCAGGTGGCATGCCTCAGATAGCTAGTTTTGGAACCTACTTGTGAGGGAGTAATCTTAGACACCGTACTCTCAAATGGGAACAGTGAGAGGATCTCATATCTAGAAGTGGGTAGCCATTTGGGAACAAGTGACCACCAAACAATGTGGTTCACGATAAACTCAGCTACAGAATCAAGCCATACAAAAGTGAGGGTCTGGACTTCAGGATGGCTGACTTTGGCAAGATGTAAGCGTGTGTTAGAAAAGCACTAGCAAATAGGCTAGAAGGAGGGGTGGAGCAACAATGGGGAAATATCAAAACTGCCATCACAGAGGCAACAAGCCTTTGTGTGAAGCAAATAAACAAATCAAAATGAAAGAAAAAGCCACTATGGTTCTCAAAAGAAGTGGCAGTGAAGGTTAAGGAGAAAAAGATAGCATTTAGGAAGTATAAGGAAACACAGAAGGAGCAGGACAGAGAACTCTACCAGTTAAGGCAGAAGGAAGCAGGAAGGGTAGTCAGAATAGCAAAGGCACAAACTGAAGAAAAGATAGTCAACTCGGTTAAGAAGGGGGATAAAACCTTTTATAGGTATATCAGGGAGAGTAGAAAGACAAAGGGAGGGATAGTGAGGCTGAATAGAATGGATGGTGGGTGGGCAGAGAGTGACAGTGAAAAAGCAGGGATACTGAATGAATACTTCTGTTCAGTATTCACAAAAAAGGAAGTGGGAGAGGTGTCTAATCCAATTAACAGAAGCACTCTGGAGAGGGAGGTCAATCCCAATCCTTTCACGGAAGAAAGGGTTCTGAAAGAACTCCTAAAACTGAAGGTAGATAAAGCAATGGGGCCAGATGGAATTCACCCCAGAATTCTAAAAGAATTAAGCAAAGAACTAGTGACACCACTGACTACCCTTTATAACAAATCATGGGAGGATGGTGTGGTACCTGAGGATTGGAAGAAGGCTGATGTGATTTCCCTTCACAAAAGGGGGAGCAAGACAGAGACAGGAAACTACAGACCTGTCAGTTTGACCTCAGTGGTAGGGAAAGTGATGGAATCACTTCTGAAGGAAAGAACTGTTGAGTACCTAGTGCAGTGGGGCACAGGACCAGAGGCAGCATGGGTTCACAGTGGAAAGGTCATGTCAGATGAATCTGATTGATTTCTTTGACTGGCTGACCAAAGTAGTAGACCAGGGAGGGACTGTGGACATGGCCTACCTAGACTTTAGCAAGGCATTTGACACAGTCCCACACAAAAGATTAGTAGTCAAATTAACCAGCCTGAGAGTGGGTCCCAGGGTGGTAGCCTGGGTAAAACATTGGCTGAGCAACAGGACACAGAAGGTAATTGTAAATGGAGTCCACTCTGAAGAAATAGGGGTTACTAGTGGGGTACCTCAGGGTTCAGTACTGGGTCCAGTCCTTTTTAATGTCTTTATAAATGACATTGCAGAGGGACTGGAAGGAAAAGTATGCCTCTTTGCAGATGACACAAAGATCTACAACAGGGTTGATACACAAGGAGACATTGAAAGGATGAAAAGGGACTTGGCAAGGTTGGAGGAACGGTCAGAAGTATGGCAGCTTGGTTCAATGCAAAGAAGTGCAAAGTAATGCACCTGGGAAACAAAACCAGGGAAGATTACACAATGGGGGGGTAGTAACAACAACAAAAATGGAAAGGGACCTGGAGGTAATCATATCAGATGACCTTAAGGTTGGCAAGCAATGTGAGAAGGCAGTAGGAAGGGCTGGGGGGATTCTGGGATGTATAGGGAGAGGCATCACCAGCAGAAAACAGGAAGTTGTTATCTCCCTGTACAGACAGTTGGTGAGACCCCATCTGGAATACTGCATCCAGTTCTGGAGACCCCATCTCCGCAAGGACATAGACAGGATAGAGGCAGTTCAGAGTAGGGCAACTAAAATGGTGCAGGGTCTGCAAGAGAAGCCATACATGGAGAGGCTAAAAGAGCTTAATATGTATACCCTTGAGGAAAGGAGGGAGGGAGAGGAGGGACATGATAGAAATGTTTAAGTACCTCAGTGGAATCAACAAAGTCCAAGAGAGTAGCATCTTTCAGAAAAAGAGATGTGCAAGAACAAGGGGACACAATTTGAAGATAAAGGGGGGATGGCTCAGGGGCAATGTGAGGAAGTATTTTTTCACAGAGAGGGTGGTGGATGCATGGAACAGCCTTCCTGAGGAGGTTGTGGGGTCTAAAACTGTGGGAGAATTCAAGAATGCATGGGACAGACATAAGGCAATTTTTGTGGGGGGTAGGAAGAAATAGGCTGTTGGTTAAATCTACAGCTTATCCTCTAGGTAGGAAAATGGGCAGACTAGGTGGGCCAAGCGGTCTTTATCTGCCATCAAAGTCTATGTTTCTATTTTTCTACAGTCTCCCTCCATCCAGGTACCCCACTGCCTGGAAACAACCACAGTCAGCCTCCTCAGCCACTGCAACAAAATAAACAACCCCTGAACCACAACATGGCCAGTCTCCCCCCGCTGCCCCCCACCCAAGTGAACACAGCCCTGGCACCAACTCTACCAACCCAACCCCACCCAAAATAAACACAGCCAAACCTCAAACCAACACTACCAGAACCCCCACCAAATCGAAGTCAGCACTGATGAACCCAGCACCTGCATAGCCAGTCCCCCCACCAAGCAAATAGCCCACCTCATTTCAGAAGCTGTTAGGTTTTAGAGGCATTCTGGTGCATTTTGAGGGTCAAAAAAGGGGAGGAGATCAATGAATTTTCCACTCCCACAATGGAATAGATTTGATATATTATGTACACTGAATCCAGAAGATAACTCATTAATAGGAGTTCTGACAAAACTCCACCTACGTCCAAGGGGGTTAATCATGAAAAATCCCACTCTGTCCCCATGTTAAGTAATAATACTATTATAACAAACAACCATCAGATTAGTGAAAGCTCTCCACCCCAGGTCATTGAAAAACAGGTGACTTCTAGCGTAGAATCACAAAATGGGCTCCTAAATTAATCAGCACAAACCCAAACATCAGTTAACTCCATAAATCCCAGCAATGAAACACAGAATATAGACTTAATGGAGACAGAGGTCGCAAACCTGCCCCAGATAGACACCAACACCAAAACTGTTAGCCCAAGACAGGTGGTAGTCCTTGGTGACTCCATCCTCAAATAGACAGATGGCATAATATGCAAAGAGGACAAGGCTCATCAGACCTGTTCAAGCTTTAAGGGCCAAAAATAAATGATATCAAAAAGATGGCCAATGACATTCTAAAGAATTCAGGTCCAAACCCCCTAGCGGTGGTGCATGTGGGAATGAGCAATATAAACTCCTCCACTATTCAGGATGTTAAGAAGGACTATTTGTCCCTGGTAAATACTTTAAAACAGTTTGGGGCCCAGATATGTATCTCAAAAATTCTCCCTGTTCCAAAAGCTAATGGAGTAAAAAAGGCTACAATAAAATGTATAAATGAGTGGATAAGAAAATGGACCTTAAAGGAAGCCTTGGGCTGTTTAACCCACTGGGAGCAGTTTTCTGACAGTCACACCTTATATTGCTGGGATGGACTTCACCTTAGTAAAAGGGGTAATGTAGTATTGGGCAAAAGTATTCTCAGATTTAAAAATAAACATTTGAACTAACAAGATGGGGGCATAGGGAGGATCCTCTATCTAATGCACCCTCTCAAGAATACCAAGAAAGGTACAAAGATATATACAACAAATGCAAGAAGACTAAACTTAGCAAAAATTAGTGAGCTCCAAACTATCATCCACCAACAGGATCTAGATATAATCGCTATATGTGAGAACTGGTGGGACAATAACTCTAATTGGTATAGTGCTATTCAGGTTTCACACTGTATAAAAGAAATAGGATCAACAGAAAATGTGGAGGAGTGTGTATGTATATTAAAAATGCACTGGAGTCAGTTGAACTTACTTTAAAATCAGAGATTGTTGAAGGATTGTGTGTCCAGATTAAAGCTACAAAAAATATAACTATAGGTACCTTTTATAGATCTCCATCAGCAGATAACATATATGATCAAGAACTATGCACCACTATTACAGAGCTGTCAGAAAATGACCACTTGGTTGTTTTAGGTGGTTTTAACTTACCAGGAATAACATAGGATTCCCTTAAAAGTTCATCATTAAATGAAACTATCATATTAGCTGCTGCAGTTGAAGCAGGGCTCGAACAACTAGTCAATGAGCCTACAAGAGAAAACAATATTTGGGATATCATTTTTACTAATATCTTAATGGAAATGTAAAATGTAAATATTGCTTAGCCACTAATGAATAGTGACCATAACAGTATCACATTCTGTATTAACCAACAACTTCTAGCCCCTAATTATCCATATTATCATATCAGTACAATAAAGGGAATTATATGAATATTCAGAATTTTATAAAATCCATAGACTGGCAGTATGTCCTGGAAGGTAGTTCAAATGAAGAATGCTGGGAGATAATCAAAAATACAATTTATAATATGGAAGAATCCTTTATCCCCTAGAAGAAAAGTTTCAAACTCCAAAGGTAAAATCCCATTATGGCTGACAAAAAAGGGAAAAAAACAAATAAGAGCAAAAGAAAAAGCATTCACTAATTATAAAAAAATCAAAGTGAACAGAACAAAAACATTTACAAAACAGAATTAAAAAGACCAAAATAGGTGATTAGGACAGAAAGAAATGAACTTGAATTTAAATTAAGTATGAACAGAGATCCCAAATCTTTCTATGCCTATATTAGAAACAACTCCTGGCAATATAATAAAATAGGACCACTAACAAAAAGTGCAAACAAACTAGTGTCTCCAAGGGATATTGCCAATGCATTTAACAATTTCTTTGGTTTAGTATTTTCAAATGCAGAGGATCATAATGTTGGTACTGTTCCTAATAACATAAGGTTTGATACTGTTACTGCAGATGAAGTCACCACAGTCCTAAAAGAATTAAAGGATAAACCTTCTCCAGAACCAGATGGTATTAATAGTAAATTCCTGAAAGAGACTTCCAATGTAATATCACTACCCCTCACTATACTTTTTAACAAATCACTCAGATCAGGAGAGATTCTAATGGAATGGAGGAGTGCTACAGTAGTACCAGTATATATATAACAAACTCTAGCCAGAGACGATAGGGCTGTGAAGTGCTACCAAATGACCAAAGTGATTTTCTTGTTGGTGCCATATAGTGCTGTTTAGTCACAATCGTCACAGTGCTCCCAGATCCAAGTAATCATTTTCCTGTACCAAGCTCTGAAGAGGCGGCATCAAATCCCTGTAGAATTTTCCATAAGCCACTGGTTCCTTATTTGTGACTTTATTATTTATTTAAATATAATATGTTGGTAGCCTTTTATCAGGAAAAGGGCTTTGATTTGCTGTTGGGTATTAAAACTATATGTCAAGATGGCCTTTGCATTATCTGGATTTATATGGAATCCATAAGGCATAATGCAGGAATTTATTTATTCATTGAATTTTGTTGACCGGATAGGCCCACTAAGACTAGAAGTCCCTTTTTCAGGGGTGGAGTGGTACAGATGGTAACCAACTGAAATTGTAACATTGCATAAATCCTTACTTGAACCAGATTAAGCTGTTGGTGGTATTTTTAGTGAATGGAGGGAATTTGGCCAGGACAAAATGGAAATTCCCCTACTCTGATAGTAGGGGGCTTGACTTCCTGAGAGCAGAGTGGAGGAGCACAGTTTGGAGCTGGACAGCAGAAGAGAAGGAAGTGCTGAAGTGGCAGGAGAGAGGGCCTCCTCCCCTTTCTTGTATACCAACAGAGGCCTGAAAATGAGTTCTGATGTTTATATGGACCAGAATGATGAAGACCTGAGTGAAGAGCTGGAAACGAAGGAAAAGGTTGTGGCAATCGAGGCTGGTGTACCTGCAGGTGAGCAGTTCTCCCTGCCTGCAGGTTCAGCTTTGGAGAATGATTCAGTTTCATTTTATAAGAGGACTGAGGATATGGACTCTATTCAAGAACCTTTGCAACAGGAGATTTTTTCAGAAGACAACCTGGCGGCACAACTATTTAAGCAGCAATGGATTCGGTTGCTGAATTTGCTTACATTGACAGAAGCAGTTCAGGAATCTAATCCAGAGGACCTACCTGTGCCTGATATGGAGCCTGCAGACACAGTGGATGCCGGAAGTGGGACCAATAGAGTGGAAAGAAGGATGGTAGCTGCAGGTGACGCAGCAGCTGCAATTTTTGATAAGCGGGCAGTGCCCCTGGTTGGCGGTACTGAGACAGCAGCTTCTGAAGGTGAAATACCACTAGCAGTAGTGGAAGGTACCATGAGTACAAACCAAGATATTTTTACATCTTATCAGTCTGCAGATGCTAAAGTTTATAAAACAGGTGGAATTGTGATAACGCTGAAACAAGGTGATTCAGCTAGAGAATCGGGTGTGGGTGGCAGCATAGCAAAGGCAGAAAGAGGCAAGTATTTCGGGCAGTGAAAGATTGTGAAGGGATGCAGAAAAGCTGGTGGAAGGATAAAAAGGGGTTGAAAAAAGACTCAACTCAGAAGGCTGTACGTGGGGCAACAGAACAGTGTGTGGGTCACTTGCATCAGCAACATAGCGCTCTTCTGCCAGATCAAAGAGAGTATAGGGTTCTCAGTGCATGAAATATATGCACTTATGCATACATCAGGTGACCCCATCTTTGATGTTAGCTTCAAAACAGCCGAGGGCTTGGAGTGATTTTGGCAGTGATACCAGGGCCTGAAACAAACACCTGAATGGAAACTTTTCGTGGTTATTCCATTTTCCAGACCAATATACCGTACAATAACAGTTCTTTTTAAAAATTAGGGGGTTGTGATAGGAAACATTTTATACTGGCTGAAAACTAAATGTTCGGTGTTGGGGCTCCCTGACCTGATTATTGACTCAGAAGACATATGGACAGGGGGTTGACAGATTAAAGTGAGATTACCCCCAGATGAATGGAGCAATACAGCACTTCCCCAGTTGCCTTTATCTAGGGTGGGATCGAGGCTTTATTTTCTATGCAGGCCAGCCCAGATCTTGTTTTTGGTGTGGGGCCTACTCCCATTTGTGTAGCATCTGTGACCAACTTAAATGCACATTATGCAATGTTACTGGGCATGTAGCAATCAGTTGTCTTTCTCCATTACATTGCAGTCTCTGTAACGAAATGACCCACTTCTTTCGGAATTATCCTTGGGTGGATCATAATGGCCCTGAAACTATGGGAAATGAGGAAGATATTGAACAAAATGTCCCAGGAAGATCAACATTCTGCTACTCAAAGAGGGTAACGTTCTGGCTCTTACATGGATGGGGCAGATCTCTCAGTGAGCTCACCAGTTCATAGTCAGGAGGAGCCTCTGCAGTCAGCAAAGGAGGTTCACAAGGACAGAGATAGTGAAATATTGGGCCCTCAATCATTGGATGAACCCGAGGTGGTACAGAGAGCTACCCCTTCCTACAATCTAAAACAGGCTCTGCCCCCAGAAATATTTTTACCACCCCAACTTACTGAGCAATGGGAGCAGCAAAAGTCCAGAAGGATTGCAAGAAGCCAGATGAGAAAAGATGATGGATTATAAAGAGGGAGTCAGGATTTCCTACTGCAAGCCAGCAATAGATTTTCTTCCTTGATGAAGAAGAAACAATGGACAGATGAAGAAGAACAATCAGATACCTCTTCCATGGCCTCATCTCTCCCGGATTTGACCATGGATAATGAAATAACTTCTGGAGAGTCGGAAACTCTGAAGAAGAAAAAAAAAAGAAAACGAAACAATCTAACAGCAAGTTGCCTGGAAAAGAAGATGATGGAGTTTTGTTGTCAGATGTCATTTAATAATAAATTTTATTTCGCAAAAGCGCCTTTCAGACTATCAAGGCACTGTACAAAAAGATAAGAGCAATCATAGTAAGAGCAGTAGACATAATAATAAATAATAAAAGATCCAGATTATTCAGTGCCACCAAAAGCGTGGCACCATAAAAAGGTTTTCAGCACCTGCTTAAACCCCACCACAGTCGTGCACTCCCAAAGCTGATGGGGTAGGGAATTCCAAAGGGTCGGGGCAGCGTGCATAAATGCACAAGCTCCAGAAGATTTCAAAGACACCCTTGGAATCTCCAGCAACCTTTTGTCAGCTGAATGCATCTGTCGCACTGGGCAGTAAGGCACTAGAAGCTCTTTCAAGTAGTTGGGGCCCAGGCACTGTAGGGCTATATTAGTCAGCAGACCAACTTTAAATGTGATCCACCACTTAATCGGCAGCCAGTGCAGATCGCGCAGCACAGGAGTAATATGGGAAGCTTGAGAAGCCCCCATCAACAAATGTGCTGCAGCGTTCTATACGAGCTGCAGGTGATGGGTTTCACTTGACTTATAAGATGCCAGAGTTTCTAGCAGTGGGGACGCTTAACACCAACAGTATGAAACAAAAAACAGAGAAGACGCACAAACTTTTATTTGTTGAGGGAATTAAGGATGAATATTATCTTCTTGCAGGACACGAGACTACATGCACTTAGAAAGCAGTTCTTAGCTAAACAAGAATGGCATAATGGTCCATCTTTTTGGTCTCTGGGGGAGGAGACATGCTTGGGGTTAAGCATTTTGATCTTGGGTAAGGGGGCAATAATAAGCAGACTCATGGGTCTTATACCAGACTGTGTTTTGCTGCATGATGTGAGATCCAAGGGTCATGACCTTAGACTTGTGAATCTGTATAACTCACTGACAAAATATCAATGAATTGAGGTGTTTAAGAAGCTTCACCCTTATTTGCATACGACTAACTGTATAGTTTTTTGGGGGGATTTTAACTGTATTTTGTCATTACAAGATAAGACAGGATTTACTAACAAATTATATAACAACTTTCGTTTTCTACATAGGATGCACAAATGTGCCAACTTGCTCAATTGTGCAGGTGAGAAGTCCACTAGTCCTGCACATACCTTTTATAAAGGAAGATTATCTACTAGGAATGACATGATATTTGTATCACAAAGGATGACTGTGGATGCATGAGAGACTCTCCCCATTGAGACCTCTGATCATGTGCTACTTTGGGTGCATTTAGGCACCCCTTGTGACAAGCCACTGCCTAGCATGGTTTGGAGGTTTAGTGTATCCTCCTTAGACGAATCAGACTTTCTAGCAGGATTGCAGGAGGAAATTTCGGCCCGTCTTTCAGTCTTTGATCTTTATGACAACCCCCTGATATGGTGGCAAGACACTAAAAGTGATAAGATTATTTTACAGTAGATGGGCTAAACAAGCAGCCACCTCTAAATATCTGAATTATCATAAACTAAGACATAGGTTGCAGATTTTATTGTCTCAGATGGTGGATATAGGGGAAGATTTATCAGAACAAATAACATTGGCTAAAACTGACATGAAAAGCTTTCAATATGACAGGGCCCAAACTCTGTTTTTTGAGCAGAAGTTCATCACTGAGGGGAAAGCAAATCAGCTGACTGCATATGATAGTTGTCATCAGTGGGTGGAATCCTGGTTTATGATGGAATTGTGGACAGAGGCGGGGGTATTACAAAGGATGGAGTGGAAATGCTACAGGTAGTGGAGATGCATGTGAGACATATCTTTGGACAGTCTGAGGCTTGTTCAGACTCCCCAACAGATTTCTTACAGCATTGTGCCCTCCCTAATAGTCCACGGGGTGAGGCAAAGTTTCTTACCATGTCAATCACGAAGGCTGAGCTGCTTATTGTAATTGCAGCAGCCAAGTCAAGTACTTCCCTTGGACCTGATGGACTGCCGGGAGAGTTTTATAAAAAAATGGTGGAATTATTGAGTGATCATTTATTGATAGTTTTTAATGAGATATTGTGGGGAAAGTTCCTCTTACCCCAAGCATTAACTGACAGCCTTTTGATTTTTTTATATAAAAATGGTGATAGGGCCCATATTTTGAACTGGAGGCAAATTAGTCTACTGAATGTGGATTGGAAGTTACTAAGCAAAATTCTGTGTACCAGATTGGCGAATGTGACCAAATATGTTGTCTCGTCAGCCCAAACTTGTGGTATACCTCACAGATCAATGATGGACAACTTGAGGTTACTCAGAGAGCTGTTTAGCCAATAGGGTACTCAGGGGACTCTCTTAAGTTTGGATCAATTGCAAGCATTTGATGCAGTTCCCCATGATTATTTGTTTGCAGTTTTACGGAATTATGACATACTTGAAAGGTTTGTGAGATGGGTGAAACTTTTGTACAGATATGCATCTTCCATTCCAGTAGTAAATGGTAAGAGAGGGAGACAAATACCAGTTTTAAGAGGGGTACGGCAGGGGTGCCCATTGAGCCCACTGTTGCACATACTAGCTATAGATCCTATTTTGTAAAGGCTGGAAGTAGATAGGGATATAAGGCACATTAGGGGATCGCATTGTCAACAGTTCCCAGTGGTTCTGGCTTATGCCGATGATGTGACTCTTCTGGTGGCAGACAGAGATGCAGGAAAGAAAGCTCTAAGAATTGTAGAGGAATTTTCAAAGGCATCAGGGTCCAGAATTAATAAGGATAAATGCTGGGGAGTGGTGCTAGATGAGGCACAGGACATAGGTTCTGATGCAATAGGAGATATTCAATTATCAGACCCTCCGATAAAAATTCTGGGAATCCTTTTTGGAAACAAAGATTTGGCCACCCTACATTGGGATGCATGCACTTGGAAAGCAGAGGAGAAACTGAACTGCTGGAAATCCTTCCCTATGTCGAGGAAAAAATGTTTTTTCTTGTTTAAAACCTTTATCATTTACATTTTTTTTAACTACAAGTAGTATAGTTCCCTTACCTGTTAAGTTAGAAACTAAGATTTACAGTATAGTCTTTAGATTGTTATGGGGCAGTAGATGAAATCCGGTTAAGAGACAGATAACATATAACCCTATTCAGGAGGGGGGGGCTGGACATGTTACACCCTGTCATCTTCTTTTTCACCATGTAGTGTATTCCAATTTTCTACCAATACTAACTGGTAGTACTCTGCCATGGGTGGATTTTTTTAGAGACAGATGTGATCTGTTTTTTTCATAAATGGACGACTCAGTTATGGAGCCCCTGCAGAACTCCCTTGGTGGGAGAATCTGTATATTTAAAGGAAGTATTTAAGAAATTGAAAGGATGGAACCTGACTGCACAGGACATGAGGTATATGGTAAGGAAGGTTGCCTATAAAAATATTGTGGCAAAAGAGGTAGATAGGGTTCCTTATTTTACTCTTCCGCACAATATTTGAACTACAGATGTAGCATCTCAGCTGACAGATGTTTGAATCCCTCCAAAAATGTGGGACACACTGTGGATGTGTTGCCATGACTGACTTAATGTCAGGGGGAACCACCACCACATGGCAGTAGTAGACGGTATGTTTGAGAGAAGGGTGTGTGAATCAGATCAAAACCATAAGACATTTGTATTTTGAGTGCTCATACATTGATGGGTTATGGGACTCGCTGGCAACAAACTGGGGTTTACCACAGATGTGACATATGAATTATGATATTTTAATATATGGGGAAATTGGAGGAGGGTGGAAGAAATTTCATAAGGGAACGCTGCGAGCTGTTTTAGCAACCTTAAAATGGGTCATATGGCAAATTAGGTGTCAATATGTGTTGCAGCAGAAAAATATTGATGTGGCAGGGTTAATTGGTTAAATAAACACAGAAGTGAAGGGTATCTATAAAAAAGAACGGTTGACATTTCCGCTGCAGATGCATGAGGCCTGGTGGAGGGACAGACCTGCAGCTGTGGCATCCTAAACTATACAAGGCACCAGGGATTGAGGCTAGGAATGCTTATGTTTGATCTTCTGTTTTACTGGATTGACTTGGGAAAGAAACAAAATGTTTTAGTAATACAAGTATGTTTCATTCGTCCTAATTTAACATGTAGATTCTAGTCTAATGTTCCTTCATGTGTTACTCTCTTGGATGGGGTTTCCTGAGGTATACTGTGGCATGAAGTTCCTACTTGATTTGGGAGGACCTGGGCATTACGTTTATATCACGTATATTCAGAACAGTTGTGTTTTTGAATTCTTTTTTGTTTTCCTTTTGTTTCTTTTATGACGGTATTACTTTTGTTTTAATTATGATGTGTACGCCTTTGACGTGGAGTTCTACTGTATTGTTTTTGATGCTTCCTGTTTTGTTGTTTGATGCATTACTCTTCTTGTATACATGTATCTTTTAGTTATGAAAAAAATAATCCCCTACTCTTTTTGAGAAGTGACATAGGACCTTTAACATCCCCCTGAACAGGCAGACAGAAAAGACCCCCCCCCCCATGCTGCAGTACAGCGTCAGTATTGGGATTTAAAGAGCTAGTGGAGCCAAACCAGGTAGGCAGGAAAATAATATACATTTTAAGAGGTAGTCAGTTACAAAATTGTATTTCTGAAGTACCTTTCTTCTACCTTTTGCCCATCAGAGTCTTGTATGTCATTATGTCGTGGTGAACGTGCGGAACAGCTATTAGCATAGCAGCTAACATATCTAGCTCTACTGCCCCACTCTACATCATCAGCATTGTGATTTCACCTATAGTGAAATCACATGTGAATGACCTGCCAGTCACTGAATTGTTGTTCCTAAGTAGCAGTGATATCACAGTCAGTGAGGTCACGATGCTGGTGATGTGGTGGGGACAGTATAGCTAGCTATGTCAGCTGCCACACAGAGTGCTGTTCCACACATCACACATATTAACATCAGGTAAACAATCTTCTAATTAAACAAAGGGAAAACATAAAGTACCTCAAATATAAAAGGTAATGGTTGACTTCTTTTAAAGGGACACTGTCAACCTTGTTTTGTTTACATTTTAATCAGCATTTATTTTTATGAAGAAAAGCTGGGGTGTTGAATGTGGTTATCAATAAATATGTTTGTTTTGTAAAACAAGGCATTATTTCTGTGTACTTACTCAAAAATCACATTGGCATCCATATTGGTGGTATAACACCAGTGCCCGTGGTTTTGTTTACCTTTGAGAGTATTACAGTTGATTGTTGCTGTGCGTTCACTGCGCAGTAATAAGCAGCTCCCACAGTGTGAACTGTTATTGATCTTTCCTGGTGTGTCAGTGACCTTGTGCTTAGACATCAGGTTGCAGCTAGCTGCGCGGATCTTTAAATGCATTTATTTGTGAAACTGTGTGTCCTAAGCTACCGTATGAGAAAAATCCATGTAAAAATTTTTTTCCCCCTGTTTACCTCTGCCCTACCTCCATTTTTATGTGACCTGCATGTTAATTTCGGTGTGCTGTGCCAGTCAGGAACATCACTCACAGATGTAAGAAGCACCGTACTTGTGACTGTAGGTTATTGCAGTGATGTATGTTGTCTGACTGAATGTAAAGCTGCTGTACATCGCCGTCAAGTTCATCTGTTTGTAAGACAGCACTTCCTCAGTGAAGTGCAGATCGTGGTCTGTAATTATTATGATTTATTATAATGGAGGTTCCAACATTGAATAATATTTTGATTTCCTCGGGAAAATCAACAAGGGTTGTTTGATGCGATGCATAAAGCTGCTATAAATATATGGATTTAGTATCCCTTTTGTTCTATTTTTGTCACATTTACTCATGAGTGTTGATAGTACTTATTTGTTTTAAATTTCTCTTTCCCTAATAAGCCCAGCAGAACCTGCAGATGATAGTGTCTTATTTCGTAATAGAGTTATGCTTATAACCACTCCACCCCCCAGATGTTGGTAGCTGCCACTGAATGCATATCCCCATATGGCAAACTTGTTGCAGTGGTTTTAGTGGTGCCACACACACCAGCTGGTCCTTGTTCCCATGGTCGCTAAGCTCCCCCCCACCACAACTGGTGTCTGACTTCTCCATCTGTTAGTGAAATGATACCTGGAGATGTTTGTACTTTTATCAAAATGATTGCACAGTAGAAAGGTGTAGTCAGGAGCTTGCATGGACCACAGAGGGGATGCTTTGCTTGTTCTGTTCATCTGGTAATTGTTTTACACTTGATGCTCAGTCACCCACAGCCCACAAATAAATATAATGCTAGTGTAACCCCTCACCTCTGCCTTTTTACTAAAATGACAGGTGGCATGCTGTTGGCGTTGGCAGCAATACCTGGTGGGGACCTGGGTTTGGGGAGGATGAGGTTACCTGGCACAAGGGACCTTGGTTTGGCTACTCTGCACCGGGGCACCCAAGTAAATCCAACTACAGGAAGCAATAACTGTAATGTCCAGAACCAGGATTGGGATTTTTCAGTGTGACTTTATTCAAAACTAGCTGAAACATGACAAAGCATTGATGGTCCCCCAAGGGGCTACGTTCACTGTATATGCAGATAGAGACTACAAGGCAGTCCACTTGAAGAATGAACCCATTTTTACTATTGTCTGGCTCTGGACCAACTAGGCACTCAGCCCGGACTTGCATGTGCTTTGGATACACAGCCCGACTGGCCCGGCTCCCCTGCCGACCACTTGACTGACGGTCCATTTGAAGAATGAACCCAAACTTTACTTGGAGAGACTCCCATCAAACAAGGAATATATTTCCCAAACTGTGGCTCCCCACACCACTTAGAGTCTGCGACTCCTAGAGAGATTTGTTTTCTCACTTCCATCGGACTCCCATCAAACAAGGAGAATAATTTCCCATCCTGTGGCTCCCCACGCTCTTAGAGTCTACGACTCCTAGTGAGATTTTCCAAGTTGCGACCCACGTCTGGGTACCTACCTCATCACTGGCCAGACGCATGAGGCAAGTAGCAAATCACAGAAGAAATCCATAGAGCTGGACCTGGTTACTAAAATTGGGGGGTGTTCCTACCTCCAGCTCCCACAGCCCATGTCCGGCCATTTCTCTGGACAAACATAAACTTAAACTTTGAAATGTAGATAAAACGGTGGATGACCTGAAGCACCCCCTCTACGGCATTAATTGAAATCCATTAAAACTTTAGACTTTTTGACTGCTCCATTTGTTTGTCCCAGTAAAATAGTCCTCCCAAAATAGCAGTCCACATCCCAGCTTTCTTTATATTTCCAAACTGATGAAACAATTGGTTTGCCCCTTCAAATGGAGCAAACTCTCACCCTGTCATTGCAGGTGCCCCACAGGCGAAGTACCACTTCTTTCACTGTTATACAAGAACAGAAACTGTAAACAGGCAGCTTTCCTCTATAGTGGAAATAGGAGATTGCCCTTGGAATCCACAAAGGGACTTTTCTTCCACCCCCCACAGAGGAAGGGGGCACTGAGACCTGGACAGCGGTCTCCACCACTTTCAAAAGGTAAACAGGAACACACTTCATTCTCCAGCAGAAGGTAAACAGAAACTTCCTTCTTGCTTTAAGACAAACAGAAGACTGACTTTGAAAACTCCCAAAGTTCTAACTTACTCCCTGTGCTGCAGATTCCAATGTGGCTTATGCAGCTGCGACAGTTCTATGGTGATGTCATCTCTCAAGTCTCAGCTGTGACTGAGAACAGAGTGAGACAGTGTGAAACCCGTTGAACTGGAGTTTCTCAAGTTGCCTTCCCTGCCTACCACTAGGTCTTACTGGGATTCTAGTTACCCTGGGTAACAAGGGGGTTACACTAGGTAAAGATCATATGCATTCATTAGTCTGCTAATTTCCCTGTGAGCATACTTTAAGTAAAAAAATAAAAAAATAAATAGGAGATCGTTTTAACTGTTCTAAATGTTCATATTTAAATTTTTTTTTCCTCTGATGTACAATTGAATCCCTTACACACTGATTCAAAGTTGCATCCCTATGTGTGATTCCTGTAAGTGTTGTAGTCTGCCACCCTATTAAAATTCCTCTTTTGATTATACGAGTACGGCATCTTACTGACTAGTTGTGTCTCTGTATTACTTTTTTTGCAGGCAATTGAGAAGAGGTCTAATAAGGGATGAAATGTGTGAATATCCTTAGTTTTCACTTACTAAAAACACAACCAACAGCTTATTATGGGTCAGTTTTAGTTGATTGCCATCTGTATCCCACCTCATGCTTGTTGCCATTTAAAAAGGGACTTCTGGAGTTAGTGGGCATAGCGGGGCATCACAATTCTGCAAATAAATACAGCGATTTTTGTGAATACTCAGTTTTCTTTGTGTTGGTTATAGTCTTGCTGTTTTTATTCTTTCACTACCTATTGTTAATATAAGGTGTATGCATGCAGTATGACTTGTTAATCCTATCCTTTTTGTTGACTGTGTTTAGTAATAATGTAATGTTTTTATGTATTTCTTGTTCAGATTAATTACATTTTTGAGAAGACTAACACCACCTATATCAGGTCACTCAAGACGTGAAAGCACGTTTTCAAACTTCACCACTGATATATTTAGACTACTCTTAGCCGATGATTGTCACCACGGTTCATTCGTTATGTGCCAATTAAGACGTGACATTGTGACTAGTTTTGTCCACATTATTAGTGTCTTGTACTATGCAGTGTTTTTTTCATATTCTCATATTCATAAGATCTTTCATTTCAACATAGACATAATAATGATGAACAACAAGGTGGTCCGTGTCCCTTTGAGAGATGTTTCATTAGATAGTAGCTGCTTACTTGTACTCATATGTATTGTTCCCTTATGCATATACCATGCCTGGTTGAAGGCCTACCATGTATTCATAGCCACCACTTCATGAGGATGGCTGTAACATGCATCCACCATCCTTTCTGTGGAAAAGAACTTCCTTATATCACCCCTTAATCTGCCTCCTTCTAGTCTCACGCTGTGTTCTGTTGTCTTTCTTTCTTTTTCTTTCTTTCTTTCTTTCTTTCTTTCTTTCTTTCTTTCTTTCTTTCTTTCTTTCTTTCTTCACAACTCCCTCCCTCCCTCCCATGGCCATGGTGCTGAGGTGTGGGCAGTGCCTTACCTTCTCCTCAGTAAATACTGAGGTGTGTATATAGTTAGAACAGATACTTCCTGTTGGTCCTCCTCATCACACTCCCTCTTATCCTCTTTGGTCTTAGCTATCTCACCTCTGGTCTCTCTCCGTTTAGTACTGTATCTTTTAGATGTCTTTACCTCTTCTGTTACTGTTTGTGCTTGTGTTTCTTCAGTTTTTTACTAATGTCCAAACTGAGCTATACCATGTGATGGTCACTGGGCACCAGGCAATAAACAAAACTCAGCTATCACCAAAACTACAAATGAAATAATACAAGCATGCAATGGTGGTTTTGTTCCCCCTCCCCCACCAGCATCAGCACCTCCGACAGGGTATCCCCTGAATACATATTGACCCATTGGACTGTTGTCTCCCAATGACAATAATATTGACTAACACATGAAATTAATGAATATGATATAGTGTGATTACTTGTTCCCTCAGCCTCGGACACCTGTAAGATTTTTGTAATTTTTAAATACATATCATATTGTTCACTGTCATCCCCAGGCATCACACATACGGCACAGTCTGATATAAATTACTGCTGTATTTCTTTTGTATTAGTCAGACAGTGTTGTATACTTATGTTTTATTGGACTTGTGGTGTACCAAACTGCACGCAGTACTCCAGATGGGATCTCATCAGCTGTCTGTACAGAGGCATGATAACGTTCTGTGTTCAACTGGTGATGTCTATCCCGACTCAGCCTAGTATTCCACCTGCTGCACTTCCTGACTTCTCACATTTCAGCCAGAAGTATTGGGCAACAGGCATGAAAACAGCTTGTTGATGTCTGGGTGGTGTTGGGGGGGTACCCTAAAACATCATGGCTGCCACCTGATGCAACTCTCCCTGCAATGCATAATTTCTCCTGCAAATTTTCTGGACATTTACTGCCTGTGCTGCACTGGCAGAAACAAGATGTGATTAAAAACAATTGTAAACAGTGGACCAGAGACTATAGTTTGGTTTGGGGGGTTGTTTGGGCACCATAAAGCATCATGGCTGGAACTTGGTTTCAGTCTCTGAATGCACTGTGCAATCTGCTTGGAAACATTTCTGGACTTGTAGGCCCTGTTTGGCACCAGCAGCAGTGAGTTTCAGACAGCAGTATTCTGCAAACAGGCCCGAAAACAGCTATTTAATGGCTGGGTGTGGGGGGGTGCACCCTAAAACATCATGGCTGAGACCTGATTTCAGTCTGAATGCACTGTGCAATCTACTTGGAAACATTTCTGGACTTGTAGACCCTGTTGGGTACCAGCAGGAGTGAGTTTCAGGCAGAAATATTGGTCAAACAGGCCCGAAAACAGCTATTTAATGTCTGGGTGGGGGGAGGAGTGCAACCTAAAACATCATGGCTGAGACGTGACTTCAGTCTGAATGCACTGCGCAATCTGCTTGGAAACATTTCTGAACTTGAAGGCCCTGTTTGGCACCAGCAGCAGTGACTTTCAGGCTGAAATATTGGGCAAACAGGTCCGAAAACAACTATTTTATGTCTGGGTGATGGTGGTGGTGGTGGGGGGGTGCACCCTAAAACATCTTGTTGTACTGAGACATGTTTTAGTAAACATTTCTGGAATTATGGGCCATGTCAGACAGTGTCAACACTCTATCTCACTGTATATTCTCGCTGTCATCCTAAATGTTTCCCACTACCTGTGTCTGTGGGGTGAGGGCTCTGCTCCTGCCTCCTGCTGCTGCTGCTACCTTCTCTGGCACGTCTTCTGACCACTGGCCCCTGCCTCCTGGTGACCCCCTTACCCTTTTAACTACTCAAGGATCCCAGTACTGAACCCTGAGGCACCCTGCTGATCACTGCTCTTTCCCTATAATGTACCCCATTTAGCACCACTTTTTGACACATTCCCACTAGCCAGTTCTCTACTTTTCTCATAACTGTATAGCACTCAGCCACTCTCTCCATCTTATTTACCAGTGTTTTGTGCATGACAGTGTTAAAGTTATAGTTTTGAACAAAAGTATTGATACATTATTACGGCTATTTGGTTAATTATAGAATGTTAAAAATCTCTGTTTTGCAGTGAGATCAAACAATGTTTTTGGGTCCATATCAATGTGCTAGGCCACCAAAACTTATTTAATCTGAGAAGAAAAGAAAACATAACAATCTCAAGAGAGAATGTGCTAGGAAAAAAATTATGTTAGGCAATCAACATCAATGCTGGGTGGCACTGAAAGAAAGTCTAAAGTTGCCAACGCACTCTGATTTAGCTAAGCTACTACTGGATTTGTACGTATAAGCATAGGCGTAGCTAGAGGGGTTTCCTGGGTGCTCAGAACCCCTCCCACACCTCCCGTTTGCTGACTGAGTCCCCCCCCAAAAATCTTTCATTTCTTTTAGCCATAGACTCTGCACAGAGAGTCAAGTCACTCGTGATGTGATCCCCCCTCCCCCAAATTTACTTACAAACAGTCGATCTGCGTCCCGAAACCAAGGCTGTGCTGCCCTGCCCATGGCCATAACTTTTCTGATCTGCACCGCGATTCCCAGGCATTTAAACTTTAAAAAAACCCTGATGGCCTGTCAGCTGATGAAGCCCTGCCTCCACCGGCAGTGCTTGGCTTGCTCACGAAGAGGTCTCGGCCCACCCCGGCTCTGCATCATGTGTGATTACAGATTGGCAGTCACATTATGCTGAGAGCCGCCGCACGCTGAATGCACACACTCTCTTGGCAGTCTTCATTCCGGACCTGCCGCGGAGTGCTCTGAACAGCTAGCTTGCTGCCCATAGTGTGTTCAAGGCCGTAAGGCTGATTCAACATGGCAGCTGCAGTCTGGGAGATAGAGGAGTAATGGACAGCCTCAGCAGCGGCGGGGGGGCATCTCGGGGAAGGCCACAGTAAAGGAACTCGGGCCCCAAAGTACTCACTGGGACAGGCAAAATTACAGGCCTTCAGTGAGATGGTGTTAGAAGCCTGGAGGCAGACGGGTGACCGAGTGGGGTGCAGCAGTGAAGTCAGGAGGGAGGATATTTCAGGTAGCTGAAATAAAAATGCACTGCAGCTGAGCACTGAGGTGAAATGGGGCAAAAAACTAACACTAAACATGGATTCAGGAGGGCAAAGGAAAAATTACCAATGGGGGGTGTCCGACCTGACAATTTTCAGTGCTGTGGCAGCCGAGCAGGCAATTTGATTGGGCTTACTTCTAACACAAAACATGATTTGGTGGAGTATAAGGAAAAATTACAAGGGTGGAGGGCAATTTTGGTAAACTAAAAGTGGCCTAGAAGTGGCGATTTCTATAATTCTGTGCTGAGTCATCACACTTGGGGTGATGTGACCAGGGGGTCTAAGGTCAGGAAATGAAAACATGGCTGGCTGGCTGGTCACATCATGAACAACATAAACTGACAGTTGTCTGGACCAATGCATTGGAGTCATGGATGCAAGGTTAGTATAGAGGATAAGGTATTTGACATGGATAAATGTTAATAATGTATGAATCAGTATCCACGTGAAGGCTACTTTCAACCGAGTTGTTACTATAAGGACCAGAGGAACGTGAGAGTAAATGTCGAGCGGTTTTTAGTTTGGCTTGTTGACCACAAGGTTGTGATTATCTTTGATGTGGGTATTGCGCCATGCACTGTAATATATACCTTTTCGTAGTGCACCAAACAGACAGAAAGAAAACAAGCATTTGTCAATGCCGAATGTTTGCTTGCTGGCATTGGCATTGGTAGTGTAAGAGTTAGAGAGGTGTATAATAGGAATGGCAGTGAAGTATTGAACTGATGCCAACCCCACCACCACCCTGCAGAGACTGACAGGCATTGGGGTGTGCCTTTCGGTTGTCAGGCATAACGGCCATGCCATTTCATCACACCCTACCCTACAGACATCGACAAGTGTCACAGTGTGCCTTGGGGTCTTTGGACCTTATGTTCACACCATTCCATAAGGAAATATGGTGAGATGGGTGCAGTATAGGAGAATGGGGTGAACTTTGGGGCCAAAGAGTCCAAGGCACACCTTGATGCCTGTCACTGGCTGCAGGGTGTGGGTGGGGGTGGAATGGCATGAGCATTACAGGTGACAATCCCAAGTCACGCCTCTGATGCCTGTCAGTCTCTACAGGGTGAGGCGTAATGGCCAGAAACCCTAATGCCCCAGGCGTTCATTAGTATTTTCACTCCAAATTTTCATCATGGGTTTTTTTGTGACCCCCACCTCATTAACAGTGGCAATATCAGTTCATTAGCTGAAAGCTGATTTTGCACAGTACCTTGCCATTTGGCACTACAGGTGCAAAAACACATCTTGAACAGGATGTGAAAAATGACAGCTGTACTGTTCATGATGAGGTGTAAAAAATGGCAATGTTGAAAATCTGAAGTGAAAATATAAAAAACTGGTTAAGTCACGAGCGTGCGTAGAAACTGTGCAACGCACACCTGTAATGTAATCAGTTTGGGGAATGTTTACAGCAGATTGTCAACACAGGCATTTTGGGACCTCTGCTCATGAACAGTATCACTGTAATTTTTTTAATCTGTCCCGAACACTGATTTCCCACAGTGACCACGCATTTCTGTGCCAGAAGTGCGAAAACACATTTCAGCCAGGGTGTGAAAAATGACAGCTGTAGTGTTCATAAGGAGGTGTGGAAAAATGCCAGTGTAGAAAATCTGGCCTGAAAATATTATAAATTCATGAACTTATGAGGGTGCATGGACTTTTGTCACCAAATTTTCAACATAGCCATTTTAAGACCTCTGCTCATGAACAGTATCACTGTGACTTTCTTAATCTGTCCAGAACCTTGATTTCACACAACAACCACACCATTGTGTACTACATGCATGAAAACACATTTTGGGTGAGATGTGGAAAATGGCAGCTGTACTGCTAATAAGGAGGTGTGGTAAAATTCCCAAACTTACGAGAGCGTGTGTAGGAACTAAGCAATGCATGCTCGTAAAACAGTCATTTTTTTTAACCTTTGTTTTACCAGGAGAGAGACACTAAGCTGAAAGCTTGTTTGCAGGTGCAACCTGGGAGCACAAGGAAGTTAAATAACTAACTCAGAGTCATACAGTATGCAAGTGGGGGCTGTGGGATTCAAACCCAAGTGTCAAGGTTTGCAGCTCAGGGCCTTAAACCACTGCATTATACTGCCTCCTAAATTTCAATTTAAATTTCAATAGCGTTTTTACAGCTGCATACGAAGTGCTGTGCTGACATATTGCTAACACTCTGAATGGCCAGAATGGCCGAGTCTTCAGCCTGGTCTAGGATCCACCATGCAAACTCATGGTTGGTTCACTCTATATGCATGGTGCTGCCAAGACCCTGCACTCACTCAAACAGACACGCACAAAGCACGCAAGCACGCACGCACGCACGCATGCACGCACGCACGGCGCACACACACACACACACACACCTTTCCCTGTCAAGCAAAGGCTGCAGTTACTGTTTTATGTTACTAGCCTGTGTGGCTTCCTCAGGTCACAGCACATCCCCCCTAATGCATTACACCTTTATTTCACTGTTTTAAATGTAGATACTAGTACTCTGCTTTTACTTTCAAGTGCTATCTTTACTTCCTCACACTTTTAATTGAATACAATTTTTCACAGGTGATGGTGTTAGGCATCAAATCAAGACTTCAGGTGAAGAAAGGGAGTTTAAGTGGTTAAGCACCGAGCTATGAGACTGATGACCCAGGCTTAAATCCCACCACAGCCACAGGCTGTGTGTGACCCTGAGCAAGTCACTGAACTCCTTATGCTTCAGTCCTCTCAGCTGAAACACTGTGTGAAAGCAGTAGAAACTCTGAAAGCCACATGCAGGTCAGTACCCTGGACAATAGAAAAAGGGTCAGGTCTTATCTCTACTGGCCCGGTAAATAGCAACCTACCTCTAATGGCTGAAGGCAATTACCAGCCCTAAGATGGGTTTTTGTAAGGTATCAGACCCACCCTGGGACTCTTTCACCAATACCTAATTGGCTAGGCATGGGGTTGGGGGTACCTTTGCTAGTCCATGCCGGCACACAAGCACTAAGGTAGAGTATCTAAAGTACTTGAACTCACTATACCACACTACCTCCCCATGGCTCCCTCCCTCCCTGGGTGCCACACCTTCACATCCAGGGACTGGCTACTGCTAGTTTTGTACTACATTCACTAAAAATACCACCAACAGCTTAACCTGGTTCTCTATGTCAGTTTGCATCTGTATCTTCCCCCTCTAGCCCAGGACGAGGCTGAAAATACACAGAATTGCCTAGTCCTCCTTTCTCGGTCAACAAAAATTAAATAAATAAAAGGATACATGCATTTGTAGATATGGTATGCCATTAGCTAACCTGCTCACCAAGTGCCTTTGGCACCTCACCACTACCCAACCTGCTTGCTGTGTGTCCTTGATGCTTTGCTGCTAGCCAACCTGTTAACTGAGCCTCATTTCTCCAAGGGTGCCTGAAGGCTGGTCACCCTTTCCCTGCTGGTCAGCCCACCAGCTGATCCTGCCCAGGGCCCATAGGTGCAGACTCCAGGGCTGCTGAGGTTCTCAGTCGCCCACAAAGTTGACTTAAGCACCCTCAATATTTTGAGGGAAGACTGCAAAAAAGCATTACTAGGGAACCTGGCCATAGGAAAAATGCTATCTACTGGCAGTGAACACCTTCAAAGGTTTATAAAAGTTGGCACTCCTGCCAGGGCCCACCTCTTCTAGGCTAGTGCCTCCACTGCTAACTAACCTGTCATCCAGGTCTGCTGGGTTTCAATGGCGGTGTTTGATGGCAGGCCATACCCCCCCCTTGTCTCTGGTTAGCAGCCAAACCTCCAAAAGTGTGTGGGAGGGGGCACATACCAGCAGGTTGCCCCCCTTCCACTGCTAGCTAATCTGCTAGCCAAGCTTGCTTGAGGGCCCCTTTTAACCAGCCGCATCGCTTCCACCACTGGCTGACTTGCTAGCCAATGCCAGGAATACCGGCAAGACTTTTGAGAAAGCTGCCTGACAGCACAAGCCCCCTCTGCTGGATATCATAGTCCACTGCCTTCCCTGACTTAGCAGCTCTTAGAACCTCAAAAGGGCTGCCAGGCAAGCAAGGCTTTCTGGTGGCAGAGCTCTCCCAGCTGCCTCTGCAGGTCCCCTGTAGGATTCCCCCCTGAGGCTTCTTTCTTAGATGCTCCTTTTCTGGAGCTGTTTGCTGCAAACTGACCCTGAGCCCTTCTGGCATCCTTCTATCATGCTGCTTGGAGGTGGTATGGCTATCCTGTGACACTGATTGGCTGTGCATATCAAGGGCTTGACTATACATCAGTCAGCATCAAGCACTGCTATTCAGCCCTCAGACCTCCTCCTCAGCATGAGCGCACTCAACTGCTCTCCTTTCCCATAGTGGAGATACAGAGCTGCCATGATTTAGGAATTGTTCAGCTCACACACACACGGGAGTAGTGCCAATGATGGAGCACTCTAGTTTGAGTGACAGAATGTGTGTTCACTGTAATAACTGTCAGTTCCACCCAATCATATGCTGTGCACATAGACATTACTGCAAGGGCCATCAATACCAGAATCAGGATCCTATATCGGCACAGGCACTGCCTCACACACAAAACCCTGAGCACTGCCATCAATAGCTCAATCATCTCACTCATCGATTATGGGCTGGTAATCTACAGATCTGCAACAGACACAGCCCTCCTCCGCATCTCAACCGCACTGAATGAAGTCTGCCGTATCCTCACAGGTGCTGCTAGACTCATGCACACCTGTGATCTCTATACCATGGCTGGTTGGCTACAGCTCAGTGGAAGTTCAGATACCAAAGCTGCCTCTTCACCAAAAAAGCCTCCTTAAACCTTCTACCACCAGGAGTACAGAACCAACTGACCCCTCCCTGGAGCACAAAGCAAACCAGAAGCACCACCTCTCCGGTACTCCATATGCAAAGGTGCCGCACTACCTTGGTTCAGTGGGGTTTCTCATACTGGGCCCCTCCGTGGACAAATTCGCTACCCCAGGACATCTGTGATGCAGCAACGATCGGCTCTTTTAAACAAAAACTGCGTCAACACCTTCTCATCACTGATACCTGTGCCTGCCTCCCCCACTAAATCCCACCTCAAGTCAGTAATCCCATTGTCGTAGTCTGTATTTACCCACTAGCATGTCTTAACCCTTTCACTATTCCATTGGGTAGCCAATCCTTGCACTTCATGACCCCTCGTCCTCTCCCATGGCACTGCCATGCCCCACCCCACCTCTCTTCCCTACCCCTCATACCCCCACCCACCCCTTCCTCTTACTATTACATCTCCATCTTCTCCCCCTCTTCTTCTCCCTCTGTCTACTCTACTGATTTTTGTCTCTCCTTGACGTGGGCATACATTGTGCAGTGCCTCAGTATAGTGTAACCACGTACTTTATCCGTACTGTTGTACTGTAACATGTATTTGTATATTTGCCACCGAACCACTCTGTATCTGAATGTTTATGTATCACTCTTTACTTGTTAACTGACGTGGAACCAATAAACGAGCATCCGCTCTCTGGTGTTATCCAAGATTTCAATAAATTAAAAAAAAAATAAAAATAACCTGCTGGTTATTACGGTGAATATTAACTGGTTGAGCACATTGACAAAATTGCTTGCCAGTTATTATATGCTGTAGTTCTCTTGCCTGTTAGCACCCAGTTGTTGTCGTCTGTGTTCATGTGTAATTGGTCTAGTTAAAGAGAACCTATGTTTCTTCACTGTGATAAATGTTAACAGTCCTGTTTAAACTTTGGACTAAGGCTATGGACGTGCACTCTTACTTGTTCACCAAGGTCACTGTTTGGACTGTTCTAATCAATCACTCATGCCTAGATTTCTCTGTTGCTAATGTCACTGTACTGACATTATTGCTTCGTTGTGCTTTCCTTTTTCTGCATATGTAACTGATGCAGTCTCTTTGGTTTTGTTTTTGTGGTTCAATAAAAATGATTAAATTCAAAAAAAAGAACAATTCCAATGTTTTATACAATGTTGATATAGCAGCCATTCCATCGCTAGTGCAGTAGAAAATGTGGCCTGTCTACCAAGGGGATCAACCCTTGTCCAAGGATTCACCAGACACAAGCCTCTATCCCTAAGTGTCATTTTGTTTTCACCTGCTCTGTGTTGGCATCAGAGTCAGAAAGATATAGAACAAAACTTAGGTATTTTAAGCATGGAACCAAAATTCAGGGTGGTAGTGAATGAGAGCCAGTCAGTAGTTTTTCGTAGACCTGACACAGTACAAGATAAGGTGGTTTCCAGCTTACTTAAAAAGTGAGTGTTAGAGAAAAATCTTGGTTACTACCTCTCCCCTCAGAAACATATGTGTGGTTGATGTTTGTCCTGTTCGTATATCAAACACACCAAAAAGTTCAATAACCTTAAAATGCCCATGAGATAACATTATATGATTTCATTAACTGTAACACTTTTGGTGTGGCCTGCTTATTAACATGCGTCTGTGTGACGTTTTACGTACGTCACATGGTACAACAGTTTAAAACCTGCATTGGTGAACACGTTAGGGTGATACAAAGAGCTAATTGTACATCTGCTGTAGTTGAACATATGAAAAGTTGAATTGCTGGTCTACGTGATATACAGTTTGTTGGAATTGTTTAACTAGGAAAGGAAAATCTCTCTAAGACAAAGCTTGTTTCCAGGTGTGACCTGGGAGCACAAAAAGGTTAAGTGAGTTGCTCAGGGTCACACAGCATGCAAGTGGGGGCTGTAGGATTCAAGCCAAGGTCTCTAGGTTCACGGCTTAGAGCCCTAGACCACTGTGCTATACTGCCTCCTAAAAGGTAAAGGTGGCATCAGGCCCGGGGGGGGGGACTGGGAATAAAAGATTGTCCATAGGAAGAGCTTCTGAATCTGCTACAGTAATTGGTTGCCCTCAAGGGTAAGGGACACCATGTATAGTTTGTAGCTGCTTGCCATGGTCTTTACTATAGAGAAGGGGTTAATTTGCATTTGTAACATGGCAGTACATATATGACACCAAAGCAGGTAACTGACTGTATAAAGCGCCACAGCTGACACAAGTTGGAGACGTCATTAATTCCCAAGTAATGCACACTCCAACTTGTAGTACTGTAGTAAACCACTGTGTAATGAGCAGCAGCACATCTCAGATACATAACCGTATCTTGTCCCACCCTCCCACTCAGTGGACCATTGAGATCCCACGAAATAGAAGAACTCATAGCATGGTGAAACAGTAAATAATGCTGAAATCGAAAAATACCCTTGAGGTCTCTGGATCAGTAGGAATTGAGAAGCGTGGGCTGATGTAACGTTCGGCGACAACTAATGGCTTAGACACAAAATGTTTGTATCGCGGCTTGCAGTGTTTGCAGCTTGTGCAATGAGTTACAGAGCAGCAGTTGAATCTTATCATATGTAAATATGTGTGGAAATCAATCCCACAATGCACAGCAGTATTAAACATCAGCATTTTGGAATGTTTCACACTGTAATAGAGATAGCAGCAGAAATATTTCTACCACCTAAAAATTTGTAAAACATATCAGAATGTGTTATACTGGTAACAAATCATTAGATAGGTGTAGTTTGGTATTTATAGTTGACTACTGCACCATCACTATATTAGTAGACATTAGCACCATGACAACCTGTTCTCTTCAATAGCACAGTAAAACAATAACAAGCATTTGTCAATGCCGAATGTTTTCTTGCTGGCATTGGCAGTGGTAATGTAGAAGTTATAGAACTGCGTAATAGGAATGGCAGTGAAGTACTGAACTGAAGCCAACCCCACCACCACCCTGCAGAGAGTGACAGGCATTGGGGTGTGCATTTGGGGCATCAGGCATAACGGCCTCGCCATTTCACCACACCCCACCCTGCAGACACTGACAAGTGTCACGGTGTTCCTTGGGGTCTTTGGCCCTTATGCGCACCCAATTTCATTAGGAAATGCAGTGAGATGGGTGTGATATAGGAGAATGGAGTGAACTTTGGGGCTGAAGAGTCCAAGGCATACCTCGATGCCTCTCACTGGCTGCAGGGTGTGGAATGGTGTGAGCATTACAGGCAAGAATCCCAAGTCACACCCCTGATGCCTGTCATTCTCTACAGGGTTGGGCTTTATGGTTGGAAACCCTAATACCTCAGGCATTCATTGGTATTTTCACTCCAAATTTTCAACATGTTTTTTTGTGTGACCCCACCTCATAAACAGGGGGAATATCAGTTTGTTAGCCGAAAGCTGCTTATGCACAGCGAGCATGGCATTTAGCACCACAGGTGCAAAAACATTCAGAACAGGATGTAAAAAATGACAGCTGTACTGTTCATGGGGAGGTGTAAAAAATGGCAATGTTGCAAATCTGCAGTAAAAATATTTAAAAAAATGGTGAAGTCATGAGCGTACACAGAAACTGTGCAATGCACACCCGTAACATAATTAGGTTGGGGATATTTTACAGCAGATTGTCAACTCAAGCATTTTGGTGCCTCCGATCATGAACAGTGTCACTGTGATTTTCTTTATCTGTGCCGAACAATGATTTCCCACAGCGACCATGCATCTCAGCGCTGAAAGTGTGAAAACACACTTTAGCCATGTTGTGAAAAATGACAGCTGTACTGTTCATAAGGAAGTGTGAAAAAATGCCACTGGTGAAAATCTGGACTGAAAATATTACAAAGTCATGAACTTACAAGGGTGCGTGGAAGCTGCGCATTGCTCACTCGTAACACAGTCATTTTATGGACTTTTGTCACCAAATTTTCAACATAGCCATTTTAAGACCTCTGCTCATGAACAGTGTAACTGTGATTTTCTTAATCTGTCCTAAACATTGCTTTCGCACACCAACAGCACCATTATGCGCTACGTAATAAAACACATTTTAAGTGACATATGAAAAATGGCAGCTGTACTGTTCATAAGGAAGTGTAATAAAATGGCAATGTTGAAAATCTGGAGTGAAAATATTAAATTTGCAAACTTACGAGCATGCATAGGAACTGCGCAACGCACACTCGTAAAACAGTCATTTTTAGGAATTTTTTCACCAAATTTTCAACATAGTCATTTTAAGACCTCTGCTCATGAACAGTGTCACTGTGATTTTCTTAATGTGTCCCATACATTGATTTTGCACATACTACGCCATTGTGCACTACATGGGTGGAAACACATTTTGGGCAAGATGTGAAAAATGACAGCTATACTGCTCATAAGGAGGTGTGGTAAAATGACAATGTTGAAAACCTGGGTGAAAAATATTGAGAATTAGCGAACTTACGAGTGTCGTGAGGAACTGCAATGCACCCTCGTAAAACAGTCATTTTAGGATTTTTTCACCAAATTTTCAACATAGCCATTTTAAGACCTGTGCTCATGAACAGTGTCACTGTGACTTTCTTAATTTGTCCCGTACATTGATTTCGCACACTGACTGTTCCATTGTGCGCTACATGGGCGGAAACACATTTTGGGTGAGATGTGAAAAATGACAGCTATAATACTCATAATAAGGTGTGGTAAAATGGCAATGTTGGAAATCTGGAGTGAAAATATTGAAAATTCACGAACTTACGAGTGTGCGTAGGAACTGCGCAATGCACCCTCGTAAAACAGTCATTTTAAGGAATTTTTTCACCTAATTTTCAACATAGCCATTTTAAGACCTCTACTCATGAACAGTGTCACTGTGATTTTCTTAATTTGTCTCGTACATTGATTTCACACACCGACTGCGCCATTCTGCGCTACATGGGTGGAAACACATTCTGGGTGAGATGTGAAAAATGACAGCTGTACTACTCATAAGAAGGTGTGGTAAAATGGCAATGTTGAAAATCTGGAGTGAAAATATTGAAATTTCGCGAACTTATGAGCCTGCATAGGAACTGCACAACGCACCCTCGTAAAACAGTCATTTTTTGGAATTTTGGCACCAAATTTTCAACATGGGGTTTATGGGACCCCTTCTCATGAATGATGTCACTGTCATGGCAGTATTAGGGCCCAAAGGGTGATTTTGCAGTCACTGCGTGAAATCACCCTTCAGGCCCGAATAACGCCATGACAGTGACATAATTCATAAGAAGGGGTCCCAAAAAACCCATGTTGAAAATTTGGTGCAAATATTCCCAAAAATGCCCGAGATATGCAATAAAGTTGAAACCCCCCTATCTAGGCCATTATACAGCTTACCGGCATTTCCTCAGTTCGCGGTCAGCTTTGAAGAGTGCAGACGTGTTCCCGGTCCACTGAAGAACATCGCGCTGGAGTCTGGAGGTAAGTATGGAGTGTGGGGTGTGGGGAGGCTGGGTGCGCAGTGGGTGGGCGCGGGTTGTGGGAGGAGGGTTGGGAGATGCGCCACGGGACAGTTTTATTTTACAGGTTTACAAAGAAAAAAAGAGCGTTGTGGGGCGTTTGCCACGCTGGGGTGAGCTCCCAGCATGGCACAAGGACAGAGGCGTTCAGCCGGCGGGATTGGGCACCCGCTGGCCAAGAGACCACAGTGCTTGCCACGCTGGGGTGGGCTCAGCGTGACACCTACAACTGGGGTGGGGTGGGGACGTAGCTCAGCCGACGAGGATTGGGCACCCCATCGGCTATACAGTGCAGCGGCGCGTCTGTCTGTGCGTGGAGGGAGCTGCGGCGTTAGCCCGATATCTTATCGGTGCTCACTCCAGCATAACTCCCCTTTCAACTGTATGCCACTGCATTTTGGAGCGTGTCATAGACAGCTCCAAAATGCAGCAACAGCCAGCCCACTGCTGACTGAATGGAGGAGGAGGTGACACACCTCCGAAATCTCCGATGATGGCACTATGTTTCTTGCACATGCGTGCAAGCAAACATAAAAATCTCTAAACTGTTGTTTGTCTCTCTGTTTTCGAAATGAATGTCACTTGTAAGAATAATTGTTTACTTTTTTCATTTTATTTTATTTTTTTAGTTTGTTTAACCAGGAGTAGCACACTATGCTGAAAGCTTTTTTACAGGTGCGACCTGGGAGCACAGGGAAGTTAAGTGACTTGCTCAGGGTCACACAGTATGCAAGTGGAAGCTGTGGGATTCAAACCCAGGTCTCCTCTGCTGGATGCACTTGCCATGTTAAAAAATGCATTAAACCACTCCGAAGGAGGCTTCTATGGGAGAAAAATGCATGGTTGGGTGGTTGTAGGCTTTCGGTCTTCGGCCTCTTGCCATCCCCCAATCAACCACCACCACCATGCATTAATTCCCCAGTAGAAGCTTCTTCGTCATGGCTTAATGCTTACCTGGGCTTTCTACCATCCAGGTGCCTGTAACAGATCATTTCTTGACTGTATAAAGTGGCTCAAATTTTTTTCTGGATGTTTGACATCTGTTACTTAGCTTTGAGTTTGTGTACTCTTAATTTTACTGGTCTTGTGGTTCTGTCTACATACTGTAGGCCATGTGAACACAAGCAATTGTTATTAAATAATGATTTTTGCATATTTCTGTGATTTAAACCGAGGGAATATCTTTTTGGTTTCTTTCTCTGACATCATTTAGATCTTAATTTATATGTTACCTGAAACTGTTTTTTTTTTTTGAAATTGTAGACTTTATTGATCGTTTTTCAGAACAAACCTACAGACAAGTTTACAAGACAACTGTAACTACACACTACACCTCAACATACTATACAGCATTCTGTGAGTAAAAGCCACACCTGGTCTCCATCAACATTCTGGAGTTGCCTGCATCAGGTCGCCTAAGACAGTAATATACCCATTGGAGCAGAGGATGCTTTGAAGGTGTTAGAATTGTTGAGGGGGGTCCACAAGGTGGGTGTTACACCAGCGTGACTTTTCCCATAGGGAGGGAGGCGAGGCCACAGCTGTTGTTGCATAGACCTTAACAGAGTTATGGGTTGAGTATGAGAGCTTCGAGAGAGACCCATCTTCTCAGGTATGAGTTCAGTGTATGGCGTAGGTAGTTGATTATTTTCTCCATGCAGAGGGCATCAAGTATTGTTCTATGCCACTCTTGGTAGGATGGGATGGTTTCAACTTTCCAGTGTCTGAGAATCAGTTTTTTCACTATGGCCGAGATAAGAGTTATGTGGTGCCTCCTGACCCCACTAGCCCTTCCATATTTCACCCTAGAAGGCATGTTTGCAAGGTGAAGGCATCATCCAGGCCATGCAGTGGATCCAGTCTTGCTCTGATCTCCTCCCAGAGTGGTCTTGCTTTTGGGCAATCCAACAAGATATGCTTGAGAGAGTCTGTCACTCCTGCAGTGGGTGCAGCTGTAGGAGTACAATTTGCCCATCTTAAAGAGCTTGGTTGGAGTATAGTACATGTTGTGGTTGATTTGGTATTGCATGAGGGGGTTGTGCCTAGCAGATCATGTAGTTGCTTGCTGATCTGAACAGAGATACCGGGGAATCTTTCAGTGGCATTGGAAGAGCTTTGTGCAGAGTGCTGGTCAGGGCCTGAATCCTGATCTTAGCTGCTCTGCACAGGTCGAATTCCATTCTTTTCCATTGAGGGGTGTTTTCTGAGTTCTCCATGGGTGTCTTGTGTTTTTTCTAACAGAGGAACTGCGCAGAGTGTGCTGCAATATAGTATAGTCACATGTCTGAGAGTTGCAAGCCTCCCAACTCCTTAGCTAGTGTACATTTTTAGTACACCCTGCGTGGTGGTTTGCCTGCCCCGAGGAAGACTGTAGATTTCAGAACTCTGAACCAAGTAGTAGGGAGTCAGCAACCTGTCATACTGATTGGGTATAATTGTCTAGGGAGAATATTAATCTTAATAATGTTTATGCATGCCCAAAGGGTTAAGGGGAGTGAGGACCATCGCTTGAGGTCTTGTTTTACTTTGGCATGTATGTTGTCAAGATTATGGCTCTGTTGCAGTATGTTGTTTTGGGTGATGACAATCCCAGGATAGCTAAGTTGCTTGGGACACCACATTCCTCGCCACAATGCGGAATGCGTGCAAAATGTGCACTAGTTGAGAGGCATTATACATGATTTGGTCCTGTTGAGCTTATAGCCTGACACCCTCCCAAATTCCTCAAGGATCGCCAAGGTGGGGGGGGGGGGATCGACCAGCATGGATCTTCGATATGAAGCAGCACATCATCAACATAGGTTGATATTTTGTATCTTTGGTCTCCTACTCTAACCCCCTTTGATGCTCCCCTCCACTAGGATCCTCCTAGTTAGGACTTCAATGTAGAGGTTGGAGAAGTAAGGTGATGGTGGACACCCCTGTCTGGTACCCAAATGTAGTTGGAAGGGAGAGGAAAATAAGTCATTGCATAGTACTCTGGACTTTGGGTTAGAGTAGAGGAGTTTGACCCATTCTATGAAGGCTCGTGGTAACCCTAACTCTCTCAGTGCCTCAAATAAAAACATCCAGGACACCCTGTCAAAGGCTTTTTCTGCATCCAGACAGAGTAAGACCACCAGGGTTGCTCCTTTTCTGGATGTCACCATTATGTATCCCAGTTTCTTCAGATAGTCTGTCGCCAGCCTCCCTTGCATGAATCCTACCTTTTGGGAGCCAATAAGGTATTTTATTTCAGTGCTTAGCCTGGTGGCCAAGATCTTGGCTAGAATCTTTTGGTCAACATTCAGGAGGGAAATGGGCCTGTAGCTGCCCATCATGGTAGGATTTGTGTCTGGTTTTTGATTGAGGGTAATAATGGTGTCCTGCATTTCAGGCGTCAGTGCTACCCATTCTTTGGCTTCATTGAAGAGCTTTGCCAATGGCGCTGAGAGATAGCATTCCCCATCACTTTGTAAAAGTCAGGGGTGAAGCCATCTGGGCCTAGAGCTCTGTCTAATTTTAGGGATGCCACCACCATCTGCACCTCTTCTTTTGACACGGGTGCCCCCAGCATCTCCAGAGATTCTTGTGGGGCTTTTGAGAGGTTGGTTTTGCGTAGAAAGTTTTTTACTTCTTCCACAGTGGCTGGTTTGTCACCTGCATATAGCCTGGAAGAGAAGTCTCTGAAAGCATCTGCTATTTGTCTTGGGTCAGAGATGGGGTGCCCATTGCTGACTGTACCATGTGGATGGTGTGTCATGCTTCCTGCTGTTTTAGTCTGAGGGCCAGAGGTTTCCCGGCCTTCTTGCCTTGGGCTATATACTGAGTTTTTGCTCTGAAGATGGCCACTTCAGCCTGTTCTCTTAGGAGCTCTTTATATCTAGCCCTGACCATATTGAGCTCCACTGTGGCTTGTGGGTTCAGTGGACCCTCTCTCTTTCCCTCCAAATCTCTCGTCCGACGGGGAAGCACTGCACACTCTGCTTCCCTCATTTTCTTTCTGGCAGTTGCCAGCTGCAGGAGTTCTCCCCTGAGGGTGCACTTGAATGCTCCTTATAGGGTGGCTTGCCTCTTGACGGTATGGGTATTTATTTCAAAGAACTACGTAACGCAGTCCTTGATTTTGGATAGACATGTCTGGTCTTTTAATATGGCATTGCTCAGTCTCCATATTCTGTCCTGCACCAGGAGATCAGGGGTTAGGACTGACATCATTACTTTCGAGTGATCTGACAGGACTCTCGTCTGGATTTCACATGTTGTGGTGAGCCGTAAAAGTGGCTGATTGATCAGGAAGTAATCTAGCCTAGAGGATAATGCAGGTGGGGCTGACCAGTATGTATATTCCTTTGATTCTTGGTGGAGGATCCTCCATATGTCTAGGAGGTTGAGCAAGACTTGGAGCTCCGTCATGGCTCTCTGGGCTTGATACAGGCCATCTCCTGTCTCTAGATCTGTCTAGATTATTGTCTCTTACCAGGTTACAATCACCAGCCATGATGGCGGGATGGTTTGGTAGGGAAGACATAGTTGCCATTAAGGTGGTGAAGAATTTGGGGTCGTCCATGTTAGGGCCATATACTGCAGCAAGTATTATCTTTGGTCTGCCCAGTTCCTCTCAGACTATTATGTATCTCCCCATTGGATCCCCTATTTGTTCTGTGGTGTTGAAGGGGACATTCCTATGGATTGAAATGGCTACTCCATCTTTCATATTTTTCCCCCAGCAGTAAACACTTGTCCCACCCATTCCCTCCTCCAGAGAAGGTCCTGATGCCCGAGTGTGTGTGCCTACTGAAGGAATGCAAACTTGGTTTTGAGGTGTCTTAGTATTGTGTAATGCTTCTCCTTTTTTTGTGCCCTCTTTATATTCCACATAGTAAGGTTATATGATATGCATGTCATTTGTGGGGTAGGATGGATGCTTGTTCAGCAGGGCCTAGATGCTCTGGCTGATTTGGGACCCCCAGTGTGGTAGGTGATGTTGGCTGGGCAGGGGTTTCTATGTGACTCCTCCTGTCCCCGGGGACAGGAACTGTCCCAGGGGTCCATACCCCTTCCCTCCAGCAATCCCCAGAGTGCAAGACATGGTGTTGACAGGTGAATGTGTATGTAATATATAGGCTACTACTACTACTACTACTACAATATGACATAAATGGTTATCTGCTACAAGATTAATTATATCATACAATTTATACAATATCTTAGGCATGAGGAGGGACACATCCCCCTCCAACCTCCAGACAGCTGAGCATCCGAGGTGCTCCAGAGTGGGGGTGAGTCCCCCCCAACCTTTGGTCTGTGAATGGCTATCATGAGTGCCACTTGCCTTGATCCATGGTCTGTGGTTCTGAATGGTACAAGAGAAGTATGAGCACATTATTGACTGTCATATTCGTTTTCTTATCCCATGCTAAATTTTCGGTTCCCCCTTCGTAATCTGCATGATCTGTGATGCCTCTTGTTTTACAGTCGCAGGCAGACTATATTGCACCCTTAGCCGACCCCACTTCAGCCAGGGAGGCCAGTCAGCCCAAAGCTCTGTCGTGCACTGTTCCTGCCTGACCCCCCGGAGGCTTGGATTGAAGCTGAGGGTAGATTTCCTGTACTCTGTTATTGCTTAACCCACTCATTCTCTTCTCCCCTATGTTGGTGTTTGAGTTAGAGGGCCCCACTCGCAGCACCAACTCTCCTGCATAGCTGGGTTCCTATTTCAGTCTCACCGGGGATGTAAATACTTTCCTGTCTTCTTCAACAGGCACCAGGGTCTCAGAAAGATACCCTAGTGACCGGCCTGGTGGCACTGAGGGTTGAGGTGCTGGACGCCACACCTCACGCTGCGACAGCGATCCGGGTTCGGGAATGGACTCGGGTGGCCTGGGGTTGGCAGGGGAGAGGGAGGATCGAGCGACCCAATGGATGCTTTCCTCCCTCAGGGGTGGAAGACCAAGAACGCACCTGCATTCTGCATCCCTTCCATAGCCAGTGGAAGCACTGGCAACAGGAAGGGATGGAGTCGGCTCCGCTCTCCGGAGCCGGGAGGGGGACATCGACAGCCAGCATGAGACGGCCGCACGCCACCAGATGTACGCTCCAAGCGCCTGGACGCCCCAGAGGTGGGGGATCTAGGGGAGAAAATGGAAAACACCTCTTGGCAGCCCTGGATGAATGCTCCTCCGGTTCCATCCAGACCACCAAGAAGGGACAGACCCCACTGTGCAGGAGAGGGAGAAGAGGCACTCTAGGGGCAGATCCCATAGAAGGTGGATTGGAGGAAATTGAGTGGACGGAAGGAGTGGGCACCGAGAGTAGATAGGAGGGATAAAGAGATAAAGTAAAAAAAAAAAAGAAAGATACCCCAGCATCTCCCTTCTCTTTGTTATGTTTGACTATGTTTGGTTCAAGGACCTTTGGGGCTTGCAGGCATGGAAGGTGGTGCTTGGGGGGAGGGTGTTGCAGTCTTCCCATGGGGTGGGTCAGTGCGCTAAGCTCATTTATCATGTTCTGTTGAGCCGCAGTGGCTTCTACATTTTCCCCTGGTGTCTTCTCTCCTTTGTTTGTGTTCATCCTTTCAACTATATGCGGGAGTATTCCCGGCCATGCCATGTTATGGCTGCTCTGGGGGGGTGCCATGGGCATCTGGTGCAGATAAGGGCCTGAATGTGGGCATCTACAACTACTGCATCTCTATCCTGATTCATCCCCTTACTTCGTAGGCATGGGGTCCTGCCTCTTACATCCAGGGCCTGTATACATAAATATATGAAAGTAAGAAGGGCCTGGTGTGGTACCATCTACTCTAGCTCAGTCTCACTCATCACACCAGTCCAGTTAATGTATGGGTTGATGGGGAGCTTTAATCTACCCTACCTCATGCAGTTACTAGTGATCAGTTGTTTGGCAGTCTGAGGCAAAATCAGGGGTCTCTCTGCAGATCAGGCACTATTGCATACCAAGCCTAGCTGTCCACTTGTGCCCGCTTCCCTGTATCCCCACTCTCTATTCTGTTTTCTTGATGCTATCAAGTAGCTTGCCGCCAGTACAGCTGATCCTGCCTGTGTCACCCCTGCAACCTCATTGACAACATTGTCAGAACAGCCAGCCCCCCACACTTGCTGAATTACTGAAACCCACACACCCTCCCTTCCTGTTAAAATCCTGTGAATCACAGGTATTCTAGGTTCCTAATGCACACTGTCTTACAGGGAATTGGGCTTTTGCCATCCTTGCCCCCAGAATGTGGAACTCCTTCCCCACCCATGTACGTTCTGCTCCCTCGCATTCCTGCTTCAGGTCCTCTCTTTTTGACTTCCCTGAAGCAAGCCTCCCTTTGCCTCTTCTCCTAGCTATCCCGCCCCATGGGTGTCCTGTGACACCTGGCCCATTCACAGAGCCGGCTTGTGTCAGTGAGTAATGAGACAGTTGAATTTACTGAGTCTCTCTCCATGCTGTGCTTAATGCTCCCATGTTTATATATGTGCTATATCAATACCCTCAAGTCTATGTATAAGTTATGCTCAATGCTCTGTTGTATTAGGATACACTCTGTTCCGGTCAAATGACCTTTCCTGTCATGTAACTCTCTAGCTATGTTCTACTTCATATGCCTCGCTGTTTGTAGACTGCTCTCCCACTGTCATGTAACTTCATAACTAGTATCCTGTTCCACACATCCAGCTGCTGTATGTTCTTATGACAGTTTTTTATCTTTGCATCATGCTATGATCTTGTATTGTTTGCCTGCATCTTGTAATCCTCCTGTGTCGCATCTAAAAATAGGCACTTGTCTGTCTGGTGTGCTTACCTGGTAAACATAAGTTAAATAAATAAATAATATGAATATACATCTGGTAAATAAACATTAAAATAAATAAAAATAAAGCAACAGTAAAATAAATTCAAATCAGACATGACACATTGCAATAAAGATAGAAAATACTGAAACAATGTTCTAGAAAAAAGCTCAATTGACCCTGCATTCCTTATTTCCATAGGGACCCCATTCCAGTTATTAGGAACAGCATAAACAAACACCCACTGCCCACAAGAAATCCCCATGAGAGGAAGTTTGAATACAGTATTATCAGACCTAGATTTAGAATAATACTGAGACTGATGTGGCTGAAAATAATTCAACAAACTCCTGAGTTCCACCAACAAAAATTTGTAATTTAGCTGGATGGGTAACCAACCCATTTCATGTAAAATCACACAATGATGTATGCGCCTATCAGCTGAAAGTGCAAACTTACCAACTGATTGCAACAAGACAGATTAGTTTAGTACAAAACTTGTATAAACACTGGGCCAGATATTCAAAGCTTTGTGCTGGGCGCAAATCGTTCACGCAGGTTTAGTGCTGGGTTAGCGCAGGTCTGCTACATTCAAAAGGCCAAATGGCACACGCAAACTGCATTAGCACCAGGCAAAAACATAATGTATGCAAGGGGCAAACTAAGTGTGTGTGTCAGCACAATGCTATATTCAGCAAATAGCACTGTGCAAAGGGGTTTTGCGTGACTTAGCGCAACACTTTGCGCAGTACAAATTACCACCCAGGAAAAGGTTGTCTTAACTATGGGCATACCAGCTTTGTGCAGAATTGTGGCTCTGCATGGTGTTTGCGCAACCCTAACCAGTATTTATAACACATTGAAAAAGCCAGACATAGAGGGAAACATGCTGCTCACTGATGGCATCCCTATGATGCCATTATCTGCCACCAGTCCCAGCCATGCTAGGCAGTAAGTGGTGACCCAGCTCCCAGTGGACTCCATGGCAGTGCAGCCATACAGCACACACCTGCAGACCACCCTTTGGTGGACACCAACAGATGCCAGCACACACATGCAGCACTGTGGGCGTGGAGGGTGTTGAGGGGAGGATGTACAAGTGGCCAGGCTGCACCACAGACTGGGTGCAGCCACAAGGCTGGGACAAGCCACACTGTGCACATGGGCCAGTGATGGGAATACTCTGCCAGTGTGCCTGCCTGATTGTATGTGCCCCTCCAGTCACATACCGCACATCTGTACAAATACCACAGCACACACAGCCACCCTGTATATGTCACTGTGAGCATCCCATGCCAGTGGTGCATCCTCTGTGGGTCGCACAACAGCAGAACAGTAATGTCCACTGTCAGTGAACACGTGCAAGTTGGGCCTGTCACTCTGTATAGTGCAGTGGTCATCATTGCCCTACACACCATAGGAATTGCTGTGTGCTTCACACTACTGGCCCCCTTGCTACTGTAGTGTCTGCTGGGCACTGTAGCATGACCTACAGTTTGACAGTTGCATGCAGCACCACCACCTGTGCCTGTGCTGTGTAGTCCCCTGGGATACAATATGCTATGCTATACTGTACTAATGTAGCCTGCCGCTACCTCCATGCACTCCCAGACAGACCTACAGGTGGAGATGTGGAAGTTCCACCAGTCCCTGTACTTCCAGACAGGCCTACAGGTGGAGCTGTAGGACCCTGCAGTAAAGCTGGACAAACTGCATGCAAATCAGATCACAATGAGATGCTAATCTGGATGTTTGCCCACAGACTACCTAAGAAGGCTCATTTGTCTGCCACTTTTTTTTAAATTTTTTTATTTTAGACTTTGGTAACCGAGCAGGGCCCACTAGGCACAAGTGCCTGTCTTCAGGGGTGACCTGGGAGCACTGGGTGGTTAAGTGACTTGCTCAGAGTCACACAGTATGCAAGTGGAGGTCGTGAGAATCAAACTCAGGTCTGGTCTACTAGATGTATCAAGCTTGTTCACACCTCATTCCTCTAACCTCTAACCTCTAGGCTATACTGCCAGCCCAATATGAATATAGCAAAGTTTAGCCCTGGGCAAATGTGATTGTGCCACACAAACCACTTAGCTCCATGCTAAACCCATGCAATTGTGTTAGCGCCCCATAAACATTTTGGACATTTTGTACAGTTTTGCACATTGCAATGTCACCTGCACTACTGCCTGCAGCTGTACTGAGTCCATGCTTTTTCTGGCACACACGTTGGCCACATAAGTCACCTCTACCTTCCTTCACGTCACTGTGCACTTGACTGCTGTTGTGGTGTGCACTTCCTGGTTGCTGTTTTCAGAGCTGTCATATTCCCGGGGTATGTTTGCACTGTACTCCCAGCCCAGATTGCCCAGCTTCCTTAGCATGCTATATTCAGCAGGTTTAGCTCTGGGGCTATCCTTTTTGAATATAGTGGGCTATTGGGTCCAGGCTAATTTAACATGCTGGGCAGTGCTAATTTAGCCCCAGGGCACAGTTTTGAATATCTGGCCCATTATCTGTAATTATAGCTGCATAATTAACTAGTGGGTATGAGTACAATTTTGCAATTGCCAGTCTTGTCTTACTAACCAAAAACGACTGTAATCTATGTAATAATGCAATTTTAGAGTGAACCTTAGAGGTTATTTTAGCCAAATGCGAATAGTAATTCAAAGTAAGGTCCAATGTAACCCCCAGGTACTGGAAACTCATTACATTCTCATATATTGTCCCATCAGATGCAACAATTTGAAGAGAACAACCCATATCCCTTAACCTAGGTGCGGTCCCAAATACCATTGTTTTTTTTTTCGTTTTGTTCTGCACCAATTTGTTTGAGGCCAGCCAATGATATAGTCTAGACATCACATTTGTTAACTCAAGATTTAACTCACGTATTGTTGTCCCATGCAGATAAATTGCTGCATTGTCTGCATAAAGAGTAGATTTAGCAGTAGGTAATACTGAAGAGACTTTATCAAAAAAATAAGGAAAATAATATTGGTCTAAGTATGGAGCCCTGAGGGACTCCACACTTAACTAAAGCTTTATCAGAAATGGTTCCTCTAAATTTTACCATTTGGTATCTGTTATGAAGATAATCTGAATATCAGTCCAAAGCAGAATCACCTAGACCCAAAGATTCCAATCTTGCAATCAATAACACATGATCACTCTAATCAAAAGCCTTAGACAAGTTCACAAATGCGGCCCCATTGAACTGTTTACTGCATGCAAGCTTTTGTTGCATATTGCACAGTACTGAAACTGTTTTATTGCTGGCTGATTTTCTAGACTCAGTTAAGGCTGATTGCCCCAGCAACAAACAATTGCCCCAGCAATGAACAAATTGCCCTGGATTCTGGTTATTTGCCCCTGTTCCTGGCAAATTGCCCTAGCAATGGAACAATTGCCTCAGATTCTGGTTATTTGCGCCTGTTCCTGGCAATTTGCTCCAACAATGAACAGTTGCCCCAGATTCTGGTTATTTGCCCCTGTTACTGGCAAATTGCTACAGAAACAAACAATTGCCCCAGATTCTGGTTATTTGCCACTGTTAACTGGCAAATCGCCACCGCAAGGAACAATTACCTTGGTGCAATTTGAAAGTGTATCTGCCAGTTTTACTGTTACCAACTTAAGTGTATGGACTCAGTCTTCTGCTGCAACACCCCTGGTGGTGTTGTCTGCAGCCAATTCTTCACCAAAGCAGCCTCCAGCCAATGAAGAAACCTTACAGCAACACCCCTCCCTGCTGTTCGCTGTTGGTCAGAAATGGTGTAACCCTGTGTGATGCACAACTGCTGGCTGCTGGTATTCTCATGGTTTGGTCAGCCTGGAAGTGGAACACCCTGGAAGAAACCTTGTCTGTCAACCACAGTTGTTCACTGGTAGTCGAGTCCAATGTGGCCACTGTGTACTCATGTCTGCCAGTTTGTTGTTTTCTTGTTCTGGACACTGCAGGATTTCGATCTTCACCCTGCGTCCTGCTCTTCCTACTTGTCTTATCCTGCTTGCACCATCCTGTCTTCTGGGATCCGACTTGTTCTTGGTGATCCTCCCTTGCATCCTCCGCCAAAGAAGACTCAACGTCTCTTCATCCTTGGCAGCCCTGTTCAAAGGTTTATGTCAGGGAAATTGCAGCAGATCTTCCTCTTTGGCAATCCTTGCAAGTGGATTCAATGCCAAGACCTTGTTTCTTCATCCTTGGCAGCATTTGCCAAGAGTTTTTGCCGAGAAAAACTTCAGCAAGTCCTTGTTTCGTCATCCTTGGCAGTCCTGGTTGAGGGTTTGTGCTGAGAACATTGCAGCGGATCTTCCCCCTTGGCAATCCTTGAAAGTGGATTCTATACCAAGACCTTGTTTCTTCATCCTTGGCAGCCCTGGTCACAGGTTTGTGTCAGGGAAATTTCAGCAAGACCTTGTTTCTTCAACCTTGGCAGCCCTGTTTAGGGTTTGTGTCGGGGAAATTTTTTAGCAGATTTCAGTTCTCTTGTGTGAAATTATCTCTGCAACCTCAGAGTGGGTTGGCCAAAGAACCAGAGCCTGTTTAAAAATCTCTCACATCCCCTTAACCTCTCCTAGGTTCTCACTAAGGTGTTAGCTTGGTACCAGCTAGGAACCCATTTTCCCTTTTGCTCCGTTGCTTTCTTCTTTCATCAGTTGTGCATGCAAAGTCATCAGAAAAAGTTTGACTTCCTTTATCATTAGTAGACTTTTAGAGGTGGTCATTCCACTTTGCCCCTCGGTGTTTGCAACTGTTTCATTCTCCTAATAGAATAATAGTGATTTACTATGGAACCCCCTTCCTGGGTCCATAGTTGTTCTGGAATTGTTCACCAAACTGCTTATTACATGCATAGTACAGAGCTCGACTGATAGTGGCTTTAGGTTGAGGTGCACCTCTTAGGGTCATTGTGGAAAGGCTACATACTGTTTATGTTTGGTTTCTGAGTCCCCTCTTGCCTTGTGACCATATCTATCACTCTCTGTTGTATGAATAAAGCCCATCAGGCAGCAAACTTATAGACTGTCTCCTGCCTATCCTTACTGGGTGCTTCCATCCACCCACCCACCCCATTCGAACCACAGAATTGTTTCACCATTACACCTGCTTGAGGCAATGCTGGTGGTGCGGCTGAGAAAAGGGTGAGCTTCGTGTTCAGCACTCAGTCAGTTCACCACAAAAGAAAAAGTTTTAGCGTAGTTGGCAGGATAACTTTTAAGGAATCCAAAGCCAGAGCCACTAAAGCAAGATGCAAGCAGTACCGGTCTGCAATAGTGGATTATCTGGAGGGGATAATGAATCTATAGGGACTGTGATGGAAGATCAGAAGAACATACCCCCCCACCCCTGACAATGTCATACTAGTTTGGGGCACCTTGGCTTCCCCAATTCACAGGAGAAAGGGATGGAAGCGGGACTAGTAACTTGTGTGAGTTCCACTCTAAAATGCAAGCCTTGTTTTGGCTATATCAAATCCCAGAATGACAGAAAGTAGAAATACTTATTGGGCAACTTGAAGGTGCAGCCCACAGAGAAGAGCAGTCCTGGCCTGCAGGTGCAAAAACCATAGCTGACCAGATACTGCAAAGGCTACAGCAGATGTTTGATATTCGCACCACATTCAGTCTTAAAATTAAGTTCTTTTCACACACCCAGATGACTCAAGAAACTCTCTGGGAATACACACTGAGTCTTCAGGAGCCATTGAGAGCAATTAAGAGAGTGGATGACAGAGAAATTAGAGACCCAGATCAGGTCTTAACAGGGAAGTTTGTGGAGGGGGTACATAGTAAAGCCCTAAGGGGAGAGAGATCTAAATGTTATAGCTCCAGGATCCTGAAGCAGATTTTCTTGATTTTAAGGAAAAGGCCATCCAGATGTTGGGATTAGATCAAGTGGGAGAAGAAATTGTGACCTACTCCCAAATGGTGATGCCCCTAGGTGCAGCATGGCCAGGGTTATCCAACGGAAGGATTGACATGAGAAGACCCACGGTGCACGCAACCACTGAGTGACGGATTGTCCCATGAAGAGAGGGCATACGGTCGAGAACTGATGGGTGGATACTTGGGGTTTCTCCCAGAATCCATGCCCATGTGCATTCAGGCGGCTCAGGCACCAGTCTGTCCTGGTTCGACCAATCCCAGCCTGAACTTAGAACTGGTGGAACAGATAGCTACCCTGACTTGGAAAATGACAGAGGTCTGTCGAGAAGTGAAAGGCCTTAAAGAAGATTGGAGGAGAGACACACCCTGGATTCATGTCAAACAAGGAAGGAGGTTCTATGACCCTCAGTCCCAATCAAGAAGGGGAGAAGGAAGGAGTCCGACCGACCAGTTCGAAAGTCAAGGAAGGCCAATTTGTCAGAGATGTGGCATCAGTGGTCATATAGAGAGGTGATGCCAACAGCCTTCAGAACACGTGGTGACATTTAACAGGAGTCTTCAAGGACAGGGGATGATCCTCAAGGAATGATCGACCAGGTCCACTCATAGTAATGGATCGATCTTGCTTCATCAGCAGGAGTCCGACCATCCTAGTCAAAGTAGATGGAGTAGAATTGATGGCGTTGTTAGACATAGGATCCCAGGTCACAACCATGCAAGGGCAATTTTTCCACCGGTATTGGACAATTGAAGATCTTCAGCCATCTCCAAAGTCTTGGATTACTTTGATCACCAGCAATGAAGCAGAGGTTCCATACTTGGGGTACTTGGAAGTGAGCATCCAGTTGGGAAACACCGGCAAGGAATAATCATTAGTGACATGGAAAGCGACAACTTACCACTGCTCATTCTCAGAATTAACTTTCTGCAGCTCTTCTTTGAGGATTTAGTGCAGATCTTGCAGACCCAAGCAACAAGGTCTCCTTGTGTGGATAAATGAGTGTTGCAGTGGATGATCCATCTTCTTCAGTGTCACCAATGCTTTACAAGTGCGACTGGTGAGATTGGAAAGGTCCAAGTGTCTGACACCGAACCGATAACTTTGAAACCAGGAACAGAGACCACCTTGTGATGTGAGGCAAGGTGGGCCCTCATGCTCAGGATTATGATGCCCTAGTCGAACCCTACCCTAGTGAGAAGGAAGAACCAATTTTGGTGGCTAGAAGTGCTGCCACTGTAACAAAAGAAAGGATCACCGTTCGGGTTATCAGTTATGGGAATCACGATGTGCAACTCCATCGCAACCAGTCGGTTTCCCAGTTACACACCATGTCTCTCCAGGACATTTTGGAACTGGAAGAACAGATCCAAGAAGACCAAAGAATGCAAGTCATCAGGATGGAAAAGATGAGAACCATTATAACCCCAGTTTACCAGGATGGATACTGGAGATCAACCTGAGTACCCCCAAGACTACAGAGCAACAGAAGGCAGATGTCATTCAAGTAGTGATAAAGAATCAAGAGGCTTTCATTTGACACCCACTAGATTTTGGGTTGGTTTAAAAGGTGCAACACCACATTCCCACCAATCAGCACCCACCAATAAGAGAAAGATTCAGCCCATTTCTTCCGGCAATGTACCAGCCCGTTAAGGAGATGATAAGGGAGATGAAACAAGCCAGAGTCATTAAGGAAAGTCACAGTCCTTGAGCTGCTCCTATCATCCTCATCAACAAAAAAGATGGAAAAATTTGAGTCTGTGTAGACTATAGAAAACTGAACAATATCACTCACAAGGATGCTTACCCTTTACCCAGGATTGAGTATTCTCTTGTAGCCTTACACTCTGCTGCAGTATGTTCCACTCTCAACTTGACAAGTGGGTATTGGCAAGTGCCAATGGCTCCAGAAGATCAGGAGAAAATAACATTTATAACACTCATGGGTCTGTTTGAATTCGCCTGAATGCCTTTTTGCCCCTGCAATGCCCCAGGAACTTTCCAGAGATTGGTGCAACACTGTTTGGGAAGTTGAAACTTTGGTATTTTGTTCTTATATCTGAACAGCATTATCATCTATTCTAAAAACCACGAAGACCATCTGTTGCATCTAGATGAAGTCTTTGCTCGACTGACCCAGTATATTCTGAAGATAAAGCCAGTCAAGTGCCATCTACTTAAATCACAAGTGAATTATCTGAGACACATCGGTGTGTCACCTGATCCTGAAAAGCTGGAAACCATACGAGAATGGACAGTCCCTGTAACAGTTCAGGATGTCAGAAGATTCTTAGGTTTTGTTGGATACTACAGGCAGTTCGTCAAATATTTCTCTAAAATAGCTTTGCCATTAAATGAACTTCTCTGAGGAACAAAAGCAGGGTGGATGCCCAAAAATCGGCCAGTCAAGTGGGCCACAGAGCAGCAAAAGGCCTTTGATAAATTGAGGAAAATCTTAACCCAAGCACCCGTACTAGCTTATCTAGACTATTCTAAAACATTACAGCTATACACCGATGTGAGCAACAAAGGACTGGGTGCAGTGTTGGTGCAAGAACAAGAAAGCATTGAGCGAGTTATAGCATATGCAATTTGTGGTCTGAGAAGTTTGGAGGGGAATGATGCCCGCTACAGTTAAGTTAGAGTTCTTGATCTTGGTCTCGGCTGTCAAAGAGAAATTCCAGCATTGTTTAGCAGCTACCCCCTTCACCATCTTCACAGACAAAAAAACTTCTGGCACGTCTGACCACTGCAAGACTGGAAGCTCTTGAACAAAGATGGGCGCCGAGATTGGCCAACTACCAATTTTCAATAAAGTATTGTTTGGGCAAGTCCAGCACCAATGCATATGCACTATCTAGAGTACCAAATCAAACAGAAGGTAAGACTGATGATACGCCTTAGGAGAATGTGGAGATGTCACCTTTCCTTCGGGTACCGATGGAGATAGTACAGACCTGTTGTCAAACCAGTGCAGTTGTGTGTACAGAAGTAGAACAAAAAACAGATCTTCCAGACAAATTGGCAGAACAAAACAAATTATGAGTGCAGTTACAAGATCAAGCCCCAGTGGTCAAACAGATAAAGATGTGTATTTCGACAGGACAGAGTCTGGCCCCACAAGAACACAAAATAATGGATCCCAAAGCAGTAAAGCTGTGGAGGCACAGAGCAGGCATGATTGTGAAAAGCCTTTGGCATCCGACAGAGCAGAGACCTGATTATCCATTGCAAGTTGTCAAAGACAGTTTCTAGAGGAAGTGCACCAGTGGTACATGAGGCCTACCAGGATCAATCTGGATGTTTCAGTCACAAACAGACAGGTCATCATTCAAAAAAGATTTTATTGGATTGGGATGAGAATGGATTTCATAAAATGGTGTGAGGGATGCCCCGCTTACAGTCTAATACGCTCTGGTGAGACCAAATCATGAGCTCCCCTTCATCCCATAATCAGCAAAGCACCTCTGGAATTAGTCGCTCTAGATCATCTCAAGTTAGAACTCAGTGCTACTGGTCAGACATATGCCCTCACAATGGTGGACCATTACTCCAAATTTGTGGTTGTCAGTGCCATCAAAGATCTGTCTGCCCGAACCACAGCTGGAAAGTTTCTGAAACTCTTTGTTCATCCATATGGATATCCAACCAAGATCCTGGCAGATCAGGGAACTTCTTTTGAATCCCAGCTCTTTCAAGAACTCTGTCATGTGTGGTAGTCATCAGCTAAGAACCACCGCATATCATCCTCAATGCAATGGATTGTGTGAAAGAATGAATCAGACACTCCTGGATATGTTAAGAGCCCTACCAGGGTACAATTGCCCATATTGGCCAGCCTTACTTCTGGAACTCACCTATTGGTACAACAACACCGTCCACTGTTCGACTGGATATACCCCACATTATCTGATGTTTGGTCGCCATGGTAGACTCCCCATGGATTTAGTGCTTGAAGTACAATTGGGTGAACCACCTGTAATGGACTTGATACAAGAACACAATAAAACATTTCAGGAAGCTGGCCAAATTGTAAGCCAATAGATGGACCAAGTGCAAAAGAAGCAAAAGATGACATATGATGTGAAAGCCAATGCGACCCCACTGCAGAAAGAAGAATGGGTATTGCTGAAAAGGACTCAGAGATGTCACAAGCTAGCTACCAAATGGGAAACATAACCTTTCTGCGTTGTTGAAATCCCCTACCTTGATTTACCAGATTTACAAGATTCAAAAAGAAACAGGTAGTGACACAAATATTGTGCATCAAACTCTTCTTAAAGCTTGTACCTTCAGAAACATTGCTACAACAGGGACTGAAAAGGACTTTACACTAGAGGAGAGGCAGGAGTACCCAACCAGCAAAATGATGGGACTTGAATCACTAACAAAGTGGTGTAAAGATACCTGGATTCGGTCATCCCATGTGCACTCACTTAATCACCCTGTAGTTGAACCAGTAGTAAATCTAGAACCTCAAGATTTGCCAAAACTAGAAGGTATTCCCTTTAGAACCAGAGTGTATTCCTGTAGAACCAGTAGCTTTTCAGCCTCATAGATATCAGAGGTCTACTTTTGGTATCCCTCCTGAAAGATACATGATGGAAGCCCTTCAAGTTGAACCTTCTTTTTACAGATAGTCCTGATAAGAGTAACTAGAAGATACAATCACTTAGTTTATTAAATAAGAAAGTTCCTACTGGAAGTTATAGTAACAAATAAGAAAGTTATAGATGTTAAGAGTGTTTTTAACTAAAGTAAGATTACATAGAGATTTTAGTGGAACATTAAAGTGTTAAGAAATACATAGATACATAGATACATAGACAGTGTCGGCAGATAAGGGCCTATGGCCCACCCAGTCTGCCCATTTGAGCTTGTAAGTTCAGTTTGTTTTCCTAGAAGTCCGTTTCCCCTTATCCCTGATGTCTAGAATTCCTTTATGTCTATCCCATGCATTCTTAAATCCCGTGATTGTTTCAGCCCCCACCACTTCCTCTGGCAGGGTGTTCCACTTGTCCACCACCCGTTCTGTGAAGAAATTCTTTCATGTTTCCTCTGAATCGTCCTCCCTCCAACTTCATCCTATGCCCTCTAGTCCTGGAACATCTTTTCACTTAAAAATAGTGTTTTCCTGCACCCTGTTTCTCCCTGTAAGATACTTGTATGTCTCTATCATATCCCTCTCTCCTCCTCTCCTCCAGGAGTACATGTTCAGTTCCTTCAACCTGTCTTCATAGGACTTGTGATGCAATCCATGCACCATCTTTGTTGCCCTCCTCTGAACCTTCTCTACCCTGTCTATGTCCTTATGTAGGTATGGTCTCCAGAACTGTACACTGTACTCAGGTGGGGCCTCACTAGTGTCTTGTATAGTGGAATTATGACCTCTCTTTTCCTGCTGGTGATGCCCCTGCCTATACATCCCAGCATCCTATTTGCTTTACCTGATGCCTTGTCACACTGTTTCCCTACCTTGAGGTCATCAGAGATGACAACCCCAAGATCCCTTTCCTGCTTGGTGCATGCTATATCCTCACCCCGCAACTGATATATTGTGCCAGGGTTTTATAAACACCTATAGAAGTATTAGTTAAGAAAGTTTTTTGTAGAGCATTAAGAGGGAATACATGGGGACAAGTATTTTTGGGTGGGCCTGAATCTGTAGTGCCCCAAAGTATGGGGGCACCACAGAAATAGGGGGTAATTAAATAAATAAAGAGCCTCGGGTCCACGTTGTGTTGTAGGCAATGTGGGGCAGCAATGGGGTAGTGCACTTGGGCCCCATTTACCAGTATGCCCCCCTCGAATTGCCAGACTGGGCACTAATTTTGAAAAAAAGAAAATAAAAGTTTTTTTGTTGTGCTCTGCTGCTGCCTGCTCAGCTCCATTTCAACCCTCTCCCGAGCAGGCAGCAAGCTGTAGAATCTGTGCCCACATGGCAGGACTGCTGGCATTGTCCCACATGTGGCACTTCAGGCTGGGGCAACAGGATTTTTTAAAATAAACAGAGCGTGGCCTGCAATTCAATGTGAGCTTGGGGTTCCAGAGTCCAAATCCCAAGTGCAGTGCTTTTGATTAGAAACCCCAACGGTTTCTGAAGTTAGTTTTGGCTGGCTGTGGGAAGGAGATGACCTAAAGAGTGTGACAGGGACCTGACACTTACCTTTGGTCCCATCAACTGTATTTGGGTGCCCCTCCACTGGACAGTGAAGACTCCTTGGTGCCTGCAGTTGTGCGGTCGAGTTGGTGGTGGTCGGTCTGGTGGTCTGGTGCCAGACATAGAAAAAGAAGACCCATCTCCCCTCATTTAGTGTGGGCTCTGTTTAGCCACGTTTTTTATTTTACTGTGCCCCATGAAGTGTTTGGTTGGTCCCTCGTTGGCAGCACTGAAGAGTCGCATTGCAGAGAAAGAAGAATTGTTGGCCCTGTAGAGGCCCCCTGCCATCCACTGCTCTGCCTGCTGTCCCTGTGACGGTTCCCTTCCACTGCCAGAGAACCTCCCTCCTCCTGACTGAAGCTCCTTCAGCCCAGACCGGGGCGGCAAGTCATCAGCAGCACAAAAAAGAGTGATTACCGCCTGAACATTTAAAATAAAAAGTTTAAAAGTATTTATTTTACTGTTTTAGCACTCAGAGTGCTATCGGAGGACCGGGCGGGAGAGCCAGGCCCAATCCAAATATTTAAATATTCTCGGTGTGGCGATGCCCACGGAAAGGGGCCTTGCAATAAGGCTCATAGGGAAATCAATTATATAGTTATAAGGGGTGGAGTAGAGCCGGGTCAGCCCGGAGGAGTGACAGATAACCCTTGCTCTTGCCTGGAGATATTTAAAGGGGCAGCGCAGGCCCTAGATTTAAAGGGGCCCAGCAGAGTAGGCCCAGATATTTAAAGGAGCATGCCAGTGGATTAAGGGGCAATCACAGGCTCAGAAAGCCAGGCCCAGGTTCTGAGGGGCAGCACAAGCTTGGACTATTTAAAGGGGCTAGCCACAGAAGGGGTCAGTAGAAACACACTACAGTAATTTCAGAGGGGCCCAACAAAGTAAGGTGAGAGGGTACTGTTAGGTAGGTGCCCTATAGCTTCCCTTGCCACACCCTAGTCCCAGACACCAAGTGGGGTTTCATTCAGCCCAGAGTTGTATTAAGTGTTCCTGGGGATCCCTGGTCTTTTGTCTGTATATTGGGATAGCGACTGCGGTCGCACCTGTGGGGAAGGGGGTTTTAAAATATTTTTCACCTTCGGACTGCTCCATAGGGACAGCCAATGTAGGAGTTGGCTAGCAGCTCCTTAGACACAGCTAGTACCATTCATGGCAATAAGGCAATTGATTATACAGTGGGCAACGAATCTGCAAATGTTCGTGCTGTTTATTAACTTTCAATTCATTGAACTGTTTACTGCATACAAGCCTCTGAATTTTGTTACCAATTAAACAGTACCAAAACCGTTTTATTGCTGTCTGATTTTTCTGTACAGCAGTAAGGCTGATTGTACCAGCAATGAACAATTGCCCCAGCAACAAACAAATTGCCCTGTAGTCTGGTTATTTGTCCCTGCTCCTGGCAAATTGCCCCAGCAATGTACAATCGCCCTGGATTTTGGTTATTTTCCCCTGTTCCTGGCAAATTGCCCCAGAAACGAACAATTGCCCCAGATTCTGGTTATTTACCGCTGTTCCTGGCAAATTGCCCAGCAACAACCAATTACCTTGGTGCAGTTTAAAAGTGTATCTCCCAGTTTTACTGTGCCAGCTTATGTGTATATACTCAATCTTCTGCTGTAACACCCCTGGTGGTGGTGTCCACAGCCAGTTCTTCACCAAAGCAGCCTCCAGCCAGTGAAGAAATCTTACAGCAACACCCTTCCCTGCCGTTCACCATTGGTCAAAAATGGTCTAACCCCGTGTGACTCGTGATCGCCCGCTTCTGGATGGCTTGGTCAGCCTGGAAGTGGAATGCCCTGGAAGAAACCTTGTCTGTCTACCCCAGTTGTTCGCCAGTATTCGAGTCTGATGTGGCCAGTGTGTACCTGCATCCACCAGTTTGTTGTTTTCTTGTTCTGAACACTGCAGAATTTTGATCTTCTGCCTGCATCCTGCTCTTCCTGCTTGTCTCATCCTGCTTGCACCATCCTGTCTTTGGGGATCCAACTTGTTCTAGGTGATCCTCTGGTGGATCCTGTGCCAAAGAAGTTTCAATGTCTCTTCATCCTTGGCAGCCCTGGTTGAGGGTTTGTGCCAGGGAAATTGTAGCAGATTTTTCTCCTTGGCAATCTTTTCAAGTGGATTCAATGCCAAGACTTTGTTTCTTCATCCTTGGCAGCCCTGTTGAGGGTTTGTCCCAGACAAATTTCAGCAGATTTCAGTTCTCTTGTGTGAAATTATTCCAGCAACCTCAGAGAGTGGCTTGGCTGAAGAACCAGAGCCTGCTTAAAAATCTCTCGCATCCCCCTAACCTCTCCTAGGTTTTCACTAAGATGTTAGCTTGGTGCCAAGTAGGAACCCTATTTTCCCTTTTGCCCTGTTGCTTTCTTCTTTCATCAGCTGTGTGCATGAAGACATCTGAAAAAGTTTGACTTCCGTTATCATCAGCAGACTTTTAGAGGTGGTCATTCCACTCAGCCCCTCTGGGTCTGCAACTGTTTCATTCTCCTATTAGAGTAATAGTCATTTACTGCAGTGATTGTTTTTACTATCATTCTAGAGTAATAATGATTTACTACGGAACCCCCTTCCTGGGTTTGTAGCTGCTCTGGAATTGTTCACCAAAGTGCTTATTACATACATAATATAGAGCTTGACAGATAGTGGCTTTAGGCTGAGTTGCACCTTTTAGGGTCATTGTGGAAAGGTTACATACTGTTTATGTTTGGTTTCCGGTTCCCTTCTTAAATTGTGACCATATCTATCATTCCCTGTTGTATCACTAAAGCCCAACGGGCATCAAACTTATAGATTGTCTCCTGCTGCTTCTTACCAGGTGCTTCCATCCACCCACCCACCCCATTCAGTCCACAGCATTGTCCCGCCATTACACCTGCTTGAGGCGACACTGGTGGTGTGGCTGAGAAAAGAGTGATCTTCGAGCACTCAGTCAGTTCACCACATCACTTTAAGTGACTTAAATAAATAGATGGAATTTCCTGATGTGAAATAGACCTGCCCCTGATGAAGACCCACTTGAGGCTGAAGTGCTGGGGCTGAGGGTTCAAGCCAGTGAGCTTCCACTTTGCCACAGTAAATTCAACTGTATTTGATTCCTGCCTTACTTGTTTCATTTTAGTGGTCTGTGAGTGCATAGCGTTGCTTTTCAGTTCACTGTTGTTTGGACTAGCCACCTTGCTATGCACCCCCTGAACTCCTGTGTGCGGCTTTTTTCTATTTCATTAGTATGGCTACCAACCTGCATTACTTCCCTGGAAGGGGGCTTCCACAGCCCAGGATACTTCATGTCTAGGGGAATAGATTATCTGCTCACCAGGTTCAGGAATGGACTCAGGTTGCTGTGGGTTGGACAGGAAGGGAAAGGACATTTGACCACTCTCCTCTGCCAGGCAGGAAAGACTGGCTGCATCATTCCTATACTGCCACCATGTGGAGGCATGAAGGGCCAGCAACTTGCAGTGGAATGGTGGGCAGTAGGTGTCATAATGTGTGCACCTCGGTGGACAAGCATGCCTAGCACCATTGCACCCTGCTGATCAGTGGAGGGACTAGAAAACAGAAAATAGGGAGGAGGCATATGAAGCCTAGCTTGCCTGCCACTCCTCACTCCACCACTCAGGACCTCCACTAAACATCTGGAAATGTGTCTCCAGGTTGAAAACCTACACTGTGGAAATTGACAGTTGGGCAATACAATTACTGTTTAAGTTGTCATAAAGGTCATAAAAGTTGTATTTCACACCCAGTAGGTGCAATTGATGAAGACCAGGCCCAGTGCAGTGTGTTGGAAATGGCACTAAACTGCATATGTCTTTTTCATGTCTGCAGGTACTCACCTTTAGAGAAGAGTTGATGGGCATTATTTGACCTATTTGCCTGCACTCCCATTACATGTCAAACTCTGACTCAATTCACTTGTTTATGTATGGCCTTGCACATGATTCCCCCAGGCCACCCGTAATCCTCCCCCTGGGCTCATATGTTGTTTAATTTTACTACTGACTGTCATTCCTCTATGTATACTGATACCTCACTGTATGTAAAAGCCATACTAGTTGCCCCATTGTATGTAGACCCTGTATTAGTCACTTCACTGTATGTAAAAGTTGTATAAGTCAATGTACCTGTAAAAATGTCAAGTCTGTAACTCTCCCGGGTCGCACCTGGAAATAGGCACATGGATGTCTAGTGTGACTTACCCGGTAAACAAAAGCAAATAAATAAATAAATAATTATAATTCAAGTAACCGGTCAATGGATCCCATGCCAACCACCGATTTGCATGCTGGGAGATGCTAGCCTTCATAAGGATGTCGCTGTACACATTATCAAATGGCATTGAATTGCTATGGTAATAGCCAAATGACTAATTGCCCAGCTGTTGAAAGGTCACACTATAATAATGCACAGTGCATGGCTGTATGTCTGGCTTATATTTCAAAATTGGACAAGCTTACCAGTGTGCTTCAGAAAAGGACCAAATTCCCCCCAATTGGTTTGCCCAAATTCTGGGAAATTATGAAACTTGACTAAAGAAGGAGGCATACAGTCCATAGCCTGTCTTTGGGTACATAGTGGAGGACCAGAGCTGAACCATGACCATTATCACATTGTGCGTGTTATTTACTCCCAGTCTTCCAGGTACAATACCCACCTGGTCATGGTATGTCAAGTAAGATACCCAAAGACAGGTGCTGAGCCAGGACTGTTGCCAAATGTTTGGCATCACTGTTGATTAGTGATATTGGGTGAAACTGCCAGCAACAACTACATCGCCTGCCCTCCTTGTGAATGAAGGTGTAATAAATGCATATGGAATGATTTTGGCAAAGAACCTTTGTCTCAAGCCTCATTGATTTTCAGAATGAGGAAAATGGGGAGAAGACTACAAAATCTAGAATGAATTTTTGCAGTGAAACCATCCAAACCCGGAAGATTAGAATGAGAAGGGGGGAACGGAAGAATACTACACTTATTCCACTTAAATGAGAGCATTAAGAGTGTCACAGTTGCAAGCAGCCTACTGTTCATGTTTTGAAACACTCCGAGTTTTATTCTAAATTAACAGTTGTTTTTCTAACACTTCAGAAGTTTCTGTATATGGTTGAGTAGTAGACTGTTCAATACCCACCAGTAATCTGCAGAGAGCTGGCAGCAGGGTGAGGAACTGTTGTCTTGCTTTTGGCATGGCCAGTCACAGCTGTGCTGTCATGGCTTACGTAGGGCGCTGTCGTGTCCCCAACCAGTTAAGTGTCCAGTATGTCAGCAGAGGCTAAATAGATGTACAGTATATGGAGTGCACACAGAGGGTATGTATTTATTTATTTAGATTTTATTGACCAGGAAAGGAGGACTAGACAATTCTGCTTGTTTTCAGCCTCATCCTGGGGAAGGGGAATACCACTTTCTCTACTTAGAGCCAACCACAATATGTGACCTACAGTAGAAAAGCATGCTGCTCGTTCACAGCACAATCAGGCACACACAGCATGGCAGGCAGTACATTTCTTATCTGTTATTGACAAGAGAACAAACAAAACGTGCAGCACTCATGCTTTGTAAGTAATACACCTGACATAATTCCCACCCTCAATGCCTTTCCAATGACAAAAGGTCACCACCTCCTCCTCCGCTGGACTGTATTACTATAGGAACTGGTCAGCTACACATACCATCCCTAATATAACCCTCCCTGATGATCAAACTTAGCCAGCCATCCTCCCCCCTAAACTCAGTCACTGACGAATAGTGTTTTTTTTAAAGAAAACCCCCCAACCAGGCCCTTCTATACAGAGTCCCCACTCTGTTATCAAGTAAGAATTTAATTTCAGTTAGACATTTTGGCCAACAGACACAGTCTTCATTTTATGACCACTGCTTCCAGGCTCACCACCACTGTTGGCTTCCTCTATCACTGCCATTATCGATGCTTATCTCCCAGAGAAATGTGGAAGTAGTTGACAGTGCTGGTGGTAGAAGGTGAGTAGGAACAGGCCTCGAGGAGTGATGGCTGCTAAGAAAGAAGTGACTTAGTCCTATGGACCCAAATCTGCTATTTAAACTGAATATATATAATGTACAGATGTACAAAGTACAGAGTAGTGGAAGGCTGAATAGGTAATTGTTGGGTAAAATCTGGTTGAGGGCATTTATCTGAAAATATTCTTTGGCCAAGAGTATGTTCTCTGGTGGGTATAGTGTTGTTTAAGCTGGGTGGTCGGGAAAATGTATATATCTTACAAAAAATATTGGGATGAAAATCAGGTTTGGGGTGAACTTCTTTAATGGGGAGGAGCTGGAGAAATTTTGTTTAACAACAAAATAAAAATGTTGGGATGGATGCTGTATTTGGGGAGAGCACCGGCTGAGTTAGGAGGTCTGGATGGCACCCATGGACTAGGCTGGGGGGAAGGCTGGCTGCATTAAGAGGTCAGAGAAGTTACATTTTTATAAAAATAAATTGTACAAACAGCATGAAAAACTTTTTTCTGAAGGTATAAGACTTTTACAAAATAGCATCCTGATCCTTTCTTTAGTAGTGTTTCCATACATTTGCCCACCACCAAAGTCTAGCTTACAGGTCTCTAGTTTCCTGCTTCCTCCCTATTGTGAAGTGAGACCACATCTGCCCTCCTCCAGTCCCCTGGGACTTTCCCATATCCATTGATAGGTGGAACACGTCCATCAGAGGTGCAGTCAGCTCCTTAAGTTCCCTCAGTGTCCTGGGGTGAACCCTGTCTGGCCCAATTGCCTTATCCACTTTCAGTTGGACACTCTCTACTCCATTAAAGGGCTGGTGTCCACTTCCCTTCATTTAATCCCCATTTCCCATATCTGTGGCCAGTGCCCTGTGCCCTACCCCTTCATTTGCAAATACTGAACAAAAGTACCTTTTCAATATGTCAGCTTTCTTCTGGTCCTCTTCTTCACAGTTCCCTCCTTCCCCATGTAGTCTTATAATCTCTGCCTTGTTCTTTCTCTTTTTGCTTATATATGGCCACCGGGCTGGGCGTGCTACATGTTGCAAACTGCAGCTAAGCTGTGTTTTCTGCTTTCCTTTTTCATTTATTTTGCTCATTTTCCTGTTTACTTTACTAGTTTCCTCCCTTCATTTTAACTTTGTTGCTTAGCTTAGAATTGATTGTTAGGGTTTTTCAGTGAGGGAGTTAGTATTGTGCATTATCGGGATTTTAGATCACTCCTGCAGTGTACACTAGAGACATTTGTCAATCCCGATACCACCCATACAAAAGGGATTTTTTTTGTTTAGTCCCTGTCCCGCTTAACCTGTGCAATATACGCTGAATGAACAGATCTGCCATTCCTTATTGGTTGTTTTGCTGAGCTATCTGAAATTGAGGAGAGGGAGTGTGGAGACTTTCTTGGAGGAGGAAGTATTGTGAAGCCAGAGTGGAGTTTGTAGGAAAATTTCTTCCTTCTTGAGCTGACTGAGACTGCAAACATCTGGGCTACCATTGCACCCGGGCATTTTCCTGCTGGAGCTGGTCTCAAGTCACATTGGCTCTGAGTTGGACATCTGCGGGGTCGGTTGTTAGTGCTGTGGGAGGGTCCAACATTGTCTGGTGACCTGGGTCTGGATCTGCTGCCGCATGGGGCACGGGCTCTGAATCAGCTAGGGAACTGGCTGACGAGCTTGTAGCTCTCCCAGGCCCTCAGGGGGGTTGGCTGGTGGGCTGACATTAGCCAAGGATTGTAGTCGCGGCAGTAGAATATCTCTGGTGGTGGTTTCTGTGGATGGAGTTTTTCGGGACCCTGCTTGCTCATCAACCATCAAACCCTGGACATTTTCTCTGGATCACCATCACGAAGAGGATTTTACTGGGAGGATTCAGCCATAGAGACGGTCAGAACTTTCATTTTATTTTTGGCAAATCTGTAAGTTTCAGGCAGTGAGAGTGCCTACTGAACATTTGGAAGTTTCAGGCAGTGACAGTGCCTGATGAACTTAAGGAATCTCCCGGCAGTGAGAGTGCCGGAGGGGTTCCGAATACACCTTACACAATAATCTTAGGATTCAGTGCATCTTAGTGAGAGGAGGTGCACTTGAAATTCGCTTGTTTATTTGAAGCTGGTTTTAGTCGCCATTTTTACTCAACAACTTGCCTGATTCAGTGCATTCCAGTAAGGAGGAGGTGCACTTTGAAGTTATGGACATTTATTTTGTGAGAGTCAAACTCCTCAAAAGGAATCACCTTCACTAGAGACTTTGGTGACTGACTTTATAGCCTTAGTTTAACTTGCTGTTTGGCAGTTGTTATTAGAGTTTTTAATATATTATAGTTTATTGTGTGTTGGGGGGGTGGGAGTGTAGGGATATTTATCATTTAAGATTGATTTTGTTTTTTGTAGGTGTTTAAACCCCATCCTCTCTGTGTGAGAGAGAGAATGAGCGAGAGAGAGGACGAGTTTTTTGAAGGGGTGGGCTTAATCCTTTTTTTTTTGACTGTCTCTTATTATTTTATTTTTATTTGATCTTCTCCAAGTGAGAGATGATGAGAATTGAACTGCTTGTTTACTGTTTGGGGGTGTGCTTTATTTGTTTATTTTGATAATTGTCAGGAATTTTGGGCTTGGGCGTAGATCTTAAGGCCTTGGTGGTAGTAATATGTGTTGGAGGTCTGCCCCCTCCGATCGTGCGCTGTTCTTCCTCTGAACTTCACGAGCTCCACCTGTTTGTCTCACCCCTTTGCAGTTTCCAACCTATCAGTGCTGTATTGCCAGTCGGGGCGGGATGGGCAGGGGGTTGCAAATGGCAGAGGATGAATAAGCAGAGCTCTCACATTGGGGTTGTTAGGTCCAGGAGATGCCCTGGGGCAAAATGGACTCTGGAACATGGTCCTCCATGTCTGGTTTCCATACCCAAGGGCACCACCATTGGTGGGCAGGTAGCTTGGGCGGCCCTAGAATCCTATTCAAGTCGAGCGGTGTTATACAATGCCAGATACATTAAAAACAAGACTGCAATTATTGCAGATCTTATCAGGACAGCTGATCTGGCTTGCATCACCGAGACCTGGCTGGATGAGAATGCCAGCCCCACTTTGGAGGCTGAGATTCCGGCTGGGTATTCGGTGATACGCCCCTCGAGATTGGACCACGGGGGGGGGGTGGCTGTCTGTTTCGAGGCTGAACTGGGCCTCACAAGTGTACCAGTTGAGGAGGCCAAGTCATCTGAGTGTACTGTAGTAGCAGGTGTAAGCTGTAGGATTGCTCTCGTCTACCATCCACCAGGGGACGCGAAGTGATTGCTTTAGGAAGTAGCAGACTTCATGGTCGACATGGCGTTCGAGTTTCCCAGGCTGATGATCCTGGGTGACTTTAATGTCTGGGTTGACGATGAACTCTTGCAATTTGGACAAGATTTCCTCCAGTCGATGACATCACTGGGCTTCACACAGATTGATACCTCTGCTACTCATAAACACGATCACTCTTTTAACTCGGTTTTCCTCGTGGGGATTGAAGCCTCTAATCTGGGGGGGGAACCGGTCAGATGGTCCGATCACTACACTGTGAGGTTAAGTTTTTGTGCCCCTATTCATAGACCAGCCCCTGTGGAGATGGTCAGATACTGCCCTTTATGGGATGTGAGCCCTGATGGCCTTGCAGTGGTTCTTGACCTATCAGTAATTCCTGAGACAAACGGGAGCCCAAAGGACCTGGTTCAGGCCTATAATAAGGCCATTACTATGGCCCTGGACTCTGTCAGTCCTGTCCATGTTTGTCCTCTCTCCCTTCACCCTCAGTCCCCTTGGTTCGATGGGACCTTGAGGGAGTTTCGGTGACTAGGATGAAGGTTAGAGCGTTGTTGGAGGAAATCTGCCCTGGAGGCCGACCATCTTAGATTGATGAAACATTATCAAGTCTATCAATCAACAATCACCCATAAGAAGGCAGAGTTTTTGTCCGGAGAGATTGCTGCTGCCCAGAACCAACCAGCTCAGCTGTTTTGAACTGTGGACAGGCTGTGTAACCCAGCCTGTCTTCAGTCCCGAAGAGGCTTTTCACAGTCTGAGTGTGATGAGCTCGCTCGTTTCTTTGCAGATAAGGTCTCCGGCATCAGGGTGGAGATACAACTGGCACACTTTAAGGGGGCTGTTAGTGATCGGTGTTGTCACTCTTCCTCACTTTGCCTCGAGTACCTTCAACTGGCTGGAGTCTGGGGATGTTATGCAGATTTGTCCAGGATATGTCCCCTACATGCTGTAGTTTGGATCCGGGCCCAACTTCACTGATTATGGGTTGCTGTGACATCATTGGCCCAGTCCTTGCAGGGATAGTCTGGGGCTCACTTGTGTCGAGTGAGTTCCCTAGCTCCCTGAAGGAGGTGGTGGTGACACCTCTCCTGAAGAAAGCTTCTCTGGACCCAGGCTGCCCTGCTAACTACAGACCGATCTCTAACCTTTCCTTTGTGGGGAAGGTGACTGAGAAGTTTGTGGCGCTACATCTGGAGAACCATTTGACCATCCATGACATCTATGACCCTCTCCAATTCGGTTTTCGTAAGATGCATAGTTCTGAAATTGCGCTGGTTCGGGTGCTCAGCGATCTCTTGATGATGAGAGATCAGAAGCGCTGCTCCATCTTGGTATTTCATGACCTCTCCTAAGATTTTATTTTTTATATTATTTATTTATTAAATTATCTCTGTAACATTTGCAATAAAGTACATTTCATAATATATCTTCAGATCTGGTACACATAGTGTGATCAGCAAGATACATTTTATCTTTCCAGAATCCAAATATGAATACAGATTTTTATTAGTTTCCTATTTCCCCACTCAACAGCTAATACACTATTTATCTTACCTTTACATATATTGCATTTCTGTATTATTCAGGGTATAAATGAGCCATCTATCTGAGAAATATATAAAACCCACTTCCTACATACAATCTCAAATTACTGGTACCTGTCCCTAGAAGTGGCTATTGTTTTCTCTAAATAAAACACCTCCTTCAAAATGTTATGCCATTGCCTCAGTGTAGGTGATGCTTGCCTATGCCAATTTCTCATAATCGTTTTTTGAGCAGCTGCTAGGTAGAGATATAATTGACTTTTCTTAGGGGTATAACATTGTCCTCGAGAATATATAGTAAGACCAATTGTGGAGTAAGCCTAATTTCCCTTTCCGATAAAGCAGCTATACTCCTGCTCGCCTCCTCCCAAAACTGCTGTAGAGTTGGCCATCCCCAGAATATGGCCACTGCATTAGCCTGCTCTTCCCCATATTCCCTCCAGAACCTGGCCGAAGAGTCTGGAAAGTACTTTACTAGTTTATCTGGCATACTAAAAAATTGTGTTTGGCATTTCCAGATAAACTCCTTCCAGTATGGGGCTTGTGAAATTGTCATTGAGTGCTGGATGAGTGCTATCCAGAGCTCATATGAAAAATCCGTCCTCAGTTCCTCATTTCAGGCCCTTAATATACTTGTTGTCGATTCAGTCCAATGCTCCCTTAGTGCTTTATATGTAAGCCAAACCTGATGTGTGGGCACATATCCTATTATTGCACCCATTATCAACTGCATATAGAGAGGGATTGGATCTGGGAGTGTACTCTTCTCCGGGACTTTCTCTGTTAAATATGCCTTTACTTGTAAGTATCTTTAATGGTCCTGATATGGGAGTCGATAATCTGATTGTAGCTTAAAAAAGGGTACCACTCCATGTGCATCTAAGAATTGGTGCACATTGTTACCCTTACAGTGCCATCTTCGGAATGTTAAATCTTAATGTCCCGGGAGAAACTCTTCAGCTAACATAAGTACTTTAAAGTAATAGTAACAGTATTCAAAATTTGAATGGGATCTGATTCCATACCATGAGACCAAGGTATTCTTTGTTCCGAAGGAAAAGTCTCTAAATATAGGCGGGGTGGAAAAGGGGGCAACTAGTATAGAGGAAATATCAAATAAATCATTAATTGTGAACTCTATGGATTTCCATGGTATATGATAATTATTGTTTACCCATTCTAATACTATGCTGCTAGTAACCACCCTATGATATTCTAAAAGATTAGGGACATTGAGAACCCCCAATGCCATAGAAAGTAGCAAAATTGACCACCTGATCCTAGGGCGCTTACCTCCCCAGATAAAGCGAGAAAATATTCTGTTCCAAGTTGTAAAATAAAACTGGGCTTGCATGATAGGTAAAGTTTGAAAAAAATATAAGATTTTTGGGAATAATGTCATTCTAATAGCATCTATCCGATGATAAAAGGACAAATGCATATGAGCCTATGTTCCTAACTTATCTTCTAATTCTTGTGTTAATGGCTTATAATTGAAAAGTTCCAAGTGGGTCAAGTTTTGTGTTAAAGTTACTCCCAAATACCATATCTTATTATAGCACCATCTAAAGGGGAAAGTCTCCTTCAGTACTCTTGAAGGGGAAAAATTTAGGCCCAGTATTTCTGTTTTCTGGACATTCGTGCTGTATCCAGAAATAAACGCAAAACTCTACAAAACTTTCAGCATCTCAGGGATAGAAGTTTCTGGTTCCAGTAATGTAAGTAAAATATTATCTGCATTAAGCGAGATGGTATAAGCCTGACCCCCTATGGGGATCCCCTGGATTCCCTGGTGGTCACGAATCGCTATTCCAAGGGGCTCTATATAAAGGGCAAATAAAAGGGGGGAAAAGGACATCCCTGCCTGGTGCCTCTAGACAAAGATATTGGTGAGGAAAGGTGGCCATTAACTTTAATATAGGCTCGGAGGTTCTTATATATTTGCTGTACCATACCACAAATTTGTCAGGAAATCCAAATGTTTTTAAGCTTTTCCATAAAAATTGCTATCCAACCCTGTCGAATGCCTTGTCAGCATCTAAGTTGATCAAGGTAGCAAGAATTGTTCTCTGATTTACATAATCCATTTAATGAATCATTCTCCTAATATTATTTGCTGTTTGTCTCAAACGTATAAAGCCAGATTGGTCAGGGTTCATAATATGGGGCAGGATTTCCTCTACTCACCAATATCAACATAAATAATTTATAATCCATGTTTAGGATCGAGATCGGTCGGTATGATGCCACATGTCTAGGGTCTCTTCCAGGCTTTAATATAGGGGAGTTCACTATGTAATCCCAGGATGGTGGAGGGGGTCCACCGTCCTGGAGCTCTTTAAATGTTGCCAACAAGGGGGTAGTCAGTTCCTTATGGTATACTTTGTACCATTCAGATGGGAACCCGTCTGGTCCAGGGCACTTTGCTGTCTTGCTCCTTGAGATGGCTATTTGAAGTTCTTCTTGGGAAACAGGTAACAGCAGTTTTTCCATCTGGGTTTGAGAAATTTTGGGGAGGGTATAATCACTTAAGAAACTTTCCATTTCCAGATGGTCTGTAACTCTCAAGGATGTATAAAGCTGGGTGTAAAATTCTTGAAATAGTGCTAGGATGTCCTTAATAGTGATTGCTCTCTGATCCTGAATAACTGAGTTTATTTCAGTTATTGTTAAGGCTACCCTATGCCCTCTAATACGGCGAGCTACATTCCTAGCTCCCTTCTGGCCTCCCTCATACTTGTAAGTCTTAAGGTAAAACAGTGCCTGTTGGACTTTTTCATCCGTTATTTTTGTAATGCCACTTTCACCTGTCGAGTTTTAGTTCTAGCCTTCATGTTTTGTGGGTCCAGAGCTTGTTGTAGAGAATGTAATTCCTGTTGGAGATTCTTATAGGCCAATTCTCTCTGCTTATGTGTATAAGCAGCATGGTCTATGACCACACCTCAAATTACTGCCTTCATTGTGTTCCACATCATGGTGGCTGTACAGTCCCCCATGTCATTTTCCTTCAGGGTCTGTGTGATTTTTCTCACCCAGCTTCTGCTTAAAGGCACCATTTTCTAAGTAAGGCCATGTTCAGATGCCACACTGAGTTTTTCTTCGGGACATTTAAATTCAACTTTAGTAACACGAGGGAGTGGTCTGATTAAAAACTGAGGTATATATCAATGTCCTGTATCATGTCAATATGCTCCTTGGAGAAAAAAAAAATTATCTAATCTGGAATGTGAGTTAAACCGCGATGAATAATAAGTATAGGCCCTTGATGTAGGGAACATATGTCACCAAACATCTAGTAGCCCCAAGGAGGTCTGTTGTGTTTTAAAATATTTTTGGGCTGGAGTTGTCCGATGCTTCATTAGCACTGAAGAATCAAACTGCAGAGATAAGGTCAGGTTAATATCCCCACCTATAATTATGCAACCCTGTTGTAGTTCTATTAGTTTATTAAAGAAAGATTTAAACTTCTGTGAAGAGGGTTGTGGGGGGGGGCATAAATATTCACTAAAGTAGTTTTTTTCCCCATATTAAGTGCCAATCAGAATTATAAAGCAGCCCATAGGATCAGAATAATGTGCTTCTACTTGAAATGGTGTTGTAGAGGGCAACAGAATCGCTGTGCCTTTACATTTTCCCTTGGAATAAGATGAAGAAAATATTCTAAACCTTCCCCCCATGTTAATTTATGATGTTCAGCATTCATTAAATGAGTTTCTTGAAGGAAAATTAAATCCCCATTATGTTTTATAAGATATTGAAACAAACAAGATCTCTTCATGGGGCTATTTAAACCATTTATGTTTAATGATAGTAATTTTATTGGTGTTATAGCCATCATTAATTTTCCATATTTGTTAAAAACTGCCTTTAATAGGTTGCCTCATATTAAGTTTTCTCCTGTTTGATTTATGGCCTGTGACCCAACCTTAAGCCTCTTTGTGTTCCCTTTAGTTAGATTCCAGCTACGGATACTTCACCAACCACTACCTGCACACAGAAAACCTTTTCGGAAGATCTGTATGTCCAGCCTTTGAACCTTAGGAGAGAATATTTTTTCAAAATTAATAAAAACATTCAACTGAACCTCTGAGGTGATTAAATTATTATCACTCCTAAAACTAGAACTATTTGCAATATAGTTTCCTCTCATTATATTATTTATGGATTGATACAGAATCCCAAATTCATCTCCTCTAAGGGGGTGAATCACGACTTCCACAGAAGGGGAGAGCCATAACTGTCTCCATACTTGTGTCCCTCCATAGAATACAGGTGACACTAGAGGAAAACCACATCTGGGCCTCTGCGGGGGTTTAAAGCCCCGTTAATAAAAAAAGAAAATATAGCTTCAGTTGGGAAGCAGAAAAGGTAACTATGCCAAGCAGTTTGCTGCTTAAGGTTAGAAGTCTCCGTAATAGAGTTAAACTTAAACTAAACATGAGCACCGTGTGCCCTCTCATGGTTGGCTAGGAGCTCCCCCTCTTACTTATAACAGTTCTATGCACATTCTATGTCTCCTCCAAATTAAGCTCTTTCACTAGGTCCCCAACTGTCCCAGTATCGTGCCAAGGGGAATCTAGGAAAATCATGCATCCATGCAATACTTTTGCTCTTATTCCAGATATGTATGGGCAATAATTAATCTCAGAAATAATACTCTCTTCACCAGTTAAACTCTCAAAGCAGCCACACTCTAAAATTAAATCCCCATTTAACACACTGGAAAAAGTCTCTCCGCAATGCCATGTTTAATCATGGGGGAGAGGGAGAGGGAGACCCATAACTTTTTCTAGCATCTTAAATTATTTTTATCATAATTTAATGGAACAATTCTCTTTCTGGGGTATTGGAGCAAAAGACAAATATTTAAGTATGTCCTCCATCAAGATCTACTGTAGAAAATCTTTGTTTGTAGATGTGTCCTGATGATTGCTATACTTTAAAAGGTTATTGAACTAAGCGAGTGTAAAACTAACAGCAATAAAAAAAGAACCACCCTTTAGCTCCTGTTAGGAGACTCTTATCTTACTCAGAAATGTCCAAATTGTTTTAAGTCTCATTTAAAATTGGCTGTTGTGGTGTCTCCTCTAAGATTGTCTGGAGAGGAGCTCTCATTCTTCTTTGACGAATCGATCGACTATCCTATGGCCTACACAAATGCTTTAAGTCTTTCCTATAGCTGGACATGTAAATGAGGCTAGTCTAGCTGAGGGTGCTGCCAATTTCAAGCTTGGAGAGTTGTGGGACACACCTCTTTTTGAGATTGTTTGCCATCTGGCTGAACGTTGTTCCAGCTGGGATTGCTGGGCTTCCCAGCGCTTAAATTGTGTGCCATGCTTCGTCAACTCTTCCCTGGCCACATCCACTGTCCCAGACTCTCTTCTACCTGTGGGTAACTGCACCACAAGTCTCGCTAGTAAGGGATAATAAATTTGTATCCTTTTTCTTTTAATGCTGGCAAGATATCTACATAAACCCTCCTTGCTCTCAGAGTCCGTGATGCATAATCGTTGTCAATATATATTCAAGTTTACCCATAGAAAATCTTCTGCCATCTCCAGGCCATTGAAAACACTTTTTCTTTAGTAGCATAACTGAGAAATCTAGCTATTATGGACCTGGGGTGACTATTGGGATTCGTTGGTTTTGGACCCATTGCTTGGTGAGTGCATTCCATATCTAATAGCAGTTCCTCAGGGAGCTCTAATGCAGTTTTCAGGAGCGTTACTGTAAACTCTGTAATGTCTTGGTTTTCTGCCCCCTCAGGGATACAGTACATTTGAATGTTCTCTGCATCTTCTGGTTGAGCTTGCATTTGATTTTGCTGTTCTTAGATTGTCCGTATTATATTTTCTAAGTCATCCACTCTATTTTCAACAACTGTAACTTGTTGTTCTGTGTCGTTGACTCTTTGTTTCAGTAAGGCAACATCTTTTCAGAGCTCCGAGTACATTTCTTTTATTTTGGCTTGAAATGAAAGCAGCTCTTTGTAGATCATGTCGAGCCTTACTTTATTTTTAGGAGTTTTCAGCTTTAGGTTTGCTTTTTCTGTGGTGCCTGTAGAAGCAACTGATTGCTCAGACTCCGAGGTGTTGTCCCCCATGTTGTTTGCTGTGTACATGCTACCCCTCGGAGACATTGTAAGATGGTATGTGCTGAGGTTTCACTGCTATGCTGACAACACCTACCTCTAACTGTCTTTCGCACCCGACCAGGATAGTGCACTTTCTGTATTTAACAACTGCCTTGCTGAAATCCAGCACTGGATGAATTCCAGCTGGCAAAAGTTGAACTCGGGAAAGGCTGAGGTGATGGTTGTGGATCCAGATCACCGGATAAAGGGGTTGGGCGCTGGCCAGCTACTGAGCTTTACTTGCGGGGCTCCCAGCTTCTTGCCTCTGAATGGGTGTGGGACCTGGGGGTGATTCCTGATGATGGGCTGACACTGCGATCTCAGGTGTCGGCAGTAATCAAGTCTTCCTTTTATCACCGGAGGAACATCATCAGGGTCAAGCATCTAGTTCCGTCCGGCAATCTTCCTACACTGATCCACACCTTTGTGATCTTGCGCCTCGATTACTGCAACCTTCTTTACATTAGGGCTGCCAGGGGTTGATATCTGTCACTTGCAGCTGGTGCAGAATGCTGCAGCCCGGTTGTTGATGGGGACCCCATGGATGTGTCATATCACGCTGGTGCTACGTGAACTGTACTGGCTGCCTATTCAGAGATGGATCACCTTCAAGATTGGGCTTCTGACTTATAAAGCCCTACACTGACAGGGTCTGGACTACCTGAAAGAGCTCCTTTCCCCCCTACCGCCCCGGGTATCTGCTCCACTCTGCTGATGATGGGTTGCTAGAGATTCCAAGGGTATCTCTAAAGTCATTGGGGGCCCATGCATTTATGCATGTGGCTCCAGCCCTGTGGAATTCTCTACCCCATCAGCTATGGGAATGCATGACCATGGGGGGTTTCAAGCAGGCCCTGAAAACCCATTTGTGGCACCAAGCCTACCTGAATTGATTTTATTCATATCTTTACTATATTTTTATTGTTTTATCTAATTTGTATGTTAAAGTGCTTGGCAGTTTGAAAGGCGCTCTACAAGAGCCACCAATTCAGGACATCTCCATAGGAAACTCCACTTTAAAGATTTTATGTAGAAACACAGAACATGACAGCAGAAGAAGACTGTGGATCCATCTAGTCTGCCTTAGAATTTCCAAGTCCTGGGATCTAACACTCCTTCTATATTATACCTTTTCCTGATCCTGCAGTTCCCACTTGAACCCTTGATCTATCCCACCCTTGTTTGAAAGCAGCTGTGGTCCTTGCATTTGCCACCTCCACTGGTAGGCCTTTCCAGGGTTCCAACACTCTTTCCAAGAAGTAACACTTATTTATTTATTTATTTATCTATTTATTTATTTTATTTAAATTTTGATGACCGGGTGGACCATCTGAGACAGTCAAGTCCCTTTTCAGGGGTGACCTGAGGAACCAAATGTTCCAAGCCTAAGAAAACAGTACGGATACAGATAATTATGTACTAATATCATTGAACAGTTACATACATTCGTGGACTAAACTAGTCATCCCATTCATTGGGAAACAGTACAAATTACAAACATCAGGTTTCTCGGATCTTTTCTGAAGCTCCCTCCAGGTAACTTCCATTTGTGCCCCCTAGTGGCCGAGCTGGTGACCCTCTGAAAAAGTTCTTTGCTTGGTACCTTATTCATGCCTCTCAAGGACTTAAACATCTCAATCATATTTCCTCTTTCACTTTTTATTTCCAGTGAGGACAAGTTTAGCTCTTCCATGCATTCCTCATACGAGAGTCCTTGGAGGCCCTGTAATGCCTCCCACTTCTGACCTGGAGTTCTTTGCTACTGGACCCCTTTCAAAAGGATAAGCTCCCCTTGATCTAACCTTCTCCACTCCCACAACACACCCCCTTAGATTGTGGGCAGGGCCTCCTGCCCTTGTATGACTTCCAGAAATACTGCTTAATATATAACAGACAAAGAACTGCTTATGTATTTAGTAATCACTGCTCATTACTCAGTTAATAATGTATGCTTATATACCTCATTGTTTTTGTCTGCTATCTGTTGGTTATTTCTCCTGCTATAACCATAAGTTTTTAAATTCGTAATAAAATCTATTAACCAAAAAAAGTGAGGATTCTGGCATGACATCAAAGTAGGTGAAGGTCGTGACAGCGGGGACTAGAGTTCCATCAAGATAACCAGTTTCTAGGGAGGAAAGACAACCCCTTAGTTTAGAAGTCATTCCAGAAAGCATAGACTGCACTTTATTCATGTTTAAAAGCAATTTTTAGGAGTCAGTCGATTATGTATGGACTGTAGGTTCTTGGAAAGATTCTGATTGATAGTTTCAGTATTGCTAGAGCTAGTGTAAAGGATGAAGCCATCTGCATATATAGCACAGAAAAACAGTGCGACATGTGGTTTATTGAGTTTATATGCAGGCCAAACAGAAGAGGACATAGAACGGACCCTTGAGGAACCCCTAATAAAGTCAGGGCAGGTTCTGCGAAGAGATGCAGTGAAGTTTTAATTCACCAGTGAAGTTGGCATGATTTTGTGGAAATTTTCAGATATGAAGCTTTAACCCTCGCCTTTTTAGCAATATGAAGAATACTGGATGGGCACCGGTGCACAACCAGTGTGTTCTGCCACAGACTGGTTCTGATTCCCTCTGACCTCAGAGCAAAGCTCGAGAGGTCCATGGGATTCAGAACCCCTAGGCGACAGTAAATACTGGTTGTGCATGAAGTTGCTCATCATATTTTTTCTAGTGTATAATAATTTGTGATATGAGTTCTTTCACTTTCAGAACAGAACTGACCTGTGCAATCTCTAGAGGTTTCAGAATGTTGTTCTACCACACAAGGGTACAATCAAGCTCTGTGACCTTCAAATTGTGGTACAGTACAACAGCATTTGAAAGGATGGAATTCTATACAGGACAATTCTCTACTATATACTATAAGTTTGTTTTGGGTTTTCTTTAACACATAAACAAATTTTGTCAATCGTATATTTACTTGGGGGCCCTGGTGAGAGCAACATGATTGCATGCATTTTTTCAGAGCTTGGTTCAGACAAACACCAAATCTGCTTCTTCTAGTTTAATTTGTTACCATTGATAGCAAATAGCTGCACAGAAAAGCTTTAAGCAGAGAGAAGTAGAAGTATGAACAGAAATACTGGACCATTCCTTTCCCCACAAAAATACTGGGAAGTTAGCTCTGCAGTGTGTGTGTGGGGGGGGGGTGCTGCAGGTTCTCTGCTCCTAACGAGAGAGGTGATCTCTCCAGCAGTACTGTATCCTGAGCTGTGCACTAAGGCTAAGACTTCTGCAAAGCTAACTTTGGCTTCAATACAAACTTTCCAAGAAGAGTTTCAGACAGACATTAAAAATTATTTTCAGAAAGTCCAAACTTCATTAACATATAGTTCTTCATGATGTGAAAGTATAGAAATAAAAATGGTGACTAATGAGGAGCCAGCTGAGTTAGCCAAAAAGAACATGGAAAAACTGTCAGTGAGGATCCTAACTGTGGAAGGGTCAGTTAACGCTTCCCTCCACAAACAATTAAACTCCATGGCTAAGTTATAAAAAAACTCAAAAATACACTGCTTCTGAGAACTTTAGCTAAAGATGTTGCTAACTAAAATTACCCTGGCGAAATTGCTGCGAAGTCCACAATTTCACCATGCAAAATATTTCACAAAATTCTGCCGTTCTGTGAAATATTTTGCGGGGTGCGAACTTGCAAAATGTCACAGTGAAATGCAAAAGTTTGCCCAAAAATGCCATAATTTTGCCCACAAGCAGCAATTATGGGCATTCTGCAGCTGAAACTTTACCATTTATGGGTGAAATGTTGCAATTTTCGGATCAAATTTTGCATTTTGGGGTGACATTTTACAATTTTTGGGAGACATTTCACAACAGTTGGATGAAAGTTTGCATTTCACACAACAACATTTCTCAGTTTCGCACAACACTACTTTCAGCAAATATTACATAGACACATAGACACTATCGACCTATGGCCCACCCAGTCTGCCCATCTGAGCTTCTAAGTTCACTTTATGTTTTCCTAGAAGTCTGTTGTCTCTTACCCCTGACCACCAGAACTGAGATAAATACTAATATTGAGATAAAATCAGAATCAGAAGTTGGAAAGGTACAAATTTTAGCCCTCGCACCTGAGCAACCAGTTATTTTGGAATCAATATTTGCACCCCAACCAAGACAGAGAAAAACAAGACACTTCACCTGTGAGAGGGGCAAGGTATGTGAGTAGTATTTTTGCTTCTGTAGTGCAGAGGAATAAATTGCTTCTTGCTGAAAGAATGAAAAAGAGTTCTCTCGATGAAGGCACTAAATATCTCCTTTACTCAAATTTCTGCCTCACCCCTCAGCAATGTAGGAAACCTTTCCTTTTTTCATGTTTAGAAATTATACAAGCAAGAATGATGGCTGAATTACAGTCTCCTGCTAACTTGAAAGTTACTTTTCAAAGCAAGAATTATTTCTTTGTTGATGTTAATGTAGAATGAGTGTTCTATGAGAAAAATGTTGCCCTGCCCACAGATCTGAGATCAAACCAGGATGAAAATGAAGCAGCTGGCAACACCCAATATATTCCCATAACTGCTTAATTGTTTCCTCTCGGATGTAGACATTACAATGTATTTTCATGAGTGTCTCCTTGACGTTCCTCCACTTAAATAATTTATTTTTCATAAAGACATTGGCCTGAAAGGATAAGCTTTTGTAACAGTTATTTTTTAAATTGGATGGTTAAAGCTTGGAGAATGAAAAAGTATAAACTAGGGGTTGTAGCAGTTTAGTGAGTCGATACTAGTCCATTCACAGAAAGGGTCCTGAAAGAACTAAAACAGAAGGTGTACAAAGCAGTTGAACCTGACAGGATTCACCCCAGAAATCGAAAAGAACTAAGACGAGAACTAGTGACACCACTTAATGCCCATTTTAACGAATAATGAGTGGATGGTGTCATACCTGAGGACTACAGGAGGGTGGATGTGATTCTCCTTCACAAAAGTAGGAGCAACACAGAGGCAGGAAACTACAGACCTGTTAGTTTGACCTCAGTGGTAGAGAAAATTATGGAATCACTTCTGAAGGAAAGAATTATTGAGTACCTAGAGGCCAGTGGGGCACAGGACCCAAGGCAGCATGGATTCACAGCAGGAAGGTCATGCATCAAACTCTTCTTAAAGCTTGTACCTTCAGAAACATTGCTACAACAGGGACTGAAAAGGACTTTACGCCAGAGGAGAGGCAGGAGTACCCAATCAACAAAATGATGGTACTCGAATCACCAACAAAGTGGTGTATAGATACCTGGATTCAGTCATCCCATGTGCACTTACTTAATCACCCTGTATTTGAACCAGTAGTAAATCTAGAACCTCAAGATTTGCCAGAACTAGACGGTATTCCCTTTAGAACCAGAGTGTATTCCTGTAGAACCAGTAGCTTTTCAGCCTCATAGATCTCAGAGGTCTACTTTTGGTATCCCTCCTGAGAGATACATAATGGATGCCCTTCAAGTTGAACCTTCTTTTTACAGATAGTCCTGATAAGAGTAACTAGAAGACGTGATCACTTAGTTTATTAAATAAGAAAGCTCCTACTGGAAGTTATAGTAACAAATAAGAAAGTTATAGATGTTAGAGTGTTTTTAACTAAAGCAAGATTACATAGAGATTTTAGTGGAACATTAAAGTGTTAAGAAATGTTATAAACGCCTATAGAAGTATTAGTTAAGAAAGGTTTTTAAAGAGCGTTAAGAGGGAATACATGGGGACAAGTATTTTTAGGCGGGCCTGCATCTGTAGTGCCCCAAAGTATGGGGGCACCACAGAAATAGGGGGTAATTAAATAAATCAAGAGCCTCGGGTCCACATTGTGTTGTAGGCATTGTGGGGCAGTAATGGGGTAGTGCACTGGGACCCCATTTACCAGTATCCCACCCCCTCGAATCACCAGACTGCACAGCAATTTGAAAAAAAAAGAAAAGAAAAGTTTTTTTTGTTGTGCTCTGCTGCTGCCTGCTCAGCTCCATTTCAACCCCCTCCCGAGCAGGCAGCAAGCTGTAGAATCTGTGCCCACATGGCAGGACTGCTGGCATTGTCCCACATGTGGCACTTAAGGCTGGGGCAGCAGGATTTTTAAAAATAAACAGAGCATGGCCTGCCATTCAGTGTGAGCTTGGGGTTCCAGAGTCCAAATCCCAAGTGCAGCGCTTTTGATTAGAAACCCCAACGGTTTCTGAAGTTAGTTTTGGCTGGCTGTGGAAAGGAGAGGTCCTAAAGAGTGCAACGGGGACCTGGGGCTTATCTTTGGTCCTATCAATTGTGTTTGGGTGCCTCTCCACTGGACAGTGATGACTCCATGGTGCCTGCAGTTGTCCGGTCGAGTTGGTGTGGGCTTTGTTTAGCCCTATTTTTTATTTTACTGTGCCCCATGATGTGTTTGGTTGGTCCCTCATTGGCAGCACTGAAGAGTCGCATCGCAGAGAAAGAAAAATTGTCAGCCCTCTAGAGGCCCCCTGCCATCCACTGCTCTGCCTGCTGTCCCTGTGACGGTTCCCTCCCAATGTCAGAGAACCTCCCTCCTCCTGACTGAAGCTCCTTCAGGCCAGACTGGGGTGGTAAGTCGGCAGCAGCACGAAAAAGAGTGATGACCACCTGAACATTTAAAATAAAAAGTTTAAAAGTATTTATTTTACTGTTTTAGCACTCAGAGCACTATCGGAGGACTGGGTGGGAGGGCCAGGCCAAATCCAAATATTTAAATTTTCTCGGTGCGGCAATGCCCATGGAAAGGGGCCTTGCATTAAGGCTCATAGGGAAATTAAATATATAGTTATAAGGGGTGGAGTAGAGGTGGGTCAGGCAGGAGGAGTGACAGATAGGCCTTGCTCTTGGCTTGAGATATTTAAAGGGGCAGCACAGGCCCTAGATTTAAAGGGGCCCAGCAGGGTAGGCTCAGATATTTAAAAGAGCATGCCAGTGGATTAAGGGGCAATCATAGGCTCAGAAAGCCAGGCCCAGGTTCTGAGGGGCAGCACAAGCTTAGACTGTTTAAAGGGGCTAGCCACAGAAGGGGCCAGTAGAAACACCCTACAGTAATTTCAGAGGGGCTCAACAAAGCAAGGTGAGAGGGTACTGTTAGGTAGGTGCCCTATAGCTTCCCTTGCCACACCCTAGTCCCAGACACCAAGTGGGGTTTCATTCAGCCCAGGATTGTATTAAGTGTTCCTGGGGATCCCTGGTCTTTTGTCTGCATATTGGGATAGCAACTGTGGTTGCACCTGTGGGGAAGGGGGTTTTAAAATATTCCTCACCTTCGGACTGCTCCATAGGGACAGCCTATGCAGGAGTTGGCTAGCAGCTCCTTAAACAGAGCTAGTACCATTCCTGGCAATAGGGCAATTGATTATACAGTGGGCAACGAATCTGCAAATGTTTGTGCTGTTTATTAACTTTCAATTCATTGAACTGTTTACTGCATACAAGCCTCTGAATTTTGTTACCAATTAAACAGTACCGAAACTGTTTTATTGCTGTCTGATTGTCTGCACTCCATTAAGGCCGACTGCCCCAGCAATGAACAATTGCCCCAGCAACAAACAAATTGCCCCATATTCTGGTTATTTGTCCCAGTTCCTGGCAAATTGCCTCAGCAATGTACAGTTGCCCTGGATTCAGATTATTTGACCCTGTTCCTGGCAAATTGCCCCAACAATGTACAATTGCCCTGGATTTTGGTTATTTTCCCCTGTTCCTGGCAAATTGCCCCAGAAATGAACAATTGCCCCAGATTCTGATTATTCACCACTGTTCCTGGCAAATTGCACCAGAAACAAACAATTACCTTGGTGCAGTTTGAAAGTGTATCTGCCAGTTTTTCTGTTGCCAGCTTATGTGTATATACTCAGTCTTCTGCCTCAACACTCCTGGTGGTGTTGTCCACAGCCAATTCTTCACCAAAGCAGCCTCCAGCCAGTGAAGAAACCTTACAGCAACACCCCTCCCTGCTGTTCACCATTGGTCAAAAATGGTCTAACCCTGTGTGACTCGTGATCGCCCGCTTCTGAATGGCTTGGTCAGCCAGGAAGTGGAATGTCCTGGAAGAAACCTTGTCTGTCTACACCAGTTGTTTGCCAGTAGTTGAGTCTGATGTGGCCAGTGTGTACCCGTGTCCACCAGTTTGTTGTTTTCTTGTTCTGAACACTGCAGGATTTTAATCTTCACCCTGCGTCTTGCTCTTCCTGCTTGTCTCATCCTGCTTGCACCATCCTGTCTTCGGGGATCCAACTTGTTCTTGGTGATCCTCCAGTGGATCCTCTGCCAAAGAAGCTTCAATGTCTGTTCATCCTTGGCAGCCCTGGTTGAGGGTTTGTGCCAGCAGATCTTTCTCCTTGGCCATCCTTGCAAGTAGATTCAATGCCAAGACCTTGTTTCTTCATCCTTGGCAGCCCTGGTCGAGGGTTTGTGCAGGGGAAACTTCAGCAAGTCCTTGTTTCTTCATCCTTGGCAGCCCTGCTGAGGGTTTGTCCCAGGGAAAATTTTAGCAGATTTCAGTTCTCTTGTGTGAAAATTATTCCAGCAACCTCAGAGAGTGGGTTGGCTGAAGAACCAGAGCCTGTTTAAAAATCTCTCATATCCCCCTAACCTCTCCTAGGTTTTCACTAAGATGTTAGCTTGGTACCAAGTTGGAACCCTATTTTCCCTTTTGCCCTGTTGCTTTCTTCTTTCATCAGCTTTGTGCACGAAGACATCAGAAAAAGTTTGACTTCGTTATCATCAGTAGACTTTTAGAGGTGGTCATTCCACTCAGCCCCTCAGGGTCTGCAACTGTTTCATTCTCCTAATAGAGTAATAGTTATTTACTGCAGTGATTGTTTTTACTATCATTCTAGAGTAATAGTGATTTACTACGGAACCCCTTTCCTGGGTCTGTAGCTGCTCTGGAATTGTTCACCAAACTGCTTATTGCATATATAATATAGAACTTGACAAATAGTGGCTTTAGGCTGAGTTGCACCTCTTAGGGTCATTGTGGAAAGGTTACATACTGTTTATGTTTGGTTTCTGGTTCCCCTCTTCCCTTGTGACCAAATCTATCATTCCCTGTTGTATGAATAAAGCCCATAGGGCATCAAACTTATAGACTGTCTCTTGCCGCTCCTTACCAGGTGCTTTCATCCACCTACCCACCCCATTCAAACCACAGCATTGTCTCGCCATTACACCTGCTTGAGGCGACGCTGGTGGTGTGACTGAGAAAAGAGCGACCTTCGAGCACTCAGTCAGTTCACCACATCACTTTAAGTAACTTAAATAAATAGATGGAATTTTCTGATGTGAAATAGATCTGCCCCTGATGAAGACCCACTTGAGGCTGAAGTGCTGGGGCTGAGGGTTCAAGCCAGTGAGCTTCCACTTTGCCACAGTAAATTCAACTATATTTGATTTCTGCCTTATTTGTTTCATTTTAGTGGTCTGTGAGTGCATAGCCTTTCTTTTCAGTTCACTGTTGTTTGGACTAGCCACCCTGCTATGCACCCCCTGAACTCCTGTGTGCAACTTTTTTCTATTTCATTGGTATGGCTACCAACCTGCATTACTTCCCTGGAAGGGGCCTTCCACAGCCCAGGATACTTCATGTCTAGGGGAATAGATTATCTACTCACCAGGTTCAGAAATGGACTCAGGTTGCTGCGGGTTGAACAGGAAGGGAAAGGACATTTGACCGCTCTCCTCTGCCAGGCAGGAAAGACTGGCTGCATCATTCCTATACTGCCACCATGTGGAGGCATGAAGGGCCAGCAACTTGTAGTGGAATGGTGGGCAGTAGGTGTCATAATGTATGCACCTCGATGGACAAGCATGCCTAGCACCATTGCACCCTGCTGATCAGTGGAGGGACTAGAAAACAGAAAATAGGGAGGAGGCGTATGATGCCTAGCTTGCCTGCCACTCCTCACTCCACCACTCAAGACCTCCACCAAACATCTGGAAATGTGTCTCCAGGTTGAATACCTACACTGTGGAAATTGACAGTTGGGTAATCCAATTACTGTTTAAGTTGTCATAAAGGTCATAAAAGTTGTATTTCACACCCAGTAGGTGCACTTGATGAAGACCAGGCACAGTTCAGTGTGTTGTAACTGTGAAACTACAACTGGCACTAAACTGCATAGGTCTTTTTCATGTCCGCAGGTACTCACCTACAGAGAAGAGTTGATAGGCATTGTAATTAAAGTAACCGGTCAATGGATCCCATGCCAACCACCGATTTGCAAGCTGGGAGATGCTAGCCTTCATAAAGATGTCGCTGATCAGATAATCTAATGGCATTGAATTGCTATGGTAATAGCCAAATGACTGATTGCCAGCTGTTGAAAGGCCACACTATAATAATGCACAGTGCATGGCTGTATGTCTGGCTTATATTTCAAAACTGGACAAGCTTACCAGTGTGCGTCAGAAAAGGACCAAATTCCTCCAGTTGGTTTGCCCAAATTCTGGGAAATTACGAAACTTGACTAAAGAAGGGGGCATACAGTTCATAGCCTGGCTTTGGGTACATAGGGGAGGACCAGAGTTGAACCATGACCATTGTCACATTGTGCGTGCAGTTATTTACTCCCACCTGGTCATGGTATGTCAAGTAAGAAATACCCAAAGACAGCTGCTGAGTCAGGACTGTTGCCAAATGTTTGGCATCACTGTTGATTAGTGATATTGGATGAAACTGCCAGCAACAACTACATTGCCTACCTTTCTTGGGAATTAAGGTGTAATAAATGCATGTGGAATGATTTTGGCAAAGAACCTTTGTCTCAAGCCTAACTAAATTTCAGAATGAGGAAAATGGGGAGAAGACTACAAAATCTAGAATGAATTTCTGCAGTGAAACCATCCAAACCCAGAAGATTAGAATGAGAAGGGGAAACGGAAGGCATCCTACATGTATTCCACTTAAATGAGAGCATTAAGAGTGTCACAGTTGCAAGTGGCCTACTATTCATGTTTTGAAACACTCTGAGTTGTATTCTAAATTAACAGTTGTTTTTCTAACACTTCAGAAGTTTTTGTATATGGTTGAGTAGTAGACTGTTCAATACCCACCAGTAATCTGCAGAGAGCTGGCAGCAGGGTGAGAAACTGTGGTCTTGCTTTTGGCATGGCCAGTCACAGCTGTGCTGTCACGGCTTGCGTAGGGCGCTGTCGTGCCTCCAACCAGATAAGAGTCCAGTATGTCAGCAGAGGCTAAATAGATGTACAGCATATGGAGTGGACACAGAGGGTATGTATTTATTTATTTAGTTTTTATTGACCAGGAAAGGAGGACTAGACAATTCTGCTTGTTTTCAGCCTGATCCCGGGGGAGGGGGATACCACTATCTCTACTTAGAACCAACCACAATATGTGACCTACAGTAGAAAAGCTTGCTGCTCATTCACAGCACAATCAGGCACACACAGCATGGCAGGCAGTAGATTTCTTATCTGTTACTGACAAGAGGACAAACAAAACGTGCAGCACTCATTCTTTGTATGTAATACACCTGACATAACTCCCACCCTCAATGCCTTCCCAATGACAAAAGGTCACCACCTCCTCCTCTGCTGTACTGTATTACTATAGGAACTGGTCAGCTACACATACCATCCCTAATATAGCCCTCCATGATGACCAAACTAAGCCAGCCATCCTCCCCCCCCTAAACTCAGTCACTGACGATTAGTGTTTTTTTTAAAGAAACCCCACCAACCAGGCCCTTCTATACAGAGTCCCCACTCTGTTATCAAGTAAGAATTTAATTTCAGTTAGACATTTTGGCCAACAGACACAGTCTTCTCTTCATGACCTCTGCTTCCAGGCTCACCACCACTGCTGGCTTCCTTCATCACTGCACTGTCGATGCTTATCTTCCAGAGAAATGTGGAAGTAGTTGACAGTGCTGGTGGTGGAAGGTGAGTGGGAACATGCCTCGAGGAGTGATGGCTGCTATGAAAGAAGTGACTTAGTCCTATGGACCCAAATCTGCTATTTAAACTGAATATATACAATGTACAGATGTACAAAGTACAAAGTAGAGGAAGGCTGAATAGGTAAGTGTTGGGTAAAATCTGGTTGAGGGCATTTATCTGAAAATATTCTTTGGCCAGGAGTATGTTCTCTGGTGGGTATAGTGTTGTTTAAGCTGGGTGGTCGGGAAAATGTATATATCTTACAAAAAATATTGGGATGAAAATCAGGTTTGGGGTGAAGTGCTTTAGTGGGGAGGAGCTGGAGAAATTTTGTTAACAACAAAATAAAAATGTTGGGATGGATGCTGTATTTGGGGAGAGCGCCGGCTGAGTTAGGAGGTCTGGATGGCACCCATGGATTAGGCTAAGGGGAAGGCTGGCTGCGTTAAGAGGTCAGAGAAGTTACATTTTTATAAAAATAAAATGTACAAACAGCATGAAAACCTTCTTTCTGAAGGTATAAGACTTTTACAAAAAAGCATCCCTGATCCTTTCTTTTAGTAGTGTTTCCATACATTTGCCCACCACCAAAGTCAAGCTTACAGGTCTGTAGTTTCCTGCTTCCTCCCTATTGTGAATTGAGACCACAACCGCCCTTCTCCAGTCCCCTGGGATTTTCACGTATCCAGTGACAGGTGGAACACATCCATCAGAGGTGCAGTCAGCTCCTTAAGTTCCCTCAGTGTCCTGGGGTGAACCCTGTCTGTCTCAATTGCCTTATCCCCTTCCAGAACAGCAAAGGCCAAAACCGAGGAAAAGATAGACAACTCAGTTAAGAAGGGGGATAAAACCTTTTTATAGGTACATCAGGGAGCGAAGGAAGACCAAGGGAGGGATAGTGAGGCTTAATAAAGGGGAGGGAGGGCACAGGGTGACTGTGAAAAGGTAGAGATACTAAACAAATATTTTTGCTCAGTATTTACAAATGAAGAGGGGGAGGTACCTAAAACAAACAGTAGAAACACTCTGGATACAGAAGTTGATACTAGCCCATTTACAGAAGAAAGGGTTCTGAAAGAACTCTTAAAACTGAAGGTGGACAAAGCAATGGGACCTGAAGGGAATTATCCCAGAATTCTAAAAGAACTAAGGGTAGAACTAGTGACACCACTGACTACCCTCTTTAACAAATCATGGAGGATGGGGTGGTACCCGAGGACTGGAGGAGGGCAGATGTGATTCCCCTTCACAAAAGTGGGAGCAAGGCAGAAGCAGGGAACTACAGACCTGTTAGTTTAACCTCAGTGATAGGGAAAATGATGGAAGCACTTCTGAAGGAAAGAATTGTCAAGTATCAAGAGGCCAGAGGGGCACAGGACCCAAGGCAGCATGGATTCACAGCGGGAAGGTCATGCCAGACGAATCTGATAGATTTCTTTGACTGGGTGACCAAAGTAGTAGATCAGGGAGGGGCTGTGGACATGGCCTACCTACACTTTAGCAAGGCATTTGACACAGTCCCTCACAAAAGATTAATATACAAGTTAGCCAGCCTAGGAGTGGGTCCCAAGATGACAGCCTGGGTAAAGAACTGTCTGGAGAATAGGGCACAGACAGTAATAGTAAATGGAGTCCACTCTGAAGAGAGGGGGGTTACCAGTGGGGTACCGCAGGGTTTGGTATTAGGACCGGTCCTCTTCAATGTCTTTATAAGCGTCATTGCAGAGGGACTGGAAGGAAAAGTATGTCTCTTTGCAGATGACACAAAATTCTGCAACAGAGTTGATGCACAAGGTGGGGTGGAAAGGATGAAAAGGGACTGGGCAAGGTTAGAAGAATGGTCAAATGTATGGCACCTTAGATTCAGTACTAAGAAGTGCAAGGTAATGCACCTGGGAAACAAAAACCCTGGGGAAGAGTATACAATGGGTGGTGAGATACTAACAACAACAAAAATGGAAAGGGACCTGGGGGAAGTCATATCGGATGACCTAAAGGTGGGCAAGCAATGTGAGAGGGCAGTAAGGAGGGTTGGGGGGATACTGGGATGCATAGGGAGAGGCATCACCAGTAGAAAACAGGAAGTTATTATCCCTCTGTATAGATAGCTTATGAGACCCCATCTGGAGTACTGCATGCAGTTCTGGAGACCCAATCTCTGCTAAGACATAGACAGGATGGAAGCTGTCCAGAGGAGGGCAACTAAAATGGGCAGGGTCTGCACGAAGACATATGAAGAGAGACTTAAGGAGCTTAATATGTATAGCCTCGAGGAAAGGAGGGAGAGGGGGAGATGATAGAAACTTTCAAGTACCTCAAGGGAATCAACAAAGTCCAAGAGGGTAGCATCTTTCAAAAAAAGAGGTGTGCAAGAACAAGGGGCACAATTTGAAGATGGAGGGCGGCTCAGAGGTAATTTAAGGAAGTATTTTTTCACAGAGAGGGTTGTGGATGCATGGAACGGCCTTCTGGAGGAGGTTGTGGAGTCAAAAACAGTAGTGGAATTCAAGCATGCATGGGACAGCCATAAGGCAATTCTGGGGGGGGGGGTAGAAAGAAGTAGGCTGCTGGTTAACTAGGATCTGCAGCTTATCCATTAGGTAGGGAAATGGGCAGACTGGGTGGGCCAAGCGGTCCTTATCTGCCGTCAAATTCTATGTTTCTATATTTCTATGTTTCAGTTGGACTCTCTACTCCATAAAAGGGCTGGTGTCCACTTCCCTTCATTTAATGCCCTTTTCCCATATCTGTGGCCAGTGCCCTGTGCCCTACCCCTTCCTTTGCAAATACTGAACAAAAGTACCTTTTCAGTATGTCAGCTTTCTTCTGGTCCTCTTCTTCACAGTTCCCTCCCTCCTTCCCCATGTAGTCTTATAATCTCTGCCTTGTTCTTTCTCTTTTTGCTTATATATGGCCACAGGGCTGGGCGTGTTGCATGTTGCATACTGCAGCTAATCTGTTTTCTGCTTTCCTTGTTCATTTATTTTGCTCATTTTCTCGTTTACTTCGCTAGTTTTCTCCCTTCATTTTAACTTTGTTGCCTAGCTTAGAATTGATTGTTAGGGTTTTTCAGTGAGGGAGTTAGTATTGTGCATTATCAGGATTTTAGATCACCCCTGCTGTGTACACTAGAGACGTTTGTCAATCCCGATACCACCCAGACAAAATGGATTTTTTCTGTTTAGTCCCTGCCCCACTTAACCTGTGCAATATACGCTGAATGAACAGATCTGCCATTCCTTATTGGTTGTTTTGCTGAGCTATCCGAAGTTGAGGAGAGGGAGTGTAGAGACTTTCTTGGAGGAGGAAGTATTGTGAAGCCAGAGTGGAGTTCGTTGCAAGATTTCTCCCTTCTTGAGCTGACCGAGACTGTAAACATCTGGGCTACCATTGCGCCCCGGCGTTTTCTTGTTGGAGCTGGTCTTGAGGCACATTGGCTCTGAGTTGGACATCTGCGGGGTCGGTTGTTGGTGCTGTGGGAGGGCCCAACATTGTCTGGTGACCTGGGTCTGGATCTGCTGCCGCATGGGGTATGGGCCCTGTATCAGCTAGGGAACCAGCTGATGAGCTTGTAGCTCTCCCAGGCCCTCAGGGGGTCGGCTGGTGGGCTGACATTAGCCGATGATCGTAGACACGGCAGTAGAATATCTCTGGTGGTGGTCTCTGTGGATGGAGTATTTGGGGCTCCTGCTTGTTCATCAAGCATCAGACCCTGGACATTTTCTCTGGATCACCATCTTGATGAGGATTTTACTGTGAGGATTGAGCCATAGAGACAGTCAGATCTTTCATTTTATTTTTGGCGAATCTGTATGTTTCAGGCAGTGAGAGTGCCTGATGAACATTTGGAAGTTTCAGGCAGTGAGAGTGCCTTATGAACTTAAGGAATCTCCAGGCAGTGAGAGTGCCGGAGGGGGTCCGAATACACCTTACACAATAATCTTAGGATTCAGTGTATCTTAGTGAGAGGAGGTGCACTTGAAATTCGCTTGTTTATTTGAAGCTGGTTTTAGTCGCCATTTTTACTCAACAACTTGCCTGATTCAGTGCATTCCAGTAAGGAGGAGGTGCACTTTGAAGTTATGGACATTTATTTTGTGAGAGTCAAACTCCTCAAAAGGAATCACCTTCACTAGAGACTTTGGTGACTGGTTTTATAGCCTTAGTTTAAGTTGCTGTTAGGCAGCTGTTATTAGAGTTTTTAATATATTATAGTTATTGTGTGTTGGGGGGTGGGAGTGTAGGGATATTTATTTATTTATTTATTTATTTGGATTTTGATAACCGGGTAAGCCCACTGAGAACAGAGGTCCCTTTATTCAGGAGTGACCCAGAATTACTTACAGAAAGAGACATGAAGAAAACAGCTATTCTTTTTTACAGTAGTTACATATGTTGCTCAAGTAGACATTAGCGACAGTAGACAGGGGAAAAGTAGGGATTCACAATACAGGTTCAAGCATTATTTACACTAGTTACATTAGATACACATGTGTAGAGTTAGAGACCAGTATACAGGCTACATCAAGGTTTAGGAGATAGATCCAGTAATGAAAGGACTTTTAAGGCGGTGCAGCAGAACAGAGGCCTGGGCTAGGGAGCTAACGGTTACAGCCACAGAGACTGAGATTAAGAAGTTATAGTTTGAGTCCAGACTTGAATTGGGTAAGGGTGGTAGAGACAGTCAGGCTAGGTGGTAGAGAGTTTCATAGGTGGGAGGCAGCAAATTTAAAGGAGCATTTGCCTTGGTTGGAGCGGATCTTTGGGATGTTGAGGGGATGACTTGCAGATGATCGCAGGGTTCAGATTTGTTCTTTGGGGGACAGTAGTCCTCTAAGATGGGGAGGGGAACCAAGGGTAGTGAACTTGAAGGCAAGGCAAGTGGCAGGGTAAGCTAGTTTGTGCTGAAGTGCGGGCCAGTTTAGTTCCTTAAGTGCATCACTATGACTCCTAGGAGAGGAGCTTGTGGCAAAATGAGCCACACGGTTATAGAGGACGGAAAGTTTGTTGAATTCCGTCTCTCGGAGGAACTGCAGTAAAGGAGCTCCATACAGTATGGAGGGGAGGAGGTTGCAGCTGGCAATTGCCTGGTGTGCAACCGAGGATAGGGAATTCTCAAGACGGTATAGGAGGCCAAATTTTTGGTGGGTGGACCTGGTTATGGAGTTGATATGGGGTCGGTAGGTCATCTCTTGGTCGAGATGGATCCTGAGGTATTTGAAGCTGACCAAGACCTCGACTCTTTTTCCTTGGTTTGTGCAGATCTGGAGCAGCTGACTCCTGTCAGAGCCCAGCCGTCTTGACCCAAACAGAATGGCTTTAGTTTTTTCCTCATTGAGTTTAAGGGAGTTTGCGGAGAACCAGGCCTCAAGTATTGAGAGACTATTCTGCAGTTTCATGGCGATGACACTAGGTTGGTGATCACTACAATATATGATGGTGTTGTCCACGTACAAATGAGTTTGCTGAGGGGGCAGTTTCCCTCACTGTTATTGAGGAAGAGTGAAAAGAGCAGGGGGCCCAGGATTGAGCTCTGGGGCACCCCTGTGGTAATGGATCTGGGGACAGACTGGGCACCCTTCCAGCAGACTTTTTGGGTACGGTCACTCAGATAGCTCCTGAACCAGGAGAGTGAGTGGAGATACAGTCCTAAGTGCAGGAGTTTTGATAAGAGGAGGTTATGACTGACCAAGTCAAAGGCCATGGACAGGTCAATGAAGAGGGCACCCGTTGGGGAGCCTTGGTCCATAGAGGCAAGGATGTCCTCAGTGAGCCAGATGAGGTCAGTATCGGTACCATGGCCCTTTCTAAAACCATGCTGCACATCAGCCATGAGAAAGTGCTACTCAAGGTAGTCTTGAAACAAGCTTGAGACTAGTCTTTCCTAGATTTTCCCAAGGGGACTAAGTAGGGAGATTGGTCTATAGTTTCCCAATTTGTCTCTGGACCCACTTTTGTAGACAGAGACAACAGTCGCAACTTTCCATATGTAACCCCCTTGTTACCCGGGGTTAGTAGAATCCCAGTAAGACCTAGTGGTAGGCAGGGAAGGCAGCTTGTGAAACTCCAGTTAAATGGGTTTCACACTGTCTCACTCTGTTCTCAGTCTCAGCTGAGACTGAGGGATGACATCACCAATAGAACTGTCGCAGCTGCATGAGCCACAATGGAATCTGCAGCAAGGGAGTTGGAATAGAATGTTGGGAGGTTTGAACAGTAGTCTGTGGTCAGTTGGAATTGGGAGCTTGCTGTGAAAGCAGCTCAGTAGCTCAGTGTAGGCTCTTGGAGCCTCAGCCCTGACAGAGGGCAACTTTTAGGTAAAAAGGGTGTGTGTCTCCACCAAAAGAGAGACACAGAAGATAATTAAAGTGGTGGAGACTGCTGTTTTCGGGTCGCAGTGCCCCTTCCCTCTGGGGATGGGGGCAGGAAAGGGTTTCCTGCAAATTCCTGGGGCAACCCCCTAGTTCTGCTATTAAGGGAGAAGCTGCCTATTTGTTCCAGAGTTTTTTTCTTGGGGAACAAGAAGACTTGTGAGTCACCTGTGGGGCACCTGCAACCTAAGGGTGAGTGTCTGCTCTTCCTGAAAGGGCCTATGTTTTACACCCTGGGACTTGTGTAACAATGTGGGGATTGAACTACTGAGATAGTGGGAGGCCTAGAGTAATAGGCTTAGCCAACAAGTAAAAGTAGGTTCAAGTCCAGTGCTTATTGGGATCAAAATGATATGTAGAGGAGATGTGACATACGCTACCCAGGAATCTACATTTGCAAGTTTTCAGTAAAGGAATTGTTTAGTTTCCAGAGAAATGGCCGGGTATGGGCTGTGGGAGCTGGAGGTGGGAGACCCCCCATCTTTAGTGACCAGGTCCACCTCTACGGATTTGCTCTGTGTATTTCTACTTTGCCTCAGGCACTTGGCCAGTGATGAGGGAAGTACCCAGACATGGGAGTGGAAGGAAAATTCTCTCTAGGAGTCGAAGGCTCTAGTGTGGTTTGGGGAGCCACAACAGGATAATTGGTTCATTTCCAAAAATGGACCATGGATCAAGTGGCCGGCGGGGGAGCTGGGCCAATGGGGAAAACCCAAGTAGTGTACAAGTCCGGGCTGTGTGCCTGGTGGGTTCAGAGCCTGAGGGCTGGAAATAGTAAAGAAATATTCTGTTGTCTCTAATCTGCATTACCAGGATTGTAGCCCCATGGGGGTCCATCTATGCTTTGTTTTCTTCAACTTGGATGTGAATAAAAGCCACACTGTAGAATCCCATTCCTGGTTCTGGACATTACAGTTATTGTTCCCTGTGTTCGGATTTACTTGGGTGCCCCTGTGCAGAGTAGCCAAACCTAGGTCCCCTATGCCGAGTAACCTCATCCTCCCCGAACCCAGTCCCCACCAGGTACTGCTGTCAGCTTCAACAGCATGCCACCTGTCATTTTGCTAAAAAGGCAGGGGTGAGGGGTTACACATATTTTTGGGACAATACCTTCCTGGAGCAATCTATTTATAAGAAGGGTAACAGGACGTGTGATAGCCGGTGCAGCAGCCCTCAGTAGGCGAGGTTCAAGTCGGTCATGGCCTAGCGAGGAGGAGGGGTTAATTTTGTGTAGGTGAGGTAGTACCTCAGACTGATTGACTAGTTTTAAATGCAGTTGAGGCCGGGGGTTTACCCAAGTATCTCCAGAGAGGAGGGTAGGCCTAGAGAGGACAGGGAAGGGAGTACCACTTGAGTTAGTGAAGGAGGCATTGAAGGCCTCAGCAACTACTGATGGGACATTGATCAGTGAGTCCCCAACCAGGATGGAGTCCGTTTGACTATTTAAGGAGCCTTTGAAGAGTATGTTAATGTGGCCTCAGAATTTTTTAGGATCGTGTAGATGTTTAGTCTGGAGGTCATTTAAGTATAGATATTTGGCCTGTTTCGAGTCTTTTTTACACTGGTTTCGCAGCTCTCTATATTTTTCCCAGTCAGATTGGTTGCCAGAGGATTTGTAGTTGCCCCATGCTCTGTCCCGGAGGAGCATGGAATGCTTGAGGCACAGGCTCAACCATTTATGGCATTTTCCCTTTACCCTGAGCTTTTTTAAAGGTGCATGCTTGTTTGAGGCCGACAAGAAGGCTTGAATGAAATATTCAAGAGCCCCATCAAGTGAGAGGAAAGACATAATAGGGGCCCAGTCAATGTTCCACAAATCAAAGCAGATGTCATCTGGTGCAAACCTACTGTTGTTCCTCGCTTCAATGACCTTAGGGGTAACTTTTGGGAACTTGTTGGACCAAACGCAGAAAACAGGCGAGTGATCACTAGGAGTCCGCCATAATCCCTGCCAACAGTATACGGCCTGGGCAGGGTTAGGATCTAGTCAATGATGGTTCCCAGATTGTGTTGTGTAAGGTCAATGACCTGTGTATATATGAGAGCTAGTAGAGGTGTTTTGCTGAGGATGAGCAGAAGGCCAGTGAGTTGAAATCCTCAAGGAGTATGGTCTCCCAAGGCATGGCCTCAAGGAGGTTTATTAGGATTGCAGTGAGGAGGCATGAGATTGAGGGGAAGGTAGACCCCCCCTAAGGTAAGGGGTTTGGTGTTTCCAAGAAGTATTTTTATGAACAGCAATTCAGCTAGGGAATCACTATGAGAGTGGAAGTCCAACTCCAAAGCTTGAAGGTCAGTGCTAACGTAGATAATAACCGCTCCTCCCTTTTCCCTACCCTGTCTTTTCTAAAGGTAAGGTAGCCCACTAGTTCCACTTCGTGGGGGAGGATCTATGGTTTGAGCCAGGTTTCAGTCAGAGCTAGAACGTCAGGCTTATAGAGTGACACCCATGCCTCCAGGTCATAGAATTTGTGCCTTAGACTGCCCATGTTCATGTGAGCAAGTTTGATCCCTTTAGAGTCTGCCCACAAGGGGCATGAGAGGTTGTTGAGAGTGAGATTTGGGGAGAAAGGACCAGGATTAGGCTCAATATCCCCCCCCAGGGCAAGAAGGGTCCTACCTAAATGACCAGGTGGTGAGTAAGGGGGGGGAGGTCAGTCCCCCATCACTCCTCTTAGGAGGAGAAACCTGGACGCCATCTTGTGCATCTGGCAAGGGTCCAGGCGGGTGTAAGATTAAGAGACCCATATGGAAAGGACATTATGACCTTGTAAGCAGGTAGGAGTTGTCTTAGGAAAGGAGCGCAGATTCAAGCTGATACCAGCGTATAGCTTGGGGCAGAAATTATCTATATGTTGTTTTTGCCAAGAATTCTAAGTAGAGTATTTGGCAGTGACTGAAATTATATGGGAGGAGAGGTTTCCCTTTAGGAGTTAAGACAGCACCAAAGCAACCAGGGGAGACCTCTAGTGGGGAAAACTATGAACTTATTGATAGTTTTGAGAAAGTTTGTTATCCCAGAAATGACAGTGAGCCCCTAATGGCAAAACTGTATAGCTTGCAGATGGCAAAGTGAGCTGATGGGTGTTTTCAGCTCAAGTGACCATTCAAGGCACTATAAGTTAGAGTGCAGACCAAGGATGGTGGTGGGGGTGGCGGGGCAGAGCCAGTCCACACAGCAGCATCACAGCACGCCAGGAGTTCTTGTGTGTAGCGATCAGTAGGGGGCTACTGATTTGTCCAGGTAAGCCCCTTTTGGAAATGTATTTTGCCCCTTTCGGAAGTCTATCGGTTGTTGCTTTAGGGTTGCTTTACAGATTAAAATCCCTGCTTGCATTTCATTTACCTTCGCTTCAGACGCCGCAACGGGGATGGAGGAGGGCAGGAGCTGAGGCCCTCACGACCTCAACTGCGATATCCCCGAGTATCTGAAATGAAGAATGAGGAGGTGAGCACAGGAGTTTATAATTGTGGAAAAAAAACAGAGGGGGATGGTGAGGGGACATAAATTAAGCATTTAATTTATCATTTAAGATTGATTTTGTTTTTTGTAGTTGTTTAAACTCCATCCTCTCTGTGTGTGTAAGAGAGAGAGAGGGAGAGAGGAGGAGTGTTTTGAAGGGGTGGGCTTAATTCTGTGTTTTTTGACTGTCTCATTATTTTATTTTTATTTGATCTTCCACCAAGTGAGAGATAATGGAGAATTGAACTGCTTGTTTACTGTTTGGGGGTGTGCTTTATTTGTTTATTTTGATAATTGTCGGGAATTTTGGGCTTGGTCATAGATCTTAAGGCCTTGGTGGTAGTAATATGTATTGGAGGTCTTCCCCCCCTCCCTGGTTGCATGCTATTCATCCTCTGAACTTCACGACCTCCACCAGTTTGTCTCCCACCATTTGCAGTTTCTAACCAATCAGTGCTGTATTGCCCGTCGGGTGGGGCATGGACAGGGGGTTGCGAATGGCAGAGGATGAATAAGTGGAGCTCTCACATTGGGGTTGTTAGGTCCAGGAGATGCCCTGGGGCAAAATGGAGTCTGGAACGTGGTCCTCCATGTCTGGTTTCCATACCCAAGGGCACCACCATTGGTGGGCAGGTACCTTGGGCGGCCCTAGAATCCCGTCCAAGTCGAGCGGTGTTATACAATGCTAGATCCATTAAAAACAAGACTGCAATTATTGCAAATCTTATCAGGACAGCTGATCTGGCTTGCATCACCAAGACCTGGCAGGATGAGAATGCTAGCTCCACTTTGGAGGCTGCGATTCTGGCTGGGTATTCGGTGATACACCACTCAAGATTGGACCATGGGGGGTGTGGCAGTCTGTTTCAAGGCAGAACTGGGCCTCACAAGTATACCAGTTGAGGAGGCCAAGTCATTTGAGTATACCATAGTAGCAGGTGTAAACTGTAGGATCGCCCTAGTCTACCATCCACCAGGGGATGAGAAGCGATTCCTTTAGGAAGTAGCAGACTTCATGGCCAATATGACGTTCGAGTTGCCCAGGCTGATGGTCCTGGGTGACTTTAATGTCTGGGTCAATGACAAACTCTTGCAATTTGGACAAGACTGCCTCCACTCGATGACATCACTGGGCTTCACACAGATTATTGCCTCTGCTACTCATAAACACGATCACTCTCTTAACTCGGTTTTTCTCCTGGGGACTGAAGCCTCCAATCTGGGGGTGGAACTGGTCAGATGGTCTGATCACTACACTGTGAGGTTCAGTTTTTGCACCCCTATTCATAGGCCGGCCCCTGTGGAGATGGTCAGATACTGCCCTTTACGGGATGTGAGCCCTGATGGCCTTGTGGTGGTTCTTGACCTATCAGTAATTCTTGAGGCAAACAGGAGCCCAAAGGACCTGGTTCAGGCCTATAATAAGGCCATTATTACAGCCCTGGACTCTGTCGCTCCTGTCTGTGTTTTTCTTCTCTCCCTTCACCCTCGGTCCCCTTGGTTCAATGGGACCTTCAGGGTGTTTCTGCGACTAGGTTGAAGGTTAGAGCATTGCTGGCGGAAATCCGCCCTGGAGGCCGACCATCTTAGATAGATGGAACATTATCAAGTCTATCAATCAACAATCACCCATAAGAAGGCAGAGTTCCTATCCGGAGAGTTTGCTACTGCCCAGAACCAACCAGCTCAGCTCTTTTGAACTGTGGACAGGCTGTGTAACCCAGCCTGTCTTCAGTCCCCAAGAGCCTTTTCACAGTCTGAGTGTGATGAGCTTGCTCAGTTCTTTGCAGATAAGTTCTCCGGCATCAGGACGAAGATACAACCGGCACACTTTAAGGGGGCTGTTAGTGATTGGTGTTCAGTCACTCTTCCTTACTTTCCTTGAGTACCTTCAACTGGCTGGAGTCCAGGGATGTTATGCGGATTGTCCAGGATATGTCCCCTACATGCTGTAGTTTGGATCCGGGCCCAACGTCCCTGATTATGGGTTGTTGTGACATCATTGGTCCAGTCCTTGCAGGGATAGTCTGGTGCTCCCTTGAGTCAGGTGAGTTCCCTAGCTGCCTGAAGGAGGTGGTGGTGACACCTCTCCTGAAGAAAGCTTCTCTGGACCCAGGCTGCCCTGCTAACTACAGACCGATCTCTAACCTTTCTTTTGTGCGGAAGGCGATTGAGAAGGTTGTAGCGCTACAGCTGGAGAACCATTTGACCATCCATGACATCTACGACCCTCTCCAATCCAGTTTTCATAAGATGCATAGTACTGAAATTGCGCTGCTTCGGGTGCTCAGCGATCTCTTGATGGCGAGAGATCAGAAGCGCTGCTCCATCTTGGTATTTCTTGATCTCTCCTAAGCTTTTATTTTTTATATTATTTATTTATTAAATTATCTCCGTAATATTCACAATAAAGTACATTTCATAACATATCTTCAGATCTGGTACACATAGTGATCAGCAAGATACATTTTATCTTTCCAGAATCCAAATATGAATACAGATTTTTATTAGTTTTCTATTTCCCCATTCTACATCTAATACAATATTTATCTTACCTTTACATATATTTCATTTTTGTATTATTCAGGGTATAAATGAGTCACCTATCTGAGAAATATATAAAACCCACTTCCTACACATAATCTCAAATTACCGGTACCTATCCCTAGAAGAGGCTATTGTTTTCTCTAAATAAAACACCTCCTTCAAAATTTCATGCCATTGCCTTAGTGTAGGTGATGCTTGCCTATGCCAATTTCTTGTAATCGTTTTTTTAGCAGCTGCTAGGTAGAGATATAATTGACTTTTCTTAGATGTATAACATTGTCCTCGAGAATATATAGTAAGACCAATTGTGGAGTAAGCCTAATTTCCCTTTCCGATAGAGCAGCTATACTCCTGCTCACCTCCTCCCAAAACTGCTGTAGAGTTGGCCATCCCCAGAATATGGGCACTGCATTAGCCTGCTCTTCCCCATTTTCCATCCAGCACCTGGCTGAAGAGTCTGGAAAGTACTTTACTAGTTTATCTGGCATATTGAAAAATTGTGTTTGGCATTTCCAGATAAACTCCTTCCAGTATGGGGCTTGTGAAATTGTCATTGAGTGCTGGATGAGAGCTATCCAGAGCTCATATGAAAAATCCGTCCTCAGTTCCTCATTTCAGGCCCTTAATATACTTGTTTTCGATTCAGTCCAATGCTCCCTTAGCGCTTTATATGTAAGCCAAACCAGATGTGTGGGCACATATCCTATTATTGCACCCATTATCAACTGCATATAGAGAGGGATTGGATCTGGGAGTGTACTCTTCTCCGGGACTTTCTCTGTTAAATGTTCCTTTACTTGTAAGTATCTATAATGGTCCTGATATGGGAGTTGATAATCTGATTGTAGCTTAAAAAAGGGTACCACCCCATGTGCATCTAAGAACTGGTACACATTGTTACCCTTACAGTGCCATCTTCGGAATGCTAAATCTTAATGTCCCGGGAGAAAGTCTTCAGCCAACATAAATACTTTAAAGTAATAGTAACAGTATTCAGAATTTGAATGGGATCTGATTCCGTACCAAGAGACCAAGGTATTCTTTGTTCCAAAGGAAAAGTCTCTAAATATAGGCGGGGTGGAAAAGGGGGCAAATAGTATAGGGGAAATATCAAATAGATCATTAATTGTGAACTCTATAGATTTCCATGGTATATGATAATTCTTGTTTACCCATGCTAATACTATGCTGCTTGTCACCACCCTATGATATTCTAAAAGATTAGGGACATTGAGACCTCCCAATGCCATAGAAAGTTGCAAAATTGACCAGCTGATTCTAGGGCGCTTACCTCCCCAGATAAAGTGAGAAAATATTCTGTTCCAAGTTATAAAATAAAATTGGGCTGGCATGATAGGTAAAGTTAGAAAAAATATAAGATTTTTGGGAATAATGTCATTCTAATGGCATCGATCCGATGATAAAAGGACAAATGCATATGAGCCTATGTTCCTAACTTATCTTCTAATTCTTGTGTTAATGGCTCATAATTTGAAAGTTCCTAGTGGGTCAAGTTTTGTGTTAAATTTACTCCCAAATACAGTATCTTATTATAGCACCATCTAAAGGGGAAAGTCTCCTTCAGTACTCTTGAAGGGGAATATTCGTGATGTATCCAGAAATAGAAGCAAAACTCTACAAAACTTTCAGCATCTCAGGGATAGAAGTTTCTGGTTCCAATAGTGTAAGTAAAATATCATCTGCATAAAGCTAGATGGTATAAGCCTGACCCCCAATTGGGATCCCCTGGATTCTCTGGTGGTCAAGAATTGATATTCCAAGGGGCTCTATATAAAGGGCAAATAAGAGGGGGGAAAAGAACATCCCTGCCTGGTGCCTCTAGACAAAGATATTGGTGAGGATAGGTGGCCGTTAACTTTAGTATATGCTCCGGGGTTCTTATATATTTACTGTACCATAGTAACGAATTTGTCAGGTAATCCAAATGCTTTTAAACTTTTCTATAAAAATTGCCATCCCACCCTATCGAATGCCTTGTCAGCATCTAAGTTGATCAAGGTAGCAGGAATTGTTCTCTGATTTACATAATCCATTTAATGAATCATTCTCCTAATATTATTTGCTGTTTGTCTCAAATGTATAAAGCCAGATTGGTCTGGGTTAATAATATGGGGCAGGATTTCCTCTACTCTACTCGCCAATATTGACATAAATAGTTTATAATCTATGTTTAAGATCGAGATCAGTCGGTATGATGACACGTGTCTAGGGTATTTTCCAGGCTTTAATATAGGGGAGATCACTACATAATCCCAGGATGGTGGAGGGGGTCCATCGTCCTGGAGTTCTTTAAATCTTACCAGCAAGGTGGTAGTGAATTCCTTATGGTATGTTTTGTACCATTTAGACGGGAACCCATCTGGTCCGAGGCACTTTGCTGTCTTACTTCTTGAGATGGCTATTTTAAGTTTTTCTTGGGAAACAGGTAACAGCAGTTTTTCCATCTGGGTTTGAGAAATTTGGGGAAGGGTGTGATCTGTCAAGAAACTTTCCTTTTCCAGAGGGTCTGGAACTCCCAAGGGGGTATAAAGCTGGCTGTAAAATTCTTGAAATAGTGTTAGGATGTCCTTAGCAGTGGTTGCTCTCTGATCCTGCCTAATTGAGTTTATTTCAGTTATTGTTGAAGCTACCCTATTCCTTCTAATGCGATGAGCTAGATTCCTAGCTCCCTTCTGGCCTCCCTCATACTTGTAAGTCTTAAGGTAAAACAGTGCTTGTTGTATGTTTTCATCTGTTATTTTTGTAGTGCCACTTTCACCTGTCGAGTTCTAGTTCTAGCCTCCGTGTTTTGTGAGTCCTGAGCTTGTTGTAGAGAATGTAATTCCTGTTGGAGATTCTTATAGGCCAATTCTCTCTGCTTATGTGTATAAGCACCATGGGCTATGACCGCGCCTCAAATTACTGCCTTCATTGCATCCCACATCATGGTGGCTGTACAGTCCCCCATGTCATTTTCCTTCAGGGTCTGTGTGATTTTCTCACCCAGCTTCTGCTTAAAGGCACCATTTCTAAGCAAGGCCATGTTCAGACGCCAGACTGGGTTTTTCTTTGGGACATTTAATTTCAACTTTAATAACAAGAGAGAGTGGTCTGATAAAAAACTAGGGTATATATCAATGTCCTGTATCATGTCAATATGCTCCTTGGAGACAAAAAAATAATCTAATCTGGAATGTGAGTTAAACTGCGATGAATAAAAAGTATAGGCCCTAGATGTAGGGAACATATGTCACCAGACATCTAGTAACCCCAAGTAGGTCTGCTGTGTTTTAAAATATTTTTGGGCTGGAGTTGTCCGATGCTTCATTAGCACTAAAGAATCAAACTGCAGAGATAAGGTCAGGTTAATATCCCCACCTATAATTATGGAACCCTGTTGTAGTTCTATTAGTTTATTAAAGAAAGATTTAAACTTCTGTGAAGAGGGTTGTGGGGGGGGCATAAATATTCATTAAAGTAGTTTTTTTCCCATATAAAGTGCCAATCAGAATTATAAAGCAGCCCATAGGATCAGAATAATGTGTTTCTACTTGAAATGGTGTTGTAGAGGGCAACAGAATCGCTGTGCCTTTACGTTTTCCTTTGGAATAAGATGAAGAAAATATTCTAAACCTACCCCCCGATGTTAATTTTTGATGTCCGGCATTCGTTAAATGAGTTTCTTGGAGGAAAATTAAATCCCTATTATGTTTTTTAAGATATAGAAACAAACAAGATCTCTTTATGGGGCTATTTAAACCATTTATGTTTAATGATAGTAATTTTATTGGTGTTAGAGCCATCATTAATTTTCCATATTTACTAAAAAACTGCCTTTAATAAGTTGCCCTATATTAAGTTTTCTCCTGTTTAATTTATGGCCCGTGATCCAGCCTTAAGCCTTATTTTGTTCCCTTTAGTTAGATTCCAGCTACGGATACTTCGCCAACCACTACCTGCACACAGAACACCTTTTCAGAAGATCTGTATGTTCAGCCTTTGAACCTTAGGAGAGAATATTTTTTCAAAATTAATAACAACGTTCAACTGAACCTCTGAGGTGACTAAATTATTATCATCCCTAAATCTAGAACTATTTGCAATATAGTTTCCCCCTCATTATATTATTTATGGATTGATACAGAATCCCAAATTCATTTCCTCTAACGGGTTGAATCACAACTTCCACAGAAGGGGAGAACCATAACTGTCTCCCTAGTTGCGTCCCTCCGTAGAATACAAGTGACACTAGAGGAAAACCAGACACTTTCCACATCTGGGCCTCAGTGGGGGTTTAAAGCCCCATTAATAAAAAAAGAAAATATAGCTCCAGTCGGGAAGCAGAAAAGGTAACTATGCAAGCAGTTTGCTGCTTAAGGTTAGAAGCCTCCAGAATAGAGCTAAACTTAAACTAAACATGAGCACCGTGTGCCCTCTCATGGTTGGCTAGGAGCTCCCCTCTTACTTATAACAGTTCTATGCACATTCTATGTCTCCTCCAAATTAAGCTCTTTCACCAGGTCCCCAACTGCTCCAGTATTGTGCCAAGGGGAATCTAGGAAAGTCACGCATCCATGCAACACTTTTGCTCTTATTCCGGATATGTATGGGCAATAATTCATCTCAGAAATAGTACTCTCTTCACCAGTCAAACTCTCAAAGCAGCCACACTCTAAAATTAAATCCCCACTTAACACACTGGAAAAAGTCTCTCCACAATGCCATGTTTAATCATGGGGGAGAGGGAGGCCCATAACTTTTTCTAGCATCTTAAATTATTTTTATCAAAATTTAATGGACCAGTTCTCTTTCTGGGGTATTGGAGCAAAAGTCAAATATTTAGGTATGTCCTCCATCAAGATCTACTGTAGAAAATCCTTGTTTATAGATGTGTCCTGATGATTGCTATACTATAAAAGGTTGTTGAACTAAGAGAGTGTAAAACTAACAGCAATAAAAAAAGAACCACCCTTTAGCTCCTGTTAGGAGACTCTTATCTTACTTAGAAATATCCAAATTGTTTTAAGTCTCATATAAAATTGGCTGTTGCGGTGTCTCCTCTAAGATTGTCTGGAGAGGAGCTCTCAATCTTCCTCGATGACTTGATCAACTATCCTATGGCCTACACAAATGCTTCAAGTCGTTCCTCTGGCTGGACATCTAAATGAGGCTAGTCTAGCTGTGGGTGCTGCCAATTTCAAGCTCAGAGAGTTGTGGGGAGCACCTTCTTTTGAGATTGTTTGCCATCTGGCTGAACGTTGTTCCAGCTGGGATTGCTGGGCTTCCTGGCACTTAAATTGTGTGCTATGCTTCGTCAACTCTTCCCTGGCCACATCTGCTGTCCCAAACTCTCTTCTACCTGTGGGTAACTGCACCACACATCTCGCTGGGCAAGGGGTAATAAATTTGTATCCTTTTTCTTTTAATGCTGGCAAGATGTCTGCATAACCTCTCCTTGCTCTCAGAGTCTGTGTTGCATAATCGTTGTCTATATATATTCAAGTTTGCCCATAGAAAATCTTCTGCCATCTCCAGGCCATTGAAAAAACATTTTCTTTAGTAGCATAGCTGAGAAATCTAGCGTTTATGGACCTGGGGTGACTATTGGGATCCGTTGGTTTTGGACCCAGTACTTGGTGAACGCATTCCATATCTTATAGTAGTTCCTCAGGGAGCTCTAATGCAGTTTTCAGGAGCGTTACTGTAAACTCTGTGATGTTTTGGTTTTCTGCCCCTCTCAGGGATACAGTACATTTGAAAGTTCTCTGCATCTTCCTGTTGAGCTTGCATTTGATTTTGCTGTTCTTGGATAGTCTATATTATATTTTCTAAGTCATCCACTCAATTTTCAACAACTGTAACTTGTTGTTCTGTGTCGTTGGCTCTTTGCTTCAGTAAGGCAACATCTTTTCGGAGCTCCGAGTACATTTCTTTTATTTTGGCTTGAAATGAAAGTAGCTCTTTGTAGATCATGTCGAGCCTTACTTTATTTTTAGGAGTTTTCAGCTTTATGTTTGCTTTTTCTGTGGTGCCTGTAGAAGCAACTGATTGCTCAGACTCCGAGGTGTTGTCCCCCATGTTGTTTGCTGTGTACATGCTACCCCTCGGAGACATTGTAAGACGGTATGTGCTGAGGTTTCACTGCTATGCTGATAATACCTACCTCTAACTGTCTTTCGCACCTGACCAGGATAGTGCGCTTTCTGTATTTAACAACTGCCTCGCTGAAATCCAGGACTGGATGAATTCCAGCTGGCAAAAGTTGAACTCAGGAAAGGCTGAGGTGATGGTTGTGGATCCGGGTCACCCGATAAAGGGGTTGTGCGCTGGCCAGCTACTGGGCTTTACTTGCGGGGCTCCCACCTTCTTGCCTCTGAATGGGTGTGGGACCTGGGGGTGATTCCTGATGATGGGCTGACACTGCGATCTCAGGTGTCGGCAGTCATCAAGTCTTCCTTTTATCACTGGAGGAACATCATCAAGGTCAAGCATCTAGTTCCGTCCGGCATTCTTCCTACACTGATCCACACCTTTGTGACCTTGCGCCTCGATTACTGCAACCTCCTTTACATTAGGGCTGCCAGGGGTTGATATCTGTCACTTGCAGCTGGTACAGAATGCTGCAGCCCGGTTGTTGATGGGGACCCCATGGATGTGTCACATCACGCTGGTGCTGCGTGAACTGCACTGGCTGCCTATTCAGTGATGGATCACCTTCAAGATTGGGCTTCTGACTTATAAAGCCCTACACTGACAGGGCCTGGACTACCTGAAAGAGCTCCTTTCCCCCTACCGCCCCGGGTATCTGCTCCACTCTGCTGATGATGGGTTGCTAGAGATTCCAAGGGTATCTCTAAAGTCATTGGGGGCCCATGCATTTATGCATGTGGCTCCAGCCCTGTGGAATTCTCTACACCATCAGCTATGGGAGTGCATGACCATGGGGGTTTTCAAGCAGGCCCTGAAAACCCATTTGTGGTGCCAAGCCTACCTGAATTGATTTTATTCATATCTTTACTAAGTTTTGATTGTTTTATTTTGTTTTTATTGTTTTATCTAATTTGTATGTTAAAGTGCCTTGGCAGTTTGAACGGCGCTCTACAAGAGCCACCAATTCACGGCATCTCCATAGAAAACTCCACTTTAAAGATTTTATGTAGAAACACAGAACATGACAGCAGAAGAAGACTGTGGATCCATCTAGTCTGCCTTAGAATTTCCAAGTCCTGGGATCTAACACTCTTTCTGTATTATACCTTTTCCTGATCCCGTAGTTCCCACTTGAACCCTTGATCTATCCCACCCTTGTTTGAAAGCAGCTGTGGCCCTTGCATTTGCCACCTCCACTGGTAGGCCTTTCCAGGGTTCCAACACTCTTTCCAAGAAGTAACACTTATTTATTCATTTATCTATTTATTTATTTTATTTAAATTTTGATGACCGGGTGGACCCTCTGAGACAGTCAAGTCCCTTCTTCCGGGATGACCCGAGGAACCAAATTTTCCAAGCATAAGAAAACAGTACGGATACAGATAATTATGTACTAATATCATTGAACAGTTACATACATTCGTGGACTAAACTAGCCATCCCATTCATTGGGAAACAGTACAAATTACAAATGTCAGGTTTCTCGGATCTCTTCTAAAACTCCCTCCATGTAACTTCCATTTGTGCCCCCTGGTGGCCGAGCTGGTGACCCTCTGAAAAAGTTCTGTGCATGGTACCTTATTCATGCCTCTCAAGAACTTAAACATCTCAATCATATTCCCTCTTTCACTTTTTATTTCCAGTGAGAACACGTTTAGCTCTTCCAGGCATTCCTCATATGAGAGTCCTTGGAGGCCCTGTAATGCCTCCCACTTCGGAGCTGGAGTTCTTTGATACTGGACCCCTTTCCAAAGGATAGGCTCCCCTTGATCTAACCTTCTCCACTCCCACAACACACCCCCTTAGATTGTGAGCAGGGCCTCCTGCTCTTACATGACTTCCAGAAATACTGCTTAATACTGTCTATAAGCGACAAAGAACTGCTTATGTGTTTAGTAATCACTGCTCATTACTCAGTTAATAATGTATGCTTGTATAGACTTCCGGTGATGTCACCACTCGGCATGGCAGCTTGAAAGCCGAGCTCCGAGGTGGTAGCGCTATTTCAGTTAAAACTACGCTGCCATTCGCTGCCAAGGACTGATTTGCCAACAGGGAAAAGATTGAGGAAGTGCTCCGATGTCGACGAGGAGATCGAGGGGCCAGAAAAAAAGCCGTTGTGCAGGTTAAGGCAGCATGAAGATCGGAGCCGAGCACGCCTATGTCCAGGGCCTCAGAGTCAGTCGCAGGCTCGGCGGGAGAGGAGGAGGAGGGGAATACCTCTCACGCAAGCTCGCTGGATGGGCGGGCCACGGCCCACATTTTAAAAATGTTGCAGCGCATAGACAGCAATGTAAAAGACATTAAAAAAGACTTAAAACATTTAGAAAAGAGAACAACTGATCTGGAAACCAATCTAGATGCTATGAGGGAGGACCAAATGAAAATAATTAGCGATCATATATCTGGCCAGGAGGAGAGGAACTCACAGCTGGGGCTGAAGATGCAGAAGCCAGAGGAGGAGGAAAACTATCCGCATTTTGGCTTTCCAGAGGGGCAGAGCAAGCAGACATAGTTGAGTTTATTAAAACCTGGCTCAGACAAGAATTGGACATTCCAGAAACAGAGCCTTTGGGCGTGGAAAGAGCCCATCGTGCTGACCCCAAGCCTAAGCAGGAAGCACCACCACGATCAACCCCTGGTGAAATTTGCCAGATTCCCAGTGAAAGAAATGGTTCTCAGGAAAGCATGGGCCAAAGGATTTGAACCTGGATGGCAAAAGGGTCTTTGTGGATCACGACTTTCCACGGTTACAATGGCAAAGCGGAAAAAGGTGCTGGCAGTTATAAAGCAGTTAAAGGAGCAGAATATCAAGGCCTATTTGAGGTACCCAGCAAAACTACTGGTCCACTGGCCACAGGGGTCAAGCTGTACGATTCCCTATCGCAGGCTAGTAAGCAGTTGCAGAAAGCTGGGATCTCCCTCCCAGTTCGACAGGAAGAAACAGAACAAGCGTTGCTCCAACTGAAGTGGTGACAGGAAAGAAAAGGGGCAGGAGGAACTGACCCATTCCAGAGTAAGGTCCAGGAGAACAGCTCTGCCAAGACCTTCTTCATCTTAACAAGGGACTGCTGATGTCTAAAGTGGTGGATAAGGGTGATGGAACTCTTTGGTCTGCCTCGGCAACATGGGTAATAAAGTGACTGAGTTTGCAAAATCTTTTTCCTACAATGAAAATATTTCGAGACTGGCGGATTGTGGACTGGCTTTGGTGTGTCGTAAGGGAGCTGGAAAATAGTTCATGGAAATGGAAACGGACTTACAACTAAAAAACCCCTTCCCATTTGTTTGTTCTTTTTCCCCTTTGGTTGAGTAATTAGGGGACAATGGGAAATGAGGCACAGGCAACTAAAAAATACTGTGCAAATTGCCAGTCCAACTAATAGCTGGCACCATGCTTGGACTGGGGGAGGCGGGGTCCTCCACGAGTCAAGGGGGTGATCCCCATCTCCTCCCAGATATATGGAGTGCACTACAACCGGGTGTCATATTGGCGAGGAGTTAAACAAGTGGGGACCATCTAGACCTGTGATTTCAGGCGGGTGACCCTCTGGGAGGGGTTTTCATTACTCCCCCCTATTGTTTTGTTGTTCCCTCGTCTATAGCCCACCCTGGGAGACCGCCTATCTGCCCAACCGGTGAAGGGCAGAAGGTGAGGAGCTGAATTAAGCTCATGCTCCTGGACGGAGGGAGTGTCCCTCCGTTTGAGATCCTGCGGGGTCTATATGTACATAGTTTGATGGTTGTATTGGGGATTTGGGGGCGGGCTCAAAAAGGGAATATGGTGGCGCATTCTAGAGAAGGACGAGACTGTCGAAGTCGAGTTAGGCGTCAGAAAAGGAAAGATCTCAGAAGTGGAGGGAAAGAGGGGGAGGCTGATGTCCTGGTGAACCCAAAAGAATGTAAAACTAACAAAGATGGGTACACTGAAAATAACGTCACTCAATATTAAGGGTCTTGGAACCCCAGTTAAGAGGCATAAGGTACTCCGGGACCTAGCGAGGACCAAATGTGATATTGGGCTACTGCAAGAGACTAGACTCTCCGAAGAGGAGCATAAGAAATTGCGGAGTATGTGGGTGGGCGAAGTTTACGCCTCCTCGCACAAGCAGGCGAAGAAAGCGGGAGTGGCCATATTTCTGAGAAAGGGTCTGGGGGCAACACTCCAGAAGGTCCGTTCGGATGGAGAGGGCAGGTGGGTGATACTGTCACTAAAAATGGCAGAAAGACGGATTCATGTTATTAATCTGTACGCTCCCACACCCTCTTCGTCCGAATTTTTTAGATGGCTTTTCGGGGTGGTGGCATTACTACCGGAGGGGCAAGTGATTATGGGTGGGGACTGGAATTGTGTGGAAGATCCGGAGTGGATAGGTCAACCAAAGGGATAATAAGGATAGAGGTATGGGTCCAAGAACACTATCACATCTGAGGGCGGAGGTAGGCCTGATAGATACATGGAGGCAAAAGTTTCAGACTAGCAGAGACTCTACCTTCCACTCCACACTCCCAAAACTCATACTCACATATAGACAGGTTTTTAACGCAGAAGGCGTGGGAAAGTTCAATAGTAGATCAGCAGATATACCCCAATAGTAATTTCAGATCACGCAAAAATCAGTCTCACAATTAAGCTAGGACCACCATACAAACAGTCCCTGTGGAGGCTTAATGCTGGATTATTGGGAGACAAAAATTTGTTGCCAAGATTAAACAGGTAATAGAAACTATGTAAAGGAAAATTGGACGGACGGAATGCGGTTAAGTATGCATGGGATGGGTTGAAAGCGGTAGTCAGGGGAAGTGTTGCCTATGCGGCATATCAGAAAAGATTAGGGCCAGGAGCAGGAGAAGTTGGAGCGTAAGATTGAGGAGTTGGAAGGCGCACATAAAGGGAAAGCAAAGCAGTATCCTAAAACAACTGAAGGAGGCAAGGAGCAGCTGAACAAAATGTTAACATATAAGACGGAAAATGCCCTCAGATTCCTAGCACAGAAATTTTATGTAGTTGGCAACAGAGCAGAAAAACTGCTAGCCTGCAGGCTGAGAAAGCAAGAGGCAGACAGGTTTATAAGAGGAATCAAAAACCCAAAGAATCATGGGAGTTTAATCACTGAACCCACCCAAATTGCAGAAAGTTTCAAAGATTACTATGAGCTTCTTTATAAGTCAGAGGCGAAGTTGAGTCAATCGGAAGCAGTCGAAAGATTTTTCTTGGGCCTGAATTTGCCAAAGCTCTCAAGGGAACTGCAGGAGGAGGAGGTGGACCGCACATTCACCCAAGCTGAGTTAGAGGTGGTAATCAAGCAGTTAAAACATAATAAAGCCCCAGGCCCGGATGGGTTCTGTGTGGAATATTACCAGGTGTTTAAGGAGGTGCTCTCCCCTCCGCTGCTGCAAGTTTGCAACAGTGCGCACATCGCCTCGGAAGCCCCGGATACGTGGCAACAGGCCATAGTCACTCTCATTCCTAAGCCGGATAAGGACACCACCCAATGCGGCAACTATCGCCCCATCTCCCTACTAAATGTGGATGTCAGAATCCTGGCAAGGTTGATAGCTAATAGATTGCAAAAGTAATAACCCAGCTGGTACATCCAGACCAGACGGGTTTTATCCCGGGTAGGCATTTGCAGGACAATGTTAGAAGGTTGATTACAATCATGAATAATTTTCAGGTAGAAAAGGAGAGGGGGACCAGGTTGGTGGTCACATTGGACGCAGAAAAGACGTTTGATCGCCTTGAATGGGGATATCTGCAGGCGGTGTTGCAGAAGTTTGGGTTGGGCCCCAAATTTCAGGCGTGGATTAAAACGTTATACGCCAGCCCATCAGCAAGGGTCAGAGTAAATGGTCTTTTTTCAAAACCATTTCAGATTAAAAGGGGCACTAGGCAGGGGTGTCCTCTTTCACCCTGTTGTTTGCGCTTAGTATGGAACCTTTGGCTGAGGCCTTTCGGGCCCGGGAGAATATCTCGGGAATAGTGGTGGAGGGGTGGACAACCGCATATCTCTTTATGCGGATGATACTTTACTGTACCTATCGGAACCCGATACCTCCCTACCAGCTGCTATGAGGCTTTTAGAAGAGTTTGGAGCATTGTCAGGGTTCAAAATTAATGAAACCAAATCAGAAATAATGGTGTTGGGGGATGAGGGAAATATTGAAGGAAAATTACACTCAAACCTAAGATGGGGACAAGGGAATTCAGATACCTAGGGATTCAAATAACAAAAGACTTGGGAAAGCTGTTCCGAAGCAACTTCGGAAAATTACTAGGAGAGATAAGGAAGGATTGTGGTAGGTGGGCAGCTCTCCCAATATCCATGGCAGGTAGGGTGGAAACAGTGAGGATGAATCTGCTCCCGAGATTCCTCTTCCTATTTGATGCCTCCTCTGATACCCCCAAAGAGTTCTGGTTGGAGGTAAGGAGGATAATCAGTAGATTTGTGTGGACCGGGAAAAAACCCAGGCTAAGTTGGGGTTTATTAAAGTTGCCAAAGGGGAAAGGTGGACTGGGGATCCCAGATATGAAGAAATATTATAAGGCAGCACAATTGCAATACTTGGGGTCAGTAGCTTCTAGGAACCGTAGGCTAAGCTGGGTTGAAATGGAAGTAAGACAACTACGCCCCTATACATTTCGAATAGTGGTATTTAAGGAGACTTCCTCGGAATTAGGGCCTGTACCAAAGACACCTGGGCTGAGAACCCTGGCCCAAATATGGACTCAGGCGGTAAAGGAACTGAAGTTGCAATCTTGGCTAGTCAGACAGGGTGTCATAACAGAGTATAAATTTCTTACCGGGGAAGGAGAACCCCCTTTTTAGACGCTGGGTGAAGCCAGGGCTTAGGGAATTTCACCAGTTGCTAGCAGGGGACTGTATTAAAAGTTTTGCTCAGATGCAGCAAGAATTTAACATCCCATCGGCTGACTTTTATGGATACTTGCAGATTAGGCACTTTATGCAGGCCGTAGAGAAAGGCAGCGTGGAAGTAAGTAAAAGTTGGCCCCAGCACTTCCTGGACCTCGTTCAGGAATTGCTAAAGGGGTCAAAGCAACAAACGCATTTGATTTCCAAACTATATGCGGCTGGGGGGTAGGGGAGATGGATCAGAGAATTAATATTCAGGCAAAGTGGGAAAGGTTTGAATTGTGAAGGAGAACCAAAGTGGGAACTGATATGGAAAATGGCCGGCAGGACATCAGCCTCCCCCTCTTGGAGGGAGTTTAGATGGAAAACCCTTACTAGATACTTTAGAACGCCCACAATAACAAAGCACTATAGTCAAAATAAATCAGATATGTGTTGGAGGATGTGTGGAATGATCGGTTCACACGAACATATATTCTGGAGTTGCCCCAAAATTGAAGGATTCTGGAACCGGGTGATCCAAGCCATAGGACAAATCCTGGATACGAGAATTCCGGGCCATCCTAGATATTTTGTACTGGGGGAGCCCCCCCACAGTGAGGAATCAGTCGTTGCAATATCTCTTTTTGATTCTTATTGCAGCTGCCCACAGGGCCATTACAAAGAGGTGGCTGGATAAGGCACCCCCTACTCTGGAGCAGTGGTTGACAATTGCCGACCAGATTAAAATACTGGAGAGGCTAACTGCAAACCTGGCTCGAAAGACAGACAGGTTCAAGGCTAGATGGCTACCTTTTTTCAAGTACCAAGCATTAAGAGGGGGAGAAGAGGTTCTGGAGGTGCTGGCCAGGGAGGCTTTAGATTAAGAGCCTGCGGAAGGCTAGCTCTCTAGGGCGGACTTGACCCCCACAGTCGACATAGAGAAATACAGAGGCAATCAAAGAAAGGCCTAGATTAGCAGTACATGGAATGCCGCTCACCAAGGGAGGGAGGGAGGGAGGGAAGGGAGGAAGGGAGGGATTGAATTAGTCAGCCTAAATAAGCAGTTGATGAGTTTTTGTTGGGAGCCGATACTGGCTTAGATATAAAAGGATAACAAATTCTCAGACCTAAAGGGGTCTTATTTTATTTGGTAAGGAGACCCAAGGTGGCGCCACACAAGTGTTTCGGTAATGGGGGCGCACCTGGTCCTTATGTTGCTCTGACTCTATTAGGCCAAGGTTAAGTAAGTAATATAGTGCGGAGTATGCTGGGGGGAGGGACTGGGGGTTCTGGGGGGTGTAGGGGGTGTTTTTTCCTCCATGTCTATTAATGTTAAACTCTGTATGTTACTGTAGTACCTGATCTAATGTCTTGGGTCTCCCTCTGTTATTTTCTTTATGTTTTACCTTGTTATGAATAATGTGGAAAAAAAAATTCAATAAAGTACAATTTCCAAAAAAAAAAAATAATGTATGCTTGTATACTTCATTGTTTTTGTCTGCTATCTGTTGGTTATTTCTCCTGCTGTTTTATGGTCATAAGTTTTGAAATTCTTAATAAAATCTATTAACCAAAAAAAGTGAGGATTCTGGGGTGACACCAAAGTAGGTGAAGGCGATGACAGCGGGGACTAGAGTTCCATCAAGATAACCGGTTTCTAGGGAGGACAGACAACCCCTTAATTTAGAAGTCATTCCAAAAAGCATAGACTGCATTTTATTCATGTTCAAAAGCAATTTTTAGGAGTCAGTAAATTATGTATGGACTGTAGGTTCTTGGAAAGATTCTGATTGATAGTTTCAGTATTGTTAGAGCTAGTGTAGAGGATGATGCCATCTGCATACAGTATATAGCACAGAAAAACAGTGGGACATGTGGTTTATTGAGTTTATATGCAGGCCAAACAGAAGAGGACGTAGAACGGACCCTTGAGGAACCCTTAACAAAGTCAGGGCAGCTTCTGACAAGAGACGCAGTGAAGTTTTAATTCACCAGTGAAGTTGGCACGAATTTGTGGAAATTTTCAGGTATGAAGCTTTAACCCTCACCTTGTTAGCAAGATAAAGAATACTGGATGGACAACTGTGCTCAACCAGTGTGTTCTGCTACAGATGGGTTCTGATTCCCTCTGATCTCGGAGCAAAGCTCAAGAGGTCCATGGGAATCAGAACCCCTAGGTGACAGTAAATACTAGTTGTGCATAAGTTGCTCATCATATTTTCTCTAGTGTATAATAATTTGTGAAATGTGTGCGGGCAGTTCTTTCACTTTCAGAACAGAACTGACTTGTGCAGTCTCTAGAGGTTTCAGAATGCTGTTCTATCACACAAGAGTGCAATCACGCTCTGTGACCTTTGAACTGTGGTACAGTACAACAGCATTTGAAAGGATGAAATTCTATACAGAACAATTCTCTACTACTGTACTATAAGTTTGTTTTGGGTTTTCTTTAACACATAAACACATTTTGTCAATTGTATATTTACTTGGGTACCCTGGTGAAAGCAACATGATTGCATGCATTTTTTCAGAGCTTGGCTCAGACAAACACCAAATCTGCTTCTTCTAGTTTAATTTGTTACCACTGATAACAAATGGCTGCACAGAAAAGCTTTAAGCAGAGAGAGAAGGAGTAGAAGTATGAACAGAAATACTGGACCATTTCTTTCCCCACAAAATACTGGGAAGTTAGCTCTGCAGTGGGAGGGATGCAGGTTCTCTGCTCCTGACCAGAGAGGTGATCTCTTCAGCGTACTGTGTCCTGAGCTGTGCACGTTAGGCTGAGATCTCTGCTAAGCTAACTTTGGCTTCAATACAAACTTTCCAAGAGGAGTTTCGGACAGACATTAAAAATTATTTTTCAGAAAGTCCAAACTTCATTAACAGAGAGTTCTTCATGATGTGAAAGTATAGAAACAAAAATGGTGACTAATGAGGAGCAAGTTGAGTTAGCCGAAAAGAACATGGAAAATCTCTTAGTAAGGATCCTAATTGTGGAAGGGTCAGTTAACGCTTCCCTCCACAAACAATTAAACTCCATGGCTAAGTTATAAAAAAACTCAAAATACACTCTTCTGAGAACTTTAGCTAGAGATGTTGCGAAATAAAATTACCCTGGCGAAATTGCAGTGAAGTCCATAATTTCACATGTGAAATATTTCAGGAAATTCTGCCATTCTGTGAAATATTTTATGGATGTGAACTTGCAAAATGTCACAGTGAAATGCAAATGTTGGCTGAAAATGGCATAATTTTCACCACAAGCAGCAGTTATGGCCATTCTGCAGCTGAAACGTCACCATTTATGGGTGAAATGTTACAATTTTGGGTAAAATTTTGCATTTTGGGTGAAATTTTAAAATGTTTAGGAAATATTTCACAACTGTCGGATGAAAGTTTGCATTTCACACAACAACATTTCTCAGTTTCGCACAACACTACTTCTTTAATCAAATAACATAGACACATAGACACTGTCGACAGATAAGGGCCTATGGCCCACCCAGTCTGCTCTACCTGAGCTTCTAAGTTCACTTAATGTTTTCCTAGAAGTCTGTTGACTCTTACCCCTGACATCCAGAACAGAGGTAAATACTAATACTGAGATAAAATCAGAAGCTGGAAAGGTAATAATTTTAGCCCTCATGCCTGAGCAACCAGTTATTTTGGAATCAATATTCAGACCCCAGTCAAGTCAGAAAAACAAGACACTTCACCTGGGAGAGGGGCAAGGTATGTACCTTTGCTTCTGTAGTACAGAGGAATAAATTGCTTCTTGCTGAAAAGAATGAAAAGAGTTCTCTCAATGAAGGTACTAAATATCTCCTTTACTCAAATTTCTGCCTCACATCTCAGCAATGTAGGAAACCTTTTCTTTTTTCACGTTTAGAAATGATACAAGCAGGAGTGATGGCTGAATTACAGTCTCCTGCTAAATTGAAAGTTACTTTTCAAAGCAAGGATTATTTCTTTGTTGTTGTTAATGTAGAATGAGTGTTCTACGAGAAAAATGTTGCCCTGCCCACAGATCTGGGATCAAATCAGGATGAAAGCAAGCAGCTGGCAACACCCAATATATTCCTATGACTGCTTAATTGTTTTCTCTTAGATATGAGACATTACAATGTATTTTCATGAGTGTCTACTTGACGTTACTCCAATTAAATAATTACTTTTCATAAATACATTGGCCCGAGAGGATAAGCTTTTGTAACAGTTTCCTTTTAAATTGGATGGTTAAAGCTTGGAGAATGAAAAAGTATAAACTAGGGGTTGTAGCAGTTTAGTGAGTCGATACCAGTCCATTCACAGTAAGGTTCCTGAAAGAACAAAAACTGAAGGTGGACAAAGCAGTTGAACCTGACAGTTCACCCCAGAAATCTAAAAGAACTAAAGAGGCTATGTCACCGCTTAATCATGAGTGGTTGGTGTCATACCTGAGGACTACAGGAGGGTGGATGTGATTCTCCTTCATAAAAGTAGGAGCAACACAGAGGCAGAAAACTACAGACTTGTTAGATTGACCTCAGTGGTAGGGAAAATTATGGAATCACTTCTGAAGGAAATAATTATTGAGTACCTAGAGGCCAGTGGGGCACAGGACCCAAGGCTGCATGGATTCACAGCAGGAAAGTCATGTTAGATGAATCTAATCCATTTCTTTGACTGGGTGACCAAAGTAGTAGAACAGGGAAGGGCTGTGGACATGGCTTACCAAGACGTTAGCAAGGCATTTGACACAGTCTCACACAAAAGACTAATAAACTAGTTAGCCAACCTGGGAGTGGGTCCCAGAGTTATAGCCTAGGTAAAACATTAGCTGGACAACAGGACTCAGAGGGTAATAGTAAATAGTGGCCTCTCTGAAGAAAAGGGGGGTTACTAGTGGGGTACTGCAGGATTCAGTACTGAGACAGGTCCTCTTTAATGTCTTTATAGGTGGCATTGCAGAGGGACTGGAAGGGAAAGTATGCCTCTTTGCAGATGACACAAAGATCTGCAACAGGGTTGATACACAAGGGTGTGTATGTAAAGGGTGAGGAGGGACTTATTTATTTATTTAAATTTTGGTAAAGGGGTAGGCCTGCTGAGACCATGACAGTCATTTTTCAGGGGCAACCTGGATTTAATTACATGTAGCTAGAGGGAAAAAAAGTACTAAGAGTTCAAACTACAAACATTCCACAATTGACAAATACATTTCAAACAAGTGTTAGAAACATAGATTTACAATACAAAAACATGTTCAAGTGCATAGGAACAATTTCTTTAGTCTGGTTTTTAAATACTAGAGCAGAGCTTCAACATGAGAGGCCTTCACCAATCCTGAGATTACATTGGCATCACCTTTTAGAAATTCCAGGTGGGAGATTAGCGGTAGCAGGAGCATCTAGTCAGTCCACTCAGGTGAGTCTTTAATCCTTTCTTGAACCCATCAAGTGTTTCATAGTCCTGAAGGTCTCTTGGGAGATTGTTCCAGAGTTTAGGGAGGGCTACTCTAGTGGATCACTGAACTTGGGAGGACCTAGCTCTGGGAACTTCCAGGAGCTTGCAATCTGAGGATCTGAGGCTCTCTGTCATTCTGTTTGAGGTCTAATAGACTCACTAGACTGGGGGGAGCATCTGGTTGCTGTAGCTTGAAAGCCAGGCAGAGTGCGAGGTATGCAAGCCTCCTTTCTAGGGTTAGCCAGTTTATGGTGCTCAACTCTTTGCAGTGGTGCTCCATGTGGTGCGCTCCAGCAGCAAGGTGACTGACTCAATGGTATAGAGTCCTCAGACACTGCATTTCTGTAGACCTTAATGGCTCAAGCAGAATCGAGCCATAAAATGATGTGGGGAGGATAGTTCCATTGCTGACCACAAGTTTGGACTCTGGTCAGGAAAGGATTAAGCTTAAATAGGAGGCCAAGTTTCTGATGTACTATTTTGGTCAGGTGATCAATATGGCTTCTGAACATAATATCCTGATCTGTATACACTCCTAGATACTTGGCAAAGTCGGAGGAATAGTCAATAGTATGGCAGCTTAGATTCAATGCAAAGAAGTGCAACATAATGCACCTGGGAAACAGTAACCTAGTGGAAGAGTACACAATGTGGGGGGAGATAGTAACAACAACAAAAATGGAAAGGGACCTGGAAGGTAGTCATATCAGATGACCTAAAGGTAGGCAAGCAATGTGATAAGGCAATAAGGAGGGCTGGGCGATACTGGGATGTATAGGAAGAGATATCACTAGTAGAAAACAAGAAGTTATTATACCTACGTACAGACAGTTGGTGGGACCCCATCTGGAATACTGTGTGTAGTTCTGGAAACCCCATCTCCACAAGGACATAGACAGGATGGAGGCAATCCAGAGGAGGGCAACTAAAATGGTGCAGAATCTTCACCAGAAGCCATATGAAGAGAGACTAAAGGAGCTTAATATGTATACCCTCGAGGAAAGGGGGGTGGGGGGACATGATAGAAACATTTAAGTACTTCAAGGGAATCAACAAAGTCCAAGAGGGTAGTATCTTTCAGAAAAATAGATGCACAAGAACAATTTGAAGCTAGAGGCGGGGATGGCTCAGGGGCAATGTGAGGACATATTTTTTCATGGAGATGGTGGTGGATGCATGGAACGGCCTTCCTGAAGAAGTCATGGGCTCAAAAACAGTGGAGAATTCAAGAATGCATGTGACAGACAGAGCAATTCTAGTTGGGGGGCAGGAGGAAGTAGGCTGTTGGTTAACTAGGATCTGCAGCTTATCCTATAGGTAGAGAAATGGAAAAACTGGGTGGGCCAAGCAGTCCTTATCTGCCATCAAAGCCTATATTTTTATGTTTCTTTGTAACTGTTAGTTATTCCATAAGTATTGCTCTATTGATTTTTCTTTAAATGTTTAATTGCTTTTATCCCCTCGAAAATCAAAAATTACACTTTTCAGGATTGTTTTCTCTTCTTTTCATTTATATTTTGAGATGACGTATAATGCATGTTTAATTTAATGGAAATGTTTCTATTTCTGTCAGACTAAAATAAATTATAAAAAAATGTATATTGTGATTGGTGACCATCCATGGCACTCAGACATTACCTCATGGGTTTTAGCCCATCTGATAGGCTAGTGATGCACAGTTTAGTTTCCTAAATGGTACCTAAATAGTTATTTAACAAATGCAGGGTTTGTGTATGTCCATTTTCCTTAAAGTAGGTCCCTCTGCCAGTAGATAACCAAAATAGAACTGGAAAACAAAGATGTGGCTATATACCAGATAGTGTGCATCTGCTTCAAAAACAGAAGGGGAAAACAAACATGTGGCTCCACGCACCAGATAGTGTATATCAGCTTAAGTGGGAACATGATTAATAACTTACCTTGTACATTCTGCCAAAAACAGATATTATATAACTAACCTAGTTTTATAGGAGTATACAAATGCAGAAAGAACACCATTTCTTTGTTCCAGGGGAAGAATGAGGACGATTATTCTGCTCACTATTCTTGGTGCCTGCTGGGCACAGTTTAATCCAAATGTGCAGTCTGGCAGAACATCAATAGTTCATTTGTTTGAATGGCGCTGGGCTGACATTGCTGCTGAATGTGAGCGCTACTTAGGGCCAAATGGCTTTGGAGGTGTTCAGGTACCAATTTAAGAAATTGCTGCTGGTTTTAAATTGCACAACTTTCTAATGGATCGGTTTTGAAACAGTTAAAAAAGTAAACAGGCAGTGATATCATTGTAGTCTACTTTCAAAATTTATAATTACTTCAGTATTAACTTTGTTTTGTTATAGGTTTCTCCTCTAATGAAAATGCTGTGATCAGTAATCACTGGAGACCATGGTGGGAAAGGTATCAACCCATCAGCTACAAAATCTGCACCAGATCTGGCAATGAACAACAATTTCAAGACATGGTTACTCGATGCAATAATGTTGGAGTAAGTATCTTAACACTTTCCTTTCACATTCTTGTCTGAAGCTTCTGATAACTGTACCACAGACCTGAAGTGGGAAACTTGGGCTCACGTTCCAAATTCCTCAGTGTCTTTTTTATCCTTGGAATTCTCTAGGGGGTCAACACTCCAAACCTGTCTTTGTAGACTCCTGACTCTGACTCCTAAACACAAAACCAATAACCTGAGACATGTCCCTTCCCCCCAAGCAGGATCTCAGGTGGAACCCCAGCCTCTGAGACAATACTTTGTTTTACCTTACAAGAGACCAGTGGGTGGAGCTGTACATGTGAAAGTGGGCAGGACAGCTGAAGTGGGCATGGTAGGTTGAGGGGTGTTCGTCTGTCCCAAGACCAAACTCTTTTTTCAACCCCTTAACTTCACCCCCTTATCCCTCTCAAGTGACATGCCCCACTGCAGCATTCAGCCTATCTGAGCCATTGGAAGCATGGGTGAACTACAATGTGGCTTCTTTAGAACTCTGCTTCCAGCCCTGCCGCTGTAAATGTATGTTGCCTTTGTTCTGATGTAAGGTTGCTCCATGTGGAGCACTTTATTTCATACTATGTGACACCCCTTTCCGTGGACAACCAGAATGTAGTTGTGCATCAGAAGGGCCTTCTCTTGGCAGGAGCCATTGGACACAGATGCTTATGCCCTGGCTCATTAATCAGCACTAGAAGTTCTGGGCTTGGGAGGTGAACCTTCAGACATTTTATTGAAATCTCACATTTGCAGTATTTGAGAGTTGTAAGAACTGTAATGATTGAAATAAAGAAGCAGGTCCAAATGAAGATAAAAAGCAAACCAAATGAGCACATTAAATATCACTATTCCTTTATTTTTAGGTACGTATCTACGTAGATGCTATAATTAATCATATGTGTGGAGCTGGTGCACCAGGAGGCACAGCATCCACATGTGGGAGCAGTTACACCCCAGGAAGGGAAGATTTCCCTGCTGTTCCATACTCTTCTTGGGACTTCAACAGTGGGAAATGTAATACAGCAAGTGGAAATATTGAAAATTACCAAGATGTCAATCAGGTAGGTGTCAGTGTTAATCTTGCAGTTTGGTTTTGTCTGTTTGTAAACATCAAGGTAAGTAGAAAAGTGAAAAAATAAAGCAGAATACATTACATATCTACTGTAAGTACACTCAGCATACACAAACTATGTAATAGGATATCTCTGTGATTATAGTGCAGTACTTGTAATTGTACGAGTCAGTCATCTAATTATAATTGTGATCCAGTCGCAAGACATAGACACACTGTGCAACAATTACATTTTTTTCTTTAGTCTTACTAGGCATACTGAATTATATTTACAGGGAGCTGTATTATTTGTTTAAGCATAAATTCAAGTAACAAGGCATGATTGGGCATGGATCATCATGTGATTTACCCATGTTATGCACTGTGGTATGAGGCACAGCCGAGTGTCTTAAACCACATACAAAGTGGGTAAATCCCACAATGACCCATGCTCTGAAGTGCCTTATTGTGATTATAAAATGGAAAAACTCAAAAACAAAAAATAAATGTTTTAATTATTTTATTTGAAATGCAATAAGTAATGATATGATGCATCCACCAATTAATAAAATAGTCCCAAATCATGAGCATACAAAATAACTAACAGAAGAAGGCCTTATGGTCTGTCGAGTCTCTGATTGCAAGCCCCTGATTCAGTGATCACAGTGAGACCCTTCCCCTTCTCACCAACCATGACCCTCCCTTTACCCTATCTTACCTCCCATGAACCTCCTGCTGCCTTTTAAGTGAAAACCTCAGATGGGAGTTTATTCACCCCGATACCACCAGATATGTAAAAATGTCTTCTTACCTCCTTCCTGAACCCTCCTCTCTGAAGCTTATAACAGTGCCCTCTTGTGGTATTTTTTTCCACTGTAAATCCAGAAGTCTAAGGGAAATTCAAGTCCATGTTAATGAATCTTCAATGTGGAGCTGGTTTTGTGGTACGAGACTCAAAATCCAGAAAAAAATGTTCAACCGCTCTTGGACAATTCAAGACACGTACCAATTGTATTTTTCTTATACATTTTTATTTCATTTAAAAGATGCCCCAACGTTTCACCAAACAATAGCCTCTTCTGGGGGACTGTAAAGAGATAATGAGTTGGTGTCAGAATTATTCTAATGTCAGCAAATTAATCTCATTATCATAACAACCTTAAATAAGATCATATCAGTGTCTCTACACAAGAATGTGAAACTCTGTGTAACAATTGCCCATTGTTATTAATGAATAAAATTAAAAAATCAAAATCCAACATACTAATGCATGAATCATAATACGAGTTGTTTTTACCAAGAATATGGTTGGCCCCAAAGTTTTCATTGTGCCCTTAGGCTACTTACTCATCACTAGTGCTTACAAGAGCTTTTGCCATCACAGAAAAATCATTTCTAACAGTGCTTAACAAATTGAACAATCACAAAAATAGAAACTCATTTCATTTCAACCTGTTTTCCTTCTGAGCCAAAATATACTGTTTCCACTTGTAACCTATTTTAGCTAATTCAAATACAAAATGTACCTTAAATAGCACTTGAGGTGAAATACTGTCAACTTCTCCAGCTTTCATAATACTGATTCAATCTTAGAAATAATATTTAACCATCTGATTAACAAGCAATCCATGCTAATCCTTAAAAAGCAAGTCATATTTTCACTCCTTACATTTTGCATTTCAGGTGTGACCCACGTCATTAATTCCCATAAACACCAATGCTTCCTATTGTTTAAACATCACTGAAATGATGTGTTCAACCTTTAAAGGACGTAGCACTTACAAATATTTATTGGTATCCTAAGTACATATAGGAATATCTGGAATGAAATGGGAGATACTCACTTGTACCTATTACAGTGCATTGTGTTTGTAACTTTTTCATAACAAACTTGCATTAAACACTGCAGTGTTCAGACACGGTAGACTTCGCAAGACGTTATTCTTCCCTATCCATGTCCTGAATTTTTAAATCACATAATAAAGCCATGCTTGGTCTTTATAAATCTAAGCAGGTGTGAATTCATAAGTTAAGACAAGCTGTAAACCAGTTTAATGCACATACCTTTTCAATTGCGTCTCTTATGGACCGCCTGCTTGGCAAGCTCACTTGCCATTGTAGGACGCTGTAATGAAAAGGTGCGAATGAAACTCCCTGCATTTAGCATATATCTGTATTTTGGCTTCAATCCAATGCAGAAAATGTGTATTCTTATAATGAGTTGCTCTTGTTAACATTGAATTATAACTGAGTGCTCTTTCTGAAGAGTCTCCTACGACTTACTGTATTAACTGTGGCAGCAACAGCCTGCTTGCACACCCAGTCCTCTTATACCCAGGTGTGAGCATGCTGATGTCACCATCAGGGGACAAAGATGACTTTCATCATATCCAAGTAACCAGTGCTAGGAAACCACTCCTACACACAGGTAAACTGAGGCAAAACCTTCTTGGATTTACTCTTTTAGCTTGCTAATTTTATACATAGTTCATCCTTTATCATTCTGGAATATGACTTATATTTTGCCTATCACACTGCTGGGGGGGCCGTTTTTAAACTATAAACATGCAGTAATAAATGCATAATGACATATGAGATGTAAATAAAGTGTGCTTTAGGAGAACAGCATAGGTGCAGAAGGGGGGATGGATTCCTATATGGAGCCTATCTTGAAGTTTCTTGAAATTTCTTTCTGTTATGGAAGTTTATATAATTATATAAAATGTAAAATTATAAAAGGGGTATATACAAAGGGACTGAGTCACCAGATAAATCACCAAGCAAAAAAATCTCAAGTATCACCAGCGTACTCTCCAATTAATTTCCTCATTAAGACCCCAGCTATTGTAGTATGTTCCAAGTTCATATATCCATTTAGTCTCCTTTGTCTCAAGGAGATCAAGGTAATTGACACCCCTTTCTAGCTCCAGGACTAGCTCAATACCCCAAAATCTCAATTGCATTACTGTGTGGCCCCTGGCATTAAAATGCCTGGCCAGAGACGAATTTTCATCTTTTAAACAGATTTTGCTTTTGTGTTCAGATATCCATTTCCTCAATTCTCTAGATGTCTGTCCAACATAAAGATGGTCACGTGGACACTGAAGTACATAAATAACCCCTGTTGAGTTGCAATTAATATGCTGTTTCATAGCATATTTTCTTCCTGTGTATGGGTGTCTGAATTTATCACATTTAGATGTGCTGCCACATGCTATACATATATTGCAGGGATACATGCCATTTCTGAGGGGATCCAAAAGCAGTTGTCCTTTAGTTTGATTTTTTGGTTTATGAATAGTTTTCACTAATTTATCCTTAATGTTAGTTGCTTTTTTGGATATTACATAGGGTTTGTTATTAAAAGTACATGCTGTCTGAGGATTGTTCTGTAAGATATTTCAATGTCTATGTATAATTTTTCTCAACATTGGCATTTCCTCACAGTGTGTGGTGCTAAAGGTTAATATTCTTAAAGAGATAGTCTCACTTTTTTGTTGTCTGTGTCCCAGAAGTCGTTCCCGAGGGATGTTTTTTATACGATTTTTCACTTGATTTAAGATAGGGGTCTTATGGCCCCTAATTTTAAATCTTTCTATGGTCTCTTATTGTTCCTGTAAATAAGCTTCTTGGATACTGAAGTTCCTCTTGGTCCATAATAACTGTGAGTAGGGAAAATTGTTTTAAGCCTACTGGATGGAAACTAGCATAGTGCAGAGTAGTGTTACGATCAGTGGTCTTACAAACGAATTTAGTTTCCAGTTTGGTATCCATCTTATAGATGGTGATGTCCAAACAATGTACTTGTTCATCACTATATTCTGCTTTGAATTCTAGATGGGGTCACATGTATTTATGTAGCCTAAAAATTCTTTAAGTCCTTCTTCGCTACCTTGCCACATAAGAAAGACATCATCAATAAAGCACTTCCAACAAGTAATATTGGTGTCATGTTCATTCCCTTCCATTTCTGAACCCAAAATGAAATTAGTTTCAAAGTTATACATGTAAGCATTTGCATTGCCTGGGGCCATTTTGCTCCCCATTGCTGTTCCTTTAAGCTGTCCATAAAATGTCTCTTTGAATTTAAAAAAGTTATTCGTTAGAACCAAATGTGTCAGCTCTGTAATTAAATCAGTTTTTGGTTTTTGCTCTGGCAGTCTAGTGTTCAGTAACTTCCACAGTGCACCTACCCCTCCTACATGTGGAATCGATGTATACAAATCTTTAACATCGATTGTCACTAAAATAGTATGTTCATTGATGAGATTTTGCATGTTTAGCTCCTCTATTATCTGCAGGATATGTATAGTATCTTTAATGTATGTGGAGGTACTTTGTATAAGATTCTGAATATGAAAATCTATATACTTAGAGATAGGTTCCAAAACTGATCCAATCCCAGAGATAATAGGTCTACCAGGTGGATTGACAGAGTCTTTATGAATCTTAGGAAGAGCATAACAATTGGTGTACATGGGGTGTTATTACTCAACATCTCAGCCTCCCATTCTTGAAGCCAACCAATGGCTATGAATTCTTCCAAAATATCTTGAATCTTTTGGCTGATGTCTAAAGTGGGGTCAGTTTGTAAAATGACATAATTCTCTTGTACCAAAAATAATTTAAGACACATGTCTCTATAAAGATCTAAGTCCATCAAAACAATGCTTCCACCTTTGTCTGCTGGTCTGATAACCGAGTGGGATCCTGCTCTAAATCTTTTAATATATCCTCATGCTTCTAAAAACTTTTGTAAATCAATCTCTAATTGGAATCTGTTCAATTTCCTAGTGATGGAGTAAGATAATCCCAAACTCAAGGTCTCTACCTCTAAGGGGGTTAAAACCCTTTTACTTAGGTTGAATACTACTGTCTACCCCTGTTGCCCCTGAATGGTCCTCTTTGTCCTCGCCCTCTGTTCCCTCCATTTTCTCCTCCTGTTTCTCCTGCTATTTTGTCCATTAGAGTGTATCTTTTGGGGGGTTCCTGCTGTCCCTGTTTGTCTGTTGAGGGACTATTGGATATGCTTGGTTGCTCTCTGTGTTCCTCCTGTCTCTCCTGAGGGGCACCTCTCTTAAAAAAAGACCCTTATAGGTGCCCTTTCTAAAGGTACTTCTCAGGTATCTGTCAGAGCTATCGGAGCTATGTTCTTCACTCCTATAATTATGAAATTAAATTTTTTTGCATGTGTAAATTTTATTATCCCTATAATCTATACTGTCACTGTAAAATTTCATCACTTTTGTTTCCTTTATTTTTTTTCATATTCTAATAGTTTTCCTTTGGTCTCTTCCAACATCTATTAAAATCTTCTAATTTCAGTTGTGATTTAAGCATGTTCTCCTGACTATTAATTTCTTCTGACTGTGATGTAGACAGCCAGCTCTGAGTGCTCGAGTGCTGTATTAATTTTTTTATTACATATAAAATATGAGATGGGAAAACTCAGTTTGAGGAAACTACTGTCTGCTGGAACTGACACATCAAGACCCCCAAGGGATAAGTTCAAAGGACAGGAGGTATTTTAAACTGCAGAAATATGGGGTGCAATTACCTTGTCAATTTGCTTTCATCTCAGGAAATAAGATTAGCCATTCATAATGCCCTCAGGGAGATCCTTTGACTTGCATGGTTGCCAGGGAAGAACTTGTGGGGAGGGGTGTCGAAGAGAAGCCAGAATGAACATTGAAAAGGTTTGATGTCTGAGCCAGGGAGGACCCAGATGATTCTGGAAGGTCCAATATACATTTACAGGGAACCCTTGAATTACATCAGAAAGACCTGAGGTTAGATTCCAAGGTCCAGATGGGAATAAAGAGGCCTATACACTTTTGCTTTGAATATAGTGACTTAGATCAAAAACTTTTGAGATGTATGTGTAGCAGAACAAAAACAGTTCTGACCAGTTAACCTGTGGATAGGAAAGTCAGTGAGGTCATCTCCTATGTTTTTTTTTAATATTTTATTTGGAGACCCTGTATTGTAAACATAGAGTTTGATACACCAAGGCGGAGTTAGTGACCTCATGAGAAGGCCGGCTCAGAAGTGTGTTTGTGCTGAAAGAACCTGACAGAGAAACACAAGGGAATATTATCTGACTGAGGGAAAATCATCACAGCACTGAAAAAGAGTAAGATTAGACCAGTCTAAATGTAGGTATTGTAGGAACTGTACTTTTTCCTGTTTGTTTTAAGGCTGTATGTGTTGGGATATATATATAATTTGTTCTATAATTATTGCTCTGTTTTGATATTTTTAAAGTTATTTTTTTACAAATGAAACTGCTGGAGTGCCTTGACAATTCTTTTTATTTTAAGTGGAGCTTTTAAAGGTTATAAGTACACTGTGTATGGGCTTACTGTATACCAAACTGGGAAATGGATAGAGTTCTCTAAAGTCTTGCATAGAGTTCTAAGGGTTCATTTTAAAGACTTGGTTGGGTGCCCCTAGGCAAAGATATCTGTCCCCTCGAAGACAGAATTATCTGAGCCTGATAATTGGGTACGCTAACAAGAAGTTATCAGTTTGAATCCCTTCAGAGCTTGAGACTAAGGTGACTTGAACCCACAAAACAGACAAGAGGGTTACCTTGTCTGTTCACTGTACACAAATCATATGCTCAGAGGTTGGCATTTTGGGAGTAGAGGGCTGACCGGCTGAGCGCGATTGTGACATTGACAATTTACCTTGTGCTTTGATAACCGCCTTTATTAATGCATACATAAAATCTACGCTGCATCTAGTCCTTATACCATCCCATTTCTTATCCAACTCCTCATCATTAATGCCCAAATTAAGTTTGACAGGGACCCACAAACCCCCAGGTATATGTTTGTATTCCAAATATTTGGCTAATGTTAGCCCATGCCACTCTAAATGAATATCTTGAGACTTTAATGATTCTATCTTTCTCTTAATGTTTTTAGCAGAATCTGTATCAGCAGGTGTGAAATCTCTGTTCCCTTACATGGTTTACAACAACGCCTCCCTTTCTGCATCTGTGCAGCTGCAAAATGTAAATGCTGCTTCTGCAGAACCTCCTACTGCCATAAAATTAGTCATTTCCTGTTATAAAAAAATACTGTATTAAAGAAATTCAAATACACAATATCAAAATAATATAAAAAAATAGCAAAATAGATAATGTCCTTTATAGTCCAGTGCAAAGAAAAACAGTCATATCCAAAATGGGTTCCATGAGTTCATGCAGAAACGTCCACTGAAACAAAAGGTACCCAGTATGGTTGTTTATACCTTTCAGGTACTTAAAGGTTTCAATCATGTCCCGTCACTCTCTCCTCTCCTCAAGTGATTACATGTTGAGTTCTCTCAGCTTGTCCTCATGCCCCACCCTGCTGTCCCTGAACCATCTTTGTCACCCTCCTCTACACTGGCTCCAGCTGGTTGATATCCTTTTTCAGATAGCGGATCCAGTGTTGCACAAATACTCCAGGTGCTGTCACACCAAGGGTCTATACAGTGGCAGCATAACTCCTCCCTTCTGCTTGCATACCCTCTCGCTATACAGGTTGCTAGGGATGGTTTTCTCAAGTCCTTTCACTTCTCAGATATAGTGAGCTTGCCCCCCCCCAGACAGTACTCAGTCCTTGGGTTCTTTCCTCCTATATGTGTAACCTTAAATTTCTTCACATTGAATCTGAGCTGCCATATGTTTTTTATTTTTAAGGTCCAGGACCTCTTCATCTGAGTCCAACCTCCCCAAAAGCTTGTTATTGCCTGCAAAGAGGCATAGTTTTCCTTTAATGATGTCCTCAATGTCATTAATGAACACTATAAACAACACTGAGGCAATCATTAACCCCTGTGGGATACCACTGGTGACCACCCCATTACCTGCGATCTTCCATCCCACCATCATTATTTGTGTCCCACCACTGAACCAATTTGCCACCAGCTATGTCAATTTGTTTCCCTTCCCATGCTCTCCAACTTCCTGATCAGCCTCTTGTGGTGTACAGAGTTGATGGCCTTGCAGAAATCCAAATACAGAATCACAGCTGCCTGGCCATTGTCTGCTGCCTTTGTTAGCCAATTAAAGAAGCAGACCAGATTAGTCTGGCAGAATCTCCCTGACATGAACCTGTGTTGTCTGTCATCCTGGAGCATATTTGTGTCATGAAACCTGACTAGCCTTTCTTTCAGAATGGTCTCCATTTTGTGACTGACAATGGTGGGCACACTGACCAGTCTGTAGTTCCCAGGGTCACCTCTGGGCCCACTCCAGTGCAGCAATACTATACATGCAGTTCTCCACTCCTGCAATACCACCTCTGTAGCTAGTGAGTTGTTGATCAGATCTGACAGCGGATCCAACATTTCTGCCACCATCTCCCTCAACACCTTTGAGTGCATGCCATCTGGACCTGGGGATGTGTTTATACCTTCAGAGACATAAGCTCTTTACTAATCCTGTCCTCTGTTATCCTGCCCTCATTCATATCCTTCCTCCTTCTCCCTTCCCCTTCCCTCATCTTCACTTGCAGCGCTGGTCCAATTTTTTCCTTAGTGAAAGACAGAGTGGAAGTATTAGTTCAACATCTCTGCTTTCTCCTTACTGTCTGCCACCTACCCTCTCCTGTTTTTAACTTCACTAAGCCTACATTTGTGTCCCTTCTTTTCTCTCATATAACTGAAGAAGGCTTTCTCTCCCTCCTTGATCCTCTCTGCAGATTGCAGCTCCCTCCTAGCTTTGATCTGCCTGACCACCCTACTAGATCCCCTAGAATTCTCTGGGTAGGCCCTATAGTTACTTCATTATGGAACTTCCTAAACTTCCTGTATGCGGCCCTCTTTTTCCTCACTGCCTGACCCACCTCCCCCTTGAACCAACTTGGTCTCCTGGCCTTGGAGTTGTTCCCGTTCTGCCTAATGGAGGAGTCATTAGCAACCTCTATCCCTTTATTACTTACTTATTTATTACAGTTTCAAATTACAACCTTTGAGCCAAAAGGCTCCTTTTCCAAGTTTCCAAGTCATAAAGTAGTCAAGACATACATAGTCGATGGCTGACTGTGTCGAACGCCTTTGTGAGATCTTTGAAGTTAGATCCCACTGCCATTCATGCATTCAGTGCATCATATAGTAGACTGGTATAGTCAAACAGTGCAGTCAGGTTGCTATGCTTTTTTTGGAAGCTGTGCTGTTGTGTGAAAAGAAGATTGAGTTCATCAAGGTAGTCTGAGAGTTGATCTGATACAATTCTTTTTAGCACTTTCGATAGGGGCAGTAAAATGGTTATCAGTCTATAGTTAGACAGACTAGTTCAGTCGCCATATATGAAAACAGGGGTCATGAGGACATATTTCCATTTGTCGGGGAATATTCCAGACCTTAGTGATATACTAAATATTTTTGTACGTGGCAGGGCTACCTCGTCTAATATAAGTGCTGTCATCTTTATATCTATTTGGTTGCTGCCCATCCTTGCCTTGCCTAGTACCTTCCCGACATGCTTCAGGATTCTGGCTCTGCTAATTTGCCTGAAATAGAAGGGTGGTGTATTGTTATTTGCCTGGGGTGGGCATGTTAGGACAAGGAGGCTGTTCTGGAGGTTGGCGGCTAAGGTAGTTGCTTGGTAATACCACACTGAGGTCAGTGAACATGCTGTTGAATGTGTTGGCAATGTCTCTAGGTTCATGCAGTGCACCTTATGTTGTTATAATTAAAGCTGGTGGGGATCTAGAATCCTTTTCTGTAAGTGATTTCATGGAGTTCAAGAATTCCCTATCATTATTCCATGTCCTGCCCAAGAGTACTTTGTAGTTTCTAATTAGATATGTGCAGCGGTTCTTGACTGCCTTATAGGCAGAGAGGTTGGCTTGAGATCCAGTGACTTTGGCTTTATGCCTTAGATTGTCTCTATTGTGCATATGTTCTAAGAGAGATCAACTGAGTCCCAGAGTCGGGTTACCTTTAACTTTCCTAGTCTTGAACAGGGCGAATATATTACATGCATTTGTGAAGACTGTGCAGAAGTATTCCAGTGCGTGCTTAACATCCTGTGCCCTATCTAATGGGGCCCAGTTGATCTGCTATAGGTAATGTTTGAATAACTCCAGCTGTCCCTTACTATGGGAGCTGTTTTTAGTTTGCTGTGGGGTTCACTTCGCAGACCTATTTGACCATATGAACATCATCAGGGAGTAGTCACTAAGGTAGTCTGTTAAGACTGTTATCTCACTGATGTGCTCGGGACATGTGGTGAGCAGTCAGTCTATTAGTGTACTTGTGCCTGTCTTGTAGTTTAGTCTTGTGGCTTGGGTTACCATCTGAGTGAAGTAGAGACTGGAGATTAGGTCTTTAATTGTGGCTGTGTCATTGGATAAACAGTTTGAGTTAAAATCACCTACAATTTGTTCCCAGTTCTGGTTAAGTTTTCTTTGGCTGGCAATGAACTGTGCTATTCCTGCAGTGTGTTTGCCAGGAGGTATGTAAACAGTGGAAAGCACTAACTTGTTGCTCTGTAGACCAATGGTGAGTTTAATGGAAAGTATTTGCATTTCCCTAGTGTGTAGGCTATTTGGTTGAATCTGAACTCCTATGTTGTTGCACAGATACACCAGGTAGCCACCTCCCCATTTGGTCAGCCTATTTTCATGATAGATGGTATAGCCATCTATTGATATAATGGCATCAGGGGTTTTGGGGGAGAGTCAGGTCTCTGTTAGTGTGATCACATCTGGTTTAATCTGAGTGACCCAAGCCTGAAATTGTGGCAGCTTAGGTAGGAGACTTCCAATATTCAGTGATACTAATTTGAGGTGGCCAGTCCCTAAAATTTTATCAGTTCCCACTGGTCCAGGTTTGGGTGCATGTTCCTAGAGATTAAGAGCAGGACTGTGATTAGCTTCCTGAGGTAATGGGTCAAGTATGCCCATGTTAAGCGAGCAAGTTTGTCCTTTGCTTGTCTGCACCCTTTAGTGGTGGTAGCAGGGGCGCAGTGATGTAGCAGTGCACCAATAGGTATCACTGGGAATGAGGAGCAAGTGAACTGATCTGGGGTGTCATTGGGGTGGTAGTTTTGGGGGGACTGCTATTATCCCTCTGAAAGTGCTGCCCTCTGGTACAGAGTTTAGGATGTAGTCTGACCCAGATTGGTTGATCCCTTGTAAAAAGGCAAGCATCGTGAGGAGGCGCAGTAGAGTATCCTTGCTGATCCTGTTGCAAGATGGGTGGATTCTTTCATATAACAAATAAGGAAACAAAGTGGAGCAATTAGCGATTTACAGGACATTGTACAGGACACCGTGGACCCTTCTTCAATCAATGTTCACTTTTGATAATTCCCGTAACATTATTTTAGGCTAGCTAAGTGAAGCATTAATATGTCTCCCATCCTACTATAGTCAGCTTTCCTGAAGTCTAGTACTTTTTGTTTCCTTACCCATATCAACTCAGAATCACATTGTTAGGGGGTTGATGCTCTTCAAGGGCTCCTCTACCCTGATATTCAGGTTGCACATCATTCATCCCGGGCAGTTCACTGTGCCACAATGTGCTTCATCACATTACCTCTGGCGTCAATCAGTCCCTAAGACAATTCATCCCCAGGCAATTTGCATCCCGAACAAATAATATATAAAAAAAAAATCTAGGTGGGCATAATTAACCCACCACAAGAGATAATGCATTGGAGGGTACTAGATGGGGCACTCGTACTGTAATTTTATTTGCAGTACACCAGGACATCTAGTCAGAGCAAATTGTCTAGGGATGAATTGTGTTATGGTCTGATTGATGATGGAGTGCATTGCCACGTGATGAAGAGCCCAGGAAGAACTGATATGTCCCCGATATCCCTTACCTTCTCCCCATTTGTTAATACCAGGTCCAGGTCCATGATGACTCCCTCTCATGTGTGTTTGGTTGTCTCTGAACGTGGAACTCATCCGGGACTGTATCCAGGAGTAAACGGCTCTGGGCACAGGTGGTGGACTTGACTCTTTCTGTTGACACATGTAGACAATATGTTAAACCAAAATCGCAAGAATGTCACTGCTGTTAGGAGTTCATTAGTGTCTGTGAACAAGTACTTTGGTATTATGTTGATTGTTTTGTATAGTACTAATCTGTATGTTGCATGCGTATATTTTTAGCTCATATCCCTGTGCTGTAACTTATTATGTTAAATACAGGATCGCCTTGAAAACAGGGCTTTGTTGGCCTTATGGTGTATATTTGCTTGTCAAATACTAGCCTGTATAAATAAAGTTGTTTTACTACTACTACATGGTGGTGTAATTCTGTGCTATCTTTAATTGCTGCAAATTTAATTGCTGCAAATTTTATCTTGGCTTGTCTGACTGTCCTGTAGCTGGGTGAAGGGTGTTAATTGTCTGGCCTCTGACCTCAGCTACGTGATAACTGGAGGTGGGGCTTAGTCAGAGTTAAAGTAGCAAACAGAGGTTGATTTTCTCAGAAGAAGCCAGAAGGAGAAGGAAGGAAACATATTCAATTCAGTGCTTTAGAGTAACTGGTAATTGGTATTTTTTCTTTTAAACTTAGATTGTGGGCTTGTAGTGACACTATACTTTCTTTCTTTGTTGTCTTTACTTATAATTGTTTTTGGGCTGTTGAAAATTTAAAACATAGTGGTGGTGTAATTCTGTGCTGTCTTTAATTGCTGCAGCTAAACACAGGGTATAGCAGGAGGTGTGAAGTAGGAGGGGCCTAAGGGGGAAGAAGCCCACCCTCAGCACGACAAGTGTTTCGACTCATTTATTTATTTATTGGTTTCTTTTTCCTTAAAAAAAAAATATCTGAGGATCAGTTACAGGATTTTTAGTACTGTAAATTAATAAAAAGAGAACTAAGAGAGTTTCAGTAGCAGACAAGTTGTGGAATTGCAGTATAATGTGGGGAGTAGTGCAATGCAGTGGCTGTGGTGCAGCCATATTCAGGCAGACCTTCTGGACACTGAGGTGCTGCCCTATCTGCATGCATCTCTCTGGACTGCGGGATGAGGTAACCAGACTCAGAGCGGAAGTAAACTGGGTCAGGAGTACCATCACCCCTATCCAGGGACCACCCAGTCCAATGCAGCTGCCTCAAAGGATGCCGAGAACGAGGAGCACTTGGATGACAGTGGGCTCAGGGAGGGTTAGAGCAGTCAGGCAGAGGCACATCCCAGATCCTATTCCTCTCAAGAACTCATATGCCACACTGGCAAATGAGGACAACCAAATAGAGGTACCCAGAGAAGTGGAAGGAAAGGATGTGGAGGTTAGCCAAGGAGGTGACCTCAGTGGGGAAAGCAGTGGACCCCAGAGGAGGAGGAAGAAAATCCTGGTGGGGGACTCCATCGTAAGAGGGATCCAGCTAGGAACACAGGAGGGAGAGGACAGGGAGATGAGGTGTCTACCAGGTGCCACGGCATGGAGGGATGGAAGAAAGATACTGGGGATCACTGGGAAGACAAGACGGGAGGGTGAGCTGGATGTCATTATCCACCTAGGTACTAATGACTTGGCAAATGGGGAGCCAAAGAGAGTTCAGGAAGGTTTGGAAACTAGGAGGGGTCTCAAGCAAGTAGCTACTTTTCACTTCTCAGAAGTACTACCTGTGAGAGGCAAGGGAGAACATAGAGTGCATGCACCAGGAACTTTAACTCATGGTTGAAGAACTGGTGCTGTGAGGAAGGTTTGGATTCATTGGTGACTGGGGACCCACCTGAGGGATGGAGGTTTGTTCAAGCCTGACGGCCTGCATCCATCCTGGAGGGGAATAAGTATCAATGATAAGTTTAAATGCTACATCGACAAGCATTTAAACTAGCAAAGGGGTGGCAGGCCAGCAAGGAGGGTACCTGTTGCACCCCCCACAGCTAGCAGTGGAACCAGTGAACCAGAGGAGTGGCTATCTCTGCAAAGCGGTGTGCAAAAGATGGAGATTAGTGTCCAAAAGGTGGATAAGCAGAAAGGGGCAAAATTCAGCAGAAGGGCAGACAGCAAGGAGAACCAGGGATAAATTACAACCAAGGAAGGGGCTGGAGTAGAACAGTGAAGCAGACTAGGAGGTCAAATCATGGAAAGCCATGTGCAAATGCCAGGAGCCTTAGCAACAAGATGGAAGATCTGGAGGCTGTCATGGTACAGTCAAACCTGGACATTGTGGCCATCACTGAAACCTGGTGTAATGATAACCATGCCTGGAGATGGCCATACCTGGCTACAACATATTCAGAAGAGACACAGCAGGCAGAAAGGGAGGAGGAGTGGCACTGTGTGAAAAAATGACATAAGGGCCACAGAGATCCAGGAGGAACAAAATGGGGAGAGATACTGTGGGTAAGCTAGAAAGGAAAATGGGGCCAGCCATCCCACAGGTGTGGTCTATAGACCACCAGCCCAGGAGGAAAACAGATAGGGAGTTGATGCTAGCCATCCAAAGGATGGCAGACAAGGGTGAGGTAGTACTGGTTGGAGACTTCAATATTCCAGACGTGGACTGGAGCATCCCAGCAGCAGCATCAACTAGAGCAGATTTATCCTGGACTCCCTTCAGGGTGCCTTCCTCAAGCAACTGGTCATGGAACCAACTCAGCAGAAGGCAATACTGGACCTTCTGCTCACAAACAGGGACAGGTGATGGGGTAACAGTGGGGAGCACCTGGGTAACAGTGACCACCAGTCATTGTGGTTTGAAATCACAGAAAGAGCAGAACCAAACCACACAAAAACACGTATCCTGGATTTTAGGGGGGCAGATTTTGGGAAAATGAAGAAATACTTGAAAGAGGCATTAAGGGGAATGGGACAGGAATCAGGGGTTGAGGAACAGTGGGCAGTATTTATAATGGGGATTATAAGAACAACAGAATTATGCATTAAGCAGGTTAGCAAGAGGAAAAGGAAGAGGAGACCATTATGGTTTTCCAAAGAGGTAGCAAAGAAAGTGAAGGCCAAAAAGATAGCATTCAGGCAATACAAAAAGACACAGGCAGAAGGGGATAGGGAGAAGTACCAGGAGAAACAAAGGAGGCAGGAAGTCAGTAAGGAAGCCAAAGCTCAGACAGAAGAACACATTGCAAAATCAGTGGTTAAAGGGACAAAACCTTTACAGGTACATAAGTGAAAAAAGAAAGACAAAGGGAGGGATAGTGAGACTGAAGGGGAGGATGGGAGTCACGTGGAGGATGACAACAGTAAAGCTGACATATTGAACAGGTATTTCTGCTCAGTCTTTACTGAGAAGAGGGGTAATGGGTCTGAAGGGAGTACAAGGGTGAGAATGGTGCAGAAATGGACACAAGTCCCTTTACACGAGAAAGGGTCCTGAAGGAACTGGAAGTAATAAGAGTGACAAACAATGGGGCCAGATGGGGTGCACCCAGGGTCCTTAAGAACTAAGAGAGGTGGTGGCTGAACCTCTGGCTATCCTGTTTAGCCAATCACTGGAAACAGGGGAGGTACCCAAAGACTGGAGGATAGCAGATGTAGTCCCTTATACAAAGCGGAACAAAGAGGAAGCAGGGAACTACAGACCAGTCAGCCTCACCCGTAGTGGGAAAGATCATGGAAGCACTTCTGAAGGAGAGATTGGTGGAACATCTGGTTGTCAATGGACTACAAGACCCAAGGCGGCATGGTTTCACCAGGGGAGGTCATGTCAGACCAATCTCATTGAATTTATTGACTGGGTGACTAGGGAGGTGGATCAGGAGGGCAGTGGACATGGCCTATCTGGACTTCAGCAAGGCCTTTGATACTGTGCCACATAGAGACTATTACACACAAACTGGGAAATATGGGTGTGGGCAGGACAGTAGTGTGGTGGGTAGGTAACTAGCTGGGTGGCAGGACACAGAGGGTGGTGGTAAATGGCTGTCACTCCACAGAGGGAAGAGTGACCAGTGGGGTACCACAGGGATCAGTGCTGGGACCGTCCTATTCAACATCTTCATCAGTGACATTGTGCAGGATCTAGAAGGCAGAATTTCACTGTTCACTGATGACACAAAGCTCTGTAACAGAGTAGACACACCAGAGGGTGTAGACAGAATGAGAAGGACCTGCAGAAACTTGAAGAATGGTCAAGGGTTTGGCAGTTGAAATTCAATGCAAAGAAGTGCAAGATAATGCATATAGGGCACAAAAACCCTGGCACAATATATCAGTTGGGGGTGAGGATATAGCATGCACCAAGCAGGAAAGGGATCTTGGGGTTATCATCTCTGATGACCTCAAGGTAGGGAAACAGTGTGACAAGGCATCAGGTAAAGCAAATAGGATGCCGGAATGTATAGGCAGGGGCATCACCAGCAGGAAAAGGGAGGTAATAATTCCGCTATACAAGACACTAGTGAGGCCCCACCTGGAGTACAGTGTACAGTTCTGGAGACCATACCTACGTAAGGACATAGACAGGGTAGAGAAGGTTCAGAGGAGGGCAACAAAGATGGTGCATGGATTGCATCACAAGTCCTATGAAGACAGGTTGAAGGAACTGAACATGTACTCCCTGGAGGAGAGGAGGGAGAGAGGGGATATGATAGAGACATACAAGTATCTTACAGGGAGAAACAGAGTGCAGGAAAACACTATTTTTAAGCGAAAAAGATGTTCCAGGACTAGAGGGCATGGGATGAAGTTGGAGGGAGGACGATTCAGAGGAAACATGAGAAAGAATTTCTTCACAGAACGGGTGGTGGACAAGTGGAACACCCTGCCAGAGGAAGTGGTGGGAGCTGAAACAATCACGGGATTTAAGAATGCATGGGATAGACATAAAGGAATTCTAGAGGTCAGGGGAAAGGGGAAACAGACTTCTAGGAAAACAAACTGAACTTACAAGCTCAAATGGGCAGACTGGGTGGGCCATAGGCCCTTATCTGCCGACACTGTCTATGTATCTATGTACCTTAGGCAAATTGAAGTCCCTATTACCACCACCTCACTCTTGTCTGATATCATCCTAATAATGATGCCCAACTCTCTGTCATTGTCCTCATCTTGGTTTAGTGGCCTGTAGACTACACCCAGTCTCAGTTTTCTTCCCATTCTGGTTTGACTCTGTACCCACACCACTTCTACCTTCCCTTCCTCTAATTCCTCCCTGGTGGCAGTGGTGCCATCCCTGACATATAGTGCCACCACCTTCCTTTGCCTTCACACACTTGGAATGTGTGTCATGGAATACAAGATCTAAACATTTGGCATAATTCTACTGGCAGAATGTTCAACACACAAAGATACACACACACACACACACTCGCAATTACATGGTTCTATTAAAGAACTAGCACCCTGACTGGGTGGGAAAAAGGTAAACTATCTAGCAATCACCATGCTGCTGGCTTGAGTTGGAGGGTGGCATGTAATTAAACTTAATTTTGTTTTTGGAAATTGTTAAACAAAGGTGATTAATGGAATAATGCTGTTGGTGATGGATGATTAGGAAGAAAAAGGCAACAACCGTCAGAAAACTGTATTCTGTTTTTTACTCTCTTGAAAAGACCAACAGCATCGCCCCCTATGGTGACTAAACTTGGAGCCCACTAACAATGCAGAATGATACTAATCTATTTTTTACATTCGCTTGCGTGCATGCGCAAAGGCGTTGAGGAGAGATAGCACACTTGGAGGTGTGCCTCTCCCATCCCATGCACTGCTCCCTTGAGCAGGTGTGGCGGATCCTGCACCAATAGGTACAGGAGCTCTGTGTGACAGCGGTGTTCCTCTGCTTCAAAGCAAAGCACGCTGCCATACCCCCGCACCGTCGTCACGCCGCCAACCCTCGCGTCCACCGCCCCAGCGTGTGTCATGCCGCCCCCAAAGCTTTGGTGCCACGCTGGGGCCCTCCCAGCGTAAGCGATGATTTGCCGCGAGGTGCCCAATCCCCGTCAGCTCCATGGCCCCAAGCCACCCTGCTGCCACACTGGGAGCCCACCCCAGCATGGAAAATGTTCCGCTTTGCCGACAAGCGCTCTCAAGTTTGCGGACGGGGTGCCCAATCCCCCATCGGCTCCTCGCCCCCCCACACATCTTCTGCCACGCTGGGAGCTCCACCCCAGTGTGGCAAACATCCACGTAGTCTTTTTAAATTTAAACCTGTAAAATAAAACGGTCCCACGGCGCGTCTCCCAGCCCCTCCCCAACCTGCACCCACCCATTGCTCACCACACCCCCCACCCCTATACTTACCTCCGGACTCTGGGTCGACGATCTTCGGTGGACCGGGAACACGTCTGCACTCTTCAAAGGTGACCGAACTGAGGAAATGCGGTAAGCTGTATGCTGGGCTAGATAGGGGTTTCAACTTTATTGCATATCTCAGTCATTTTTGAATTTTTACACCAAATTTTCAACATGGGGTTTTTGGGACTCCTTCTCATGAATGATGTCACTGTCATGGCGTTAGTCATGCCCAAAGGGTGATTTCACAGGCACTGCACAGTCACTGCACGAAATCACCCTTCAGGCTCGAATAATGCCATGACAGTGACATCATTCATGAGAAGGGGTCCCAAAAACCCCATGTTGAAAATTTGATGCAAAAATTCCATAAAATGACTGTTTTATGAGCGTGTGTTGCGCAGTTCCTACGCAGGCTCATAAGTTTGTGAATTTTTAATATTTTCACTCCAGATTTTCAACATTGCCATTTTATCACACCTTCTTATGAGTTGTATAGCTGTCATTTTTCACATCTCACCCAAAATGTGTTTCCGCCCATGTAGCGCACAATGGTGCAGTCAGTGTGCGAAATCAGTGTATGGGACACATTAAGAAAATCACAGTGACACTGTTCATGAGCAGAGGTCTTAAAATGGCTATGTTGAAAATTTGTGAAAAATTCCAAAATGACTGTTTTATTTAGCCGCATGCTAGCGCAGTTCCTACGCAGGCTCGTAAGTTCACAAATTTTCAATATTTTCACCCAGATTTTCAACATTGCCATTTTACCATACCTCCTTATGAGCAGTACAGCTGTCATTTTTCACATCCTGCCCAAAATGTGTTTCACCATGAAGCACAATGGCTAGTCGGTGTGCGAAATCAATGTATGGGACAAATTAAGAAAATCACAGTGACACTGTTCATGAGCAGAGGTCTTAAATGGCTGTGTTGAAAATTTGGTGAAAAATTCTAAAATGACTCTTTTAAGAGCGGGCGTATGCAGTTCCTACATGACGCTTATCGCTGGCAATTTCAATATTTGCAGTCCAGATTTTGAACATTGCCATTTTACCACACCTCCTCATGAGCAGTGCAGCTGTCATTTTTCACATCCTGCCCAAAATGTGCTTCTGCCTATGTAGCACACAACGGCGCAGTCGGTGTGCGAACTCAATGTATGGGACACATTAAGAAAATCACAGTGACACTGATCATGAGCAGAGGTCTTAAAATGGCTGTGCTGAAAATTTGGTGAAAAAATTCCTAAAAATGACTGTTTTACGAACGTGTGTTGCACAGTTCCCACGCACGCTCGTAGGTTTGCGAATTTTCAATATTTCTACTCAAGATTTTAACATTGGCATTTTACCACACCTCCTCATGAGCAGTACAGCTGTCATTTTTCACATCCTGCCCAAAAAATTTTTCCGCCCATGTAGGGCACAATGGCGCAGTCGGTGTGCGAAATCAATGTATGGGACACATTAAGAAAATCACAGTGACACTAATCATGAGCAGAGGTCTCAAAATGGCTGTGTTGAAAATTTGGTGAAAAAATTCCTAAAAATGACTGTTTTACGAGTGTTCATTGCGCAGTTCCTATGCACGCTCGTAAGTTTGTGAATTTTCAATATTTTCACTCCACATTTTCAACATTGCCATTTTACCACACCTCCTTATGAGCACTGCAGCTGTCATTTTTCACATCTTGCCCAAAGCATGTTTCTGCCCATGTAGCGCACAATGGCACAGTCGCTGTGTGAAGTCAGTGTATGGGCCACATTAAGAAAATCACAGTGATACTGTACATTAGCAGAGGTTTTAAAATGCCAATGTTGACAATTTGGTGAAAAAATTCCTAACAATGACTGTTTTACGAGCATGCATTGCACAGTTCCCACGCACGCTCCTAGCTTTGCGAATTTTCAATATTTCCACTCCAGATTTTCAACATTGCCATTTTACCACACTTCCTTATGAGCAGTACAGTTGTCATTTTTCACATCCTGCCCAAAACGTGTTTCCGCCTATGTAGCGCACAATGGGGGTAACAAAAAGGTCATGCTGACAATTTATTGTGCAAATACCAGCAATCACATAGGGCATTAGGGTACAGCACCATACATGCCAAACACCACTGCAAATACCTGCAAGCGAACGTTCGGCATTGACAAATGCTTGTTAATAGAACTCTATGCTCTCAACAGAAGGGCTGTATGGGAACCAGGGACTCAATTCTAACTGTGCAGAATGCATAGCAGAGATTTTCCTGGTAAACAGTTAAGGAAAAGAGAAGATTGTTCATGGTAAACAAAGAAACATCAGAAAGCAAAACTGAGTAGTACTTCAGTTTTTGAATTTGTGTATGGGTTCAATGAGGGGATGATCATGAAAAAATATTATTTTGATTTACACGAGGGATTTTTTTTTAGGTCTAGCTGAGGATGGAGATAGGAAATTATTTTAACATAGTTAACTGCCCTTCCATCTTCCTTTTCATTCCAGTTTAGCATTCTGATATGCTTTAACAGATTTTGATAAATAATTTAGCTTTGGGGCACCCTCAGATCTACCTAGAGTTCCATTCTCCTCACCAGCTACTGCTTTTTCTCTTCAGATTTCTAAGACATTCTTAGGCATCAGTAACACCATCCCATGCAAGTCATCTGATTTGTCTGGAATTGGGTTACTGATGTTACACAATGTTCAGGCAGTATGAAAAGAGAGAACAGCAGCTGCTGAGGACAAATGGGGGCCAATTCTCAAATCCCTCCAGAAGGACGCAAGGTGTCTGCGTCAAGGAAAAATGACACAAGTGGCACCTTGTAGCAAAAGATGCACTCCAGGCTATTTTTAAAAGCAGCCTGTGACAAATGCAGGCTGCTTGCGGCAAAGGGGGCTTGCACATGCCTTGCACCAAAAATGAACTGCAACATGGCACAAGGGGGTTTACGGCAAACTCAAGCTGCCACATCCCCTAAAACTGTATTCTCAAAACACCAAGGGAGGACAACCATCAAAGTACATTTACACCAGCTAGGAGCTTGTGTAAGTATACTTTTGGGTCCACTGGGTGTTGTGCCACTGTGCTGCCAGCTATCCCCCTTTGTACATAGAGCCCCCAACCCTGATCTCATATAAATGATTAGATTTAGTGTCCTGGTGGGCTAGCAGCATCCCCCAAGCCCCAATCCCTGAAGTATTGTATAAATAGCCCTGATTGAGATATGGCGGCTAAGACTCAATCCCCCCTGTTTTTGGTAAATGACCCAATCATAGGTGGTCCAGTGGCTCCCTCAATCCCAATCCCATGATACATACAGTAGTAAGATACCTGGTGGTCTAGTGGATGCCCCCCAACCAGCAGTGCAGTACCACCCCGCTCCCCCAACCCATACCCCAGCCGACAACTGGCACAGTCCACTGCTCACCATTATGGCCAGCCGCCTACTGAGCTCTGCATGAACGCTTGCTGTATATACAGTAGTACATGCTCAGTGATTGACAGCTGCTGTCATTTACTGCGCACATACTATATACAGTCTGTGTTCATAAAGAGCTCAGTTGGTGGCTGGCCATGGTGGTGAGTGACGGGCTGTGCCAGTCGCTGGCCGGGGTATGTGTTTGAGGGGGAGCAGGGTGGTAGGGCACTGCTGGGTGGGGGGCCACTAGACCATTAGATATTTTGCTACTGTATGTATCAGGGGATTGGGCTTGGGGAATCCACTGAGCCACCAATGATCGGGTCACTTACCTTAATGGGTGGGGGATCAGGCTGGGGCTCCACCATTCACCAGGGTATGGTTATATTAATTATTGGTGATCAGGGTTGGGAGGTTTGCTAGCCCACAAGGCCTATTGCCATATTAATTATTGGAGATTGGTTTTGAGGGGGGGGGGTTCACTAGCCCGCCAGGGTTATTGCCATATTAATTATTGGTGATTGAGGCTGGAGCGGGTGCTTGCATCCTTATACTTTACACTGCCACATGCTTGCAGCAACCTGTCTAGGTGCATCCTCTGTTTGGCGCACTACTAGGGTTGTTGCAAGCTGGGGGACTTAGCCATCAGGACCCTGCCCAATAGAGAATCAGACACATGGTCCCTGGTGCATCGGCAATTGGCACAAGTCTCCTTTGGTGTGACAAGTGCCAATCCTTTCAGAATTTACCCCATGGATTCTGGGTAGTTACAACTGAAACAAAATTAGATTATTAATTTAACAAAAAAGGTCAAAACATATCAGAATATTGGACAGACATTAAAAGGATAACAGGGGGGCATCTAGAGATGGAAAAAACTATTCTCTAGCACCTTTAGTGAAGGTAAAAATAAATGATGCTATTCAGATATTTTTTAATATGGGACAGTTCTGAGAGATAGCTACATGGGTTTTAATGTAGGTAATGAGACTACCTAGCCTTTTTGCTGTGGGTATTGCATAAATAACTCACAAGAAATTATACAAATTGACCAAGTAGATCACAAGGTTTTTTGTTCTCATCTTATAGTCTACAAATATGTAATCCAAAAATACGACACAAATCATGTTGTTTTATTTTCTAGCGTATAGGTTCGAAACTGTCGACTTGTTGGCCTCATTGACCTTGCTCTAGAAAAGGACTATGTACGTGGGAAGATTGCCGAGTATATGAACAAGCTGATCGGCTTTGGTGTTGCGGGATTCAGATTAGATGCTGCCAAACACATGTGGCCTGGTGATATACAAGCAATCGTTAACAGACTAAATAATCTGAACACTCGTTGGTTTGCAAGTGGGACAAGACCGTTTATTTTCCAAGAGGTAAGTTTGATATAATGCGTGGCCAGATCAAATGTTTACACAGATTTATCAATCTTGTATCCCCTTGAGTCCACTGAGCATCACATCAATTACAGAAGAGATGCATCATGGGTAGTTGCACTGTTACAAATGTATACAGCATGTAAAATTTACTTTACTTTATTCTGGCAAAAAGACAAAATCAGAAAACAGTTCTGACTCTCTTTAAAAGGCACCATTGGAAGTTTAGTTGATTACTGTACTGCCATTAAGCAAACAGAATGACAGAATCCAGAAAGTCTAGTTTATAGTATTTTTCCAATAAACAGGAAAACTTAATAATATACAGTGGACACAATTCTGCTTATAAGTCATTGTTTGTGGTAGTCATTTCTGTTCCTTCTTTATTATGGAGGGCATTTGCGTGGAAACAAAATCTTTGTGTCTCAGACTTCTCTTTTCTTTCCTGATGAAAGCGTTATCCCCACGTGTGTGTGATATAATAGCCATTTCCTCAGTACTATACTGTGATGTCACTATTAGAGCTGCATGTCTTCAGTGCTAGTGGTGGTGGTGGTGTGGGGGGGGGATAAGCAGGAGGATGAAATGAAGTTGGGGGAGCAAAGATGATGTTTCCATGCAGATTGCACTTAGTAATAAAGAATGAGGGGACATAATACAGAAATATAATGCGGTATACTGTAAGTTGAAATGTGTCTTAATATTATATTTTTAATTTCCACACCACTACCCTGGCCTAATATACTCTTATGTCCCCCGATACATCTGATTGTGATTGTTTCACTTTGACTATTTAAAAGTAAATTTATCTACCTTAATGTACCTAGTGTTTTACTGTATTACCCTGCTCTGAATATTGGTTTACACATCTGTCACTTACCTTGCTCCTTTTTATGTTTGCTTGTGCGCATGCACAAGAAACATTATGTGACAGCTTAGGAGAGAAGCAGGGTTTTGGAGGTGTGGCACTGTGGCAGACAATGCCCCCACTGCATTCTGAGGCTTGGCCGTGTTTCCCCAATGTGGTGGCATGCTGCTGCTGACACTAGTTCAGCAAGCATATTGCCAAGTTGAAACATATTCGCCGCTGCAATGAGTGAGTGACCCATCATTGCATGGCGTCCCTTGCCTGGTGTAACATTTCAATAAACGTGGTAGGCAGCAGCTTGCTGCCCGCTGCTGACAGTCCCTATGAAGCCAACTTCAGAGGTGCCCAATCCCCCTGTCAGCATTTATGCCCCCCTTTACTGTAGTGGTCTGCCGAGAGGGTGCTCAATCCCTGCGGCATCATGCCCCCAAACACAGACATGCTTGCCGATGGGGGTGCCCAATTTCTCTGTCGGCATGTTAACCCCCCCATCGCGTCGGCATTTTCATGGCACCACCCAACCCTGATTGTGTGCCACACTGGGAGCCCACCCCAGTGGGGCTAACATGACCCCCCCAACCAAATGTACCACACTGGGAGTCCACTCCATTGTGGCCAAAACCTGTGAAAAAAACAGAAAACAGTCCACAGTGACTTTTTTTATTTTTCTTACCTGAAACAAAGGAAATGGTCCCTCACTGTCTGGTCCCTTCCCCCAGCCTGCACCCACTCTCTGTGCACCCTGCATCCCCCCTCCTCCCCACCCTATACGTTCCTCCGGAGCCCAGTGCAATGATCTTCAGTGGACCGGGAACACATCTGCACTTTTCAAAGCCGACCACAAACTGAAGAAATGCCGGTAAGCTGTATAATGGCATAAATGTTTTTTTTTTCAACTTATGCAGATATCTTGGCCATTTTTCTGAATTTTTGCACCAAATTTTCAACATGGGGTTCTTGGGACCCCGCCTCATGAATTCAGACACTGTCATGTTGTTATTCCTTCCCGAAAGGTGATTTTGCAGTCATTGCATAGAATCAATTTTTGGGTACAAGTAATGAAATGACAGTGTTACTGTTCATGAAGTGAGCTCCCAAAAAGCTAATGTTGCAAATTTGGTGAAAAAATTCCAGAAAATGACTGTGTTATGAGCGTGTGTTGCACAGTTTCTATGCACACTTGTACCTCTGAGAATTTCTAATATTTGCGAGTCAGATTTTCAGCATTGCCATTTTTTCACACCTCCTTATGAACAGTACAGCTGTCATTTTTCACATGCTGCCCAAAATGTGGTTTTGCACATGTGACGCAAAATGGCGCTGTCGCTGTGGGAAATCAGTATTCAGGGCAGATTAACAAAATCACTGTTACACTGTTTATGACTGGAGGTACCAAAATGCCTATGTTAAAAATTTGGTAAGAACATTTTGCAAAATGACTGTATTACAAGCGTGCATTGTGTGGTTTCCATTCACTCTCGTAATTTTGAGACTTTTTAATATTTTCACTCCAGAGTTTCAGCATTGCCATTTTTTCACACCTCCTTATGAACAGGACAGCTGTCATTTTTGACATCATGCCTGAACTGTGATTTTGCACATCTGGTGCAGAATGACACGGTCACTGTAGCATATTAACATTCGAGACAGATTAACAAAATCAAGTGCCACTGTTCATGAGCAGAGGTACTAAATGCTTTCATGAGGTGAGGGTCACAAAAAGGCCATGTTGAAAATTTGTAGTGCAAATACCAACAGACACCCTTATTGTTACAGTTTCTAGCCATAACATCCTGCCCTGTACAGACTGACAGGCATCAGGGGTCTGCCTTTGGATTGCTGGCTGTAATGCTCATGCCATTCCACCCCCATCCTGCAGCCAGTGACAGGCATCAAGGTGTACCTTAGACTCTTTGGCCCCAGAGTTCACCCCGTTCTCCTATACTGCACCTATTTCAATGTATGTTCTTTATTGAATGGGGTGACTGTAAAGCCGAACACCCCAAGGCACACCTCAGCACTTGTTGGTGTCTGCAGAATAGGGTGAGGTGAAGTGGCGTGAGCATTATGCGCAATGACCCAAAAGCATACTCCAGTGCCTGTCCATCTCTACAAGATGGAGTTGGGGTTTGCATGAAGTTCAATACTACACTGACATTCCTGTTCTGCCTCTGTCTAACTCTTGCACTTCCAATACTAATACCAGCAAGCAAACATTCGGCATTGACAAATGCTTGCTGATACACTGTATTGCATGACGTTAAGTATTCATAATGCATATCTGTTAATGTACTATTAATTCTTTTGCCTTATCGTATTATCTTCCTCACCCCTTGGATTCATCTGGAAATGAACTATTAGTTCAGTATGACTTTCCTGGTAAAACTTCTGAAATGCATAATAAATGAATACTGGAAACATGTTTTTAAGTTTTTGAAAGTGCCAGTTAATACAGTTTTTTCTTCTGCAAAAAGGTACTGTAGTAACAGTTGCTACAACCTTTTTAAGTTCCTTCACTTATAGAAAATTGTTTTCACAAAACTTCACAGTTCAAAACAAAACAATATAGACAGGACAGCAATTCTCTTCCAAAAAGCTCTGACAGGGTACTACCAAAAAAAAAAAACTTTCCCAGTCCCAAACCAGTTCTCCTTAAAAATAAGTTAGCAATTCTTGATTAAGGACTCCTAAACCTAAGGTAATATATGTAAAACAGATACTACATTACATACCATATAGTACAATCCCTTATTGAGACCTGCAAAATAAATCAAAGAACTAATGGTACTAAGAGGCATCAAGTCACAGTAAGCAGATGCAGAATCCCACAGGAATTAAGATGTGGCATCTCAATTTGGTTATCCTGCATAAATAAATTGCTTGTAAAGCCCTTTGGAATGCAGTGCTTGAACAGTACTACATAAAGGTCAATTATATACTATTCTTCAGACCATTCACTATCAGTAGTTACTCAAAGTACTAATAAGTGTAGTACTGAGATGTTCCAAAGATCTGGTCAATGTGTTGACCATGCCGTAATTGGAACATGGGCACAAAAAGATAACATTAACCTTCCTATAATGCACAAGCTTTTCTTCTACTAGCTCCAGAAAATACACATCTGCAGCTTCAAAAAATGTGACAGATTTGATAACAGCAGAAGCAGCCTCCAACAAACACCTAAAATTCCAGGGTAAAACTACTATAAAAGAACTGAACCCACATTGCTGACAAGACCATTTAAACACAAGATGCACGTAATAAAGATGACCAGTTACTATTACTTTAGCTCCCTGGGAGCAGATACATTGGAATCATTTTTCTGCAGTGAGTGGAAAGAGGTGAAGCAGTTTAAGTGCGGTTAAGAAATTAGAAGAATATGTAAGATGTAAATTACACAAAAAGTCAGATACTATCCAGCTTGTGAGATTTCTTTAAACACATACAATCAAAAGCATGAAACCCAGTACAAAGCATCATGGGTAGGCAAATCCATATATGTGTGTGTGTGTGTGTGTGTGTGTGTGGTGGGTGGGTGGGGGAGTGGGAGTGAGGGTCAGCTGACTAGAAAAAGTCTGAATTTTTTCCCCTAAGATGCAAAGTGCTGGTGAGAGGCAACAATTCTAGAGGCACTACCTCAGAATGGACATAAAAAGGGTGGAGGCAGACCAGAGGAGAGCAATTAAAATGCTGTGGGGGCTGGCCCATCAGCGCAGCAGTTGGATTTCCGCTTGCAGTGTCAGTGGCCTGGGTTCGGGAACTGACTCGGGTGCTGGAGGGTTGGCCGGGGAGAGAAGGCTTGAGCATCAGCTGATGGCTCACCTTCTCTCGGGGGAGGGCAGGGATGCAACCTGGCAATTGCTGACCCCTTGCGGAGGCTGGGGGAATGGCAATGCGTGGGGTCCCATTCACCAAGGGGGGGGTGAACATTGGCATCAGCCTTATGTTAGTGGCACACCACGCCCCCCCAGGGGAACAAATGAGAAAAGAGCCCCTTAGCCGATCAGATAATGGTCGCCAGCTCCTGTTGCCATGAATCCGAGGACAGTGCATGCACCATCCCAGTAGCACCTGGGACAAGTATTGCTCTTGCCACCCCATCGGTGCCTTCCCCCTCAGAGGAGAGGGACCCACCCAGCGAAGGGTTATGTCTGAAGGTTACCCGGGGGCTGCAATATGGGGTGAAGAGGTGGCTGATCTGAGGCAGTGTGGCACGGAGGGCATAGGTGGCCTCAAGGAGAGCCTAGCCCAGAGCTGGGAGGGAGCAAAAATAAATAAATGCTGTGGGGGTTGCATCAATTGCTGTACAAGGAATGATTACGGTAGCTTAACAAGCACATTCTGGAAGAGAAGAGAGTGAAACGGACATGATAGAGTCCTACAGGTACTTTACAGGTGTGAACAGGGCACTTAAGAGTAGTCTCTATCAAATAGGAAAGAGCACAAGGACAAGGAGGCATGTGATGGAGCTGGAAGGAGGGAAGTTTAAGAGGGACGTGAGTAAGTACTACTGCACTGAAAGTGTGGTAGTGACCTGGGACAGACTGTCAGCTAAAGTGGCGAAGCTGAAAACACTGGGGGGCTTCAAGCATGTTAGCGATAAACATACAGTAATATTAGTAAATAGGTGTGGAGGAGAGAGGTTCATTGGAAACCATTTATGGGCTGCTGAGAAAGACTAGGCTGGGAATATCTGGGCAGACTGGGTGGGACAAGCAGTATTTTTCTGCCAGCAAATTCTATGTTTCTGAAGTAGAAGGAGGAACAGTAACGGAAGGGCCAGTCTGTGAGAAGATGAGCGATTAACGTGAGTAGGGGTCTGTAACAAGGGATAAAGAAGTTTGTCCCTATATTTCAGCCTAACCTCATTTTGGTCTAAAACATAATGTGTCTGTGTAACAAATGTTGACGTATATGATTGGATCATATAAAACTTGTAAAGCCACAAGACAAACTAAGCCACAAGTTGCAATATTAAAGTGCCTTTTGACATTTGTGCTGACCATGTGAGTAATAGCAAACCGTTGTCTTATGTGATTCCAAAGCAGAAACACAGGATAGTGTCCAAATTACCCTTTTGACTATCTCTAGTGTTTGTCCTTATCAGGACAGGCCAAAATGCTTGTATGCAGATTCCTAAGTCCAAACCTATTTCCTCCTCCTGGACTTTGGTAACTAGTAGTGACAGCTGTTGTTAGCCATATATAATAATAGAATGTACACCATCTATACTTGTGCTGACCAAGGATGAGCTCATACTTATACCAAAGGAGTATTGCCTTGTTGGTTGATATTTGTGCTTGTTTTAAACCAATCATAGAAAACCATAGGAAAATGATGATGCTGTCTTCCACTATATAAGCAAGCCAGCACACACTGTTATTTTGAAGAATGTGCCACCTGTAATCTCTCGCTGTGATTATTGTTATAATCATTAAATTCTTCCGCCTTCAGTCTCGTCTCCGTTAGTCTCCTTTCTAAGTATCTGTAATTGATAATTTACTAACTGTAATTTTTTCCACAACGCTACAGGGTCTGTCACAAATGTACTATTTTATGTGTGTGTCTGTGGGTGGGTGGTAAAAGAAGGTCCTTTGGTTTTATAGGTTAGTAGCATATAAATATTGTTGTGGTGCTTTAACATGACAAAAAAACAAGTTCTGTCCCAGTCAATTTGAGACACTCAAGAAGCAATCTTACCACCATGCAACATCATAATAGTTTTTCTTCTAAATTTTTAAGGTAATTGATCTTGGGGGAGAGCCTATTACAGCATCCCAGTATACTGGAATTGGCCGTGTCACTGAATTTAAATACGGTCATAAACTGGGCTATGTCATTCGTCGGTGGAATGGAGAAAAACTGGCTTATCTGAAGTAAGAAAATATATATATATATATAGTTTTGAACCCCTGGAAAATGAAAATGAAGGGAAATTTTTTTTTGTTTTCATTTTTGTAGGAACTGGGGTGAAGGCTGGGGCTTTATGTCATCTGGGAAAGCTCTTGCTTTTGTGGACAACCATGACACTCAAAGAGGCCATGGTCCTGGTGGGGATTCTGTTCTTACTTTCTGGGATTCAAGGTAGGTTATTTATGACTGTCATTTTTCATTTTAAAAAAGTTTGTAGAAACAAATTTAGTATTTCCCTACAAATGTTTCTTAAACAATTCAACAGGTTGTACAAAGTTGCTATTGGATTTATGCTTGCTCATCCTTATGGATTCACAAGAGTGATGTCAAGTTACAACTGGCCAAGAAGCATACAAAACGGAAAGGTAGGATTCCCAGATATACAAAGTAGATCAAACTTTTCATTTATTACATCTTTTGTGTACAAAGTATTACAAAGTTAATTCCATTGCAGACCTTAAAAATACCACCCCAAAAAGTCACCAGCCCATCAACACAGTAGCAGTGTTGCCACTGACAATGCCAATGACCCAGGTTTAGAAATACAGTAAGCCTGAGGAAATGGACTGTGATCACCCCTATCTTCAAAGATGATGACACTTTCTCCCCTGCAAGCTATCGGTCAATCTCTATTCTTCCCCCTCTTTCTAAAGCCCTGGAAAAAATAGTGGCAGACCAATTATCTGAATATCTTACTTCCCACAACCTACTATGTAAAGAGCAACACATAGATACATAGATACATAGACAGTGTCGGCAGATAAGGGCCTATGGCCCACCCAGTCACGACTTCCATCCAGGTCATAGTATGACCACTGCTCTGGTTGAGTTCTCTAATTTCCTCCATGAGACACTCGGCAAAGGCCACCTCGCGGGGGCTGTCTACATTGACCTCTCCAAGGCCTTTTATGCGGTCTGTCACCCACTCCTACTTGGCACCCTCCATCAGCTAGGTTTCTCCCAAGGCCCGCTGGACTGCTTCACTAGCTACCTCTCTGCAAGGTCCCAGTGCGTCAAAATAAACCACACCCTATCCAGCATCCACCCAGTCCACTCTGGGGTTCCACAGTGCTCCATCCTGGACCCTCTTCTTTTTAGTATCTGCATAAATGCACTACCAATCTCCTGCCCTGGCAATGTCCTTTTTTATGCAGATGATACTGTTCTCCTTTCCTCACACCCTGACCCCTCCTCTCTTCAGACCTCCCTGCAGCACTCATTTAGCCAAATTGAAAATTGGTTTAGCGACTGCAGGCTAGTCAATAACATTAAAAAATCTAAAGCAATGTTATTTGCTCACCATTAAAACAAGTCTAAAAATGCACCCCTCCATATACTATCCAGCTCACTTCTCCCTCTAGAACAAGTTAACAGCTACAAATACCTGGGCATCACTTTTGATTCTGCCCTCACTTTTCACTCTCATGTCAACCTGCTCACCTCAGCAACTAACATGTGCTCAGACCTCCTCTACCACCATAAGGACTGCTTTCCCCCTGAGGCCCTCAGACTGGCTATCACCTCCTCTGTTTTATCGCTGATAGATTACGGCCTCCCAGTCTGTGCTGCAGCTGATGCCACCACCCTCAGCAGAATCCAAGTGGCCTTAAACAAGGCCTGTAGGCTCCTCACTTGGAAGACAGATGGACCCACACTTGCACACTATACTCCCTTGACAACATACTCAGTCTAGAAGAAAGAACTTACTATCAGACCTGCCTTCTAGCAAAGAAAATACTTCTAGGCCTCCCCCCCTAGGATCTCCTCCTCCCTTCACTTGGCATCTCCCACTGCCTCTACACTAGCATCCCCGGGACTGCTCTAAAAATCCCAAGGGTGTGGACCTCACTAGCCCAGAGATCCTTTTATTATAGGGCACCTCACTGTTTCAATGCCATCCACCCCTCGATCTCCTCACTCTCAAAAATAGGACCTTCTAAGACAGCTCTTAAGGGCCACATTTTCTCCACCCACAGCTGCATGTGCACACAACCAGTATTGTCCTTGCCCTTTCTCCCTCTTGGGGCCCTTAACTAGACCCCTAATGACAACTGCCTCCTCCAGGCTGCACTGCCTTAATTCTGTATTTCTGCATTTGTCTTTAACTGAACTTAGCTACTACCCTGTATAGGACTTCCTTACTATAACTGTAGCTGCTTTATGACTATGGACTGTATTACCTTATGTTTCTGTGATGTCTGAACAGCCACCTGCAAAGACTGAATCCCAACTCCATTACCCATCTGATTTGTTTTTAAACCTATGTACTCTGCCTGTTATGTTTTTTTTTACTGCACTCTGTATGTCTATGCCTGTGAATCTGTTTTTTTTATCTGACGTGGACCCTTTAGAAATGAGTCTCTGACTCAAAGGTTTGTAATTCCAAATAAAATAAATAAATAAAAAATAAATAAATAAATGGATGGATCAGCAGGCAGAGCCTGAGCAGTCCATTCCATAGAATGCCCTTCTCTTCAGGGAGGGTGGTCAACTGCTTCCCTCTGTACGAGAACTTGCCCTTCTCTTCAGGGAGAGTGGTCAACTTCTTCCCTCTGTACGAGAACTACCTAGGGGTGCCCAGATAGTAGGAACTACTTAGACACGGCAGTGGGAGGTGTGCTGTAATGGCTTAAAGGGGCATATGCCAGCTGCCAAGTACACTACTGTCACAATCACAGCAAACAATCTGGGGGGTGGGCACATACAAACTGTCATCCTTGGAAGGTTGACACCAGCACACTTAGATCTTGTGTCACCCACTTATCCAGCACATAGACTCCCTGCCACTGAACCCAGAAAGGGCCAGTGGGGGGATTACCATGGAGGATTCTGCATAGATAAAAAAAAAAAAAGATTTTTGGAGTACAGGAATCGGCATAAGTTTGATTAATTTATTTCTAGGTACACATAAACAGGAAAACTAAGCTCTACAGCACTTTGAGGTGCACTGCTTCTTTGTTGAGGATGGGCTGGGGGTTCCCTTGAGGTAGGTGATGGGGCTCTTTTGGATCCGAGTTGACAAAAGGGCTGAACTGTTTCCAAGCTGCTGGGGGTCAAGGCTGGACAAATTGGAGAAAAAGAATAAATAAAAGGAAAACGTCCCCAAATGATAAGTCTATCAGTTTTATAGACCTAAAATAAAGGGTGTATTAAGTTATTTAGATCATTAAGTGTTCAGCCATAACCTGTGGAACAAGACTAGCAAACAGCACAGGCTTTTATTTGAAGATGGAGTGTTGCTTTAAACTAAACTCGACCCAGATAAAAATATTTTTTTATCAATCAAACAGTCACGACACATGAAACTTCCAGTGCTGGCTCCCTAGTGGTGCTAAAAGAATTTGCCTTTCATATCTAGCTAAACAGACTCTGAAGGCAGATGACTATCAACTGGCTGTGAATGAGAACATGTAGCAGAGAAGAGTAACTTTGTTTTTTATTAAAGCTAACAATTAGCCAGATGGTTTAACATCATTAGATTAAAGTACTTGGCATTTAAAGAAAATTAAGAACTCTTTTTAAAAAGAAGAGTAATGCTGGAGTTTGGTTTCAGTTGTAAGCAAACAAACTTACAAAGCACACTTTAAAAAAAGGTCCAGTCAAGCTGCACACAGTGTTGTTAACATGGAGATAGCCGCCAGTCATGCAGTAACAATATAATGTACAGGCAACAGAACAGCTTACAGGCTCCTCACATTCCATACTGTCATGGACAACAGACATGCAGAACTGGAATACTGGGAGGTATACCTGGGTAATACCCCAGTGTTTTGAAATAGTGTACTGTGATTGTTAACTTCCACATTCAACACCATTAAAAATGTGTGGAAAGGTAACTCCATTTTAACATGTCACACAAAGTATGGTACCAGCAACACTGCAGCACTGTTATAGACCAGTAACACAGCTAACAGTAGTTCTGGGGATATGTCCAAGTCCAGTATTTCTCTTGTAAAACAAACTTTTAAAGGAAGCAACTATTGTTCAGCTCTGGAATTCCATGATATTGTTATATCAGTGACCAAACATGGAAAAATGGGAACGAGTGAATAAAAGAAATTATAAAACAATGATTGGCAAAGGAGAATTCCAATTGGGGTTGACTGGGCATCTCAAAAATCTAAATAATTGTTCTTTTTTATTTTTATTTTAGCATTATTCTAATCCTAATCCTATCTGGTTACCATAACTCATCAGATTTGGATTTGAATTTTGGTATACGAATCCTACAGACCTAATCTTCAATTCTATCAAAAAATCCTATCATCAATACAGCAATTTAGGATGTATCATATTGAGATTTAAGAACCTGAATCTTAACATGTGTAATCCTCACATAGACATTCTGTCAGCAATACTGCAATTTAGGATATTTGGATTTCAGAATCTGAATCCTAAAATCCAAAATCTTAACATCACCATCCTAACAGCAGTACAACTATTTAGCATTCAGGATAGTTAGGATATTTTGATTTTGGAATCTGAATTCTAAAATCCTAAATGCTAACATACACATCTTATTCATAATAGTGCATCTCAGGATTTGGTATATTCAGGTTTTGGAATCTAAATCCTAAAATCCTGAATCCTAAAATAAGCATCCAATTGGCAATGCTGCAATTTATTGATTTCGGATATTCAGATTTTGGCATCTTAATCCAAGATTTTAAATCCTAACATAAATGTGTCATCGGCAGTAAGGGAATTTAGATTTTTAGTACCTAAGGTCTGAACGTCCTTAATCCTAAATTAAGGATCAGTTTGTGAGCTACCCACATCTGAAGACAGATATCTGATCACCCCTAATTCAGCATTCTGAAAGGGTTATTTTAATGGCTGGAAACCCTCATGTACAACAGAACAATAAGGATGTTAGCTATAAAAACATTCCATTAATAATAACATTAAGGTGCTTTAGGGTTGGTCTACTTGGCTATGCCTTGTGTCTCATGAGTCTCTAGGGACTGATTAACTGGTGGTAACCCTGGTCTTGCCTGAATGCTTAACTGTACTGTACTGTATAAAGGTGTAACTGAAAACTGCTTTCACATTGGTCCCCCACATTTTAGGAACATTATTATTAAAGTAAATATATCCAAAGAGCCTCATGATATCCCGCAGATAAATGGTGAGTCCCTCTTTCAAACTTTTTTCACTATCCAAGCATCCACTATTACACTCACAGCACTGCCTCTTGACTTAAAGGCAGATGACACTATCCCAAGTGCTACCGCTACCTCTGTGAAGAGAAAAAAATCTCTGTAATCCGTTTCATCCATAAGTCAAAATAGTGAACATGATAGAAACCAATATACTGTGATCTGATTTAAGCATTTGTTGGTGAGTCACCAAGATTACCCCAATGGCATGTTCAAAACCAGAAGAGGATGTGCACAATGTCATTGCCATAGTCACGCATGAAAATAAGACCGGTAAAACTGCAACAAGTGAAAGAAACCTGAATTTATTCAGAAAACAATTTTTGTTTATATTATTCTGTTTTTTTTATTGAAGTCTTGCATCATGCAATGCAGCATTGGTATTTTGGTTCAAACATGCACATAGTAACAACACAAGAATGCGCCCGGGTTTACAAGTGCACAATTTCTGTCAGATGTGCCCCAAACTGTCACCAGACAGATGATGCTGGGGAAGAACCTTCACTGACACTTCCTGTCAGCACCTTAATGAAAACTTGTAACACTACCCTATTGTAAGAGCAAGCCTACATAGCATACACAAGAATGTACCTCAAGATTGTGTGCCAACAGACCATTTACTGTAGCTTTTGACTTGAACAAAGAATAATCACTAATAGCGAGGTACATTATTTGTTTTTGCAATCCTTTTTAATAATAGAAGTAAAGTCATTCCAAGGGGTTGTGCTAAGAGTCAGTTAATCACGCCCTAGTGGTATGTGTCACTTGGCTGCACCTCATGCTATGTTACACACCAAGAGGGTGAGGGGATGGGTAACAGACTGTTAATCTAACATCTGGACAGCCTTGATTATGGGACTGGATTTGCAAGCTTCCTGCAAACAAATTATAGTTGGCATCATCAGAACTGAAGTGTAACATTCCAAATACATCTGAATTTCAAGACATTCCATTCTGTATTACTGAGGAAATTGGAAATAAAGCATACAAACATATGGACATTTGAAATTTACCAGTAGATAAAGGCCTAGAGGTCTATCAAGTCTGCTTGAATGTGCAGCTAGCACCCCTTATTCTGCAGCTATCCCTCCCTTCCACCCTTCCCCTCCATTGACCCTCCCCCTTGTTATATCCTATTCCCTTCTGAAGCAGTCCACTGTTCTACTGGATACCACTTCTGCAGGTAATGCATTCCACCCAGCCACCACCCACTCTGTAAAAAAGTGTCTCTTCATCTCCCTCCTGAAACTTCCTCCCTCCAGTCTCATATCATGGCCCCAGGTGTCTCTCCCCTCCCTTAATTTGAACAGCCTCTCTGTACCTGTCTTGTTTATTCCTTTCATGCACTTAAAGGTTTCAATCATGTCCCCCCATCCCTCCTCTCCTCTCCTCCAGTGAGTGCATGTTCAACTCCCTCAGCCTCCTCTTGTATGATAAGTCCCACAGCCCCTTGATCATCTTTGTCACCCTGCTCTGCACCTCCTCCAGTAACTTAATGTCCCTCTTCAGATACGGGCACCAGTACTGCATGCAGTACTCCAGGTGTGGTCTAACTAATGGCCTATACCGTGGCAGAATCACCTCCTCCCGCCTCAAGGATATACCCCTTGCAATACAACCAAACATTTTGTTGGCCTTTGCAGCTGCCTTCCTACATCGTGCCGAGTTGTTCATTGACCCTGTAATGAGCACCTCTAGATCCTTCTCCTCCACTGTCTGGGCTAGCTGCAATCCTCCCAGCTGGTAACTATTCCTTGGGTTCTTCATCCCAAAATGCTGCACCTTGCACTTTTTGGCATTAAACCCCAGTTGCCAGGTTTCAAGCTTTGCCAGATCATCCTGCAACTCCTGCCATCCCCCTAGGTTGTCCAAAACTGCTCCTATCTTGGTATCATCAGCAACCAGACTGATCTTGCTGTTGATGTCCAGTGATATGATTGCAATGGATATCCCAAACAACACTGGTCCGAACACAGAGCCCTGTGGAACAGTGCTCGTCACTACCCTTGGGTGTGAGAGCTCCCCACCCACCACCACCCTCTGTTGCTTTCCCTGAAGCCAGTTCCCTACCCATCTCACCAGCTTTGCACCAGCCCCTGTGCCTTCTAACTTACTTCCCAGCCTCCCATGCGGCACCGAGTCAAATGCCTTACTGAAGTCCAGATACAGGACATCCACTGCATGGCCCCTGTCCAGTTGCCTAGTTACCCAGTCATAGAACTCCACTAGGTTGGTTTGGCAGGATCTGCCACATATGAAGCCATGCTGTCTGCTGTCCTGTAGTCCTTTGGTCTCTAGGAGGGCCACCAGCCTCTCCTTCAGGATAGTCTCCATTAGCTTACCCATGATGGATGTGAGGCTCACCCATCTGTAGTTCCCTGGTTCATCCGGGGCCATTCTTGTGGAGGGGCACCACATGAGTCATCCTCCAGTCCTGAGGTACATACCTTGAGTGTAGTGAGGCATTAAATAGGTCTTCCAAAGGTCCCGCAAGGACCTCTTCCAGCTCCTTCAGTACCCTGGGGTGGATGCCATCTGTGCCTGGTGCCTTGTCCACCCTCAGTGCCTTCAAACCCTCCCAAACTCTGCCCTCCATGATTTCTCCATTTGTCACCCCTCCCCCTGTTTCTGCCATTCCTCCCCCCTTGGGTGTCACCCCCCCTTCTCCTTAGTAAATACCGAGCAGAAGTAATCATTAAGTGCTTCTGCCTTATCGCACCATGCTTCCACCAACCCCCTCCTTCCTAATCTTTACTATGTGATCCTTACAGCTCCTCTTCTCCCTGATGTACCTAAAGAAGTCCTTCTTCCCCTTCTTAATGCCTTGTGCCAGCCTGAGCTCCCTAGATGCCTTGGCTCCCCTTACTGCCCGTGTCACCTCCATCGATTCTGTAAAGTACTCCTCACTGTCCTCCCCCTCCCTGTTTTCTTGTACCTCCTAAAGGCAGCTCTTTTCCTCCTTACCTTTTCCATGACCTCCTTGCTCAACCAGCTTGGTTTCTTAGCCCTAGCCTTCTTGCTCTGGGCCTTGCAACAGGTTATGGTTGCCTCCTATCCCCAGCTTTATGAGCTCCCACCTCTGGTTAGTGTCCATACTAGGTTAAATCCTGGCCAGGTACCCTTTCACCACTTCCCTCATCCTCCCAATGTTGGCCCTCCTGAAGTCCAGCACTCTTTTGCCAGATTCCACTCCTTCCTTACCCATATCCAATGTGAGCCATATTGAGTGGTGGTTACTCCCTGACAGTGATTCTTCCAACCTAAGTTCTCTCACAAAGTCCCTATTTGCTAGCACAAGGTCAACGGTATTCCCTAACCTGGTTGGTTCACTGACCATTTGCAGCAGGAAGCTGTCCTGGAAGGCATCCAGCAGTACCTGCTCCCTTCTGTTCCTGGTTGCTGGGGTACTCCAGTACACTCCTGGCATGTTGAAGTCCCCCACAATCACCACACTACCCTTCTCGCAGGTCCTTCTGATCTGTCCTGCTAGTTCCCTGTCTAATTCCTCCATCTGAGATGGCGGCCTGTACACCACTCCCATTCAGAGAATCCTAGTCTTGGAATCCTGGATTTGCATCCAAATTGATTCTGTACTACCCTCCTCCCCTTCCTCCCTTACACACTTCAATCCTGTCTTCACATATAGTGCCACCCCCCCTCCTTTCCCAATCACCCTGTCCCTACGAAATAACCTGTACCCTGGTACAGACAGGTCCCAGTCATTATTGGGTGGCCCATGTTTCTCTGATGTCTGCAATGTCCACCTCTCCCTCTGCCATGAGCACCTGTAACTCTGCAGTTTTCCTCCCAAGGCTCATAGCATTAAGGGTAACCACCTTCCACCCTTCCCCACCATCCTGCCCTCCTTTACTGGCATCACCAATAGTACTTGCCATTTGTTCTTTGTCACTGTTATGGTTTCCCAACCTGTGGCCTCTGCATGTCTCTTGCCCACTTGCCACCCCCGCCGCTCCTAGTTGAAATTCCGTACTTTCTCTATGTACTCCTCCATCCTCTGTTTCAACACTTTCTTTCCCATCTCACTCAAGTGTAGTCTGTCCTTGGCATAGAGACTACTGTCCTCCCCAGTCCTCCCACCCCCCAATAGCCCATACCCTTTAGCATAACACCAGGTTCTTAGCCATCCGTTAAATTCCTCTATTCTCAGCTTTCTTGTTGTGCTTGTCTTGGGCACTGGAAGTATCTCTGAAAAAGTTACTGATCTTTCTGCCCCCTCACATAATTGTCCTAGTTCCTCAAACCTCCTCTGGACTATATCTACTGTCTTGTCAGTCAGTTCGTTCGTCTCAGGATGTATAATTAAATGAGGCTTTTCCCTACCCCATCTAGCATAGAAACATAGAAGTTCATGGCAGATAAGGACAGCAATGCCCATCCAATCTGCCCATTTCTTCTTCTGCCTTATGAATGTGCCTTTGGCCTTCGCTCTGTCAATGGCCTATCTATTCATACTCATCTGTATTGCTCCCTTATGCCTATCCCATGCCTGTTTGAAGCCCTGCACTGTAGTCATATCCACAACTTCCTGAGGTAGGCCATTTCATGCATCCACCACCCTTTCTGTGAAAAAGAACTTTCTCACATTACCCCTTAATCAGCCTCACTCTAATCTCATGCTGTGTCCTCTTGTCCTGCTATTTTTCTAATATTGAAACATGTTAGACTCTTTCATCTTGTTAATTCCCTTAAGGTGTTTGAATGTTTCGATCATATCACCGCTCTCCCTCTTTTGCTCTAGGGTATACATATTGAGCTCCGTTACACTGTCCTCATATGTTTTCTGATGCAGTCCCTGCACCATTTTGGTTGCCCTTCTCTGGACTTCCTCAATTAGGTTAATGTCTCATTTCCAGCTCCTCTTCTTCCTCCTACACATTATTTCCTCCTTTTGCCCCTGTTGCAATTCTCCCAGCAGAACTTCCTCCCACTCCGGTTTGATCCAGGCATTTATCAATTTCTCCTCCAACTGCATCACTTTCCTCCTCCTTCTTCCCCTCTAGCAGTGCAAAACTACTTTCCGAAGATGCTTCACAAATGCCCGCTCCCTCTGTCTTCATAGTAACCTGTTCCCTCCTTTCCACTCCATGACTGTTGCCACTTCTTCTCCTCCTCCCCTCACAAGTCCCTGTCTCCTCCTTCTGTTTGTCTTTTGTCTCCTGACCTGGTTTCCCTGGCAAACGTTCTTCCTGGCCTGGGTCTCTTTGTCTCTGCTTCCCTTCTTCTGACCCTCTCCTAACCACTGTTGGCTCAAGTCACCCTCCCTCATCTCCCCTCCTCCCTCCATCCAACAGTGGGCTAAAACTGCCTCCAGTCTGCCTTGCCTATCTTAGTTCCTCCTGCAGACCATCGACCTCCTTTCTAAGTTTCTCTATGTGGTTGCACACTAAACATCCCCACACCGTCCAGGCAATTTTTAGAAAGATTGGTGCACCACAGTTGTTGCAGCCTACCACCCGAACCATTGCTCTCATTGCCCACCAGCGACCCCCCCCTTCCAGATGAAGGATACCAAACACTCCCCCAAGTCTCCCCCCTCTATTAGTGCAAAACATTATTTTCTTAATTTCCTTTACCCCCTTTGTTGTACATGTTTAGATAGATTGAGCAACTGCTTTTTACATTCCTAACCTTCCTATCCACACTCAAAAAGAGACTTTAAGTAACTATTGCAGAACCTTCCTAAAACTCCTACTCCTTCTTTCCACAATGCAAATAGCAATGCAAAGAAGTAACAATGAAAGCTCCTTGATTGGCATTTACTTCCCTTCCACTGAGATAGCAGTCACCTCTACATTCACTGCTGTTCCTTTCCTGGATGTCTGCTTCTGCTATGACAGGTGCATGTCCTTTGCCCATTTGAGGAAGTGATGTCAGAACCGCTGGTATAAAGGAAATCACTGACCTGGGGTGGGTGGGGTGAAGGGCTGGGAGGTGGGACCATATCAAGCCTTCCAGAAACAATCAGGTAGCTGAGGCCCCTGGTCAGCCCATTAGCACCATTCCCCCACTATGCACTAAACTTTGCAACTAGTGAAGCCAGCAAAAAGGAATCACAATTCCATTCAAAGCCCCCAAAATAGGTTTGCTACCAAAATAAACAGGTCTCCAAGTCAAACAGCTTCACCAACAACACATCAAACTAGGCTTGCAATTAGAAGATATAGGTCTCCAATTCAAAGAAACAGCACCAATTAAATCACACCAAGGCTCTTTGGCCCTTATACATCATCCATCCTGACTGCTTTTTCTGCCCTAATATCAAAATCCTCTGCTCTTGACATCAGAATAATTTTCCTGTTTTAATGAAAATTCACTGAGTAATAAAAAACTGAGGCTCACAGAAGTTAATATTTTGAGGGTATATTATATCTTGTGTGACTGAGATCTGCAGAGGATAACTGTAAATTATTATAAACTGGAACATCTATTTAAGTAAACACAGGCAGCAGAATCTTTATGTGTTTATCCAGTTTATCCAGCTTCTACCTCACCAGTAAAGAAACCCAACATGTTTTAAAAAAATGCTTCATGTTCGACAACATGAGACTGGTTCTTACCTCTCAACCTCTCAGCATTAAAATGCATAGCATTGGCTTCAAGATGCAGAACAAATGGTCAGAATACGTAGCACTGTTCATTTTTTTAAAGAATAGTGTATTTAAGAATAGTGGCTTCCATATATTTTGTGTTAAAGAATTTTTCTATCAAATTAGTTTAATTTTGTAATAATTTGTGTAGCCAGAAATAGCTTTAGCATTATGAGTGACATCTGTAAATCTTCACAGTGCTAGGGTAAATTTAAGTGTAAAATACATAGTGCTATATAAATACATACTGTATTGCAGATCTGTAAATTAGACTCAGAACGCTTTTAACTGAGCCACATGAAATGCAATATGTCATAAAATGGCAGTGGATAATCCATATATATGATTGGCTAAAACATGTTAAATGACTGTGCAATAAATATAGTAGAATGACCGGGTAGGTTTCTATAATGATTTTTTACACACACCCGAGGTGTGGGATGCCCCATAAACCCCAAGCACGAAGCTCGAGGGGTATATAAAGGCATCCCACACTGAGGGTGTGTATAACATTTGAGTTTTACACACCTACCCAGCTTTTATTTTATAAAATTGTTGGACTACATTTTTTTGCCTTCAGCTTTTACAGTTAATCGGTAGAGTGGCAATGATGTTAACAGAGCACAGTGGAGAAGAACCACTTTGCAGCAATTCCTTAACTTTTTATGTTTTTTTCACAGAAACATTAAAAGAGAACATTTTTTAAACTGTGGTGAACATTTTTTAAGTTTTCTTTCAGTCAAACATTACTGGCATGGGGTGAATTGGCTGTTTTACAGTGTTGCAGAAAGATAGCATTGGAGAACTTTGCAACATGTACAGAAAGAAAATATGAGAAAAACTATGGGAAAACATTAGAAACTGTGCCAACAGCCCTTTGAAAGGTTCTTTCAGATAGTTTTCCACCCCCCGCCCAGTGTCTGAGAAACTGAGAGTCTGTTAAGAAGGCTGACAGGGATGGGTGAGTCTGAGAGAAGCTCGAATGTTGTGCTGCATGAGGGAACACTGGCTTGCGCTTTCCCATTGAGAAAACTGGTGCATGTCTGCCATTATACAACAAATTATAACTGGCTTTCTGTATGGGGAACAATGAAGGGCAGTTATTATACATAGAATAATACACGGGGAGAATGTTTAGCAAGAATTTTACTCACACATGAGGTACTGGATGCCACATAAACCCCATGAGTGAAGCTGAAAGGGTTTATACAAGCATCCAGCTCCAAGACCGTGTGTAAAATTCATGTTTTACACACTTCCCCATGTCGTGCGTTATGTAATTGCTGCATAGTGTTTTCATGCCTTGAAGACACTACCCAGCAGTTACAGAAAACAGTGGTTCTTGCAGTGCGGTTGAGATGGAACGTGGTTTGAATATCTGTTTTTTCCACTTTTTGCTTGATTACCCTGAAACTAGATCTTTTCAAACTGAACAGCAACTATATTTTTCAAGAAGCTTGTGAAAACACTCACAAATGAGTCAGTTCACTGTGTGCTGATCATAGTTTGTGTGCAAGGGAGGTAAACATGTGTAGAGCAAGGGAAACCCAGCTCATGTTTGCCATTATGACCTGCTGGTTAAAATGTGAATTATAACCAGGTTTCCCTATCAGAGAAAAGTTTCCAGTTACTACATATAGAAAAATACATGAGTAGGTGGGCATAACCAGAATTTTATGCACCCTTTAGGTGTGGGATGCTATGTAAACACCAGGGACGAAGCTCAAGGTGTTTACAAATGAATCCCACATCAACACCATGTATGAAGTAGTATGTTTCACACACCTATTCATGTTCTGTTTTTATAATTACTAACCAACAATTTTAATAGAGAAAGGGTTTGGAGAGTCACCCACCATCTACTGCACAGAACAACGAATACTAAAGTACACTTATTTTTGTTTTAACTCTGTTATAATGTTATTTGAGGATAAACTATTATCTGTGAGTGATGGTAATTGCTTGAAATGGGCATGTTTGTGTTACTGGGGAGTATGGCTTTACCAGTGTGGGCTTGACTGACAGCAGTTACACACAACTAGTTGTAACCAAAAATTACAACTTAATTATTTAACTATTATAAAATGGGTAGAGACAGTAAAGCAATCTGACTGGCTGACAGTAATTGCCAGCTATGCCTTTTACTTTGCTTGTACCACAGTAAAAACTGAGCCAACACCACTGACTCAGTAACCCAGGATATTTTAGTGCCACAACAGCGAGTCTTTCTTCATCCCTCCTGATAGTCAATGTTAAAGTCCCTGAGTAGCAGGAATATGTAACCAGTTCAAACCGCTGTCCTGTTTTTCTCTGTCCCTCACTCCCTCTCAGTTCACATAACATGCAGTTCATTTTTTTGTTTCCCTCCATACTCACAGAACAGCACTCTGTATAACTTACTCCTTCCAGACCATCCTCAGCAGTGTGGTCCTCACACGTCTTGCCGGTGGTCTCACGCTCATTTGCAACTGCCAGGCTGTCAGACCACTGGCACATTTTTGAGAAGTGGAACTTCACATGGAAACATGATGCTGGCAAGACCACAGGGAAATGTCAGTCTTGTCAGTGGTCTACTGACCTGAACAGTTTATTTAAATGTTTGGGATCTTACAGCAGAAAAGTCTGCCCATTATAGTGTACTGCTACCTGAACTAAAAAAAAATGCTGCTAAAAGGAACCTCTGGGGCGTCCTCCCCCCATCAAAACTGCATTTTTCCTCCATGAGTGGATCAAAACTCAGTTTTTTTGTCATGAGTGGAAAACTCTAATCAGGGAAGAATATGTTAAGCACACACAGTGCCCCTAGTGGTAATTGTCAAGCAGAGGGACTATTTAACATATAAAAAGCATTTTTTAAAATATTTAAACATTTTTTAAATCAGTTTAAATGATTTTAACATATGCCCATTTTATAAGTGCTACAACACACTCCAGGGTGTGGTTTAGTAGGGATAAATGCACTTTTAGGTGCAGTAAGGCACTTGGCCGGTGGCCTCATGCCTCGCTACACCCCTAGGTGTGCATTTATTCAGACTAAACCACACCCTGTTGTTTGTTATTGCTTATATAAAAATCCTGCCATTAATTATAAAGTTTGAATGCACAGTGTTTTGTATTATTTACTAAACCTTTTTACTAATCTAATTGTAACTGTAATTTACTAATCTAATTATAAGTGGGATTTACAAGACCTCTTTCCACATGGTGGTTGAGGTTGTTACATATCTAAATACAGAGTATTGGTTATCTGTGGTTAATGCTTGTCCAGGTGCATAATGAGGGAAGAGGCACTTTATGTAAACTACAATAAACCACACACGCCACTGCTGAACTATAGCTGTTATTTATTAAATTAAATTTAAAAAATGTCGCCAGACATTAGAAGTACCTGCTGACCAAAAATTCCCCGATTGGTTTTGTGTCTCAGCATGTCACTAGGGGGAGGTACAGACATTCTGTACACATGCCATTTCTTTAAATAGGAAAATCCATTAAAGGTATAGGACCATTACATGTAACGTAGTTCAAAGTGCTCAGTACCTATATAAAAACACAAATAGCCCACTCGTACATAAATATACCAATTTAACATACATGCAAACATTTATCATTCCAAAGCACCATTCAACCTCAATAAAAATGTGTTCTAGTAATATGTACATCAATATCTTAAGTTATTTTTACCACTGTGCTGGATCTATTAGATAATTATACAATGGCAAGAAAGAATCTTGGACTGTGATTGGTCAGTCTGGAGCTGGACCCATGGCATTATCCCAGCATAACACCACGGGTGTAGTCTCAGCCTCACTGTGAACCTCTTGAGATTCCTTGGATTACCTTGATTCTTCTCATCTTCTGTTAAGAAACAGAGATATTTTTGCACACTAACAAAAACATTCTTTAAAATTATTTTTGTTTATTCTGCATATAACAACAAGCCATTGTATAATAGGAATTATGCATTCCAGGGTGTGTGTCGTGCTGGGATAACGGCACGCCTGGGACGTTGGACCCACTTGACCTGCAGTCTTGTGTACAACCACCACAGGTGTGGTGTTATCCGAGCATGACACACACCCTGTTGTGCATTATTCCTTTAATCCTGAATTCCATCACAAACTAGTACTTTTCTGAAATTCCAGGGTGAGGCAGCCCAGGGCGATTCCTCCATAATCCTAAATGGAACATCAAGAAGGGAAATAAATTAGTGCTATCATACAATATAGGCATGGAAACATTTTAATACATTCTACAATGTTATTTTTATGTTCCTAACAGCCATTATATACTCCAAAATATGAAAGCAATACCATACTTCAAACTGTAAGCATTTCAGGGCAATTTACTGTATATTTTCATTTTCTTCATTTCAAACATGGCATCAGATCAATTTTGTCATTCAGACCTGGTGACTGGAGGGCACCCAGGGTAAAAATCCAGCAGGATTCTCTTTCTGCCAGTTTAGCTTCTATATCACCACCCTTTGGGCCCATCTGAACCTTCTCAGTGCCACCGTGTTCTTACAGTGTTTAGACAATGTACTCCATTCATCCTGAGTTTGTATGGCTCGTACATGCTCACGGACCCTTAGTTTCAAGGGTTTAGTGCATTTTCCCACATAGAAGGCCCTACATAGACATGTTGCTAGGTAAACAACATTCTCAGTCAAACAATTCATGAAGTCCCCAATTACATATTCCATACCACTGTTACATGTAATGAATGTCTTAGATCTAGCAGCATGGGAACAGAATTTACAGTTCCTGCACTGAAAGGTTCCCCTGGGTAGTGGTGTTCTCTGTATGGTATCATCTCTATTTGTAGCTGGCAAGTAGCTGTGAACAACTCTATCTTTAAAATGTGCCCCTCTTCTTCATACCATTCTGGGTCTCCTTTATCACATCAAATTGATTGGGGTCAGATTCCAGAATATTCCAATTTCTTGCCAAGACATTTTGTATTTCCCTAGAGTGCCTAGAGAAGGTGGTAATAAAATTAATTCTACCAATCTTGTTGTTCTCATTCTCACTAGGGTCCCTAACAGTAAGAAGATGAGCTCTCTCTATGCTTTTTACATCCTCATATGCCTGATTTACAGTCTCCTGTTCGTATCCACAGGCCACAAACCTATCATAAATTTCTGACCCACATTTCTCAAAGTCTGTTTCCTCACTACAATTTCTGCGTACCCTCATTAATTGGGCCTTTAGTATATTTGTAATCATATGGTGCAGGTGGCAACTGGAGGCATGTAATAGAGAATTCCTGTCTATCCTCTTCCTGAACAAACTTGTCCCAGACGTACCATCTTCCCTCTTGGTTGTTTGAAGGTCCAGGAAGGAGATGGACATAGAATCACACTGTACAGAGAACCATAAATTATCATTGCTGCCCTCCAAATATGCTACAAAGTCATTTAGCTCCTCCTTCGTGCCGCACCACACCATAAAAATGTCATCTATAAAGCGACAGCAGCAATCAATCTTATCATAATAAGAATTGCACTGGCTGTCATAGACAGTTGTTATGTTTCATAGGCCCAAATAGAGATGGCATAATTGGGGGCAGAAGTTGCCCACCTCGCCGTCCCCTTATATTGCAAATACTGTCTATCCTGGAATAGAAAGCTATTTTTTGTCAGCACATATTCAGCACAGTTCAACACTTTATGGAAATTTATTGGCGGCATATTGAACATTTTAACGAATTTTTGCTTAGTCAAACTCTAGAGATTAAATGCCTGCCACAAGGGGTGAGATAGTTTTGAGTTGGGGCTCATTGCTATTGTATTGAGCTGCTTTGTGGGTGGTGAAAGAAATCATGAACCAGTGGTTTTCTGTATGCAAGAGCATGCGTCTGGAACTCTTTCAACCAATGAGGATGAAAGAATCCTACCTGTTTTACAAAGTAAAGGAATACCTTCCCCTCTTGAGCACTGTCAGTTCCCTAAATCAGTGGGGCCAGAGTAAACAGACTGCAGATAAGCCAAAGGAGTCTTTCTGTTTTCTAGTTCTGATAATTAGGCATTTGACTTCTTCAAGTACTTATTGACCACTATAATAAACTAAAGGTCTAAAGGTTTTTGTTACAAATTTGTAATACTGTATTGTATTAATGAACAGCTGATATAATTTACATGTTTGTCTTTTTTCTATTCACTTGTGAAAATAATGAATTTTATATTGTTAATATTAAGGACGTAAATGACTGGGTCGGGCCACCATCCAATAGTGATGGATCAACCAAACCTGTTACAATTAATACGGATTCAACTTGCGGTAATGGCTGGGTCTGTGAGCACAGATGGCGCCAAATTAAGTAAGTTCTCATTTCCCATGTAGGTATTATATTGAAAAGAAACATATTTTCTCACTGAAATAATCTGATTGGATATTTTCAGGAACATGGTAAAATTCCGTAATGTAGTTGATGGTCAGCCTCTCTCAAACTGGTGGGACAATGGAAGTAATCAGATTGCTTTTGGACGTGGTAATAAAGGATTCATCATCATTAACTTGGATAGTGGGTGAGTATAGTGTACCCCTGTTTCCATGGTGAAAAATGAAATGCATCTGTCTGTCTTTTTCTAAATACTTTCCCATTCTGCCTACCCTGTCTGGCTTGGGTCTGATTCATCAACTTCCCTTTAGTAGTAATAATATGACAGCTGCCTCTTGACAGGGCCTTACCAGGCTGCCACCACTAGCAGGAAGTATGCAATACTAAGCCAGAACAGAAGGTCAGGGATAGTTTCAAGCCTTCATGCACAGCCAAGAGATAGCATTTCATCTTGTAAGCCCCTTCTCCAAGATGTTGTCATATTGGAACTTTGTACATGCATGGAAATCCTATTAGCATTACGGCCATCCATTACTAGACGTGGTAGTTTCTGATCTCCTGGACCTCCATGCTGTAGTGATATCTGTGACTGTCCTGGGTTCACCCTCCTGCCTTGGAAGATTCAGGTGTCCACTTGGAATAAAAAGAACTGCCCCTTTCATATCTTTTTGTTTTCACTGTCATTTTGGTGCTGATTTGTTTCCACATTAATAGCGTAATACAGCTTTTGCAGTAGCTGTAAACCACCCCTTTAGGTATGGAGTAGGATTGAAAAATTGTTAAAAACTATTTTGCACAGAATACAAAGCTCTGAGAAAAGCCAGATCTAACAGGTGAGGTGATACATTTCTTAAACAGCACCAAGTGTGATGTATTATAAAAAAGCAAATAATCAGTTGAGCGGTGTCTCTGATTTTATACCAAAGGCAATATGAGATATTATTAAAGTCAAATGAAAAAAATGTCCCAATACATTTCAGTAGAGAGCTCTGTAGTTCTCTTCAGATTTAATCATCAAAAAGGTGTCTGAGCACAGGGAAGGGGCACATCATGAGGATGTGGAAAGAATTGTTCTGCTGGTTCAATGGAGCCGACATTCAATCCCTTACCTTCCTGAAATGTTTATAAAAACACAGACTCTTATTCCTGATGCTTTACTAGAAGTCAAGACGTATTTCTGTATTTTCACTTACTGTAGAACACAGTTGGTGCTCCTAAATGTAATAGTCAAATCAATTTATCAGTTTATATGTGGGCTGTGTGCAATGTGTCTTATGGTATAATAGTGTCATCTCATGCAGTTTGGGCAAGAGGACCACAAAGTGGAGTTGAATAGTTCTTCCAACCTAAACTGAGTAAGAGGATGCCCTTATAAAATAAGACATCCCACACAGTTCATGTCATAAAAACGTATTGTAAATCACTTGAGTCAGTGGCGTGCCAGAGCAGTGGCAGCATTACCACCTGCGACGTCGGCAACCCTGGGTCGGGAATGATCTCAAGACACAGGAGCCTAGCTGTGAGGAGGGGAGGAGGATATCCTGCAGGGAGGGAGGGAGGGCTGTTTCCTCTGCTGCAACACTGCCAGTTGGGTGACCACAGATGGCCATGCATCTGGAGGAAAAAAGAAGTGTGTGAAGCTGAGATGGGTGACAACATGCTAACACATTCAGTGTGCACACATCATGGCATGATCACATGTGTCATTTCAGGATGGGGGAATAACTATAAAATGGGCTTTCGCAATGATGGTGAGCAGCCCCCATACATCCATCAACCTCAAACCAGCTGTCTCACAAGGACCAAAAGGCATTCTTTTGAGGGGTGGTCCCGACCCTCGACCCTACCTGGGGGGGGGCTATACAAGACACAAAGTCAACCCAAGAGGAGACACTGAGTTAAGTGGCAATGAGAGAACACATGTGAAGCATGTAGGATAGGGGTATGAATAGAATGGAAACAAAATAACTCACTTGTGTCAGCTAAAGTGAATGAGAATAAGATTTACATTCCTTTTTTGTTATTTTAAAAAGCCCATGTGGCACTCCTCTCAATGGCACTGAATTTGTTTACTTCACTTTAATGTTCCTGGTTGCGATAACAGCTGCATGCAGGGTAAGAGGCTCTGCTCTTGTGGCCACTGAGTCACAGAAATCACGTTCATGATTTATAATAAACAAAGTTGCAATAGGAGCCAACCATTCCTTTTCGGGGGGGGGGGTGGTAAAGGGCTGAAGTAAAGGTTAGAGGCCTGTGGGCTGCATAGGCCACCAGAAGCTATAGGGTTTTACTCACTTTGTGGTGTATTTTGGGGCTTATATAGAAAGTAAAGCACAACACTCCAGCTGACGGGCTACGTTCTGACATTTTCCTCTGGCCCCCCCCACCAAAAATATATTTTTGGCTTCTCTGCCACTTTTCTGAGCCCAACCCACCTGCCCTTCCTCTACACAAAGTTTTAAAATGGCCAAAAAAAAAATCTTATAGTGAAACATCCCCCATACCGCCTTCATGATAAACAAATCAGTTTTCTCACCCTTCACAGCTCCACCTCATGACTCTTACCTGAGGATTTATCTGAAACTTTTTTCATTTTTGAATAAAGCACTGTCTGGCATCACATGGAGGCAGGGCTTCCTCGGTCATTGGCTGTGTTGCTTCTTTTTCTAATAAAAAATGTTACTGACACCTTCAGAAGCACATGGATGTGTGTCAGCAACTTCTTAACTGCCCTGTTGGGCAATGGGAGTTAAAACCCCTACCCAGCTTATCTTGTCCTTGGCTGTCCTGACTGTTCTCCATTATTTAGGACATAGTATCCTAATCTATGGGCTGGAGGCTCATAATTTGTGACGTTGGTCTGTCCTATCTTTGCTGTCCTAACCCCCTACCACTGTACTTTTTCTTGTTTTGTTTTTTAATTTTTTTACAATTTTTGGCTGGAAAAGGCACACTGAGCCAAAACTCATTTCCAGGTGCATCCTGGGGCACTGGGAGGGCAAGTGACTTGCACACATAATTGGTAAGTGGAAGTTGTGGTAATCAAACCCAGGTCTGCTAGATGTACGAAACTTGTTCACAGCTCTTTGTTCTAACATCTAGGCTATACTGGCTGCTCCTGCCCTGGTCCTGCCATATCTATCCTTTGTTCCTTGTGATGGTCCCCATTCTAAATCTTTCCTGCCCCACTGGTGCCAGCTTTTTTCCCTCCTCACTTATCTTTATTGCCCCTTTCATGTGCTGCCAGTCCAACCTTTCCATCATGTTTGTACTCTTTGCCCCCAGTGCCGACTCAAATAGCTTGTCCCATCTTTGATGCCCCACAACCATGCAAATCCTAACAGACATTCCATTTTGGTAGCCTTCTCTATCCTGGGCCCCTTAACAGCAAAAATGGGGAAAGGGTTGTTACCAGGGGGTAGAGTGGGGTGGGGTTGGGGGATGGTATTGAAATAGGAGTAGTGATAACAGTTTGGGGTCAGAACTCCCGCTTCAGTTTTCAAGTGTACCAGTGACCCTTAGAGTCCTGGTGTTCACTGACTATTAAAGGTGCAGTTGTTTTAGTAGTTTGCTCTGTTTTTTTAGGAATCTGGATGTGACTTTATTGACTGGACTCCCTGCTGGTACATACTGTGATGTCATTTCGGGAGAAAAGGAGGGAACTGGGTGCAGCGGAACAAGGATCACAGTTGGCAGTGATGGAAAAGTTTGTTTCCAGATTAGCAGCAGTGCAGCAGATCCATTCATAGCAATTCACACTGGAGATAAATTATAAACAAGACATGATGATAAATTGTAACCATTGTATACTTTAGTATCACAATTAAAAAAAAATATGCAAAAGACATACAAATAATTTTGCTGTCGACAAATGTGAAGTAATCAATAAAAATCTCAAGTATCAAATTCATCTGTTGCCAAAAGAGAAAGATTCCATTCATTAGATAACATTTTCTAGAATAAACTGCATATATCAATACTTTGACAGTAAATTACGTGTGGTTCTAGAGGGTCTTTTCCTCATAAAATTCATAGATACATACATAGACATTGTCATCAGATAAGGGCCTATGGCCCACCAAGTCTGCCCATTTGAGCTTGTAAGTTCACTTTATGTTTTCCTAGAAGTCTTTTGCCCTTACCCCTGACTTTCAGAATTCCCTTATGTCTGTCCCATGCATTTTTAAATCCCATGATTGTATCAGCCCCCACCACTTCCTCTGGCAGGGTGTTCCACTTGCCCACCACCCATTCTGTGAAGAAAGTCTTCCTCACATTTCCTCTGAATCACCCTCTCTCTAACTTCATCCCATGCCCTCTAGTCCTGGAACATCTTTTTTTGCTGGACAATAGTGTATTTCTGCACCCTGTTCCTCCTTGCAAGGTACTTGTATGTCTCTATCATATCCCCTCTCTCCATCCTCTCCTCCAGGGAGTACATATTCAAGTCCTTCAACCTGTCCACACAGGACTTGTGATGCAATCCATATACCATCTTTGTTGCCCTCCTCTGAACCTTCTCTATCTTGTCTATGTTCTTATGTAGGTAAGGTCTCTAGAACTGTACACTGTACTCCAGGTGGGGCCTCAGTAGAGTCATGTATAGTGGAATTATGACCTCCCTTTTCCTGCTGGTGGTGCCCCTACCTATGTATCCCAGAGTCCTATTTGCTTTACCTACTGCCTTGTCACACTGTTTCCCTACCTTGAGGTCATCACAGATGACAACACCAAGGCCTATTTCCAGCTTGGTGCATGCTATATCCTCACCCCCCCAAATGATATGTTGTTCCAGGGTTCTTGTGCCCCATATGCATCATCTTGCACTGCACTTCTTTGCATTGAATTTCAACTGCCAAACCCTTGATCATTCTTCAAGCTTCTGCAGGTCCCTCATTTTGTCTACACCCTCTGGCATGTCCACCCTTTTACAGAGCTTTGTGTCATCAGCAAACAGGAAACTTCTGCCTTCTAGGTCAGGCGCAGTGTCACTGATGAAGACTTTTGAATAGGACTGGTCCCAGCACTGATCCCTATGGTACCCCACTAGTCACTCTTCCCTCTGTGGAGTGACAGCCATTTACCACCACCCTATGTGTCCTGCCACCCAGCCCATTTTCCCCAGTTTGCTTAATAGTCTTCTACGTGACACAGTGTCAAAGGCCTTGCTGAAGTCCAAAGAGGCCACATCCACTGCCCTCCCCTGATCCACCTCCCTTATCACCCAGTCAAAAAATTCAGTGAGGTTGGTTTGGCATGATCTCCCCCCGGTGAAACCATGCTGCCTTGGGTCCTGTAGTCCATTGGCAACCAGATGTTCCACCAATCTCTCTTTCAGTAATGCCTCCATGATCTTCCCCTCTACCAAGGTCAGGCTGACTGGTCTGCAGTTCCCCGCTTTCTCTTTGTTCCCACTTTTGTATAAGGGACTACATCTGCTGTCCTCCAGTCTTTGGGTACCTCCTCTGTTTCCAGTGATCGGCTAAACAAGATTGCCAGTGGTTCAGCCACCACTTCTCTCAGTTCCTTTAGGACCCTGGGGTGCACTCCATCTGGCCCCATTGCTTTATCAACTCTTATTCCTTCCAGTTCCTTTAGGACCCTTTCCTGTGTAAAGGGAATTGTGTTAATTTCTGCACCGTTCCCACCCCTTGTACTCCCTTCAGGCCCATTACCCTCTTCTTCCTCATTAAAGACTGAGCAGAACTACCTGTTCAGTATGTCAGCTTTACTGTTGTCATCCTCCATGTGCCTCCATCCTCCCCCTTCAGTCTCACTATCCCTCCCTTTGCCTTTCTTTTTTCACTTTTGTACCAGTAAAAGGTTTTATCCCTTCTACCCACTAATTTTGCAATGTGCACTTCTGTCTGAGCTTTGGTTTCCTTTACTGACCTCCCTGTCTCCCTTTGCTTCTCCTGGTACTTCTCCTTACCCTTACAGAAATAATTATATGAAATGTCTTTATGCTGCACACATGAAACTACCCAGGTGATATGCATGCTATAAATATGATTTAAATGTTAAATTGGAACTGACTGCATGCATATGGCATGTGAACAGCCAGCAAGTGTGGAAACCATGATCTTTATGTTAAATTGGGAAAGACTGCATACATGTGGCATGTGTGCAAAAAGCAAGTGGTCACTCTTAACTGCACATGTACAAGTTAAGTGACTTGCTCAGGATCACACCATACACAAGTGGGGGTTGATGAGAGTCAAATCCAGGACTTCATGCCTCCAAGTCTTCTGGCTTTCAGTTCAGTGCCTTTAACCACTAAGCCATACTCTTTGCACACATATGGCTTGCTTGTACTTCAATACAATCTGTGTCTGACTATATCTGCACGCATGTGGCATGCTTGTAGCCACTGCTATGTTTTTCAGTTTTCTTTTTCTTCTCTTATTCATCTCAGTTTCACAGCTGAACTGTAGCACACATACCAATGGAACACATGTGCTTTTTCCCACCCCAGTACACAAACTTACCCACAAAACCACCTAATTACTTCTGTCTGGCCTGTACTCCTACTATTTTCTCTCCATAGTTTTGAATGCTTCAGTGCAAACAGACTTTAGGGTGCAAATACAAAAGCAGCAATAACTCAGCACACACCCACATGGCCAGTCCCCCCCCCATGCACACACTTATAGAAACATAGATTTTGACTGCAGATAAGGACCGCCTGGCCCACCTAGTCTGCCCATTTCCCTACCAACAGGATAAGCCGCAGATCCTAGTTAACCAACAGCCTATTTCTTCCTACCCCCCACAAGAATTGCCTTATGTCTGTCCCATGTATTCTTGAATTCTCCCACAGTTTAAGACCTCACAACCTCCTCAGGAAGTATTACTAAAGGGAGAAGAGGATTAGAACCCTGGTCTCCCAATCTGAGCTGACTAAGCTGGTGCCTTTACCCATTTCACCATGGGGGCAGCTTCATATTGTAGTGGGTATGGCCATGCTGCTACAGACAACCCACCAGTGTGTATGTATATATATATATATATATATTTTTTTTATGTAAAAGGTCTGTTACTTGTGTATGAGGGAGCTAGAGGCAGGAGTCTTTAAGAGATGATGTCCATAGGTCAAAGTGCTGTGGCGTACCCCCTTGAAATGAATGAAGTTATTTTTTGTTACTATTTTTTACATTATGATGGTGAGTTGGAGAATAATGCAGGCTACTGTTCTACTAACACGGCCCTTATTAGTCGAGTGGTGGCTTTCATTAATCTCCAACAGACAGGGCTGGGGCCCCCCTCCACAGTAATCTTTCTACATAGTATTTTAATTTCATACAATGTGCCAATGCATACTTACATGCTATCACATTTGGAAGACTAGAAACAAGCCCACCATATTTCTAAAACTGACAAACTGTTCTCAAACTCGAAACAAAATGAACAATACATTTTGGGGGTGGGGAAACACTTGAAGGAATAAGTACATACATGGGACATAGCTAATTTGGAATTTCTTACAGAAATTCATTAGAAATACTCTGGTAAGCTCAATCCTTGCATTCACAATGCATCTTAAAAAAAAGAGTGAGGAGGCACCCTGTATGTGGCCAGCCAAAAGTATCAGCAAATTCATCACATTCCCCACCCAAAAGTGAGACTGCTCATAAAAGGTGCTTTAGTTTAGCATATGATGCAAATGTGCAAGTCCAACCAATAGCATAGTTAAGGAACCAGAACTCTCCCTGCTCCATCCCCCCCCCCACTCTGCAGCATTAAAGTCTGCAATAATAGGAAGGCATGTATACCAGTGTGAGTGCAGGGGTCTGTGTGCATGTCTGTGTGAGAGACATCAATCAAAGCTTTATTTTTAAAGAGCATCTTTCCAAAACCAAACCGCTTTTACAATAAATAAAATATATACAGTAAAATTAAAACATCCTAAAATCATGATATGTACTGTGTATTCATGTAAATAAAAACAATTCTGAAAACCAATGTGTGTGGCTGTTCTTTCAGCAACTACACACACCATAACTCAAAATAACCACAGAACAAATCAGTAATCTTTGAAGGAAGCAACAAGTCAGGCCTTAGAATGTGTGCAGTCCTTCGATTATGCTTAAACACTCAGGAAAGTGGTGCGCTCAGGTTTGGTGGTGCCATCTCAAAGCTGCCAGCCCAGCTGCACAAAAGACAGCACTCACTATGTATTTTTCCAAGATGCTCAGTGCATGTTTTAATCAGAACAGGTCCCTCACAAAATCAGCCATGTGCTTCAACCTTTCAGCGGCCCTTCTAGAGTATGTCTGGAAGGCCCGCTGAAGATGGCTAAGACAGAGCTGATTTGTGAGGCACCTGCTCTGATTAAAACATGCACTCAGCAGCTAAAAAAAAATGAATGAGTGCTGACTTTCCTTTGCATCTATTAAGTGCTACAGTCAAGAAACCCCCAAATAAGTAACTAACACTAGGTTATTGCCTTTACCTGCCATTTCTGTAGCAGAGGTAGAGCATCAAGCATCACTTCTAAATAGCTGGACAAGCTAAATGGAGAACTGCACTGAACATGTAAGCAATTTCCACTGAAAAATGGATCCCCCAATAACCCACACCCAGGGCCTGGAGTACCTTATTGCGATTATACAATGGACCCATGTGTAAAATTAATTTAAAATATGTTCAATTGTGCTTTTTTTATATATAAATGCCATTTCGCAGCCATGGGTTGCTGTAAGATATACCAGGGTCATGCAATGTGTTTGACCAATGAGGTTACAAGATTTTCATACCACATTATATAATTCTGGTTTGCACATTGCATGCAAGACCCATTTTAGTTTCGGACCCTTGGTTGGATCTCATCGATGACACAATTCATCCATGTTCTGCTATAAAACAGAACTTTGTTGTGGCTGAGAAATAAACTACAGAGTTGTAAAATGTCACTTGAAAACTCGAGTGTGTATGACAAACTCACTGAGATACCAAGAAGTCTTTAGATATGAAACAATTACAGAATGTGAAAATATATTGAAAACAGCTTCTAACATACTAAAAGCCAGCACATTAGAACTGCATGCAATACTCAAGGTGGTAAACTGAGAAACATTACTTTAGATTCAGTGCAGTTCTCCTTTAACCCATTTAATGTTCACCTGGTGTGTGTGATATCTGTACCAAGTGTATACCCAAGCAGCTGCAAATGAGTTCTAATAGAGCCTTAAACTATCTGCATTTTGTACATTGTCCTACAGATTACACCAGGTGCACATAGTAAAGAGCTGCTAATGAGCCCACAGCCACATGCAGTATTTTCACATTGTCCTAGTAAGGCCATCAGGATCACATAAAGAGCTGCTAACGAGTGATTAGTTGGCTGCTCTCACATTTCACTGTAAAAGTGCACTAGGTCTGAAAACTCTAGAAACAAAGTAGGTTAGTGCCCCGGGATCATGCAACAATAAATTTTCAGCTTGGATTGGCATTGCAATTTACTAATTTGTTTTTAGAAGGAGTAGGTCTTAGGGCTCTGCTGTGATGTCCCATCAGCTTGGTCCCCATGGCAAACTATATCTGCCTCAAATGCCTTACCTATAGGCAACAGCAGTCCAAAATAGACCCAAGGTGTAGTCAACCACCAGTGTGTAGGTAATGGGAAAACCATACATCTCCCTTTACAGACCTTATCCAATGTTAACTGCTCAGAATCATACTTGCTCAGTCACAAAACCATAAACTGTGTGCACCCCCCTCCAAAGAGTGGTAAGCCTTTAGCCCTAGTCATTGAAACACAGCATGAGATAGCCAGATAAATAAAACCCTCATGCATATATTTGTATTGGTAAAAACAGTGCCCACAGGGGAGGACTTTGACGTAGCGGCACTGCTTTTCTACCAACTCCCCACCCATCCACAGGACCTGACTGAGGATTACCTCTCATAGGCCATTACACTTACATGCAAACATAACATCTCTTTTAGATATAATATGGTGATATTTAACATGAATACACACACACACCGCCCACCCACAAGCACAGCAGACCATGCTAAACAATCATATACTGCTCTTGCTTCAATGTGGACCATTGATGGTGTAGTGGGCTGGCGTCCAACTTGATATACTCAAGCAACTATCACATACAGTATATTACATATCAGAATAAAAAAATTGCTTCCTTAACTGCTGGGAGTGCTCCAACAAGTTGTTACACAATCTATCATTTTCCCCAGACTGAGTCAAAATTACTTGAAGAGCAAGAAACAAACTACTCATTTATTATTAATAAATGTATAACAAAAAAATGCTCCTCCTGATCCATTATTGTTCTATCTCTGCTGCTCTATTATGCTGTGTGTGCCCTATATTGTATCCCAGCAGAGGCTAAATTAATTCTTCACCTGAATTAATTTAGCCTCTGGTGGATACAGATCGGGCACAGTACAGTGACCCCTCACTATAACGAACCACATTATAATGAACAACTGATTGTTCCCGACCCATACCTCAGTTTCTATTTTTCCAGCAAAATCGGCCCCCCAAAAAATCAAAAACTTTTGAAGGATGTTTTATTTGCCAGTCTACAGTGAGCCACGAAATACACTAAAACTAAAAAAGTTAATTACACATATTCCTTTGCTTTCCCAACAAGGCGCTCATACACTTGACTGTCAATAAAACACAAAAGTAAACTTCCTTTGCTTTCCCAACCATGCACCTGCACATTTGATTCTCAATAAAGGAAAAAAGTGAACTCAGTAAGTTGCCTTTAGTGCCACCACTTACCTTGCCTAGTATGCCACTGACCAATCTATCCAAAATGAAGCTTTCTTCCGGCACCTAGGCAAGGTAAGCGTGGCACTAATGGCAGCTTGTCACTATGGTAACCCACCTCTGAGGTCTGTCCCAGTCAGTGACTCGAGAATAGCTTCTGCACTGCAGGATACCTAATGTATGTATCCAGCAAGGCTGCATTGCTCTGGCAACCCACCCAGTCTGTTCAATTCACACTTTTGTATTTCTTCAGCACCAAGCACCTACATGTTTCCACAAGAGACCTACTACATTAATGCCTTCGGCTGCTACAGTACTAGTAAAGGGGTAGTAAACATGCAAAGCAAATACTGTCAGAAGCACTTGTAACTAAGATCAATGACCAGAAAATATTTAAGTTAGGTACAAAGTAGTAAGTACACTTATACATATGATACAGCCTCCCCATGCTGAGCTTCACCACAAATTCACTGACTGTATTACCTACCGAAAAGGAAGAGAAGGCACTAGGCAAGGCAAGGTACTGCTGGTCTCCTGGAATCCTTGCTGTTCTCACCGGCATCACCGTCCACAACTGCAGGCAGGGGTCACGTCTGTACGGTAGTCGGCAGGCACGATGGCTGATAGGGTCACAGGATCCAAGACAGCATGGGTTTACAAAAGGAAGGTCCTGTCAAACTAATCTCATAGATTTCTTTGACTGGGTAAACAGAGTGGTGGACCAAGGGGGAGCAGTTGATGTCGCCTACCTTGACTTCAGCAAAGCTTTTGACACTGTTCCACATAGAAGATTGATAAATAAGCTGGGTAGGCTCGGGGTAGGTCAGAAGTTGGTCAACTGGGTGGCAAACTGGTTGACGGGCAGAAAACAGAGAGTGGTGGTAAATGGTATACAGTCAGAAGAGATGCAAGTCACAAGTGGGGTACCTCAGGGATCAGTCCTGGGGCCAGTCCTCTTCAACATCTTCATTAGTGACCTTGCAGATGGACTAGAGAGTAAGGCTTGTCTGTTTGCAGATGACACCAAGATCTGCAACAGAGTAGATGATCCAGATGGGGTGGGCAGAATGAAGAGATCTGGATAAACTAGCAGAATGGTCAGAAGAGTGGCAACTGGGATTTAATGCAAAGAAGTGCAAAATCATGCATATAGGGAAGAAACCCTGAAGCCACCTATAGGCTGGGAGGGAGTTGCTACGTCACAAAGGAAGAAAGAGACTTGGGCATCATCATCACTGATGACCTAAAATCATCAAGCAGACCTCTAAAGCAGTAGATAAGGCTAGGGGGTGTTAGGGTGCATTAGTAGGGTATCACAAGTCGTAAGAGGAGGTAATAATCCTCTGTACAAGACACTGGTTAGGCCCCATCTGGAGTACTGCGTGCAGTATTGAGCCACACCTTCACAAGGACATTAACCAAATTGAGGCAGTCAGAGAAGGGCACCAAAATGATGCAGGGACTGCATCAGAAGACATATGAGGACAAATTAACGAGCTCAATATGTACACCCTTGAGCAAAGGGAGGAGAGAGGTGATATGATCGAGGCATTCAAACACCTTAAGGGCATAAACAAGGTGAAAGAGTCTAACATGTTTAAATATAAGAAAAATAGCAGGACAAGAGGACACAGCATGAGATTAGAGGGAGGCCGATTAAGGGGAATGTGACGAAATTATTTTTCACAGAAAGGGTGGTGGATGCATGGAATGGCTTACCACAAGAAGTGGTGGCTATGAATACAGTGCAGGGCTTCAAACAGGCATGGGATAGGCATAAGGGAGCAATACAAATGACTATGAATAGATAGGCCACTGACAGAGCAAAGGCCGATGGCACATTTATAAGGTAGAAAAAGAAATGGGCAGACTGGATGGGCCTTGCGGTCCTTATCTGCCGTCAACTTCTATGTTTCTATGTTTCTATGTGTAGCAGTCTCTCAGGCTAAACTACTGTGCTGCTGCTTTTTTTTCTTAAAAAGGAAAAAAAGTAAATTTAATTAATTTACAGCTCAAGTTAGCAGTACAGGGGACCCTGTATCAGTGGTGGCAGGCCTGGATGAACTGCTGCCAGACGGTTCTGTAGCTGGCTGAGCCTGGCTCCAACTGGGTGGGTGATAGTCCTCCTCCTCTCTCTGCTCCTCAGACTGCAATCCGCTCTTTCTCAGGTCTCCCTGATGCTCTGGAACTGGTCCTGGTCCTTGACTCAGTCAGTTTGCTGTGAATTGATTCCACTGGAGGGTTCATTTTTATGGTGCAGCTATGGACCTGAGTGGGAACCGAAATGTTAAGGTCCCAGTGGGCGGAGGTGTGATATCAGGAGCGGACAGAGTCTAGCCCTGCGATTGGTTCACCACACCACGTCCCATGTCATCATGTGCAGCACAATAAGGGGATGTAGGGAAACAAGTAAGGAATGGAAGCTTAGTAGCATTTACTGCATTTTGATGATTGAACTCGGATGGTAATGGACGACACAGGAGTCACAGCCTCCAGGGGCACAGCCGCCACCGGGATTCGGGAATCCACTGCCAGGGTCAGGAAATTGGGTTGGGTACTCTGCCTGTGCTGTCTCTGCAGCGTCGCTCGCGAGTCTTCGTTCGGTGACTTGACTCTTCTTGCGAATGGAAGGAAATGGTAGGTAGGAATTTTTAATACAGCCATAGGGGTTCACTTGCCTATCCAGCCGGCCCTTACAATTTTGGTTTATGTTGACGTCCGGTCCGACTGGCTCAGGCTGCTCGTTGCTGTACAGGGGCCCACACTTATGTGAGTGACACTGACTTCTTAAATTGTACCGTCTTGTTTTTTCTGTGTCTGTCCCGCAGTTGGAGCACCAGCAGTCTGTCGCGCTCGTTACATTTTTTGGGGCCTCCCGCGGCTGCGGGGTTGGTGGGTGCTTAACGCCGGCCCTGCTGATCAAGGCCTATGAAGGCCACCCACACCACTGTTACCACTGCTGCTAAACCTAGCTTGCTGCCGTGGGGGTCTGTGCTGTTTTTTTTGCATGGCAAGCCTAGTAGAGTAAGTAGGTAGCCTAGTCTTGAGTTAGCTTCGAGCTCACCCTCTGCCACTTTAGCCACCAGGGGAGATGGAGACTCATTAAGAGTAGACCAAGAAATACATGCTACCACAACACTGCTATTGAAAGTTTGCTGCTCACCGACTCCTCCAAGCTGTAGTGTGCACTCTGTCTACTTTGGGACAGGAAAGACAATGTCACACTTGCAAGACTCATGGGCTCTTTCTTGGCTGGAGCTCATCCACATAACATGTGATTGTGCCACTGCTAATAGGTGGAGAGAGTGGACAACACAATACAGATACAGTCAAGTCTGGAGAGTACCTGCGGCGTGAGCACACAAGGCCAGGTGGACACTTATTTTGCAAAATATTAAATCCAAATTTAATACCATTATTGCCACACCATAAGAACAACCTAGACACAAATATGGGGGGGGGGGGACGGGACAACTGCCTCTGCCCTACCTAGATGGCATCACTGCTCAATGGTAGAAATTTATTCTCAGGTCCTAATGCAATGATTTCCACTGTGTTCTGAGGTATTGTATCTCTATGTTTCATGATGTGTCCTGATCATCAAGTGTGTTAGTGTCCCTCATTGTCCCCCATTTTAAGTGTCCATGTCCCTCATTTCAGTTACAAAATGTGAGGTATGGTGCATGCTTCCAAGACCCTATTCAGCACAGAGTGCTGAGCATGGCCATAGGGTATATGCTCAATACAGAATGACAAAGGGAAAGTAAGTGAGATGAAACAGTCATGGAGAAACACATTTGTAGCACTAAATATGCAAAAGGGATTTGCATGATCCAAAACAAAAAGGATGGGCTTCACAACACACTCACTTTGTACATCTGGAATGGGGGATGTTGACTGGCTACATCCTAGGCATTTAATGCAGTAAGCAAACAATACTTTACAAATTAATGGCGATTTAATGACAAAAAATCAAAAGCCATTAAATAACTTGCAAAAGGATCCGAATTAAAGAGTTTACCTTATTTTTATGGGAATCTAAATACAAATGTATTTTAATGATTCTAATTGCTAGCAGTAGTATAAGAAATAGAAAATGATGTGTTTTTTTTAGATTAGATTTGTACCAGCTTAACTACTGCACTCATGGCAAGCATGCAGCATGTGAACCTAATGTGATTTTTAAATGATGTTTACACCAGCTTAACTGCAGCACTCATTTCAAGCATGCAACATGCTAACCTGATGTGATTTTTAGAAGATGTTCAAACCAGCTTACCTGCTGCGCACATGTCAAGCTTGCAGCACGTGAACCTGATTTGCTTTTTAGCCCTGGTTCGCTTAGGATCACTTTGTGTATATGAGCTGCATGCAAGCATTGCACAATTAAACATGTGGCATGCATTCTGCATGTACACAGCACACCTATATTTCTGTAAGGGTATCCCCTTCTGCCTGTGTCTTTTTGTATTGCCTGAATGCAGTCTTTTTGGCTTTCACTTTCTCTGCTACTTCCTTGGAAAATCATTATGGCATCCTCTTCCTTTTCTTCTTGCTAACCAGCTTAATGCATAATTCTGTTGCTCTTGTATTCCCCATTTTAAATATTGCCCACTGTTCCTCAACCCCTGATTCCTGCCCCATTCCCATTGATGCCTCTTTCAAGCATTGCCCATTTTCCCAAAGTCTGCCCCCCTAAAATCCAGGATACATGTTTTTGTGTGGTTTGGTTCTGCTCCTTCTGTGATTTCAAACCACAGTAACCAGTGGTCACTGTTCCCCAGGTGCTCCCCCACTGCCCACTGTTACCCCCATCACATTGTCTCTGTTTGTGAGCACAAGTATTGCCTTCTGCTGAGTTAGTTCCATGACCAGCTGCTTGAGGAAGGCACCTTGAAGGGAGTCCAGGATAAATCTGCTCCTGGTTGATGCTGCTAATTGGAGGCTCTAGTCCACATCTGGAATATTGAAGTCTCCAACTAGCACCACTTCACCCTTGTCTGCCATCCTTTGGATGGCTATCATCAGCTCCCTATCTGTTTCTTCCTCCTGGGCTGGTGGTCTGTAGACCACCCCTGTGTGAATGGTGACCTCATTTTCCTTTCCAGCTTAACTCAAAGTATCTCTGTCTCCCATTTTGTTCCACCTGGATCTCTGTGGTCTTTATGCCATCTTTCACATAAAGTGCCACTCCTCCTCCTCCCTTCCTGCCTGCCCTGTCTCTTCTGAATATGTTGTAGTGAGGTATGGCCATCTCCCAGTTGTGGTAATCATTACACCAGGTTTATGTGATGGCCACAATGTCCAGGTCTGATGGCACCATGACAGCCTCCAGATCCTCCTTCTTGTTGCTAGGGGTCCTGGCATTGGCACACATGACCTTCCATGATTTAAACTCCCTGGACTGTTTAGCTGTTCTACGCCAGCCCACTCCTTGGTTATCCTTCATCCTTGGTTCTCCCTGCTGTCTGCCCTTCTGTTGAATTTTGCCCCCTTTCTGCCTATCCATCTCTTGGGTGCTTATCTCCATCTTTTGCACACTGCTTTGTTGAGATTACCACTCCTCATATTCACTGATTCCACTGCTAGCTGTGGGGGATGGGCAATCAGGTACTCTCCTTGCTGGCCTGCCATCCCCTTGGCTAGTTTAAATGCTTGTCCATGTAACATTTAAATGTATAATTGAGTGTCTGGATTCCCCTCCAGGATGGATGCAGGCCTTCAGGCTTGAACAAGCCTCCATCCCTCCAGGTGGGTCCCCATTCATCAATGAATCCAAACCCTTCCTCATGGCACTGGTTCTTCAACCATGAGTTAAAGTTCCTGGTGCATGCTCCCCTATGCTCTCCCATGCCTCTCACAGGAAATACTTCTGACAAGGTGACAGAAGTAGCTGCTTGTTGAGACCCTTCCCCAATTTCCTAAACTTTTCCTGAACTTCCTTAGGCTCCCTGTTTGCCAGATCATTAGTACCTAGGTGGATAATGACATCCAGCTCACCCTCATGTCTTGCCTTCCCGGTGAACCCCAGGATCTTCCTCCCATCCCTCCATGCCATGACACCTGGTAGGCACCTCACCTCCCTGTCCTCCCCCTCCTGTGTTCCTAGTTGGATCCCTCTTATGATAAAGTTCCCCACCATGATTTGCTTCCTCCTCCTTTGGGGTCCACTGCTCACCCCACTGAGATCACCTCCTTGGTTGATCTCCACATCCTTCCCTTCCACTTCTTGAGGTACCTCTGTTCAGTTGTCCCCATTTGCTAGTACAGCATATGATTTCTGAAGTGGAATAGGATTTGGGATATGCCCTGCCTGACCGCCTTAACCCTCCCCAAGCCCACCGTCATCCAAGTGCTCCTTGTTCTAGGCATCCTTTGAGGCAGCGGCATTGGACTGGGTGGTTTCTGGATAAGGGCGAAGGTACTCCTGACCCAGTTTACTTGCACTCTGAGTCTGGCTACCTCATCCTGCAATGCAGAGAGATATCTGCAGATAGGGCAGCACCTCAGTGTCCAGAAGGTCTGCCTGAATATTGCTGCCCTGCATCCACTGCATTGCACCACTCCCCACATTATACTGCACTTATACTGCGATTCCAGTACTTGACTGTTACTGAAGCTCTCCTTGTAGTTCCCTCTTTATTAATTTACTGTCCTGAAAATCCTGCCACCGATCTTCAGGTACTTTTTTTCAAAGAAGGAAAACAAACAAAAAAAAAAAAGAGTCAAAACCCATTTGAGGTCTTTCCAGTCAACACACCATACTAAACATTGAACTAGTTATTCAAACATAACAACAATACTAAATCAAAGTACCAATGGTACTAAGCGATGCCAGGGTATGGATGTGTCATATTTGTATAGTAAAAGACACATGTACATGCTATACAATGTACATGCAGATGCAAGATACAAACAGGGAAACATAGAATATGATGGCAGATAAGGACCACTTAGCCCATCCAGTATGCCCATTCTCCCTACCTACACTATTACTGCAGATTGTACTCAATGTACAACTCTTTCTACCTCCCCCCTTCCTTTCCACTGTGATTCTCTTGTGCTTATCCCATGCATTCTTGAATCCCACCACTGTTTTCTCCCCCACCTCTGCTGGAAGTCTGTTCCAGGAATCCACCACTCTTTCTGTTTGAAAAATACTTCCTCATATCTCTCCTGAATCTACCCCCTCCAGCTTCATAGTATGTTCCCTTGTTCTTGAACCTCTTTTATCCAGAAAAATACTCCCCTCCTGTATCTTATTTATTCCATGTGTTATTTAAAGGTTTCTATCGTATCCCCCCCCATTCCAGGGTGTACATATTGAAATCCTTTAGTCTCTCTTCATAGGGCATTTGATGCAGAGGCTGCACTGTTTTAGTTGCCCTCCTCTTGACCAGCTCCACTCATTTTATGTCCTTCCAGAGATGTGGTCTCAACAGTTGGACAGAATACTCTAGGTGGGGTCTTGCCAGTGATCTGTACAGAGGCAACACCACCTGTCTCTTTCTGCTGGTGATAACTCTCTCTATGCACCCCAGTATCCCACTCACCTTCCCTATTGCCCTGTTGCACTGTCTGGCTACCTTTAGGTTATCTGATATGATTACCACCCAGGACTTTTTTCTGCTCGATGGCCACTGGGATATGATATGTCTATACTATTGAAACATACAGTATGAATATATATGATAACTGCAAAACAGCATTACAAATAGAATACAGATGTCTCTTTATCTGTTACAGAGCTGTAACTTTCTCAAGTGATTCTGATGACATCACAACCCTCAAGAGTGAAACAAAACAGATTTGTGGAGTCACAGCTCCGAAACAGATAAAGAGCCACCTGTTGTTTGTGTAATATATGGCTCGTTGTCTGTTGTATCTGTTTGTATGGTTTCACACTGCTCTTGACCTCACCCACCCTCTTAGAAACATAGAAACATAGAATTTGACAGCAGATAAGGACTGCTTGGCCCACCTAATCTGCCCATTTTTCTACCTAACAGATAAGCTGCAGATCCTAGTTAACTTACTACACTTACTAGGTGAGGGCAGCTTACACATATGTGGAGGTTGCAACTTGCATATCAAATCTCTCCCTCGCACACCTTCTGAACTCATCCCCCAACTACGAATATTCATAGTAGGCACATTCAAAGCGAGAGTAACTTGTAGATTTTCAGAAGATACAGCTAGCATATCAGCTACATAGTCCCTTCCTCACACTCGCCCCAACCTCAGTCCCTCTTTCCTATTATTTATTAGCCCCACCCCAAATAAAAATCTGTTTTCCAGATTTGGAAGGAAGTAGCTTGGTGATGGGTGGAGAACACATCTACTTGTTCAAAAAAAGATGCTGCCACCTGAAACAGGCCCCCACCCCCTCAGACCAAGACAGAATTTGTGTACGTACTCCCAAATATAAACCCTGTTTTAAATTCAGAAATGAGGGCCTAGTGCATCTGCTTGTTCAGTGAAAGTGTTGGTTTTGGTAAGGAGTGTGAGTACAAGACAAGGATTCTGAGTCTTAGTATCATAGATCTGACGTCAGATTGAAGGTATTATAACTGCTTGATGTCAGAGCGATGATATTATGGTTTTTGACAACTGTGGAGTATGCATGGGAAAAGTACTAGCCATCTATTACAATCATTTGGATGCATCAATATTTAACTGTACCCTCCTACTTGTAGGTAACCTGTTAAGGCTGTGAACAGTGAGAGAGTGGGGCAACCACTAGGGTTGCATCATATGAACTGAGCACAAGTAGCATGTTATTCAAAACCTGACAGTATTATCTGACTTGTCAGAACCATGTGTTGTTTAGGGCAGGTCCATTGAAAGAGGTATTGGGACTGAACATATATGAGAGTTGAGGAATGGAGCCCATTTTTTCAGGTACCAAGGCAGTCTACCTGATGCAGTTGCAGAGAGCCTACTGGGTCATAATGTCATACATTATTCGAGTGGTGCAATACCGCGAATACTGCTGTATGTGGTATTGCACCACCCTTAGTATCCCAGGCAGAGGATAAGACCTCTTCTGGGAGGGGGTTCCACCAAGCAGCTGCTGTGGCTCAATGGACTAAGTCACTGCAGCAAGGAAACCAGGCACTGTGTCTGGGACTGGGATTGATTCCCATTCCCAGAAACGTTAATTTTTTTCACATTTTGTGTGATTTCTAGTTCAACCCCCATCCAGTTAAAGTCCTTAGTGGGGAGGGTTCAGAACCCTGATCCCCGTAATGGGGTCTGCAGAGGCAGAAGCTCCCCAAATGAATTATACCGCATGCAAGAAATAGCGCTGTATTGGCAGCGTGATTTTTGCATGCAGCTTAATGTCTTGCGACATTATGACCCCGTGCCTGCAGAAAGTCATTTGAAATGATACAGTCATGCCATGCCACAACTGAAGGGGGAGGGGCATCAGTCTCTACTTCATGAAGCTGTCCTCTTTAGCTTCTGTCAGTGCTGCTAATTGCCATAACTGGGACTGTTAGGCAGGGCTGGAAAGTGGGCCATGTTTTCAAGTATCACCAGATCTGAGAGTTGTGGGTTAATTCTGCTAGTATAGTGGAGCAGTCATCCAGAATCCCTGACTTAAAGGAGAGAGGGAAGGGATATTGCCAAAGGATATGTGACATACCTGCCCTTGGCTGAGACTATCTCCAAGAAGTGGAGTGTGGTAGTAACCCTGCCTTGTAGAGGGTCTGGAATGTTTTGTGTCATCTATGAAGACTTTTCGTCTTAAATCAGTTGCCCTTTTGTATCTGTGCACTGATTGATGAGCCATCTTGATGCACTCCAGCCACGCTTTCTGTGGGATTGTTATACCTGTTTCTTGTTCTCAATCTAATCAGCAGGACTGTAGGGCTGGAGGTTGCGAGTCTGTGGTAGTATGATACAGCCTGCCTGCTACACCCTTACTGTGAGAGTAGATTGTTTTTCAGAGCCATTGCCATGCCATTGTGTTATTGGCACCCGTGTCTAGTTTCTGGAATGTTTCCCTGAGCTGCAGAAATTTCCAGAAGTCAGATCTGGGAAGATGATACTTGTTTTTTAACTGCAGGATGGACATTAGTTAATATGAACCGGGGATAATGATACTCTGCACTGCACTGTTCGTATTCCGGCCTGATTCCATGTTTTCCACCCAATTCATCTGTGGCTGATCTGTAGTAAAGAAAGGGATTATGTCAAAGGTAAGTTTGTGGTTGAGGTGAGGCTGTGTTTTGCTTGGGTACTGACATTATAGTTTCATTCGCTCACATGAATAAATCCCTGGATTTGCATTAGCAGATTATATTATCCTGCCACTAGAGGGCTGCTCTTTCCCTGCTGCTCCCTGGCTGCCTCTGACACTCACTGTATAGCTTTTGCTTACCTTACCCTTTTGTTTATGATCATCAAGACCTTGGCAGGCTCTTTTTACTCAGCCTGTCCTGCCAAATCGTACAGTACTGCTTGTTTGCATTCAGCTCTATATTATTTTCATGCAGAATGAGGCCCCCACCTCCCTCCTCTAAAATGGCAAACCCTTTCTTCTTTCTTCCTCCCTCCCTCCCCCTTCTTCTTACTTCCTCCTCCTCTTGGGTCTGATCCTCATCTCTCCTTCTCCCATTACACCCACTGCTTCATCCCCCCCCCCCGTTACTTCATAATACATCCTTGCAATTACTCTTCTGCCCCTTTCAAATTCTGGTCCTACTTTCCCTCCTCCCTCCTGCTTCTCTTTTTCCTCTTCCTAGTTACTTTGTCTATCTTCGCCTCCTAGACTTCTTCTCTGAATCTCCTCCTCCTTCTTCCCCATCCTCCCTAAACTCCAATCTGCAATACAAATGTCATAAAATACATTATTTCATCCTATCCCTCCTTCTTCTCTCATCAGGTAATAGTCACCCTCACTCTGGCCCTTCTTCATTTCCTTCCTTGGCTGTCACCCCTAACCCAAAGGCACCTAGCTCCCGGCCCCTTTGATTATCCCCAAGGATCTGAAACTTCGATAACTGAACATCTGCAGCCTGCTGCACAAAATTGACCTCATCCAAACTATCGTGGTCTCATATACTCCTGACATTTTAATTCTAACTGAGACATGGCTCACAAAAAACATCCCTGACAACACCATCACTATTCCTGGCTACTATCTCTACAGGCAAGACCGGGCAGGATGGGGCGGGGGAGTGGCCATGTATATCCAGTCTTCATTGCAATCCACAACTCTTCTATCTTTTTCTGTCCCAGCAACTTATGAGGCCCTAGTCACCCAAATTACACTTCCTTTAACTGTTCCAGTTTTTGTAACTGGCATCTGCTCTCATCCTAGCACCCACCCTTCAGTCACAGCTGAACTTATATTCTCTATTACCTCCATCTTGCAGTCTGGGGAGCTGTTCTTATTGGGTGATTTGAACCTAAATTTTTTGTCTCCCAAGTCGAGTAAGATACGGAATGATATTGCTGCACTCAACCTCACTCAACTTATCCTTGAGCCCACACGTCAAAACCATAAAAACCAAAACTGCACCCTGCTTGACTGGGCATTTGCTACACATCAGCATCGCGTTATCAAGTCAGGTATCTTCCCAGATGCCAATAGTGACCACAACCCTGTCTTCTTGGTTCATAAGGTCCATTGACCCAAACCCCCTCACAAAATCATTCAGCTTCACTCCTTTATATCCTTAGATCATGCCCCACTGCAGTCTGAACTTGCCTCCACTGACTGGGCCCCTCTCTCCTCTGCCCCTTCCGTTGACCAAATCCTTGTTTACTTCAAGGAAAAATTCATCTCCACCTGGAACACTATCGCTCCTTCAGGTGAATCAGAGTTCATGGGATACACCACCCTTGATTATCACAGAATTATTGTCTGCCTCAGGGAGCCTGACTGGACCTGAAAAAAGCATTAAACTTCTATGCTTCCCAGTGTCTACTCAGCATACAGAATGCTTCACAACTCCTATCCCAAAGCCACCAGATTGGCAAACTCTGAGTATTTCAAACCCTCCTTCCTTACGAACATAAACCCCCCCCTCCAAATTTTGGTGGGTGGTCCACACCCTCTTCTCCTCTCCTTCTTATCCCCCATTCTTAAAATAAACAATTCCCTGGTATCTGACCCCTGCTTGGTGGCCAGTGAATGTAATGCCTACTACACCTCTTGCGTCTTGACTCTTCTAAGTTCCCTCCCTCAACACCTACAACCTCCTCCCAGTGCTTACCTCCTCATCCTGTGTCTGACTGCCCCCCCATTCTCCTTCTCCACTGTCTCCCACAATGAACCTTTGAGTGCCCTCCTCTCCCTTTACCCCTCAAAAGGCTCCTCTCCGGACGACTCTGACCCACAGCTTCTTTACCTCTTTGCTTCTGCTATTGCCTACCCTATTTCCTTAATTCAAAAGCTCTCATTTAATCCGCTTAAGTCCCTACCTCCTGGAAACACACTGTTGTTCTTCCACTCCCCAAGGGAGGTGACTTCTCCACTTCTGGCAACTATCAACCCATCTCTCTCTGCTTCCTACCCTTGCTAAACTTCAAGAACACATTGTTCTTTCCCAACTTTGTTCCTTTCTCTCTGATTCCTCCTTTTTCACCTCATTTCAATCTGATTTTTGGAAGAACCATTCTACTACCACCTCCCTCCTCAGGCTCACCGGTTCCATCCTTACTGGGATGGATGATGGCCTGATCACCTCAGCCATCTTTGTTGACCTAGCCAAAGCATTCAACCCTGTCTCTCACACACTTATTCTTGATTCCCTTGCTGCAGCAGGCCTGGCCTCATCTACTTTAAACTAGTTTAAATCCTACCTCACCGGTAGGACTCAGTCAGTAAGCACTGCCCCCCCCCCACTCCCTATTAACACCAGAGTCCCTCAGGGTTCAGTGATAGGTCCCCTGCTTTTCTCCATCTTCATTAATGAGCTTTCTACAGCCTGCTCCACCTCCTCCATCCATATGTACACTGATGATACTGACTTGTTCAGCTCCGGCAAAAACCCTTGCTACTGTGGAAACCAGCTTACAGCATGACTTCAGCCAGGTTCAGCTCTGGTTTGCTTCCCACCAACTCTTCCTAAATGCCAAGAAGACAGTCTCTATGACCTTTGGCACCAGGCAGAAACTCTCTAAGCTTACTGTCCGGCCCTCTTACCACACCCTCAATGGGACAACCCAAGAATTACACTTCCTCATTTAGATATCTTGGGATTTGATTGGACCAATGCCTCAACTTCTCTGTACTCATCCTGAAGAAACTGCACCCATGGCTTGGTGACATGTACAGGAACCGTAGTTGCATCCCACTGACTGAGAGGCATGGGCTTGCCCAGAAGATGAACCACCTCATTTTTGACTAGTGCAATGTAGTTCACAGTGCTGTTCCCAAATCTTCTTTGGCCAGATTGGGTACTCTCTTTAACTCCTTCTGCCACTTTGCCCTTGACTCCCCCTCTTGCACTCATCACTGTGACCTCTATCATGCCCTAGTTTTTTCACCATTGTCTAATAGGCACCTCTCCCTCTGTGCCAAACTGACATCCAAATTCTGGCTTAGTGAACTCCGACCTTAACTCTTATCTTCCCTTTCTACCCCTCCCCACCCTCTCATTCCTTCAGATCTAGCGACACGTGCACCTTGATGGTTCCACGCCTATCTACCCTTATCGGCTAGTCTCGATTTTCCCACCGCTTCTCTAAAATCTGGAACTTTCTCCCTCCACAAATACAGCACTCTTCTTCCACCTACTCCCCTAGTACTGCTCTTCACAATTTCCTCTCATCTAGCTGTTCCTGTTTTAGTCCTCCTTAATTACTCTATACTGTGTTCCTACTTGCCAGCTCCCTGCCCCCCACCTTACAGGGTTCTAACAGACCAAGCTTGATGCAAACCCCAGATTAATCCTTTTTATTTAACTCCAAATGCAAACCACAAGGCATATATGTCACTGTGGTACCAAAATATGCCCATGGGGAGAATAAAATCTGTCATATTTTGCAGTCAATAAAAGCCTCTGCTGGTCTACCCACTGAGAAGAGGATAACCAATCACTCTACCTGAAAAAATACAATTCAGTGCCTGGTGGATAGTGATGTGCTCCCATCTGAGGTTCAACAAGTCTCGGGGCACCATTCGTTGCAGTCAATAAATAATTACAGCCTCCTAAGTGAGGCAAAGCAGAGAAGGAATTGTTCCCTTTTTGGTGGCAAAAGCAATTCTGACACTGTGCAGCCATCAACTGGTAAATGTCAGCTTGTACCTGTATCACAGAAAACTGCACCCATAGTTAAAAGACATCCCCTGAATGAACTTGTGAATTTTAACCTGCTGGGGGATGGTAACATGTACCAGCCAACGATTTCTGTCACCATCAACAACTACTATGGACATCAAGCAAAAAGAAGGCATGCAGTAATTTCCGATTCCTCATCTGATGAGGAATAGCATGCAAGTCCTCCTTAGTTAGCACAATTAATAACACAATTGCTGTCTGTGTGGTGTAACTATTTAATTTTCATCCAACAGGTTACCTCGCATCCCCTCTCGGCTTACTCAGCAGGCCTCCTCATGACCACATCGTGCTGGTGTCACCTTCGACTTTTGACATGACCACATATGTAATATGCAGCCACCAATCGGATGTCTACTGAAGAGTGTGTGAAAGAACGTCAGTTTTAATCAAATTTATGGACTTTTAAGTTTGTATTTCTATTTTAGCTCAGCAACTTAGGATGCTAGCAAGCACTGAATTTCAATAAAGTGCTTTATAACCAGAAATTCTGGTATATATATCGTCTTCCAGTTTCAAAAAATGTTGTTTGCATTCTGCAGTTTGGTAAAGTGGTAGAGGGAGGGGTGCAGGTGAAGGGGACTAAGTTCCGACCACTAAAAACTATCCTAAAAAGCCCATACACTATAAAAGACAATGTATTTTTTTTTTTTTTGTCAATAACTACTACTAAATGTTTTTTTGCTGGCTGGCACTGTAGGGGGCACAATGGTAAATAGTTATCTGGGGACTACAGGTCCCATAGGGCTTTGGGGGAACAGTTGCTTTGGTGCTGTGAAGAATGGTCCAGGATTTGACATTAGGTTTGGCAGGGATGTTTTGGTGCCTTTAGGAAGAGAATAAAAAGGAGCTGTTTGGTACCTTTGGGGGAGATCACTGAGAAGAGAGAGACTGAGGTGGAAAGAGAACCATGTGGGGGTGATCGTCCACTCGGTTAGCGAGACCACTATATATTCTTTTTTTATTTGGAGTGTGGCATGTCTGGCACAAGGGTGGGTGTGGTGGTGCCTGGTACATTTAGAGCCCCATTCTGGAGCAACCATGGGATGACCACCCCTATAGAAGAGAAGAGAGGAGAGAGGAGACTAGGACCTGCTGCCTGGGGTGGGCTGGTTGCTGCCAGCCCTGGGGACTGCTACTGAGTGGTGCCCCTTGAGGAGGAATGTTGTGAAGATGGAGTGAGTAAGGAGCAGAAAAGGGCAGAGGAACAAAGGGAATGGCACCCAAGAGGTGAGGAGAGTCAGTATGCCGGGCAAAACTCCTGGTCCCAGAGACTGTTCTTACTGCACCAATTATGTAGAGTCTGAGAACAGTGGTGCCAGTGGGTTCCAGGGGGTCTGGGGAGTGCCTCCTGGTTCTACATGGCCTCTGCCAAAGACTTTTCAGCTTCTGTTTTTGAGAATGAATTGCTGCTGCTGGCTGGTTAAAGGCCTGATTTGACCATGAATTATGCAGCCTGTGGTTGGACTATGGCTGTCTAGTCTATAAGGTAACTGCCTGGACTTCAGCTCCTGATGTGACCTTCATGGTCCAGAGCACCATTTCTGCTTTTGATGTGACCACATCGCCCAGAGCCATATGTTGAGTGTTTTCCTGCCCATGGAGTGACTGTTCTTTTTCTGAATTAACTGTTAATTAAATAGGATCCCTCATTCCTGCAGTTCTGGTGTTCACCTTGCTTGTTTGGATGAACTGTTTGTGGCTAACAAGAAGTTCGCCTCTACAGCCCAGCCTCTAGTGTGTGTTCCAGGGTGTGCATCAGACGGGTCTGGGAGTTTTCCTGAGCTGCCCCAGACTGAAGATCCAGAGGACCAGTGAGGAAGACAATAACAGGCTTTGCCTGGTAAAGACTGTGTTTAAAGGCCTCAGTGGTGAAAATGTCAAGGCCAGGCAGGTAAAGTCCAACATCTTCATCTCTCCAGTCATCCAGCTCTGCACTCGGAAGAATGTGGCACCCTAGTTTCATCAGGTCTGGTAAACCAGGTATGTGGACCTTTTATGCAGTATAGTGCCCCGATCCCTAGGACATTCACCGCCATACCCCTAGACATGGGGGGTGGGGCTTACAGGTATGTAGGAAGAGCAGAGAGAGTGGTCAATACCTGGCTTTGCAGCACTGTGATGATAGCAGACTGTGTGAAGGGGGAAGCACACCCAGCTCCAGGCTGTCATGGATCATACTGCAGAGGGGCTCACCCAGCTTATATAGAAAAGCCTTATAGAAGTCAATGGGTAGCCTATTCAGTCCCAACGCCTTACCATCCTTATCATATCTCACTGCCCTTAACACCTCCTCCCCCAATGACTGATTCAGGTTAGTTCTGTGACTCTCTGGGGGGGGGGTGGGGGTGGCAGAGGAAAAAAGTTGTCAGCGGGGTTAGCCTGTCTAGCATAGAGGGGATTATAGAAGGCACTAAATGCACTGCCAATGCCTTCCCTACTGGTAGTTGTCTGACCGCTAATGTCCCTGATCTGGGCAATGTTCCTTGCCCCTTTTGCTTTTTAATTGCCTGGACCAGAGTTTCCACCTCTGTCCTCATCAGACTACTTGCCAGCATGTGTCAGGAGCATGGCCTGTTCTGTTTCAGCACTGGTAATAGTATTATACTCCCATTTTACTTTCTGCAGGCCATGGTGCAAAGCCTGAGAGACATTATCCATGTGGTGTCTCTCTGTTTGGGTAATCTTTCCCTCCAAGACCTTAACCTTAGCTTCAGTGAGCTTAAGTTTGTGACTAGAAAATACAATGGTTAGCTCCCTGACAACAGATTTTAGGGCGTCCCATGAGACCTCTGTCCAATCCTGTTGATGTCCATGTATTCTGTGATGCCCATAGACATAATATCCCTGAATTCAGGTTGCTTTGAAGAGTGGGATCCAGATGCCAGACCCTTGGGGGTACCAAGATGCCACCTCCAAGTCCATCACCAAACATATCAGTGCATGGTCAGTAACTAATATTGGCTCATATCTGGTATTTTCCACTATCCCAGGTTATCCCGTGAATGTCAAGAACCTGTCAATGCAATCATAGGATGGGTCAGTGTGTGAATAAAAGCCATATGACCTACCCTTGGGGTTTTCATGTCGCTAACTGTCAGTTAGGCCATAAGTGTACATTAACATAGAAACAGAGAAACTGTCGGCAGATAAGGACCACCAGGCCCCTCTAGTCTAGCCTAACTGGTTCCATTTCATAATAGCAAATATTCTTGGGCAACTTGCAATACAGCGAATACACCCTTATAAAAAACAATTTTACACACAACAAAAAATATCTACGACCAACTTGGTGCACATTCAAAATAATGCTTCATGTGGAGACTATGCCCCTGCTCCCCCTCCCTTCCCCCTCCCCACACCCCTTATACTTAAATAATCATCTCTCATGGGGGGCAGACACTGGAGGAAAGAAGAGAGACTGACAGTGGCAATAACTTAAAACGAAAACACAAAACACCTACTAAATAAAAAAACAGACCTGTGTGCAGTCCCAAATCCAATACCACCAGCACGGAAGACAGTGTCCCTACCTGCTACACTAGGTGGCTAGCTTGGTGGCATCACACTCCACATCCCCATTTAGCCCATCCCTCTTCCTCCCCCCCCATTGCTATTCCTTCCCCTCATCATTGTTCCTGTCCTCCCTTGCTGTTCCTTCCCCTCGCTATACATTCCCCATCGTTGATCCTGAAAGCGGTCTAATTGAAGTGCTCATTTCTGAGTCACTCAATTTGGTATGCTGTTATAAAATGCTACCACCCCAACCCTACAGTAGTTTGTGGCCTTTGACTCTGTCTGCTCATGGCTACTCCCACCCTTCTTCCCAATTCTGATGTTCCCCTGTACCTGTCCCAAGCATGTTTAAAACCCTCTACCGTGTTCACTCCCACAACCTTCTGTAGCGGTCTGTTTCACAGGTCCACCGCCCCCTCTGTGAAGAAAAACTTCTTCTCATTTCCCATTAACCTGCTTCCTTCCAGTTTTATGTCATTCCCCTTATCCGTTTACAACTCTTGTATTGGAAGATGTTACCCCATGCACCTTGTTTATACCCTTAAGGTACTTGAATGTTTCAGTCATGTCCCGTGATCCTTCCTCTCCTCCAGTGAGTACATATTGAGGTCCTCGAGTCATCCCTCATATGTCTTATGTTGCAGTCCCTGCACCATCTTAGTCGCTCTCCTCTGGACTGCCTCTAGCCTGCCAATATGCTTATGAAGGTGTGGCCTCCAGAACTGAACGTAGTACTTAGAGTAATAGGATGTCTCCCTTTAATTTTTTCACCCTCTTTAGTACATTTTTCCTCTTAACTACATTTTTGAGTCTATTGACATTTCAGGATATAATTTGTAGTTTATTATACATTATCTAGCACTCTGCTGTCTGTTCCATTCTCTCCCTTCCGACAGTCCACTGCTGTATCCCTCTTAATGATATAATACTTGCTACATGGTACCTTGCTTAACAAATTGCAACACTGAGTTAATGAAATTTTTATAATGTTTGAACATCACCCCATTCTCCAACTGATGCTCATCCCTTCCCCCAATTGAAACACCCAAACAATAGCCAAGGCAGCAACAGGCTGCAGCCTCTCTCCCCTCCTCCTCCCCTGTTGAACTACGAAAAGCTCAATACATCTTTCCCTGCAAATGATCGGTAGATCTAGTTGTAATCTCAGGGTTTTTCTGACACCATATTAAAGCATGATAAAAAAAGGGTAGATTAATGGCATACTAGAGCACTCCTTCCTCCCCATGGTGCAGTGGTGGAGGCACATAGCTTAGTCAGTGGCATGTAACAATAAGAAACGCTTAGTTGATTGAGATACAACAGTTTGTGAACCTGTGTTAGAAAATAAAATGTATGCATATCTGGGACGCAAATCATCGTAATTGGCTCAAGGACATCTGAGGGCAAATCAGCAAGTGCTGGACTGGTTACAGCACCAAGGACACAGAGCTGATGTGGACTTCCATACTAAAGTCAGCTCCCTTTCCTCAGGTCATCAAATATGTGGGAGTGAAACAAGGTGGCCAACCCCAATAGTGCATCAGTCGGTCACCAGCTCTGTGATTCTTAGCCCCTCCAACTCCGGGAATCTTAGTGGCGATGTCAACTTGCAACTATGCCACTGCTCGAGGCCTCCATAGCAAACAGCAAGTATGTATTCCGGTTGCTCAGCAGTGACTGGCTGCCCCCACACTGTTGACCTCATCACTAGGGTTTCCTATAAGCTTGTAAGTCTTTGTTTCATGGCATCAGCATCTATCATATCCACATCTCAATGTCCCCAGAGCCAACTGACATGCAACAATACAGCAGAGTTATCGGAATGAAAGCATCTGTTAGAAAGAGTCCCCTAAGTTGAGCAGTGCTGAGGAGGAGTCATGCCTCAGAAGACCATGTCCCAAGCTATTGCAGGGGACTCTATAGACTCTAGGGACCCTGCACTAATGTCATAGAACCACTCATGTCCATGGCTGACACCATGACAGGGCAAACGCACCTTGGGAAGTATACCCCCCAACTGTCCACCAGTCACAGTTTAATTCCTGCAAATCTTATAAGCGTCACACTGGAAACTAAGTAACTATTTATTCAAGAGGAGCAGTTCAGTAGAAGTTCATTTTGGGACTAATGCCGCCAAACCTTTTCTCCTTCTCAATTTACAAGTAAATCCCATACTTAACATGAACAGCAATAGAGTAATACATCAACATAATAAGCAGCAATGAGAACAAAGTTCATCTCAAGCAAAGAGGTCTATGTTAAGTCTGCACTTAGGATCATCACACAGGGCACTCGGGCACCCAAAGCAAGGTCACCAATGCAGTGCATGTAGTAGACCCAGTTAGTGTGAAGAATGTGCAGGCCATAACCACCATGACTAGTCCTGCAGATACACACAGGCCAGTTCCAATATTAATCCTTTTGTGATCAAGAACTAGTTAGGTGCTGACAAAATGACAATTGTAGTAGTGCAGACTGGCACACACCATATATAGCTGGATAGCTGTGTGCAAGGGCCATTTCACAACATGCACAAGGGCACCCACACGTCGGGACATGCTGCCCAAAGGCAGATGGCAATATACCAGAATGCAGAGCACAACAACATCATCCAAAGGTGTTCTAGAGCAGTGCAATGCAGTCATATTGGCCGGCCAATGACTGATCCACACCAGGGCCAAACAGGCATACAGGGTGCAGAGAGTGGCAGAGGTGGTCCGACACATGCCACCAGGCAAGACCCCCAGAAAGCATGGAGTGTGGTACCATGCAGCCACAACGGGCATGTGAGGTGGTGAATATCCGATCCTGTTCAGTGAAGCCCATGGACAGCAAGGCAAAGCCAACTGTGCACAGGCATAGGAACTGTGGGTGTGTGGGAGGGACAGAACACACTGCACTGCAGAGGTGAGCATGGCAACTGGCAGTGTGTGTGCCCTACCTTTCCTTCCCTGCCACAGCCCCCACCACCATCTGGCATCCTCGCAGCAATGTATGCTGACAGTGGCCCACAGCCCCCCCCCCACAGGCACAGCGTCCTGTCAGCTAGATCCCGGCAGCAGTGTGCAACACTGTTGCGCAACCCAGCACAGTGCCACAACACCAGTGGCCCAATGCCTGTGGCGGCCATGCCACCAGCCCAGTCACTGGCAGACCACAGAATGAACCACACATTTCAGTGAATCACCACAGAGTAACAAGACAGGTACTCATGCAACAGGCCCCTGTCCTCAGGGCTGCTCTCTTGCTCCTGCTGCAGCATGGCTGCCCCTCTGCCTGTCCTGGGGCACCTCTAAGCCCTCTTCTTTGGGCCTGGGCTGCTCGATCCACTCTACAGTGGACAGGGGAAACAGCAGCATTAGTGCAATACACAGCATGCACCATGAGCAGCACAGCAAGATGCACATGCAACCGACACAACACTGCACACACAGGGACGCCCAGGGTCAGTGGCTGAACATAGAAGACACCCACACAGAGGATGGCATGGCCCATGGAGCATGCACCAAGTACACAGGACATGTCAGCATGGCAGTGCAGTGGTGCGACAGTGCCAGATGCAGGTGCACTGTGACAGTCCGCACACCCGTGTGTGTGTAGGCCATCAGTGTCCCAGGGACAGCACCCTTGCACCACAATGGTGTTGGCCGCAGGCCGGTGCTGTAGCAGGACTAACACCAACAATGTCCCGATCTGCCACCCACACCCGTGTCACCCCCATGGACACAGCATGCACTGTGATCCCACCGTGTATGCCACCGCAAACCCTGTACCATGATGCCCCCCTAGGTGGCCAACATGTGTGGCCCTGCCAGTGCCACATGCACCCAAACACCATGCAGAGTAGCACACCTGTGCACACACACACACACACACATATGCAGTCTGACAGGCACATGATAGCAGTGATCAACGTGCAATGCCACTTACCTGGCACAGGCACAGTGCCCTCATGTACCATGCGCTTGAAGCGCTCCAGCTGCTGCTGCCGCTGTCACATGTCGGTGTAGCAATGCCGACACTTTTCCACATCATGGGCAATGCCTGTGCGGGCACTCAGCTTATGGGCGACGGAGGTCCACACCTACTAGCATGGGAGGTCATACTCCCTAACCTCCCCAAAGAGCCATCTGTGCCTCTGCTGCATGAGGTTGGCAGTCTCCACCTCCCCCCACCACCTGTCCCTGTCCACTATCGCTTGTTGCCGCCTACACCCTGGCATTGTCCAAGCACCACTGTTACCTCCCTGTAACACTGCTCTGCCTGTACCACACCTTGCTCTCTCCAGCACTGTGCCGTAGTGCCCCACTATCACATGACGTAGTGCAGCGCTACCCAGAAGAGGCCATGCTGCGCATGTGTGACTCCATCACAACCCTGAGCCACAGTGCCACACATGCATGGAGCACCACTCTGTGTGGTCTAGCACAGTGCTACACCATGCTAAACCATGGTGCTAGTGCGGCTCAAGGGGACACACGTGTATGCGTGGGTGCTGTGCTATGCCACATAGCACTGCGCTACAGGGACAGCACAATGCTGGACACCTCATAGCCCGGTGCTAACATTTGCATGGTGCTAAGCAGTTTGCCCAGCACTTGTCAGGCCCATATTCAACTGGCAGATGCAAATGAGGGTACTTGTGCATGCATGGTGCAAACACTATGAGTAGCATATCTTTATCCAATGATTTGCATGCATAACAGGCTGGATTGCCCAGCTGGGCTATAAAAGGGCAAACAGTGCTCCACTGGTATTGTGTTGTGGGAATGCAGCACAAAGCTGAGGCCGCAGATGTACACACACAACAGGAGGAGCCATGCCACACGAGGCAAGGCAGCGAGAGGCAGGTCTGTATAGCAGTCGGAAGTCTGGTGGAAGGGGGCTGGTGCAACACAGGGTTGGGGCATACTCACTGTGTACCTGCAGACCACAGCTGTATAGGCTGGGGACAGGGCCACTGAATGCAGGCCCACAGGTCAGCACGGTGCTGCGTAATGGTGCACATGGCCATTGGGTCGGCTGTTCAGCAGACTGGTTCATGTGCCGGGACCGTGCTCCTGCATCAGCCAGCACTGTGTGGGCACTGCCTGCACACTGTGTGTGCCAGGCATGGGGAGGCCCACAACGTGGCCTGCAGGTATACCACGCAACAGTAGTTCACTGACATGTGGTCCATGGACCCTCGGTAGTCACCCTGGATGCGAGATGTGGAGGTTCGCAGACGCTCCGATGATGGTACAAAGCTACAGCCTAGGGGTCACAGGGTCATGACTGTGTGGCTCCCAATGTGACATCAACAGCACTGTGTGGCCTGTGCCTGGTAGCCTACTATTGTATGCATACCATCCACAGTGTCCACGTCCTGTGTGCCATGCACATGTCCCCTAGGTGGCTGATGGAGGCACGGTACACATGTCTGTTATGGATGTCAGCGGTGCCCTTGTGGGTCCAGTGTTTGCAGTCCCTATGCCGACAGCCATGCAGTGGCATTGTGCACACAGGGGTGGCCCCAGTACACTGTGGCTGTGTGCGCCGTACACACACATGCTGGCCAGTGCCACATCCATGTGACCGGTGCCGCCATTGGGGGTGGCATGCACATACAGTTTCATGTGTGCCACGCACCACAGGCCTGCCACATAGGTAGTGCAGCATGACCTGAATGCATACGGGCACATCGCTTTCCACAGGATGAGCTGGGGACCATGGTGCATGGTGTGAAGGAGAGGGAGCAGGTGCTGCAGCAGCATAAGGTGACAGATGCAGTGGTTCGTCAGGCGTGCGCTGAGGTGATGGCAGGGGTGGATGCAGTCGGCGGATGTGGCAGGATGATGGATGCGGTGCGCAAGCACTGGAGTGACCTGCTGCACCAGGCAAAGGAGGAGGAGGCACAGCAGCTCTGCAAAAGGCTGCATACTGGTGGTGGCCCACAATCCACACAACAGCAGGAGGAGGACCCACTCATGGCCATGGTGGCATCCACACTTCACCCGGTGGCCATTGCTGGTGTTCCAGGTGGTGGGCATGAGATGCCTCTCATACCACCTAGGACAGGTCTGTATCTGCATGTGTGCACCCTGCATGGTGTGACATCACAGGTGCTGGGTGTTGGTGTTGTGCCTGAGGTGCACTGTGGAGGTGCTCTGCTGTGCACACTGTGCTCCTGGGGCAGGTTTGCATGCGAACAGTGCCTTGCATGGCTGCCATCACAGCTGACAGGCAGGGGCATGTGCACTGTGGGGTGGATGTGTGCATGTGGCCGCAGTCTATGGCTGTGAGGCTGGTGTGTGGGGTGTGCATGTCTGCAGCGGTGGCACGTTTCCTAGGGTGTGCATGTACTGGAGGCAGTGGGGCACACTGTACACGTACTGGTCAGTGACCCTGTCCTGTTTTCTTCCACAGTGGTGTGTGCAGGGCCTGCAGCATGCCAGGACCAGGCTGGGTTGGCTGCCTTGGGACTGGAGGCAGAGGCAGAGGAGGAGACCCTGCCATTGACATCTGGACTAGGTGCTGGTCATGGACCCTCAGACGCGCACCATCTGTGGCATTCACTTGGACATGGGATACAGCTGCCGGGGGGGGGGCTCCAATGATGGTGGGGACCTGGACCTCAGTGTAGCCCTGGAGGATGCCCAGGTGGAGGATCTCGGTGGTGGGCAAGTGATTCTGCTGACAGTTACCAGTAGCATGGAGATGGATGTGTCAGAGGGGGGTTACATCCTGCCCATGGAAGGGCCTGTGGAGGGAGGCACAGGTGTGAGGCAGGACACAGTCCATAGCATAGGTGCCGTGGGGGGTGGTTTGCCATGCCAGCATGGGTGTACCTGTGCAGCCAGTGGTTGGCCATGTGGGGGACGGGTGTGCCCCACTGGACATGTGATGCCCCCTATGGGTTTGGGTGCAGGTCCCGCAGGGTTCACAGCCCACCGCCACTGGCCTGCAGTCTCAGGACAGGCTGCCTTGTGCAATGGCATCCTGACCCTGGTGAGCTTCAGGCCCCAGCCCAGCTACCATTGAGGATGTTGCGGCCATGGAGCCAGATGCCCCAGGGGCCTTCCCTCTATTCCTGGCTGTACTCACATCCAAGCAGGAGGCTCAGATGGACCTGCATGGCCTGCTGCAGGAGCTCAGGCATGAGTTCTCACAGATGCAGGAGTCACTGTCCCTGGGCTTCTCATGGGGGGAACAGCATGCCGAGGACAGGTTGGGCTGCATAGTTGCTATACTGGACCACAGCTTTGCTGAGCTCATGGCCGTGGTGGTCAGCCTCACCACAGTGCTGCACAGGGTGCATGGTGGGCAGCAGGCTGTGCAAGGTGGTCAGTGTGCCCATGGCACAGAGGCCCACAGGTGGGCCACTCACGGCCTCAAGACTGGCACTGGCTCAAGCACCACTCTATCATGTGCATTGACAGGCACCCAGTGCCGCCATGGCTGTCCAGCCGCCCTGTCCAGCTCCACTGGTCTGCAGGGGCACAGGTGGTCTGCCCTGCCTGCCTCACCGTGGTCCTCTCCTACTGTATCCTCAGCTCAGAGCACCCCTGGATCTGTGTCCCACACACGTGGTGTGTGCTGTGTGCGTGGTGGTTGTCACCACAGAGAGGCACAGCCGCCATGTACTTGTGCACAGTTGACACTTTCATGTGCACACTAGCACTCCTGCACACCTGCTCACACTTGCACTCACAGTGACACACACACTCACACACACCGTCACTTGCACAGTCTCACATGCATGGCCATGGTGTCCCTCCCCACACTGCCACCACACAACAGGCATCACCCACATTACTGTACCATGGCTCTGTGTCCTCTTCACATGTGTGACCTGCACAACTCACCCATCACACTGCCCTCACACGTGCATTCAGTGCCACTGTGTTGTGCTTCTGTTGTGTTTGTTGTCAGCACTGTTGTGGTTGTCAGACCATAATCAACTGTTCACCATTGTACCGTATCATGTTGCTATGCAGCCTGTACTCACTCTCTGGCTTGTGACAGTGTCCTGATGATGGCGGCCCTGTGCTCTAGGGCCCTGAGGCCCATGTGAGGATCCCTCCTCCGAGTTGCTCCACTATCCCCCTGACTGCTGGCTCTGGGTCACTGTTGGCCTGTCCCTCAGGTCCAGGTGCTTGTATCCCATGGTTTATTGCCATGTTGTGCAACATACAACAGGCTTGAAAGATACAGCATACCTTTTGAGGCCTATACTGTAGGGCACCGCCTGACGTGTCTAGGCATTGGAAGTGCATCTTCAGTATGCCAAACATCCTATCTATGATGTTTCTGGTGATGGCATGTGCCTCATTGTACATCTCTTTGGCCACTGTTGCCAGCGGGGGTACCAGTGTCAGCAGCCAGAGTCACAGGGCACAGGGGTTAGGCGCTGTCCCCTGTCGAGAGATGTGCTCCTGTTAGTGATGTCCTGCTGTCTGCCACCACCTGTGTTGCCCTCCCACACCCCTTTCTTGGCCTCCCATGCCTATCCCCACCCCTGCTGTGGTTGTGTGTGCCTTGTTTGCTGCTACTCACTGATTAGGTGCCCCCTGGTTATCCTGCCCTCCTTGAATGCCTAGCACAGCTGGGACTGGTGGCAGATGAAGGAGTCATTGGCACTGCTGAGGTACTGAGCATAGACATTGCTGATGTGCCCAGTTGCATCGCACACCATCTGGAAATTGATAGAGTGGTCCCCCTTCCTGTTGATGTATACCTCACTGCCATCGCCAGGTGATGCACGGATGGAGACATGGGTGCAGTCAATGGAACCAAGTACCACTGGTAGGTGCACAACTTGATGTAATCGCTGCATGGTTTCTCTGCACTCTGCCGCTGTGCTGGGGAATTCTATGAACTCCCCAGCATGTGGCAGGAAAACCTCAAGGAACTGGATCAGGAGGCGTGAGGTGGCAGACTGCGATACCCTGATGGTGTCCCCCGTTGGTCGTTGGAACATACCTGTGGCAAGGAAGCACATCACTGCAGTCACCTTCTTTTCTTCTGTCATGGCATGGCTGCATCTGGTGTTGGGGTGCAGCTGCTCATGCAGGAGTTCACATAGCTGCCTCAGTATACCCCTGTTCATCCTGTACCGGCCAGTGATGTGCTCATCTGGCACAAGCTCGAAGGAGACCCTGGGCCGGTACCACCTGTTTGCAACATACCATCTCCTTGGCCTGCGCTGTGGCCCATGTTGGGCCTGCTCCCTCTCCTCCTCCTTCACTACTGCTGTCATCAGTGGCAGCATCACTGCTATCAGTGCAGCACACATTTCCACTTCCTGGTGTGGTCACTCCCCCCTAGGTGGTTTGCCCTGGGTTAAGACCAGCCATTTATAGGTGGTAGCTAGCTCCACATTACATGTTGCGCTATATGTTCTAGCATGGCGCTATGGCTTTGAATATCCCGTAGTGTGTGTATGTAGGCCTCCCCTCCCTTTGCCCCTTGCATACATTATCTTTTTGCCCATGCTACTGCAGTTAGCACACGCTAACCGGTCCTTTGAATATCGCTGCTCCGCGCTAGTCCTGCACTATTCCCGCGATACTGGTTTGCGCGCTGCACTAAGCTTGGAATATCTGGCCTCCTAAGTTTTATTCTAAATTAACAGTTGTTTTTCTGACACTTCAGAAGTTTCCGTATATGAGTGAATAGTAGATTGTTCAATACTTACCAGTAATCTGCAGAGAGCTGGCAGCAGGGTGAGGAGCTGTTGTCTTGCTTTTGGCATGGCCAGTCACAGCCGTGCTGCCTTGGTTTGTCTAGGTTGCAGTCATGCCCCCAACCAGATAAGTATCTGTAAACATAGAAACAAAGGACTTTGATGGCAGATAAGGACCGCTTGGCCCACCTAGTCTGCCCATTTCCCTACCTACAGAATAAACTGCAGATCCTAGTTAACCAACAGCCTATTTCTTCCTACCCCCCAACAAGAATTGCTCTATGTCTGTCCCATGCATTTTTTGAAGTCTCCCACAGTTTTAGACCACACAACCACCTCAAGAAGGCTGTTCCATGCATCCACCACCCTCTCTGTGAAAAAATACTTCCTCACATAGCCCCTGAGCCATCTCCCCTCTATCTTCAAATTGTGTCCCCTTGTTCTTGCGCATCTCTTTTTCTCAAAGATTCTACCCTCTTGGACATTGTTGATTCCACTGAGGTACTTAAAAGTTTCTATCATGCCCCCCCTTTCCTCAAGGGTATACATATTAAGCTGCTTTGGTCTCTCCTCATATGGCTTCTTTTGCAGACCCTGCACCATTTTAGTTGCCCTCCTCTGGACTGCCTCCATCCTGTCTATGTCCTTGTGGAGATGGGGTCTCCAGAACTGGACGCAGTACTCCAGATGGGGTTTCACCAACTGTCTGTACAGAGGGATAACAACTTCCTGTTTTCTGCTGGTGATGCCTCTCCCTATATGTCCTAGTATCCCCCCAGCCCTCCTTACTGGTATACATATTAAACTCCTTTAGTCTCTTCATATGGCTTCTGCTGAAGACCCTGCACCATTTTAGTTGCCCTCCTCTGGACTGCCTCCATCCTTTCTATGTCCTTGTGGAGATGGGGTCTCCAGAACTGAACACAGTATTCCAGATGGGGTCCTACTAATTGTCTGTACATAGATATAACAATTTTGTGTTTTCTATTAGTGATATCTCTCCCTATACATCCCAGTGTCCCCCCATCCCTCCCTACTGCGTTCTTTCATTGCTTGTCAACCTTAAGGTCATCTGATATGATTAGCCCCAGGTCCTTTTTCATTTTTGTTGTTGTTACTACCACACCTCCACTGTGTAAACTTCCCCTGGGTTTTTGTTTCCCAGGTGGATTATTTTGCACTTCTTTGTGTTAAATCCAAGCTGCCATACTTCTGACCATTCCTCCTACCTTGCCAAGTCCCTTCTCATCCTTTCCATGCCTCCTTGTGTATCAACCGTGTTGCAGATCTTTGTATCATCTACAAAGAGGCATACTTTTCCTTCTAGTCCCTCTGCAATGTCACTTATGAAGACATTAAAAAGGACTGGACCCAATATTGAACCCTGCGGTACCCCACTAGTAACCCTTCTTTCTTCAGAGTAGACTCCGTTTACAATTACCTTCTGTGTCCTGTTGTCCAGCCAATGTTTTACCCAGCCTACCACCCTGGGAACCACTCCCAGGCTGGTTAATTTGATTATTAATCTTTTGTGTGGGGGGTCTATGTTGTAACGGTGAATGCCTAAAGGTAATCGCCATTATCGTTCAGTCAGAGTGCGAACATTTTCTACCTCTGACAACCTGGCACACCAGACTATGGCTAGGACATATTTTACACACACACACACCCCCTACTTAAGGATTCTTAACTCAGGGGGTGCATATGAGGAGAGGGGTGAAAGTAATAAAAATCTAAAGGTTCGGGCCTGGTGCATATAAAAATTACCAGCACCCCAGGACCCGGACCCTGTACCTCAGCCACCCCAGCCATTGCCCAATCCCGACACCGTGCCACAGCTCAACCGTGACTGCAGCACCACCCCCTACAGCCTCCATCACCCCAACATGCTCACGTGCTCGCTCCCACCCCACATGCGTACGTATAGCGACATCCTGTCGCCTAGTTCGCCTACCCCCTCATCTGGTTGCCCTACCCATTAGTCGCCGTGAGTGGATTGCATGAGTAAGGTGTCGCCATAACGGATGGCGCCCTTCCTCATGCACCCACTTCATGGATTACCTTTGTGTGGGACTGTGTCAAATGCTTTGCTAAAGTCTAGGTAAGCCATGTCCACAGTCCCTTCCTGGTCTACTACTTTGGTCACCCAGTCAAAGAAATAGATTAGATTCATCTGACATGACCTTCCCACTGTGAACCCATGCTGTCTTGGGTCCTGTGCCTCACTGGCTTCTAGGTACTCAACAATTCTTTGCTTCAGAAGTGATTCCATCATTTTCCCTACCACAGAGGTCAAACTGACAGGTCTGTAGTTGCCTGCCTCTGTCTTGTTGCCACTTTTGTGAAGGGGAATTACATTCGCCTTCCTCCAGTCCTCAAGTACCACACCATCCTCCCATGATTTGTTAAAAAAGGTAGTTAGTGGTGTCACTAGTTCTCCCCTTAATTGTTTTAGAATCCTGGAGTGAATCCTGTCAGGCCCCATTGCTTTGTTCACCTTCACTTTTAGGAGTTCTTTCAGAAACCTTTCTTCTGTGAAAGGACTGGGATCGACTCCCCTATCCAGAGTGCTTCTGTTAATTGGATTAGGTATCTCCCCCTCCTAGTCTTTTGTGAATACTGAGCAGAAGTATTCATTCAGTATCCCTGCTTTTTCACTGTCCCTCTCTGTACACCCACCGTCCATCCTATTCAGCCTCACTATCCCTCCCTTTGTCTTTCTGTGCTCCCTGAAGTACCTATAAAAGGTTGTATCCCCCTTCTTACCCGAGTTGGCTATTTTTTCCTCAATTTGGGCCTTTGATATTCTGACTTCCCTCCCTGCTTCCTTCTGCCTTAACTGGTACAGTTCTCTGTCCTGCTCCTTTTGTGTTTCCTTATACTTCCTAAATGCTATCTTTTTCTCTGTAACCTTCCCCGCCACCTCTTTTGAGAACCATAGTGACTTTTTCTCTTGTTTTGATTTGTTTATTTGCTTCACACAAAGGCTTGTTGCCTCTGTGATGGCAGTTTTGATGTTTCCCTATTGTTGCTCCACCCCTCCTTCTAGCCTGTTTGCTAATGCTTTTCTAAGGCACGCTCCCATCTTGCCAAAGTCAGCCCTCCTGAAGTCCAGTACCCTCACTTTTGTATGGCTTGACTCTGTAGCTGAGTTTATCATGAACCACACTATTTGGTGGTCACTTGTTCCCAGATGGCTACCCACTGCTAGATCTGAGATCCTCTCACTGTCCGCGTTTGAGAGTATGAGGTCTAAGATTGCTCCCTCATGAATAAGTTCCAAAACTAGCTGTCTGAGGCATGCCCCCTATAGGGCATCAAAAATGGCCCTACTCTTGCATGTGGCTGCAGCAAAGGTGCTCTACTTAACATATGGCATATTTAGGTCCCCCATCAACAATATCTCCCCTTTCTCTGCCATCCAAAGGATGCCTTCTATCATATCCTTGTCCATTCGCTCCCCCTGAGATGGGGGTCTGTATACAACCCCTGTGCAGATTGTGGTGCCATTTCCAGTCTCCAAGGTGACCCACAGTGCCTCCTCTTCTCCCTGTTTACTCTTTTGTTCCATTGCTTTTATCCCTTCCCTTACATAGAGAGCTACTCCTCCCCCTCTTCTACCCTCCCTGCCTCTCCTGTAGGTTGTTTACCCTGGTATGTTAACATCCCAGTAATGGTTCTCTGTGTACCATGTTTCTGTGACTGCTATGATATCTAGGCATCCCTCTTCCATCAAGGCCAGCAGTTCAGGTAGCTTGTTGCCCAGACAATGGGCATTGGTATGCATTACCCTCCATTTCTTGATGGCCTTATCCCTTTTTGCCCCATCCTGCCAGTTTGTCAGCAGAGGCTAAATAGAGCTACATGGAATGCACACAGAGGGTATGAGAACATGCTTTCACTTTCTCCATTTAGAGCCAACCACGGTACGTGACCTGCAGTAGGAATGCATGCTGCTCGTTCAGAGCACAGTCAGGCTCAGGCAGCCTGGCAGCCATTACATTTCCTATCTGTTATTGACAAGAGAAAAAACAAAGCGTGCAGCACTCAGGCTTTCTATGTAATACACGTGACATAACTCCCACCCTCAATGCCTTTCCAATGACAAAAGGGTCACCACCTCCTCCTCCTCCTCCTCCACTAGACCGGATAACTATAGGAAATGGTCAGCTACTTATACCATCCCTAATATAACCCTCCATGATGACTAAACTGAGCCAGCCATCCTTCTCCTAAACTCAGTTACTGACGAATAGTGTTTTTTTAAAGAACCCCCCCCCAACCAGGCCCTTCTATACAGAGTCCCCAATCCGGTATCAAGTAAGAATTTCATTTCAAGTTAGACAGACAGTCTTCTCTTCATGACCGCTGTTTCCAGGCTCACCACAACTGTTGGCTTCCTCCATCACTGCCACTGTTGATGCTTATCTCCCAGAGAAATGTGGAAGTAGTTGACAGTGCTGGTGGCTGAAGGTGAGTGGGAACTGGCCTCCAGGAGTGGCGGGTGCTATGAAAGAAGTGACATAGTCCTATGGGCTCAAATCTGCTATTGAAATTGAATATATACAATGTATAGGTGTACAAAGTACAGAGTGGAGGAAGGTTGAGTAGGTAGATGTAGGGTAAGATCTGGGTGAGGGTATTTATCTGAAAATATTCTTTGGCCAGAAGTGTGTTCTCTGGTGGGTATAGTGTTGCTTAAGCTAGGAGATCAGGAAAAGATATATATCTTATAAAACCTACTGAGATAAAAATCAGGTTTGGGGAGAGCTAGTTTAGTAGGGAGGAGCTGTAGAAATTTTGTTTAACAACAAAATAACAATCTTGTAATGGGTGTTATATTTAGGGAGAGCGCTGGCTTAGTTGAAAGATTTGGATGGCACCCATGGACTAAGCTGGGGAAGGCTAGCTACATTAAGAGGTCAGAGAAGTTACATTTTTCTAAAACCAAAAAGTACAAACAGCATTAAAACCTTTTTAATCAATATATAAGACTTTTACAAAAAATTCCCTGATTCTTTCTTTTAGTAATGTTTCCACAACTTTGCCCACCACCAAAGTCCAGCTTACAGGTCTGTAGTTTCCTGCTTCCTCCCTATTGTGAAGCGGGACCACATCCACCCTCCTCCAGTCCTCTGGGACTTTTCCGTATCCAGTGATAGGTGGAACACGTCCATCAGAGGTGCAGTCAGCTCCTTCTTCAGTTCCCTCAGTGTCCTGGGGTGAACCCCATCTGACTCAATTGCCTTATCCAGTTTCAATTGTGCTAGTTACCTGAGGACTCTGTCCTCCGTAAAGGGGCTAGTACTTCCCATCCTTTAATGCCCTTTTCCCATATCTGTGGCCCATGCCATGTGTCCTACCCCTTCCTTTGTAAATACTGAACAAAAGTACTTGTTTAATATGTCATCTTTCTTCTGGCCCTCCTCTTCACAGATTCCTCTTTCCCCTTATAGTCTTACTATCCCTGTCTTGCTGTTCCTCTTTTCGCTTATATTCTTATAGAATATTTCATCCCCCTTTTTGACAGACTTGGCAATCTTCCCCATTGTTTGTGCCTTTGCACTCCTAACTGCTTTTCATGCTTCCCTTTGTTTCTCTTGATAATCCGCCCTATCCTCTTCGTTCTGTGCTGCCTTGTACCTTTTGAATGTTAGCTTCTTTGCCTTTACTTGCTCTACTACTTCCTTGGAGAACCATATCAGTTTCTTTCTTCTCTTGTTCTTTTTAACCTGCCTGACACAGGGGTTTGTTGCCTTCTCAATATCCTTTCTTATATTTGCCCACTGTTCTTCTACCCCCCTCACCACTTTCTTTGTCCCTGATAGGACTTCCTCTAGGCACTCTCCCAGTTTCTTGAAATAGGCCCTCCTGAAGTCCAGGACTTTCATTTTAGTGTGGTTTGATTCTGGCACAGTTCTTATATTGAACCACACCACATGATGATCACTGGTCCCTAGGTGGCTCCCACTGTGAAGTCAGTGACACTGTCCTCTTTTGACAGTATCAGGTCCAGTATGCCCCCCCCCACAAGTGGGTTCCTTAACTAGTTGCTTGAGAAATGCCCACTGCAGGGAGTGTAGGATTTCCCTACTTTTAACTGTTGCTGCAGGTAGGAGGCTCAGTCCACATCTGGTACAGTAGATTGACATTCCCTACCAGCAATATCCCACCTTGTTAGCAATCCCTTGGATTTCTTCACTTATGTCCTTAGCCACTTCCTTCTCTTGTCTGGGAGGTCTATAGACCAACCCTGTTTGAATAGCGTCCCCCTTTCTTGTCTCCAGGATGGCCCACAGAACCTCTACTTCTCCCTTTACTCCATGTCTTTCCATCGCAGAATAGCAGTAAAAAAAATCAGGAATGACATAAAGTAATATATAATGTATTAGACTTCACAAAAGTCATATGAATATATTAATACGAAGGTACTGACTACACAACAATTATCTACAAGACTTTGTCAGTGAGACCTAGGGGCAAAAGCAGTTGATGCATTTAGTAGATATACACAATACCTACAATGATGGAATAAAACAAATGGACAGGCAAAGATATAGTGTAGAAGGGACTGAGTTCCATAACCTTGGAGCACAATATGTGAATGAAGTTTGACCTATCTTTGTACTTAGTTTAGGGATAGACAAGATGGCATGATTACCAGGCCTCTGGGGATACATAGTGTGAAATGGTTTGAGGGATGTGACCAGGAAAAAGGGTAGACAGTTACGTAAAGTGCTTAAAATGAAATCAAATGGGTAGTAATGTAGGGATGAAAGGGGAAGTCAATCAATTCTGGCATACAAGGAACATAGATGGGTAAGTTGGAATGCCAGTGCAAATCGGCACTTATTATTATTAGGGACATCATTTGAAGAGTAGATTTTGAAACAGTCAAGGACACAGAAGCACCATAGAGGAGTTTTGGGAGCAGCATCCCATGGGCAATGTCCATATGAACTTGGAGAGTAAGGTTATAACTAACTTTGTAGGAGATGGCCAGCATGGAATTAACAGCTTTGCAAACACCCATCACATGAGGTAAGAAATCACGTGAGGCTTCTAGACTTCCAGTTGGAGCACTCTCTAGATGGCAGCATAACACTACAGCTCCATACCTCAGGAAACACAGTTTTAAAAACCCATTTTTCTCATCCCAGAATTTTTTGAACATTAGTATAGATTTTGATTCCCCTCATTCTAAGGAAACAAAAAACACCATTATTAAAATCAACTATTAAAACTGCCCTGTCAGACGTCACCAGAAAAAAAGTTTCAGTGGCCAGCGGCAAACCAGATACAGTTCCAGCAGCAGACCCGATGGTGATAGCACACATGTTTCTCAAGGATTTTAGAAGAAAGGACAGGAGTTAAAGGGTAGGTAGACTGCCTGGAATCACAAATGGAAAATGTCAATCTGAGGATCTTTGATACTGAGACAACCCTACAGCATATGGACTGTCACGGAGATAGCCATGACACAGAACTCCACTGCCTGAGCCAGGAGAGTACACTTATCTGGGCACATAGGATGACCAGGAGTGTTGGAGAAGGCAGAATAAAATTTGTATAGTCACAGTGTCAATGCTCTCCAGTTTGGAAAACTGGAGAAGTAGTATTTGACTCCAATGCTGGAGGCATATAAAAATTCGGCACCACCCACCACCAATGAAATGAAAAACAGTGGTATAATGTCAAAGCACAATTTATTATTGTAAATATGTGCTGACCTCAAAACATGCAAAAATGCATGAAACCGGGAAAACGTCAGCAGGCCCCACAAACTCTGTGGGGTGGCTCTCTTTTTTTTACTTTGGCATATAAAAATTGGCAGAGTACCTAGTTTGATGCCTGTATAGCTATTTTAGACCACCCAGGATGCAGTCTGGGACCCAACTCCATGCCCTCATGGCGAGACCTGCATCCCCTTTACCCTATTTGTTATGGACAGCAGCAGCTACTCATCCTAGGTAGAGAGGAGAAGAAATCCTGCTTTGTGGTTCTGTCCCAGAGTATATCACTTAATGCAGTTCCCCCTTCCCTCCATATCTAAAACTGCCTTTTCTTGGTCCCAACACTGGAGAATATCTCTTCCCCTCTCCTCCCACTAGAATAGAATGTTGTGCTCCCTCCCACTCAGTATGGATCACAAACCTTATCATCAACCACATCCAATGAAAAGAAAGGAAAAGCTCCTTATGTATGACCAAGGACCCCCACAGGAGTACTCCAACAATGGGTTTACCAGGGTCTTATGACCAGCCTTTGGTAAGAGGTCATTATCTTGCTGGCTACTTGTTGCACATCAAGGACCCACAATAGGAGATTCTAATTTCTGACTAGTTCCAACTGTTGTACTTATGGATGTACATTACTGGTTATAACATCTTATGTGATGCTTATCCTAGGGTTAGAAGTCATAAAATTATAGCATGGCCCCTTAATGAAGTTGACGTCTTTGTTTTGCCCTTGTCCATGTATGTTTACCATGTTTCTTACTGTTTATGTCATTGCACATTTTTCTGTTATTACTTTAGCCAAGTTCAGACTGACCTATATCAGCCGGAGGCTGCCTTGCAAGGTGTATGGCTTCTCAATGCTGTCATTAGCTGCACAATACATTTTACTCTATTTACTAGTAATTTATTACTTTCTGAAGGTTGGGAAAGTCATATGTAAACTCTCTCCATGTGTGCCTGGTTTCAAGATGACTTCCCTGAGGGGTTGGCTGGTCAGCACAGTGGTAGTGCCACTGTTCGCGATGCCAGTGACCTAGGTTTTGGAATGAGTCTCAGATGTGGGAGGGCAGGCAGGGTGAAGATAGTGGAGCATCCCAATGGATGCTCGCCTCGTTGGGGAGGATAAGAGTCTGAGCTCCACTGCTCTACCACTACCTGGGTGACCACAGCTGACAGTGCAACTGGAGTCAGCAGAACGAAGGAAGGGGACATTGCCCCCCGACACTTACTATACATCAGCACAAGGTACCTCACAATGTCCAATGGAAAAGACACCGACTACACAGGATGCCACCCACCACTGGTCCTGCACCGCCGACTGGACTCCACTGCAGAACCAAGAGTAAAACTCAACCGAAATAGTTGGTGCCAGCCTCCAGTGGCCCTTCCCCTAGGGTTATCTGACAGGCAACATGTAGTCAGGTAAGTCCTGGGGATGGAGGGTGACAGGACTGGGTGGAGTGGTAAAGCTGAATGGGGCCATTTGGTGCAAAGGACTTAAAAACACAGTAGAGAAATAATAAAAAAAAAAAGATGTGTTCACTTCTTCAAGCACCTACAGAACACCGTCCTTTACGTGCATTCTTCAATAGCCCAACCAAAGGTATCTAAGGACTACACAGTTAATGTTGCATGTTGGAATATGAAAGGCCTAAGTTCTCCCATTAAATGAAAACAGGTGCTTGCAAGCCAGAAAAGGCAGCTTGCAGATATTGCCCTACTACAAGAAATGCATTTTCTCCTGCTCGAAACTCAGAAATTGCTATGAGAATGTGGGAGGCATGTTATGGGCAGCTTCTATATGACTAAAGCCAAGGGGGTAGCTGTTCATGTCTGCGGATGTCTCCCCATGTCACTCAAGGAGCATGTGACTAGCAAGGAAGGGAGATGGGTTCTACTGATGCATAACATGCATTCCCCCTTGTTAGATAGTATCTAGGGACCAAATCAGGATTTGGCTTCCTTTAGGCACTCACCGATATGGTAGAGCAAGGGAACATAATACTGCTGGTTACACACCAATTTGCACTGGTCAGTTTGGTCCGTGACACATGGCTGCAAACTAAGAACTCCGACGTAAAGTTTGCCCCTGGACAAACTGTCACATGATAGTTTTCCCCCTGCATAAATTTAATAAAATAAACTCCAGGTGGTGCAAAATGGGAATGAATTGTGCAAGGTGGGGACTGATGCCAGACCTCATACCCCAGAGCGAGTTGTCATGAAACGGAATGACCCATGCAAATTGATGTGTCCCTGGTACTGTTAAGATAAGACTTTAAAGAAGTCGGAGATCCAGTGCTGGACAAACACAATGCATACAGATGGGGCTCTACAAAGACAAGGCAGTCCCTGCACCATGTGGCTCAAGAATTCTCACTGTCAGACTCTTAGAGAATCCTGAACCCTACAGGCCGGGACTTTATCTTCCATTCTGCCAGACACAACACAGAGGGATGACTGGATGTTTTCTCCTTCATGCCTCCCACATACCAAATGAAGCAAATTCATCAATAGGGCTGATTGTGATCTTGGATCATGAATGCATTTCTCTGAGTCTGACACTTGGCCTAGCCCCCCCCCCCCACCTCCCGCAGATGGAGGCTGAATACATTTTTAATACAGGCACCCAAATATAAAGAATGGATGGAGAAAGAAATAGAATACAACTTCTCCACAAATTATACCCCAGAGACCCCATGAGAAATGCTGTGAGACATGTGAAATGTTTCTCAGAGGTGGAATCATCAGTTATGTAGTGCATGCCAAAAAGTAATGTCTCCTTCAACTGTCCCAGCTGGAGAAGGAACTGAAAGAGAGGAGGAAACTATACTCCAGTTCAGTGGGCTCACCCTCTTCACAATTGCAATGGGATTTGCTCCAGCTTTGATAAAAGATAAACACCCATACCAACTCAGCAGCACAGAGGTGATGGTCTGTACCTCACCGACATATTAGGAATTGGAAGAGAAAGTGGTAAAGCTGCTGACATGCAGAAGTAGAAGGCAACAGGCAGCAAAGCATATAGTGAGCCTCAAACTGCCTTCTGGGGCAGTAGCTACAGACACAATTGCCATCAACCAAGCCTCCCAGGACTTTTATGAAAAATGATACACATCACAGCAGAGCCCCCACATCATTTCTAGGGCAAACGCAATTGGATGTGATTAACACAAAGGAAGCAGCTGTGCTAGATGCTCCTAGTACACTAAAGAAATGAGTCAAGATGTAGATGTCTTGCCTTAGGGCAGAACTTCAGTTTCAGTTGGACTTCACCAGAATTTTATTGCACATTTCAAGTCCAAATGGACACCTTCTTGCTGGATGTGTACAATGTGGCCCATCACAAAAAAACAGCGCTGCCATCTCTAACTGATACCCTTATTAAACTATTGCCTAAGCTGGCAAAAAGGCTCAAGTTACAGTTTTTCAGACTATTGTGCGATTTCATTACTTATCTCAGATTTCAAAATACTGGCTAAGATACAAGCTTTGAGATTGGTGGCAAATATTCCAAAGCTCATTGACCATCATCAGAAGGTATGTTAAGGGAAGGATCACAACAGATAACATGGAGCACTTTTAGTGTTATCTGCATCCAGACAGGATCACCCTGTTCTTCTCCTGAGTATAGATACTGAGAAAGCATGTGACTCAGTGGAGTGCACCCACTTGTACTGGCGGCATGTGATTTGAGTGAGTGAATAGTAGCGTTCAATTTGGGTGAAGTCAAAAGTGTGAATGTTAAAAGGGCTAGCTTGATTTTACAGTGAGGATTAAGGTTAGTGAGTGGCTAGTGGTATGGTAGGAAAGGGTTGAGGAACTTGAGTAGTAAAGGATGTAGGCATTGGTTTCTCAAGCTGCTTTTGATCTGCCCACCTAGCATAGTGGATAGAGTCTCTACCTATGATCCAGGCAGACCTGAGTTTAATATTGGGTCTGTAGCATTTGCTTTTGTTTAATTTTTTGCTTTTGGGGACTTTGTGTTTTTTTCCCCCGCTGTTCCGCCTGCTGGACTTTGTTCGATCCAGAGTTTGCCCCATTCCCTGTGTTTCATCCCCCTCTCCCCGGTGTTAGTTATTTAAAATATGGGGGTGGGGGGGGAGAAACCAAAACTATAGCTGTTTCTTTGAGGCAAAGATAGATCGTCACTGAATTTGCAGCACTCTGTAGTGCTGGTTGCCCTAATGACAGTTGTCATTATGACTTCTCTGATATTTGTGCCGCGGATTTTGCAGTCACCTTTATTAGATGGAACCCTTGTACCAGACCATGGAAGCAATCAGCATTGGGCCATCATTCATGAACTCGGTGCAACTGCTTTACACAAACCCAAAGGCCAGAATAGTCACTGATTGGATCATATCTGACCCTTTTTGTTTGTCAAGAGGCATAAGACAGCAGTGCCCTTTGTCTCCCTTAGTATACCATGGCGTCATTGCTTAGAAAACTGAGGCAAGAGCCACCAATTCAGGGCATCCCCATAGGAAACTCCACTTTAAAGACTTTATGTAGAAACATGGAAAATGACAGCAGAAAACTGTGGGTCCATCTAGTCTGCCCTAGAGTTTCCAAATCCTGGGATCTAACCCTCCTTCCATATTATACCTTTTCCTGATCCCGCAGTTCCCACTTGAGTCCTTGATCTATCCCACCCCTGTCTGAAAGCAGCTATGGTCCTTGTATTTGCCACCGCCACCAGTAGGCTGTTCCAGGGTCCTACAACTCTTTCCGTGAAGTAACACTTATTTGTTTGCTTATTTATTTAATTTATTTACTTTATTTAAATTTTGATGACCGAGTGGGCCCTCTGAGACAGTCAAGTCCCTTTTTTAGGCATGACCCGGGGAACCAAATGATCCAAGCATAAGAAAACAGTTCAGATGCAGATAATTATGTACAAATATCATTGGACAGCAGTTCAGTTACACACATTTATGGACTAGACTAGCCTAGCCATCCCATTCATTGGGAAACAGTACAAATTACAGATGTCAGGTTTCTCAGATCTTTTCTGAAGCTCCCTCCATGTAGCTTCCATTTGTGTCCCCTGGCGGTCGAGCTGGTGACCCTCTGAAAAAGTTCTGTGCATGGTACCTTATTCATGCCTCTCAAGAACTTTAACATCTCAATCATAGCCCCTCTTTCCCTTTTGTTTCCAGTGAGAACAAATTTAACTCTTCCAGGTGTTCGTCATACGAGAGTCCTTGAAGGCCCTTTAATGACTCCCACTTTAGGCCTGGAGTTCTTTAATACTGGACCCCTTTCCAAAGGATGGACTCCCCTAGATTTAACCTTCTCCACTCCCACCCCACACAGCCTTAGATTATGGGCAGGGCCTCCTGCCCTTATATAACTTCCAGAAATACTGCTTAATATATAACAAACAAAGAACTGCTTATGTGTTTAGCAATCACTGCTCATTACTCAGTTAATAATATATGCATGTATACCTCATTGTTGTCTTCTATCTGTTATTTTTCCTGCTGTTTTATGAACATAAATTTTGAAATTCTTAATAAAATCTATTAAACAAAAAATTGAGGGTTCTGGGATAACAACAAAGTAGGTGCAGGCGGTGACAGTAGGGACTAGAGTTCCATCAAGATAACCAGTTTCTAGGGAGGACAGACACAGCCTTAATTTAGAAGTCATTACAAAAAGCACAGACTGCATTTTATTCATGTTCAAAATCAGTTTTTAACAGTCAGTCAATTATGTATGGACCGTAGGTGCTTGGACAGATTATGATTGAAAGTTTCAGTATTGTTAGAGCTAACGTAGAGGATGAAGTCATCTGCATATATAGGACAGAAGAACAGTAGAACATGTGGTTTATTGAGTTTATATGCAGGCCAAACAGAAGAGGACCTAGAACAGACCCTTGAGGAACCCCTAACAAAGTCAGTGCAGGTTCTGAGAAGAGATGCAGTGAAGTTTTAATTCACCAGTGAAGTTGACGTGAATTTGTGGAAATGTTCAGATATGAGACTTTAACCCTCACCTTGTTAGCAACATAGAGAATACTGGATGGTCAACTATGCACAACCAGTGTGTTCTGCCACAGAGGGATTCTAATTCCCTCTGACCTTTAGAGCAAAACTCGAGAGGTCCATGGAATCAGAACCCCAAGGTGCCAGTAAATACTGGTTGTGCATAACAGTGCTCATCCTATATTTTTTATAGTGTATAGTAGTACGTGAAATGTGTGTGGGGCAGTTATTTTGCTTTCAGAACAGCACTGACTTGTACAGTCTCTAGAGGTTTCAGAATGCAGTTCTACCACACAAGGGCGCAATCACACTTTGTGACCTTTGAACTGTGGTACAACAGCATTTGAAAGGGATGGAATTCTATACAGAATAATTCTCTACTATACACTATAAGTTTGTTTTGGGTTTTCTTTTACACATAAACACATTGGCCCAGATATTCAAACTGCGCCATTCTGAGGCGCAAGCCCCTGCGCTGCTCAAAATAGTTGCGCAGGGGTGTGGCCGGGGTGATATTCAAAGGAGTTGCGTGATGAGCAACTCTTTGAATATCCCCCAGCCATGAAGACTAAAGATGGCGAGTGGGAACTTACTTCACCGAAGTTGCCAGAGTTGAGCATATAACTATGGTATGACAAGTACCATTAGCCATGCTCAAATTTCTGATATTCAAAGGTGACCTGCAAATGGGCCCATAATTTATGCAAGGCACAGGGGGCCATTTGCATCTATTTATGGCCCCATTTGCATGCCATTTGCATGTAGGTGTGCCGATCCCCGAGGACTTGCACCTGGCCACCCTGCGGGCAGCAGCGTCGAGGACCGGCACCCCTGCAGCCCGATCGCGGGCATTACAGTTATGAAACCCCCCCACACATCTCCCACAGCCCGATCGCGGGCATTACAGTTACATGAAACCCCCACGCATCTCCCACAGCCCGATCGCGGGCAGAGCGTTTATGACCCCCGAGTGCCCGATCGCCCGGCAGAATATAACCCTCCCCCAACTCGAATATCTCCCTGGTGGTCAGTGGACCATAAAGCCCGATCGCGGGCAGAATGTCACATTACAACCTCCCAAACATCTCACTGGTGTCTGGTGTCCCCCACCCACCCACAGAGCCCCTCCACCCGCTCCCCCACAGCTGGTGGGCAGCAGCATCCCACCCCTGTTCAATCACAAATCTGGACTGTCATGTACAGTATGGGCTGCACACCCATTGGCTGTAGCTCTGCACCAATGGGCGGCAGCCCTACTGGACAGTCAGTCGGTGGGGCAGCGGGCGGCAGGTGGGTGGGATGCTGTCGCCCGCCGCTGAGGAGGGAGCGGGTGGAGGGGCTTCATGGGTGGGTGGGAGGACACTAGACACCAGGGAGATGTTTGGGGGGTTGTAATGTGACATTCTGCCTAGATGGGCTTTTACAGTCCACTGGACCACCAGGGAGATTCGGCTGGGGAGGGGTTACATTCTGCCCACCGATCAGGCACTGGGGGTTCATACACATTCTGCCCATGATCGGGCTGTGGAGATGTGTGGGGGTTTCATGTAACTGTAATGCCCGCGATCGGGCTGTGGGAGATGTGGGGGTTTCAGGGAACTGTACTGCCCGCGATCGGCTGTGGGAGATGTGTGGGGGGGTTTCATGTAACTGTAATGCCCGTGATGGGCTGTGGGAGATGTGTGTGGGGTTCATGTTGCTTTATGCCCGTGATCGGGCTGGTGGAGGGCACAGGGACCGAGTTGGGGGCCAGCCAGGGGTGGCAGCTGCTGTGTTGTGCCCTGCAATACAGCAGCTCACCTGTGGGTGGCCCTCAACTTGATCCTTTTTTTTTTGGCTTAAGGTTGTGCAGGCGCAGGTTGGGGGTTGCGCATGCACAACTCTTACCAACCCGACTGAATATCGGGTTGCGCAGGTTATGCATGGTTCCTCCCCCTCCTGTTGAGCATGCATTCATTTGCATTGCTCTTTTGCACAACCTGTTGTCAGTGGAGCAACTGCCTCCTGCTGAATATCGCAGAATGGCGCAATGTAGGACTTGCGCATGCGCAACCCTGTTGTGCATGGAGCAACCCTTTTGAATATCTGGGCCATTTTGTCAATTGTATATTTATTAGGGGGCCCTGATGAGAGCAGCATGGTTGCATGCATTTTTTTTCAGAGTTTGGCTCAGACAAACACCAAAACTGCTCTTTCTAGTTTAATTTGTTACCTTTGATAGCAAATGGCTGCACAGAAAAATTTTAAGCAAAGGGAAGGAGCAAAAGTATGAACAGAAATACTGGACAAGTCCTTATCCCTCAAAAAAATACTGGGAAGTTAGCTTTGCAGTGGGGGCTGTAGGTTCTTCCTCCTGACCAGAGAGGTAATCTCTCCGGTGGTACTGTATCCTGAGCTGTGCACAAAGGCTAAAACTTCTGTGAAGCTAACTTTGGCTTCAGTACAAACTTTCCTAGTGGAGTTTTAGACAGTCATTAAAAATTATTTTCAGATAGTCCAAACTTCATTAACAGAGATTCTTCATGGCGTGAAAGTATAGAAACAAAATGGTGACTAATGAGGAGCGAGTTGAGTTAGCCAAAAGAACATGGATAATCTCTCAGTGAGGATCCTAACTGTGGAAGGATCAGTTAACTCTTCCCTCCACAAACAATTGAACTCCATGGCTAAGTTAGAAAAAACTCAATAATGCACTGCTTCTAGAAATTTAAGACTGACTGAACTTTCAGCTAGAGATGTTGTGAAATAAAATTTAGCTAGCAAATGTTACAAAATCATCAATTTTACCATGTGGAATATTTCACGACATTCGCCGACTAAATATTTCACAGGGTGCGAACTTAAATTCCATGTAAATGCAACATTTTGCCTGAAAATGGCAACATTTTGCCCACAAGCATTTTGGGTGAAATTGAAAACATTTTGGGAGACATTTCACAATTGTCAGGAGAAAGTTCACATTTCACACAACATTTCTAAATTTTGCACAGCACTACTTTCAGCAAATATTCCTAATACTGAGAAATCAGAATCAGAAGTTGGAAATGTACTGATTTTAGCCTTCACACATGAGCAACCAGTTGTCTTGGAATCAGTATTCAGACCCCAGTTGAGACAGAAACAACAAGAAGCTTCACCTGGGACAGGGGAAAGGTATGAGAGTTGTACCTTTGCTTCTGTAGTGTAGAGGAATAAATTGCTTCAAGCTGCAAGAATGAAAAAGGGTTCTCTCTATGAAGGCACTAAATTTCTCCATTACTCAGATTTCTACTTCACACCTCAGCAACGTAGGAAACCTTTTCTTTTCTCACATTCAGAACTGATACAAGCAGGAGTGATGGCTGTATTACAGTCTTCTGCTAAATTGAAAGTTACTTTTCAAAGCAAGGATTATTTATTTGTTGATGTTAGTGTAGAACAAGTGTTCTACGAGAAAAATGTTGCCCCGCCCACAGATCTGGGATCAAATCAGGATGAAAATGAAGCAACTGGCAACACTCAATACATTCTAATGACTGCTTACTTGTTTCCTCTTGGATGTGGACATTACAAGGTATTTTCATGAATGTCTACTTGACGTTACTCCACTTAAATAATTACTTTTTCATAAAGAAATTAGCCTGAAAGGATAAGTTTTTGTAATAATTTCCTTCTAAATTGGATGGTTAAAGCTTGGAGAATGAAAAAGTATAAACTAGGGGTCATAGCGGCTTATTGGGTTGATACCAGTCACTTCACAGAAGAAAGGGTCCTAAAGAACTCATAAAACTGAAGGTGGACAAAGCAGTTGGACCTGACAGGATTCACTCCAGAAATCTAAAAAAACACAAGGTGAGAACTCGTGACACCACTGACTACCCTTTTTAACAAATCATGGGTGGATGATGTGGTACCTGAGGACTGCAGGAGGATGGATGTGATTCCCTTCACAAAAGTAGGAGCAAGACAGGGGCAGGAAACTACAAACCTGTTAGTTTGACCTCAGTGGTAGGAAAAGTGATGGAATCACTTCTGAAGGAAAGAATTGTTGAGTACTTAGAGGCCAGTAGGGCACAGGACTCAAGGCAGCATGGATTCACAGTGGGAAGGTCATGTCAGATTAGTATAATCGATTTATTTGACTGGGTGACCAAAGTAGTAGAACAGGGAGGGGCTGTGGACAAGGCCTGCCTAGACGTTAGCATGGCATTTGACACGGTCCCACACAAAAGATTAATAAACTAGTTAGCAGCCTGGGAGTGGGTCCCAGGGTTGTAGCCAGTGTAAACATTAGCAGGACAACAGGACTCAAAGGGAAATAGTAAATGGAGTCCCCTCTGAAGAAAGGGGGGATAGTAGTGGGGTACTGCAGGGTTCAGTACTGGGACTGGTCCTCTTTAATGTCTTTATAGGTGACATTGCAGAGGGACTGGAAGGGAAAGTATGCCTCTTTGCAGATGACACCATGCTCTGTAACAGGGTTGATACACGGAAGGAGATATAAAGGATGAGGAGGACTTATTTATTTATTTAAATTTGGTAACCTGGTAGACCCGCTGAGACCATGACAGTCCCTTTTCAGAGGTGACCAGATTTAATTACATGTACCTAGAAGGAGCAAAAAGCACAGAGTTCAAATTACAAACATTCCACAATTGACAAATACAGTTCAAACAAATGTTAGAAACATAGATTTACAATACATAAAACAAAGTCAAGTGCATAGGAACAATTTCTTTAGTCTGTTTTTTAAGTATTAGAGCAGAGCTTCAACATGAGAGGCTTTTAACAGTCCTGAGATTACATTTACATCACCCTCTAGAAATTCCAGATGGGGGATTAGAGGTAGCAGGAGCAACTAGTCAGTCCACTCAGGTTCTGAACCTAATATCCTGATCTGTATGCACTCCTAGATACTTGGCAAAGTTGGAGGAATGGTTAAAAGTATGGCAGCTTAGATTTAATGCAAAGAAGTGCAGCGTAATGCACCTGGGAAACAAAAACCCAGGGGAAGAAGTACACAATGGGGGAGGAGGTAGTAACAACAACAAAATGGAAAGAAACCTGGGAGTAATCATATCAGATGACCTTAAGGTTGGCAATCAATGTGAGAAGGTGGTAGGAAGGGATGGAGGGACACTAGGATGTATAGGAGAGATATCACAAGTAGAAAACAGGAAGTTGTTATAGCTACAGTATGTACAGACAGTTGGTGGGACCCATCTGGAATACTGTGTGCCATACTGGAGACCCCATCTCCACAAGGACATAGAAAGGATGGAGGCAGTCCAGAGGAGGCAACTAAAATGGTGCAGAGTCTTCAGCAGAAGCCATATGAAGAGAGCTAAAGGAGTTTAATATGTATACCCTCGAGGAAAGGGGGACATGATAGAAACATTTAAGTACTTCAAGGGAATCAACAAAGTCCAAGAGGATAGCATCTTTCATAAAAGAGATGTGCAAGAACAAAGGCATAATGTGAAGATAGAGGGGATGGTTCAGAGGGCAGCGTGAGGAAATATTTTTTTATAGAGATGGTGGTGGATGCATGGAACAGCCTTCCTGAGAAAGTTATGGGGTCAAAAACAGTGGGGAAATTCAAGAATGCATGGGACAGACATAGAATAATTCTAGTTGGGAGGGTAGGAGGAAGTAGGCTGTTGGTTAACTAGGATCTACAACTTATCTAATAAGTAGGGAATTGGGCAGACTGGGTGGACCAAGCAGTCCTTATCTGCCATCAAAGTCTATATTTCAACGTAACTATTAGTTAGTCCATAAGTATTGCTCTATTGGTTTTTCTTTAAATATTTAATTCATTTTATCCCCTCAAAAATCAAAAATTACACTTTTCATGATTATTTTCTCTTGTTTCCATTTAGATTTTGAGATGACATACGATGCATGTTTAATTTAATGGAAATTTTTCAATTGCTGCCAGAGTAAAAATAAATTATAAAAAAACTATATTAACTTAGTTTCTTAAATGGTACCTAAATAGTTATTTAACAAATGCAGGGTTTGTGTCTATCCATTTTCTCACAGCAGGGCCCCTCTGTCAGTAGATAACCAAAAATAGAATTGGAAAACAAACATGTGGCTCCATATACCAGATAGTGTATATCTGCTTAAGTGGAAACATGATTAATAACTTACTTTGTACTTTCTGCCAAAAACAGGTATTGTATAACTAACCTAGTTTTATATGCGTATAAAAGTGCAGAAAGAACACCATCTCTTTGTTCCAGGGAAAGGATGAGGTCCATTATTCTGCTCACTATTCTTGGTGCCTGCTGGGCACAGTTTAATCCAAATGTGCAGTCTGGCAGAACATCAATGGTTCATTTGTTTGAATGGCGCTGGGCTGACATTGCTGCTGAATGCGAATGCTACTTAGGGCCAAATGGCTTTGGAGGTGTTCAGGTACCAATTTAAGGAATTGCTGCTGGTTTTAAATTGCACAACTTTCTAATGGCTAGGTTTTGAAACAGTTAAAATAATAAACAGGCAGTGATATCACTGGAGGTTACTATCAAAATTTGTAATTACTTCAGTAATAACTTCATGTTTATTATAGGTTTCCCCTCCTAGTGAAAATGCTGTGATCAGTAACCCCTGGAGACCGTGGTGGGAAAGGTATCAACCCATCAGCTACAAAATCTGCACCAGATCTGGCAATGAACAGCAATTTCAAGACATGGTTACTCGTTGCAATAATGTTGGAGTAAGTACCATAACACTTTCCTTTCAGACATTCTTTTTTGAAGCTTCTGATAACTGCAGCACAGTCCTGATGTGGGAAACTCGGGGTCCACGTTCCAAATTCCTCAGTGTCCTTTTTCTATTCTTGGAATTCCCTAGGGGTCAACACTCCTTACCTGTCTTTGTGGAAACCTAATTCTGACTCCTAAAGACAAAACCAATAACCTGTGACATGTCCCGTCCCCCCAAGCAGGATCTCAGGAGGAACCCCCAGGCTCTGAGACAATACTTTGTTTTACCTTACAAGAGACCAGTGGGTGGGGCTATACAGGTGAAAGCGGGCAGGGCAGCTGAAATGAGCATAGTGGGTTGAGGGGAGTTCATCTGTCTCAAGACTGAACTCTTTTTTCAACCACTTAACTTCACCCCCTTATCCCTCTCAAGTGACATGCCCCACTGGAACATTCAGCCTATCTGAGCCACTGGAAGCATGGGAGAACTGCAATGCGCCTTCCTTAGAACTCTGCTTCCAGCCCTGCTGCTGTAAATGCATGTTGCCTTTGTTTTGATGTAAGGTTTCTCCTTGTGGAGCACTTTGTTCTGTATCACATGACACCCCTTCCTGTGGAGAACCAAAAAAAAAATGTTATATATTACTCATTGTATATTATAAGGAAGAGGGACATGTGTGGAGTGGTGCAATGCACTGGCTGTGGGACAGCAGTTTTCTGGGAGACATTCTGGAACCTGCATTGCTGCCCTATTTGCAGGCAACTGTCAGCTCTGAGGGAGGAGGTTGCCCACCTCCAGGCTAAACTGGCAAGGACTAAGGAGGCCTCCCCCACCCAAAGAGCACCAGTTTCACAACCACTGTCTCATAGGTTGCCATGTGTGAAGAGCAGATGGACCACAGTAGGTTCTGGGAGGGTGAGGGTGGTGGAACAGAGGCATAGCCCCCGAGTTGTACCTCTACACAAATCATATGTTAGTCTGGCATTTCAAGGTTGCTCTATGATGACACCCTCAGTGGAGACCAAAAAGAATGCTGGGCACATCCACAAGGGAGACCCACAACAGAGTGGCAAGGGACACCACAGGGGAGAGAAACAGCTTCTGATAGGGGACTCAATTGTTAGGGGTGCAGACCTGGGGAAGGGAGAGGAGAGGGAAGTAAGGTGCCTGCCTGGTGCCATGGCTTGGAGGGACAGGAAGCAAATACTCAGGATTGCAGAAGCAGCATCACAGGAGAGGGAACTAGATATCATTGTCTACCTCGGGACAAATGACCTAGCTAGACATGAGATCAGTGCAGTGCAGGATGAATTTATGGAGTTGGAGAGGGGCCTCAGACAGGTAGCAAGCACAGTAACCTTCTCAGAGGTGCTGCCAGTCTATGGCAGGGGTGAGGCTAGGGTACTGCACACCATGCAGTTTAATGAATGGTTGCAAAACTGGTGCAGAGCACAGGGCTTTGGCTTCACTGGGGACTGGGGGTCCACCTGGAGATATGAAGGTCTATACAGGCATGATGGTCTGCATCTGTCCAGGAAGGGAAACAAGCTCATAGGTGACAGGTTTAAAGGCTTCCTTGGCAAGCTTTTAAACTAGCCAAGGGGGGAGGTGCTGATAGGAAACAGGAAAGTTCAAGCCTCCCCCCACAAAACATGGCAGGTAGTAGGGTAAACACTGACGTATAGAGCTTGGCAGAGGGCAGGACAGGGGTAAATGGAAAAATAGACAAGGGCAATAACAGCAGGGATGGGGTAAAAAAAGGATAAAGCCAACATTAAATGGAGGGCAATGAGTACCAATGTCCGTAGTCTGGGAAACAAGGTTCCAGAGCTAGTAGCCCTGATGGAAGAGGAACACTAGGATATTGTGGCAGTCACAGAAACATGGTACATGGAGAACCATGACTGGGATGTCAACATACCAGGGTACACAATCTACAGAAGGGACAGGGAGGGTAAAAGAGGTGGAGTAGCTCTCTACATAAGGGAAGGGATCAAAGCTACAGAACTAAAAAGTAAAGGGGGAGGACAAGAGGCACTCTGGGTCACCTTGGAGACAGGGAATGGCATCACAATCTGCACAGGGGTTATATACAGACCCCCCCCCATCTCAAGGGGAGGAAATGGACAAGAAAATGATAGTGGGCATTCTCAAAGTGGTTGAAAAAGGGGAGATACTGTTGATGGGGGACCTGAATATGCCAGATGTTAACAAGACAACATGGACTGCAGCCACATCTAAGAGCAGGGTCATTCTCAATGCCCTACAGGGGGCATGCCTTAGACAGCTAGTGGTGGAACCCACTCAGAAGGGAGCAATATTAGACCTGGTACTCTCAAATGGAGAGAGGATCACAAATTTAGAAGTCAGTAGACATCTGGGAACAAGCGACCACTGCACAGTGTGCTTCACAATAACACAACCATGGAGACAAGCCATACAAAGACAAGGATACTGGACTTTAGAAGGGCTGACTTTGGCATAATGGGTGAATACCTGAGGAATGCATTAGCAAGTGGCCAGAAAGGAGAGGTGGAAGAACAATGGAGAAAAATAAAAACTGCCATCATGGAGGCAACAAGCCTTTGTGTGAAACAAATAAAGAAAACAAAGCGGAATAAAAAACCACTATGGTTCTCAAAAGAGGTGTCAGGGAAGGTTAAGGAGAAAAAGGCTGCATTCAAAAAGTATAAGGAATCACAGAAGGAGCACGACAGGGAACTGTACCAATTAAAGCAGAAAGAAGTGGGGAAGGCAGTCAGAAAAGCAAAGGCCCAAACCGAGGAAAATATAGCCAACTCAGTTAAGAAGAGGGATAAAACCTTTTATAGGTACATTAGGGAGCATAGAAAGATTAAGGGAGGGATAGTGAAGATTAATAAAGGAGAGGGGAGGTGGGCAGAGGGAGACAGTGAAAAGGAAGAGATACTGAATGACTACTTTTGCCCAGTATTCACAAAAGAAGAAGAGGAGGAGTTACCTAAACCAAACAATAGAAGCACTCTGGGTAGTGGGGTTGATGCCAGTCCATTTACAGAACAAAGAGTCCTGAAATAACTCCTAAAACTCAAGGTGGACAAAGCAATGGGGCCTGATGGGATTCACCCTAGAATCCTAAAAGAGCTAAGGGAAGACCTAGTGACACCACTAACCACACTTTTTAACAAATCATGGGAAGATGGGGTGGTACCTGAGGACTGGAGGAGGGCAGATGTGATTCCCCTTCACAAAAGTGGGAGCAAGGCAGAAACAGGAAACTACAGACCTGTTAGTTTGACCTCGGTGGAGAAAATGATGGAATCACTTCTGAAAGAAAGAATTGTTCAGTACCTAGAGGCCAGCGGGGCACAGGACCTAAAACAGCATGGATTCACAGCAGGAAGGTCATGTCAGTCAAATCTAATCGATTTCTTTGACTGGGTGACCAAAGTAATAGACCAGGGAGGGACTGTGGATATGGCCTACCTAGACTTTAGCAAGGCATTTGACACAGTCCCGCACAAAAGATTAATAATCAAGTTAGCCAGCCTGGGAGTGGGTCCCAGGGTGGTAGCCTGGGTAGCAAACTGGCTGCACAACAGGACACAGAAGGTAATAGTGAATGGAACACAATCTGAAGAAAGGGGGTTACTAGTGGAGTACCTCAGGGCTCAGTACTGGGTCCAGTCCTCTTTAACATCTTTATAGGTGACATTGTAGAGGGTCTGGAAGGAAAGGTATGCTGCTTTGCAGATAACACAAAGATCTGTAACAGAGTTGATACACAAGGGGGGATAGAATGGAAGAGAAGGGACTTGGCAGGGTTGGAAGAATGGTCAGACATATGGCAACTTAGATTCAATGCAAAGAAGTGCAAAGTAATGCACCTGGGAAATAAAAATCCAGGAGAAGAGTACACAACAGCAAGGGAGGTACTAACAACAGCAATAATGGAAAGGGATCTGGGTGTAGTCATATCAGATGACCTAAAGGTGGGTAAGCAATGTGATAAGTCAGTAAGGAGAGCCAGGGGGATACTGGGATGCATAGGGAGGGGCATCACAAGTAGAAAAAGGGAAGTGGTTATCCCTCTGTACAGACAGTTGGTGAGACCCCATCTGGAGTACTGCGTGCAGTTTTGGAGACCTCATCTACGCAAGGACATAGACAGGGTGGAAGCAGTCCAGAGGAGGGCAACTAAAATGGTGCAGGGTCTGCATCAGAAACCGTATGAAGAGAGACTGAAAGAGCTTAATATGTATACCCTTGATGAAAGGAGGGACGGGAGGACATGATAGAAACTTTTAAGTACCTCAAGGGAATCAACAAAGTCCAGGAGGGTAGCATCTTTCAGAAAAAGAGATGTGTAAGAACAAGGGGGCACAATTTAAAGTTAGGGGGACGGCTCAGGGGTAATGTGAGGAAATTCTTTTTCATGGAGAGAGTGGTGGACGCATGGAACCGCCTTCCTGGAGAGGTTGTGGGGTCTAAAACAGTGGGGGAATTCAAACATGCATGGGACAGACATAAGGCAATTATAGTGGGGGTCTGCAGGAAGAAGGCTGTTGGTTAACTAGAATCTGCAGCTTATCCAGTAGGTAGGGAAATGGGCAGACTGGGTGGGCCAAGTGGTCCTTATCTGCTGTCAATGTCTGTTTCTATGTTTCTGTTCCTGATTCCTGACAATTGTGTTCCCTCCTCACATGCTGTTAATGTCTCCCTTGCCCCTTCCCCTACTGGCTGTGAACAACTACTAGCCCCCACCCCCCGAATTTAACTTTGCCTAAATCAGTTAATCTTATCTGGCAATATTCTGATAATGAGCCTACCTCATGCACTGGCTTAATAGCTTGCTCCTTAGCAGTCAGAGTGGTGGTAATCTGGTACTGTCTGGCATTTATCTTTCTATTGTACAGCACTTGTAACTTAATTTGCATTATTGTTCATCTTTATTTTGTGTTGCCCTGAATATTCTGCCTGTTAATGTTATGTTCTAACTGTGCACCATTACATAGTTTTGCTTTTGTTTTAACATATTTTTTTACATTGTGTTTTATTCTATTACTACTGTACCATACATTATGTATTAGGTATTTTCACTTGCAGATCATGTATTGTATTTTTTCCTTCCCCCATAACCCCAGGATGCCTCTGGAAATGAGCAGTTACAAGCTCAGTATGTCTTTCCTGGTGAAACTTTTGAAATAAATACATATATACATACACACATTTAGTTATTTATTTAAAAATTGGTAACTGGGAAAGGCACACTGAGCCTAGGCTCATTTCCAGGTGTAACCCAAGAGAAGAGTAACATGGGTAGACAGTACATCATTACAACAAATACAATTATGAGAAATTATGTACAATTTGATAAAAGTACAGTTATGGTGCAACCAGGCAGCAGGAATAAAGTACTACATGAACAATGAGATGAGTAAAATCTAGAACAAGTACAACCTGGGATTCTCAAGACTCCAAACATGTCAGACTGAACAGGTGCAGTTCAGTTGAAAACAAAGTTTTAGCTGACATCTGAGGTACCGTATAGATGTGTAGTGATGAGTGGCATGAGGAGCTGGTTTCAGAGAAAAGGCAGGTGACGGGAGAAGGCATATTGCTCAGCAGAGGAAAGGGTGAGCGGTGGAGAAGATATGCTGGTCTCTTGAGTCGAGGGAACATGGAGCTAGGGGGATAGGAGAGAGGAGAGAGGTTAGATAGGATGGCGGGGAGCCAAACCAGTACTTGGAAATGAAGACAGTATTGTGTAGCTGGTGACGTGAATGTAGTGGGAGAATGGAAAGGGTGGGAGTAGAGGGAGCAGTGGTGCGTATGTGGATGGGAGTTGGTTGGAGGGTGACAAAAGGCATTACAGAGGGTATCCAGACTGGCAAGGGAAGTGGAAGGGGCAGTCAGCTAGATCACATTAGTACAGTCAAAGTTCAGGAGCACGATTTTGATAATTAGCTCATGGCGGTCTAGCAGGGACAGACAGTCTTTATTTCTGTACAGCGCGCCAAGCTTGAGGCAAAGTTTTGCATGTATGGCATCAATGTGGATGGAGTAGACAAGCTTGGAGTCCAGCTACACACTGAGGTACTTGAATAAATGGCTTCATCAAGAGGGGAGCCATCCAGTGTGGAGAAGGTCGGATCAATAACTAACTAACCAGCTAACTAACTACTAGCTAGCTAAATAAATAAATAAAAAATAAATAAATATTGTAGGGAGAGATTGAATACAAAACTAATCATGCATAGGGAAGTCTACTTACATGGTCAGCATTTGAACAGAGTGCTTCACTATAGGTTAAGTGCAATTGGGGCTGTGTAATGCAGGTGCCATTCACATCAGCACGTTGGACATCTTGTGACATCAGTGCAGACTTATCCCTTGTCTTTAAAAGCCAAGAACTACATGTAGATCACTTGGGCATCTCCGATAATGAAGAGATGAAACACTGAGCGCCGGGAGTGTGGGTTAGTCTGCAGACACCATTTACTTGATGATATTTCAAACTCTGAAAGCTTGAAAAAGTTTTAATAAGATTATTTGATATACCACTATACCTGGCTTTCTTTTTTCAGGAATAACATAAGAAAAATGCCACACTAGATAAATAAAAGGTTGCAATATACTTTGAGTGAATAAAGCCACAGTATAAAAATTAATTGGTTATTCACTTGAGTTGTGCTCATAAAATACCTCTGGGGAAATTAATTAAACTAAAAATGTTGCCTTTTTTATTTCCACTTCTAAGACTTAGATATGAGTTTTTTAACAATACTGACAGGCTATGCTAATTCCTTCACAGAGCATGTACTGAAAGAGTAGGGGATAAACAAAGAGGAGCTAAGGATGTTGTAATGCCTCCCATGTCTATTAAGGCTGACAGAACTAGGGTCTGTTGGAGCTCTTCCATTTCAACCTCCATGTTGGATCTGGTTGTTCCAATGGGAATCACCCTCCAGGGATGTCCTGCTAGCCTACAGGTGGTATGTGGGGGTTGATTGGAGCAAGAGTTCTGCACCAGAAGTAGTTCTAGAAAAGTGCAGTTATGGGGATGAGGGGAGAGTGAAGAGAAGGACGGGACTTATGGGTGAAAACCAAGTAACAGAATCCCCCCCAAAAAAGAAAAAGGGTCAGTCTGTAATTATGAAGAGTATAATACAGCATTGTCTCTATAAAAAAGAAGATTAGTACTCGGTCCAGTTCTTTTTAATGTCTTTTTAAGTTACATTGCAGAGGGTCTGGAAGGAAAAGTATGCCTCTTTGCAGATGACGCAAAGATCTGCAACAGGGTTGATACACAAGGGGGATGGAAAGGATAAGAAGGGACTTGGCAAGTTTGGAGGAATAGTCAGAAGTATGGCAGCATAGATTCAATGCAAAAGTGCAAAATAATGCACCTGGGAAACAAAAACCAGGGAAGAGTACACAATGGGGGGATAGTAACAACAACAAAAATGGAAAGGGACCTGGGAGTAATCATATCAGATGACCTTAAGGTTAGCAAGCAATGTGAAAAGGCAGTAGGGAGGGCTGGGGGATACTGGGATGTATAGGGAGAGGCATCACCAACAGAAAACATGAAGTTGTTATCCCTCTGTACAGACAGTTGGTGAGACCCCATCTGGAGTACTGCATCCAGTTCTGGAGACCCCATCTCTGCAAGGACATAGACAGGATGGAGGCAGTCCAGAGGAGGGCAACTAAAATGGTGCATAGTCTGCAAGAGAAGCCATACGAGGTGAGACTACAGGAGCTTAATATGTATACCCTTGAGGAAAGGAGGGAGAGGGGGGACATGATTGAAACTTTTAAGTATCTCAGTGTAATCAACAAAGTCCAAGTATCTCAGTGTAATCAACAAAGTCCAAGAGGGTAGCATCTTTCAGAAAAGAGATGTGCAAGAACAAGGGGACACAATCTGAAGATAGAGGGTGGACGGCTCAAGGGCAATGTGAGGAAGTATTGTGGTGTGAAGGGTGGTGGAACTGCCTTCCTGAGGAGGTTGTGAGGTCTAAAACTGTGGGAGAATTCAAGAATGCATGGGAGAGGCATAAGGCAATTCTTGTGGGGGGCAGGAAGAAATAGGCTGCTGGTTAACTAGGATCTGCAGCTTATCCAGTAGGTAGGGAAATGGGCAGACTTGGTGGGCCAAGCGGTCCTTATCTGCCGTCAAAGTCTATGTTTCTCTGTTTCTAGTTGTGCATCAGAAAGGCCTTCCCTTGGCAAGAGCCATCTGATACAGATGCTTATGCCCTGACTCATTGATCAGCACCAGACGTTCTGTGCCTGGGAGGTGATCCTTCACACATTCTAATGCAATCTCACATTTGCAGTATTTGAGAGTCGTAAGAACTGCAATGATTGAAATAAAGAAGCAGGTCCAAATGAAGACAAAAAGTCAAAGAAGACATAAAGGCAAACCAAATGAGCACATTAAATATTACTGTTCCTTTATTTTAAGTTACGTGTTTATGTAGATGGTGTAATTAATCATATGTGTAAAAAAAGTTCACCAGGCGGCTCAGCGTCCACATGTGGGAGCAGTTACACCCCAGGAAATGAAGATTTCCCTACTGTTCCATACTCTGCTTGGGACTTCAACAGCGGGAAATGTAATACAGCAAGTGGAAATATTGAAAATTACCAAGATGTCAATCAGGTAGGTATCAGTATTAATCTTGCAGTTTGGTTTTGTCTGTTTGTAAACATCAAGATAAGTAGAAAAGTGAAAAAATAAAGCAGAATACATTACATAACCACTGTAAGTACACTCAGCATACACCAACTATGTAATAGGACATCTCTGTGATTACGGTGCAGTACTTGTAATTGTACGAGTCAGTCATCTAATTATAATTGTGATCCAGTCACAGGACATAGACACACTGTACAACAATTTTGTTTTTTTCTTTGGTCTTACTAGGCATACCGAATTATATTTACAGGGAGCTGTATTATTTGTTTAAGCATGAATTCAAGTAACAAGGCATGACTGAGCATGGATCATCATGTGATTTACCCACATGTTATGCACTGTGGTATAAGGCACAGCCTAGTGCCTTAAACCACATAAGAAGTGGATGAATCCCACAATGACCCATGCCCTGGAGTGCCTTATTGTGATTATAAAATGGAAAAACTCAAAACAAAAAATAAATGCTGTAATTATTTTATTCAAAATGCAATAAATAATAATATGATGCATCTGCCAATTAATAAAACAGTCCCAAATTATGAGCATACAAAATAGCTAACACAAGAAGGCCTTATGGTCTATCGAGTCAGCTTGATTGCAAAGCCCCTGATTCAGTGATCACAGTGGCCCCTTTCTCCCTTCTCACCAACCATGACCTTCCCTTTCACCCTATCTTACCCCCCCATGAACCCCCTACTGCCTTTTAAGTGAAAACCTCAGATGGGAGTTTATTCCACCCCAACACCACCGGATGTATAAAGAAATGTCTTCTTACCGCCTTCTGGAACCCTCCTCTCTCAAGCTTATAACAGTGCCCCCTGTGGTCTTTTTTTCCACTGAAACAAAAGGCACCCAGTATGGTTGTTTATACCTTTCAGGTACTTAAAGGTTTCAATCATGTCCCATCACTCTCTCCTCTCCTCAAGTAATTACATGTTGAGGTCTCTCAGCTTGTCCTCATGTGCCCCACCCTGCTGTCCCTGAAACATCTTTGTCACCCTCCACTACACTGCCTCCAGCTGGCTGATATCCTTTTTCAGGTAGCGGCTCCAGTATTGAACAAATACTCCAGGTGCCATTGCACCAAGGATCTATACAATGGCAGCATAACCTGTTCGCTGTAAAATCCTGAATCTTTATGCTCTGAGTGCATTTGCTGTAAAATCTTGTCTGTATCTAATCTATGTGACGTGGAACCTTTGTAAATGAGTCTCTGGCTCAAAGGTATCTATCCAAAACTGAAATAAATAAATAAATAAATAAATAAATAACCTCCTCCCATCTGCTTGCGCACCCTCTCGCTATACAGGGTGCTTGGGATGGTTTTTCTGAAGTCCTTTCACTCCTCAGGTATAGTGAACTTGACCCCCTCCCCCTCCAGACAGTACTCAGTCCTTGGGTTCTTTCCTCCTATTTGCGTGACCTTGCATTTCTTTACATTGAATCTGAGCTGCCATATGTTTTTTTTAAGGTCCAGGACCTCTTCATCTGAGTCCAAACTCCATGAAAGCTTGCTATTGTCTGCAAAGAGGCATAGTTTTCCTTTAATGATATCCTCAATGCCATTAATGAACTCTATAAACAACACTGAGCCAAGCACTGACCACTGCAGGATACCACTGGTGACTACCCCCTTGCCTGAGATCTTCCATCCCACCATCACTATTTGTGTCCAACCACTGAGCCAATTTGCCATCAGCGATGACAATTTGCTTCCCTCCCCATGTCCTCCAGCTTTCTGATCAACCTCTTGTGGACTATAGAGTTGATGGCCTTGCTGAAATCCAAATATGGAATCATAACTGCCTGGCCCTTGTCTGCTGCCTTTGTTAGCCAATCAAAGAAGCAGTCCAGATTAGTTTAACAGAATCTCCCTGACATGAACATGTGTTGTCTCTCATCCTGGGGCATATTAGCAGTGTCAGTGGCTCAGTAGGTAGCACACTCGCCTCTGAGACTGGGAGATCAGAGGGCTGTGGGTTCAGTTCCCACATCTGGCACTTGGGTTAATATCCCAGTACTGACACTGTAGTGCAGCATGAGAGGGGTGCTGCACTTCTGAAGTGCCGTCTTTCAGATGAGATGTTAAACCGAGGTCCCATCTGCCTGGATTGGTGGTAGTTCAGGTGGATGTTAAAGATCCCATGGCACTTATCGAAAAAGAGTAGGGGAATTTCCCCAGTGTCCTGGCCAAATTTCCCTCATTCACTAAAAATACCACCAACAGCTTAATCTGGTTCAAGGTCAGTTGGAATTCATCTGTATCCCCCTCCCCCGGGTCGTGCCTGAAAATAGGCAGGATTTGTCTACTGCACTTACCCGGTCAACAAAAACTAAATACAAATAAATAAATATTTGCTTCATGAAACCCAACTAGCCTTTCCTTCAGAGTGGCCTCCATTTTATAACTGACAATGGTGGTCAGACTGACCAGTCTGTTGTTCCCAGGGTCATCTCTGGGCCCACTCCCAGTGCAGCAGTACCATGTGCAGTTCTCCACTCCTGCAATACCACCTCTGTAGCTAGTGAGCTGTTGAACAGATCTGCCAGGGGACCCAACATTTCTGCCACCATCTCCCCCAACACCTTTGAGTGCATGCCATTTGGACCTGGGGATGTCTTTATATCTTCAGAGACATGAGCTCTTTACTAATCCTGTCCTCTGTTATCTTGCCCTCATTCATATCCTTCCTCCTTCTCCCTTCCCCTTCCCTCATCTTCACTTGCAGCGCTGGTCCATTTTTTTCCTTAGTGAAAGACAGAGTGGAAGTATTAGTTCAACATCTCTGCTTTCTCCTTACTGTCTGCCACCTACCCTCTCCTGTTTTTAACTTCACTAAGCCTACATTTGTGTCCCTTCTTTTCTCTCATATAACTGAAGAAGGCTTTCTCTCCCTCCTTGATCCTCTCTGCAGATTGCAGCTCCCTCCTAGCTTTGATCTGCCTGACCACCCTACTAGACCCCCTAGCTATCTTCGGGTTGGTCCCCCTAGTTTCTTCATTATGGAGCATCCTAATCTTCATGTATGTTGCCCTCTTTTCCCTCACTGCCTAACCTGCCTCCCCTTGAACCAACTTGGTCTCCTGCCCTTGGAGTTGTTCCCCTTCTGCCTAATGCAGGAGTCATTAGCTGCCTCTATCCCTTTATTATTCATTTCTTTATTGCAGTTTCAAATTACAACCTTTGAGCCAAAAGGCTCCTTTTCAAAGTTTCCAAGTCATAAAGTAGTCAAGACATATATAGTCGATCGCTGACTGTGTCAAACTCCTTTGTGAGATCTATGAAGATAGATCTCACTGCCATTCCTGTATTCAGCGTGTCATATAGTAGACTAGTATAGCCAACCAGTGCGGTCAGGGTACTATGCTTTTTTTGGAAGCTGTGCTGTTGTGCACAAAGAAGATAGTGTTCATCAAGGTAGTCTGAGAGTTGGTCTGATACAATTCTTTTTATCACTTTCGATAGGGGCTGCAGAATGGATATCGGGCTATAGTTAGACTAGTTCGGTCACCATTTTTGAAAACAGGGGTCATGAGGGCAGACTTCCATTTGTTGGGGAATATTCCAGATCTTAGTGATATACTAAAGATTTCTGTAAGTGGCAGGGCTACCTCGTCTAATGTAAGGGCTATCATCTTTATATCTGTTTGGTCACTGCCCATCCTCGTCTTGCATAGTATCTTCCTGACATACTTCAGGATTTTGGCTCTGCTGATTTGCCTGAAATAGAAGGGTGGTGTATTGTTATTTGCCTGGGGTGGGCATGCTAGGACAAGAAGGCTGTACTGGAGGTTGGCGGCTAAGGTAGTTGCTTGGTAATACCATGCTGAGGTCAGTGAACATGCTACTGAAAGTGTTGGCAATGCCTCTAGGTTCATGCAATGCACCTGATGTTGTTATAGTTAAAGCTGGTGGGGATTTGGAATCCTTTCCTGAAAGGCATTTCATGTAGTTCAAGAATTCCTGACCATTATTCCATGTTCTGCCCAAGAGTACTTTGTAGTTTCTAATTAGATATGTGCAGCGGTTCTTGACTGCCTTATAGGCAGAGAGGTTGGCTTGAGATCCAGTGACTTTGGGTTTATACCTTAGATTGTCTCCATTGTTCTTAAGTTCTAAAAGAGATCCACTGAGTCACAGAGTCAGGTTACCTTTAACTTTCCTAGTCTTGAACAGGGCGAATATATTACATGTCATTTGTGAAGACTGTGCTGAAGTATTCCAGTGCAAAGTTAACCTCCTGTACCCTATCTAATGGGGCCCAGTTGATCTGCCATAGGTAATGTTTGAATAACTCCACCTGTCCCTTAGTAAGGGAGTGGTTTTTAGTTTGCTGTGGTGTTCTCTTTGTAGACCTATTTGACCATATGAACATCACCAGGGAGTGGTCACTAATGGAGTCCGGTAGGACTGTTACCTCACTGATGTGCTTGGGGCATGTGGTGAGCAGCCAGTCTATTAGTGTGCTTGCACATGTCTTGTAGTTTAGTCTTGTGGCTTGGGTTACCAGCTGAGTAAAGTAGAGACTGGAGATTAGGTCTTTAGTTGTGGCTTTGTCATTGGATAACCAGTTTGAGTTAAAATCACCTACAACAATTTGTTCCCAGTTCTGGTTAAGTTTTCTTTGGCTGGCAATGAACTGTGCTGTCCCTGTAGTTTGTTTGCTAGGAGGTATGTAAACAGTGGATAGCACTAACAAGGTGTTCTGCAGGCTGGTGGTGAGTTTAATGGAGAGTATTTGCATTTCCCTAGAGCGTAGGCTATTTGTTTGGCTCTGAACTTTGATGCTGTTGCACAGATACACCAGGTAGCCACCTCCCCATTTGGTCAGCCTATTTTGGCGATAGATGGTATAGCCATGTATGGATATAGTGGCATCAGGGGTTTTGGCAGAGAGCCAGGTCTGTTAGTGCAGCACAGCTGGTTTAATCTGAGTGAGTCAAGCCTGAAATTGTGGTAGCTTAGGTATGAGACTTCCAATATTTAGTGATACTAATTTGAGGTGGCCAATCCCCAAGATTTTATCAGTTCCCACCAGTCCAGGTTGGGTGCATGTTCCCAGAGATTAAGAGCAGGACTATAATTAGCTTCCTGAGGTAATGTGTCAAGTATGCCCATGTTAAGCAAGAAAGTTTGTCCTTTGCTTGCCTGCACCCTTTTGGGGTGATAGCAGAGGCGCAGTGCTGTAGCAGTGTACCAATAGGTATCACTAGGAATGAGGAGCTAGTGAACTGATGTGGGGGTGTCACTGGGGTGGTAGCTTTTGGGGGAACTGCTATTATCCCTCTGAAAGTGCTGCCCCCAGTACGGAATTTAGGATGTAGTCTGGTCCAGATTGATTGATCTCTTGTGAAAAGGCAAGTATCGTGAGGAGGTGCAGTAGATTATCCTTGCTGATCCTGTTGCAAGAGGGGAGGATTCTTTCAAATAACAAATAAGGAAACAAAGTGGAGCAATTAGCGATTTACAGGACACTGTGGACCCTTCTTCAACCAATGTCCACTTTTGATAATTCCCATAACATTCTTTTAGGCTAGCTAAGTGTAGCAATAGTATGTCTCCCATCCTACTATAGTCAGCTTTCCTGAAGTCTAGTACTTTTTGTTTCCTTACCCATATCAACTCAGAATCACACTGTTAGGGGGTTGATGCTCTTCAAGGTCTCCTCTACCTTGATGTTCAGGCTGCACATCATTCATCCCAGGCAGTTCACTGTGCCACAATGTAGTTTATCACATTACCTCTGACGTCAGTCAGTCCCTAAGACAATTCATCCCCAGACAATTTGCACCCCAAACAAATAATATATAAAAAAAAAATCTAGGTGGGCGTAATTCACCCACTACAAGAGATAATGCACTGGAGGGTACTAGATGGGGAACTCATACTGTAATTTTATTTGCAGTACACTAGGACATCTATTTGGAACAAATTTTCTAGGGATGAATTGTGTTATGGTCTGATTGATGATGGAGTGCACTGCTACGCGACAAAGAGCCCAGGAAAAAGTGACATGTCGCCTGATATCCCTTACCTTCTCCCCATTTGTTAATACCAGGTCCAGGTCCAGAATAACTCCCTCTCATGTGTGTTCGATTGTCTCTGAATGTGGAACTCATCTGGGACTGTATCCAGGAGTAAATGGCTCTGGGCACAGGTGGTGGACTTGACTCTTTCTGTTGACACATGTAGATAATATGTTAAACCAAAATCGCAAGAATGTCACTGCTGTTAGGAGTTCATTAGTGTCTGTGAACAAGTACTTTGGTATTATGTTGATTGTTTTTTAAAGTACTAGTCTGTATGTTGTATGTGTATATTTTTAGCTCATATTCCTGTGCTGTAACTTATTATGTTAAATACAGGATCACCTTGAAAACAGGGCTTTGTTGGCCCCATGGTGTATATTTGCTTGTCAAATACTAGCCTGTATAAATAAAGTTGTTCTACTACTACTACTACCTTAGGCAAATTGAAGTCCCTATTACCACCACCTCAACCTTGTCTGATATCATCCTAATAATGATGCCCAACTCTCTGTCTTTGTCCTCATCTTGATCTGGTGGTCTGTAGACTACACCCAGTCTCAATTTCCTTCCCATTGCTGTTTGACTCTGTATCCACACCGCTTCTACCTTCCCTTCCTCTAACTCCTCCCTGGTGGCAGTGATGCCCTCCCTGATATATAGTGCCACCACCCTCCTTTCACTTCACACACTTGGAATGTGTGTCATGGAATACGAGATCTAAACACTCAGCATATCTCTGCTGGCAGAATGTTCAACCCACCAAGACCCACACACTCGCAATTACATGGTTCTGTTAAAGAACTAGTGCCCTGACTGGGTGTGAAAAACAGAAACTATCTAGCAATCACCATGCTGCTGACTTGGGTTGAGGGGGGCATGTAATTAAACTTCATTTTGTTTTTAGAAATTGTTAAAAGAAGGTGATTAATGGAATAATCCTGTTGGTGATGGATGATTAGGAAGAAGAGGGCAACAGCCATCAGAAAACTGTATTCCATTTTTGCCTCCCTTGAAAAGACCAACAGCATCGCCTCCTATGGTGGCTAAACTTGGAGCCCACTAACAATGCAGAATGATACTGATCTATTTTTTTAATAGAACTCTATGCTCTCAACAGAAGGCCTGTATGGGAACCAGGGCCTCAATTCTAACTGTGCAGAATACACAGCAGAGATTTTCCTGGTAAACAGTTAAGGAAAGGAGAAGATTTTTCACGGTGAACAAAGAAACACTAGAAAACAAAACTGAGTATCACTTAATTTTTTGAATTTGTGCATGGGTACAATGAGGGGATGGTCAGGAAAAAAATATTATTTTGATTTACATGGGGGATTTTTTTTAGGTCTAGCTGAGGATTGAGACAGGAAATGATTTTAACATAGTTAAGTGCCCTTCCATCTTCCTTTCCATTCCAGTTATGTTTAGTTTAGTTTATTAGTCTAGGAATTAATACCTTTGAGCCAGGGCTCTTTTACAAAGGTTCCACGTCACAAAGAACATTTAACAAAGCACGATACACATTACAGGTAAAACCAGACAGGAAAATTACATGATAAATTTGCTAATAACAGTTTAAGGCAGTAACGTTTTTAAGTTTCATAGAAAAACAAGCTATAACAGGTTCAAGCGGTAGACAATTTAGGTTAAGGAAACTTCCAGGAGAGGGTGATCATTAGAAGCCAAAGGAGGCTAGAGAGGAGGGAAAGGTGGTGAGCAGGAGAGTAAGTGAGAGGGGACAGGAAAAAAGGGGGGGAGTGAGTTTGGGTGGGAGACAGGAAGTAGTAGAGGTACCAGAGGGTTCATTAGTCAGGGAGGAAGAGGCCTCAGATGTGAGGATGGACATGAGGAGTAGTAGTCTTTATCTAGCACAATCACAGTTGCTAGTGGTCATGAGGAGGGCATACAACATGGATTTGAAAGCTTCAAGTGAGATTGAGGATAGAGTAGGTGGACTAAGCGCATTGAACCATGTCGGGGCCCTGTATGTGAAAGATCTTTGTCCCTGTGCAGTCCAGCATCTCGGAACCAGGAAAGGTTGATGTTCAGATCTGGTGGAGGGTCGTGAGCCAGGATTCAGTCGGATTAGGTTTTGAATACATAATGGAGTCAGTCCCAAGATAGATTTTTTTGCCATTGTGCAAGTGAGATAAATAAAACGATTTGATAGGATCAACCAGCCTGATTCATAGTACAGATCACACGTGTGAAACATAGAAACATAGACTTTGACGGCAGATAAGGACCGCTAGGCCCATCTAGTCTGCCCATTTCCCTACCTACAGGATAGGCCACAGATCCTAGTTAACCAACAGCCTTTATCTTCCTGCCCCCACAAGAATTGCCTCGTGTCTGTCCCATGCATTCTTGAATTCTCCCACAGTTTTAGACCCCACAACTTCCTCAGGAAGGCTGTTCCATGCATCCACTACCCTCTCTGTGAAATAATACTTCCTCCATTGCCCTGAACACGCCCTCCTTCTACCTTTAAATTGTGTCCCTTGTTCTTGCAAGTCTCTTTTCTGAAAGGCGCTACCCTCTTGGACTTTGTTGATTCCCTTGAGGTACTTGAAAGTTTCTATCATGTTCCCCCTCTCCCTTCTTTCCTCAAGGGTATACATATTAAGCTCCTTTAGTATCTCCTCATACGGCTTCTCTTGCAGACCCTGCACCATTTTAGTTGCCCTCCTCTGGACTGCCTCTATCCTGTCTATGTCCTTGCGGAGATGGGGTCTCCAGAACTGGACACAGTATTCCAGATGGGGTCTCACCAACTGTCTGTACAGAGGGATAACAACTTCCTGTTTTCTGCTGCTGATGCCTCTCCCTATACATCCCAGTATACCCTGGCCCTCCCTACTGCCTTCTCACATTGCTTGCTAACCTTAAGGTCATCTGATATGATTACCCCCAGGTCCCTTTCCTGTTTTGTTGTTGTTACTACCTCCCCACCCATTGTGTATTCTTCCCCTGGGTTCTTGTTTCCCAGGTGCATTATTTTGCACTTTTTTGCATTGAATCCTAGCTGCCATACATCTGACCATTCCTCCAACCTTGCCAAGTCCCTTTTCATCCTTTCCACGCCTCCTTGTGTATCAACCCTGTTGCAGATCTTTGTGTCATCTGCAAAAAGGCATACTTTTCCTTCCAGTCCCTCTGCAATGTCACTGATGAAGACATTAAAAAGGACTGGACCCAATACTGAACCCTGTGGTACCCTACTAGTAACTGCCCTTTCTTCAGAGTGGACTCTATTTACAATTACCTTCTGTGTCTGTTGTCCAGCCAATGTTTTACCCAGGCTACCACCCTGGGACCCACTCCCAGGGCTGGTTAATTTGACTATTAATCTTTTGTGTGGGACTGTGTCAAATGCCTTGCTAAAGTCTAGGTAGGCCATGTCCACAGCCCCTCCCTGGTCTACTACTTTGGTCACCCAGTCAAAGAAATCTATTAGATTCGTCTGACATGACCTTCCCACTGTGAACCCATGCTGCCTTGGATCCTGTGCTCCACTGACCTCTAGGTACTCAACTATTCTTTCCTTCAGCAGTGACTCCATCACTTTCCCTACCACAGAGGTCAAACTGACAGGTCTGTAGTTTCCTGCCTCTGTCTTGGTCCCACTTTTGTGAAGGGGAATCACATCCGCCTTCCTCCAGTCCTCGGGTACCACACCATCCTCCCATGATTTATTAAAAAGAGTAGCCAGTGGTTTCACTAGTTCCTCCCTTAATTCTTTTAGAATTCTGGGGTGAATTCCATCAGGACCCATTGCTTTGTCCACCTTCAGTTTTAGGAGTTCTTGCAGAACCCTTTCTTCTGTGAAAGGACTGGGATCGACCCCTATCAAGAGTGCTTCTGTTAATTGGATTAGGCACTTCCCCTCCTCTTTAGAATACTGAGCAGAAATATTCATTCAGTATTCCTGCTTTTTCACTGTCCCCCTCTGCCCACCCACTGTTCATTCTATTCAGCCTCACTATCCCTCCCTTTGTCTTTCTACGCTCACTGATGTACCTATAAAAGGTTTTATCCCCCTTCTTAACTGAGTTGACTATCTTTTCCTCAGTTTGGGCCTTTGCTATTCTGACTTCCCTCCCTGCTTCTTTCTGCCTTAACTGGTACAGCTCTCTGTCCCACTCCTTCTGTGTTTCCTTATACTTCCGGAATGCTATCTTTTTCTTCCTGACTTTCACAGCCACCTCTCTTGAGAACCATAGTGGCTTTTTCTTTGTTTTGATTTGTTTATTTGCTTTACAAAAGGCTTGTTGCCTCTGTGATGGCAGTTTTGATAATTCCCATTGTTGCTCCACACTCCTTCTAGCCTGTTTGCTAGTGCTTTTCTGAAGCACTCTCCCATCTTGCAAAGTCAGCCCTCCTAAAGTCCAGTACCCTCACTTTTGTATGGCTTGACTCTGTAGCTGAGTTTAACGTGAACCACACTGTTTGATGGTCACTTGTCCCCAGATGGCAACCTACTTCTAGATCTGAGATCCTCTCACTGCCCCGTTTGAGAGTACAAGGTCTAAGATTGCTCCCTCCACGAGTGGGTTCGAAACTAGCTGTCTAATGCCTGCCACCTGTAGGGCATCAAGAATGGCCCTGCTCTTGGATGTGGCTGCAGCAAATGTGCTCCAGTTAACATCTGGTATATTCAGGTCTCCCATCAACAGTATCTCCCCTTTCTCTGCCATTCGAAGAATGCCTTCCATCATATCCTTGTCCATTCCTTCTCCCTGACATGGGGGTCTGTACAAAACCCCTGTGCGGATTGTGGTGCCCTTTCCAGTCTTTGAGTCCCTGTGAGGAGCCGGCAGGCCTTATTCTTATTCTGATATGCTTTGACCAGTTTTTGATAAATAAATAATTTAGCTTTGGGGCACCCTCAGATCTACCTAGAGTTCCATTCTCCTCACCAGCTACTGCTCTTTCTTTTCAGATTTCTAAGACATTCTTAGGCATCAGTAACACCATTCCATGCAAGTCATCCAATTTGTCTGGAATTGGGTTACTGATGTCACTCAATGTTCAGGCAGTATGAAAAGAGAGAACAGCAGCTGCTGAGGACACATGGGGGCCAATTCTCTAAGCCCTCCAGAAGGATATAAGGTGCCTGCATCAAAGAAAAATGACACAAGTGGCACCTTGTGCTAAAAGATGCACCCCAGGCTATTCTCAAAAGCAGCCTGTGACAAATGCAGGCTGCTTACAACAAAGGGGGTTTGCACCCACCTTGCGACAAACAATGAGCTGCAGCATGGTGCAAGGGGATTTGCAGCAAACTTAAGCTGCCACATCCCCTAAAATTGTATTCTCAAAATACCTGGGGAGGATAACCATCAAAGTACATTTACAGCAGCTAGGGGATGGTGTAAGTGTACTTCTGGGTCCACTGGGGGTTGTGCCACTGTGCTGCCAGCCATCCCCCTTTGTATATAGGGCCCCCCACCCTGATCACATATAAATGATTACATATAATGACCTGGTGAGCTAGTGGCAGCCCCCCAAGCCCCAATCCCTGAACATATTATATAAATAGCCCTGGTGGGCTAGCAGCCCCCCAAGCCTTAATCCCCCCTGTTTTGGTAAATGACACAATCATTGGTGATCCAGTGGCTCCCTCAATCCCAATACCCCAATACATACAGTAATAACATACCTGGTGGTCTACTGGACACCCCCCCACCCAGCAGTGCAGCACCACCCTGCTCCCCAAACCCATATCCCAGTCAACGACTAGTATAGCCCTCTGCTCACCATCATGGCCAGCCACCTACTGAGCTCTGCATGAATGTATGCTGTATATACAGTAGTACATGCTCAATGAATGACAGCAGCTGTCATTTACTGAGCATATATTGTATATAGACTGGGCTCATAAAGAGCTCAATTGGTGGCTGGCCATGGTGGTGAGAGGTGGGTCATGCCAGCTGCTGGTTGGGGTATGTGCCTGATGGGGGAGCAAGGTGTCAGGGCACTGCTGGGTGGGAGTCTACTAGACTGCTAGATATGTTGTTACTGTATATATCAGGGAATCAGGCTTGGGGGATCCACTGGACAACCAATGGTTGTGTCATTTACCTAAATGGGGGGGATCAGGGCTGGGGGGTCCACTATCCCACCAGGGCTATTGCTATATTCATTAATGGTTATCGGGCTTAGGAGGTTCACTAGCCCACAAGGACTATTGCCATATTAATTATTGATGATTGGTTTGGGGGAGTTTGCTAGCCCAGTAGAGCTATTGCCATATTAATTACTGGTGATCGGGGCTGGGGCGGGTGCTTGCTTCCTTAGACTTTACACTGTCACATGCTTGTGGCAACCTGTCTAGGTGCATCCTCTGTTTGGTGTACTGCTAGGGTTGCTACAAGCTGGGAGACTTAACCATTGGGACCCTGCCTGATAGAGAATTGGACACAGGGTCCCCGGAGCATCAGCAATTGGCGCAAGTTGCCTTTGATGTGACAACTGCCGAACCTTTGAGAATGGACCCCATGGATTCTGGGTAGTTACAATGAAAATTAAATTACTGTATTAATTTAACAAAAAAGGTCAAAACATATCAGAATATTTGACAGACATTAAAAGGATAACAGGAGGGCATCTAGAGATGGAAAAAACTATTCCCTATTGCCTTCAATGAAGGTAAAAAAAATGCTGCTGTTCAGGTATTTTTTAATATGGGAAAGTTTTGAGAGACAGCTGTATGGATTTTAATGCCGGTAATGAGGCTAACTAGCCCTTTTGCTGTGGGTTATTGCAGGAAATTACACAAGCTGACCAAGTGGATCACAGGATTTTTCCTGCTCATCTTAGTCTACAAATATACAATCAGAGAATACAACACTAATCATGTTGTTTTATTTTTTCGTGTATAGGTTCGAAACTGTCGACTTGATAACCTCCTTGACCTTGCTCTAGAAAAGGACTATGTACGTGGGAAGGTTGCTGAGTATATGAATAAACTGATTGGCTTTGGTGTTGCGGGATTCAGATTAGATGCTTCCAAACACATGTGGCCTGGTGATATACAGGCAATCGTTAACAGACTAAATAATCTGAACACTCGTTGGTTTGCAAGTGGGACAAGACCGTTTATTTTCCAAGAGGTAAGTTTGATATAATGTGTGACAAGATCAAAATATTTACACAGATTTGTCAATCTTGTATCCCCTTGAGTCCACTGGGCATCACATCAATTACAGAAGAGTTGCATCATGGGTAGTTGCACCATTACAAATGTATACAGCATGTAAAGTTTACTTTATTTTATTCTGGCAAAAAGACAAAATCAGAAAATAATTCTGACTCTCTTTAAAAGGCACCATTGGAAGTTTAGTTGATTAATGTACTGCCATTAAGCAAACAGAATGCTAGAATCCAGAAAGTCTAGTTTAAAGTATTTTTCCAGTAAGCAGGAAATCTTTAATAATATACAATGGACACAACTCTGCTTATATGTCATTATTTGTGGTACTTATTTTTGTTCCTTCTTTATTATGGAGGACATTTGCATGGAAACAAAATCTTTGTGTCTCAGACTTCTCTTTTCTTCCCTTCCCTGATGAAATCATTATCCCCTGGTGTGTGTGTGTGTGTGTGTGTGTGTGATATCATAATCATTGCCTCAGTAACACACTGTGAGGTCAATAACAGAGTTGCATGTCTTCAGTGCTAGTGGTGGGTGGGGGGGGGATAAGCAGGAGGATGAAACGAAGTTGGGGGATCAAAGAGATGTTTCCATGCAGATTGCCCTTAGTAATAAAGAATGAGGAGACATAATGCAGAGAGATAATGCAGTATACTGTAAGCTGGAGCATGTCTTAATATTATATTTTTTATTTTCCACACTACCCCGCTACTCTTAAGTCCCCTTGATACATCTGATTGGGATTGTTTCACTATGACTATTCAAAAGCAAATTTATCTACCTTAATGTGTCTAGTTTTACTGTATTACCCTGCTCTGAATACTGGTTTGCACATCTGTAACTTACCTTGCTCATTTTTGATATACTGTATTGCATGGCATTAAGTATTCATAATGCATATCTGTTAATGCATTATTTATTCTTTTGCCTTATTGTATTATCTTCCTTACCCTCCTGGATGCATCTGGAATGAGCTACTAGTTCAGTATGACATTCCTGGTGAAACATCTGAAATACATAATAAATGAATACTGGAAAAAATGCATTAAAGTTTTTGAAAGTGCGAGTTAATACAGTGTTTTCTTCTGCAAAAAGGTACTGTAGGAACAGTTGCTACTACCCTTACAAGTTCCTTGACTTATAGAAAATAGTTTTCACAAAACTTCAAAGTTCAGTCCAAAACAGTATAGATGGGACAGCAGTTCCCTTTCAAAAAACTCTGACAGGGGACTACAAAAGGAAAAAAAAACAAAAAACTTTCCTAGCACCAAATCAGTTCTCCTTAAAAATAAATTGACAATTCTTGATCAAGGACTCCTAAGTCTAAGGTAATCTATGTAAAACAGATAATACATTACATGCCATATAGTATAATCCCTTATTGAGACCTACAAGATAAATTAAAGAACCAGCAGTACTGACAGGCATCAAGCCACTGTAAGCAGAATTGGGACCCCACAGGAATTAAGATGTGTCATCTCATAATGGATTATCCTGCATAAATAAATTGCTTGTAACGCCCTTTGAAATGCAGTGCTCGAAAAGCACCACATAAAGTTTAATTATATACTAATCTTCAGACCAGGCACTTTCAGTAGTTACTCAAAGTACTAATAAGTGTAGTACTGAGATGTTCCAAAGATAAAATTCCAGGGTAAAACTACTATAAAAGAACTAAACCCACATTGCTGACAATGCCATTTAAGCACAAGGTGCATGTAATAAGGATGACCAGTAACTATTACTTTAGCTGCATGGGAGCAGATATTGGAACCCTTTTTCCTGCAGTGAGTGGAAAAAGGTGAAGCAATTTAAGTGCTGTTTAAAAAGTAGAAGAAGAAAATGTAGGCTGTGTAAATTACACAAGAAGGCAGATACTTTCCAACTTGTGAGGTTTCTTTAAACACATATGACCTGGATATTCAGAAATGTGCCAAAGGCCTGTGCAAGTCCGGCGCAGCACAAATCCAATGCACCATGGTGCAACTGGATCCATATTCAGAGGTTATGCAGGCTGAAATGCGCCAGGGCAACCCGGCTGAATATGGTAGAGTTGCACCATGGCACAAACAGAGTTGCACCATGGTGCAAACAGAGGTATCCCATGGTGCAAACAGAGATGCTCCAGCGAGACCATTAAGCAGAGCAGCACAGCAACAGAGGGAGGCAGGGCACAGAGAACAGACCCAGGGACACAGCCATGGAAGCACAGTGACAGGCCACAGGAGGCTGCCACCAGCAGGGCACACATAGGCACCCAGACATAGGACCCCAGAACACAACAGTGGCACAGATAGCAGGTGACAGGAGGTGCCAATGGAGGGCCACCAATGGAGGCCCCCTGGCAGGCTGCTCACAATGACCCCCCTCCCAGACCATGATAGGCCACACCCAGGACCAAGCAACCGAGTACACACATGCCACACAGGCACACAGGAAGCCCACACAGTAGGCACTGAATGCGCTGGGTTGCAGGCATCGTGGCAGACCACACGGGACTGGCCCCACAATGCCAAGCAGAGGACACCAACATAGTGTACGGAAAGAATCCAACCAATGACCATGACATTGTGCCACCACCAGGCACACACCCGCCACACACCCCTGACAGCTGCCCCATAGGCACCCCAAGGCACAGCCACTGACCCATGGGATGGACACTACCATGTTGGGACACACCACCACACACAGCAGCAAACCATGGAAGCACAATACGTGCCCCTGCTCAGGCACACCACATGGACAGACACTGGGCCACTGCAGCATGGCTCCTCGCGCCACCTGCAAAGCAGACAAAGACACACACAGGTATGTCAGAAAAATATATATTTAAGTGAACTATATACAGAAACAGGGGCTGGAAAAGGGTAGGTACAGTGAGGGAAGGGGACAGGGAAGAGGGACTGTATAGTGGGAGGGGGGACTGTAGGGGAAGGTTAAACAGGGGAGACAGGGGAAAACTGGGGAATCCTCAATGCCGGCCCCATCCAGCCACTCTGGCATTATGCCGCTCCCACCTCTCCACTGCCATCATGCACCTCATCACCTCCACCTCCTCCAGGACTGAGGATACCACTAGGAGCATCTCCCACATTAGGTGACTCAGCATCCTCCTTGGGGGTCAGCGCACTGGCTGCTGGACACCTATAGTAAGGGACAGGACAGGTGATCAGTGCAATGGCCCAAGGAAGCATGCCCATCCACAGTGCACAATGGGCAGCAAGAACACACACCCCTGGACGGTCCGTACTGGCCACCCACAGGGGGGGTGGGTCAACACCAGCCATCAACTTGGCGCACCACGACATTGCACAGAGGTAGTCCCTGATGCACAATGGCCATACAACTGCACAATAACAGTCACATTGCAGAGTGCACCAGCAGCACCACAGCAATAATGGTGGCAGCTGGGTGCATGCCCACCCCACCAACAGCTGGCACACGTGTGCAATGGACGTGCCACAGTGGCATGCACTACACACAATGCGACACACACAGCTGCCACAGCACATGGCACAGGTGGCCAAGCCTGCACCCACTCCCCTCTGCCACCCCCCATGTACAGTGCAATGGACCACGACAGTGCTTACCTGCCCCCTGCAGCCCTGCTGGTGCTGGTCCAGCACCATCATGATGCACTGGTCCCATCTGCGCTGCCGCAGCCCTGGCCCAAATGCGGTCCTCCTGCCCTGGGTTTGGAAAGAAGACAGATGCACATCAGTAACCAACTATAGCAGCAGCCCCTCTGCCCTCTGTACACAGTGTGTGCCCCTGCCCGACATGTCCTGCATGTCTGCATGGCTGCATCACAATGCAAGCTGAAGCTAGCAATACCACTCTGTGATGCACATGGTGACAGTGTACCCCTCTGCAGGGCATGCCAGGCAGCCAAGCCAACACCACAGTACAGCACCAGGGCAGACATGCAACATGGGATGACTTACCTGGCTGCCGCACAGCCCCATGCCTGGCACATGCCTGAAGCCTCCTCAGCCTTTCTGGGTCCAGCCTGCTATGGTCACCATAGTGGTGCCTGCATTGCTCACCAGTCCTGGGAACCACGGTCCTGTGCTCCAGACTGGCAGAAATCCCCTGCCACACAATGCCCCTGGCCTGCTGCAGGGGCACCTGCCCAAACAGTTGGGGGCGTGGGGCTCCACGCAGGCCACAAGGTTGGCCAGTTCCACTTGTGACCAGTTAGGGGCATGTCTACCTCTTCCCAGCACCATTTTACTGTAGTGGGTTCTGCGGCAAAAATGGTGGGAGGAGGCGCACGTGTTCACAATATGTGCCTGATGTGCGATGCGTGGGAGAATGTGCAGTGTGCACCCATCGCGCAGTGCCAGAGATGCACGGGGTGGAAACGGCTAGGTGGGGTCTTGGGGTCACGGAGGTCTGACCCAGGGGTCAGAGGTCACCCACCATTGCACAGTGCGCATGTGCGCGATAGGGCACGGTACCCCATATGCAACCATCCATGAAGCTGGCCATGCGCAGCATGCTCAATGCCACTGCATCACACTGTCCATCTGCGATGCATGATTGACACCATGATAGCATGATGTGCATGCGCACTACAGGCCTGTGCACCATGCATGCATATACATTGTGCCATGACTTGCTCTGGCACACTCCAGTTGCGCACAGTGCAATATCATGATATTCAGACACCACATGCAAATGAGCTCATCAGCCAATACATGGATCAGTGGGTGCACTAACGTCATTACTGTTGCATTCAACCTCATTTGCATGCGTTGCTCCTTATAAGCACCATGGAACAGCACAGGCCATGGACTGGTATTGCAACCTTGATAGGTAAGTGAAGCATGCCACTGCAGCACATTGGAAGCAGACAGCACTGCAGGGTGGGATGGACTAGGAAGATGCTGCCACTGACACACTGTGCTGTCCATGCTAACAGGAAGCAACATGTCAGCACATGAGGAGGGCGAGGAGTGGGGGCCTGCATGGGAGCGCAGGTCCAACTTCACAAATGCTGAGAATGATGCCCTGTTTGAGGTCTATCTGGACAGGGAGGCCCTGTTGAGTAGTGCCATGGGCAAACCACAGGCCAGGGCTGGTGCATGGGAGGAGGTGGCGACCTATGTGAACCAACATGGCAGCCACCAGCAGTTGGCGCAGAAGTGTCACAAAAAGGTTGGCACAGACAAACGGTGGATTAAGGAGAAGGTGGCAGCCATCAGGGCATCCCGTACTGCCACCTGAGGAGGGGCCAGCGGATGCACCCACACTGATGCCACAGGAGGAGTTGGTGACAGCCAGCATGTGCCGCATCATGGTGGAGGGTGTGCCTGGAGGAGGCTTCCAGATAGGTGGCAGCCCATCACTGCATGGTATGTATGTCAGACACGCACAGCTGGTGGCCTGGAGGATGCGTACACAGGCATGCTGGCATGCATGCGGCCATCATGCATGTCATGTGCATGTGGAGGCACCCACGCGCATGCCATGCTGCAGGACACATAGATACAAAGATACATAGACAGTGTCGGCAGATAAGGGCCTATGGCCCACCCAGTCTGCCCATTTGAGCTTGTAAGTTCAGTTCGTTTTCCTAGAAGTCTGTTTCCCCTTACCCCTGACCTCTAGAATTCCTTTATGTCTATCCCATGCATTCTTAAATCCCGTGATTGTTTCAGCCCCCACCACTTCCTCTGGCAGGGTGTTCCACTTGTCCACCACCCGTTCTGTGAAGAAATTCTTTCTCATGTTTCCTCTGAATCGTCCTCCCTCCAACTTCATCCCATGCCCTCTAGTCCTGGAACATCTTTTTCACTTAAAATAGTGTTTACCTGCACCTGTTCCTCCCTGTAAGATACTTGTATGTCTCTATCATATCCCTCTCCCTCCTCTCTCCTCCAGGGAGTACATGTTCAGTTCCTTCAACCTGTCTTCATAGGACTTGTGATGCAATCCATGCACCATCTTTGTTGCCCTCCTCTGAACCTTCTCTACCCTGTCTATGTCCTTACGTAGGTATGGCTCCCAGAACTGTACACTGTACTCCAGGTGGGGCCTCACTAGTGTCTTGTATAGTGGAATTATGACCTCCTTTTCCTGCTGGTGATGCCCCTGCCTATACATCCCAGCATCCATTTGTTTTATCTGCTGCCTTGTCACACTGTTTCCCTACCTTGAGGTCATGGAGATGACAACCCCAAGATCCTTTCCTGCTTGGTGCATGCTATATCCTCACCCCCAACTGATATATTGTGCCAGGGCTTTTGTACCCCCATATGCATTATCTTGCACTTCTTTGCATTGAATTTCAACTGCCAAACCCTGACCATTCTTCTTCAAGTTTCTGCAGGTCGCTTCTCATTCTGTCTACCCTCTGGTGTGTCTACTCTGTTACAGAGCTTTGTGTCATCAGCGAACAGTGAAATTCTGCCTTCTAGATCCTGTGCAATGTCACTGATGAAGATGTTGAATAGGACCGGTCCCAGCACTGACCCCTGTGGTACCCCACTGGTCACTCTTCCCTCTGTGGAGTGACAGCCATTTACTCCACCCTCTGTGTCCTGCCACCCAGCCAGTTACCTACCCACCACACTACTGTCTTGCCCATACCCATATTCCCCAGTTTGTGTATTAGTCTTCTATGTGGCACAGTGTCAAAGGCCTTGCTGAAGTCCAGATAGGCCATGTCCACTGCCCTCCCCTGATCCACCTCCCTAGTCACCCAGTCAAAAATTCAATGAGGTTGGTCTGACATGACTCCCCTGGTGAACCATGCTGCCTTGGGTCCTGTAGTCCATTGAAAACCAGATGTTCCACCAATCTCTCCTTCAGTAGTGCTTCATGATCTTCCCACTACCGAGGTGAGGCTGACTGGTCTGTAGTTCCCTGCTTCCTCTTTGTTCCCTTTTGTATAAGGGGACTACATCTGCTGTCCTCCAGTCTTTGGGACCTCCTGTTTCCAGTGATCGGCTAAACAGGATAGCCAGAGTTTCAGCCACCACCTCTCTTAGTTCTTTAAGGACCTAGGGGTGCACCCCGTCTAGCCCCATTGTTATCAACTCATTACTTCCAGTTCCTTCAGGACCCTTTCTCGTGTAAAGGGACTTGTGTCCATTTCTGCACTATTCTCACCCTTGTACTCCTTCAGACCCATTACCCCTCTTCCTCAGTAAAGACTGAACAGAAATACTCTGTTCAATATGTCAGCTTACTGTTGTCATCCTCCACGCAGCTCCCATCCCCCTTCAGTCTCACTATCCTCTCCCTTTGTCTTTCTTTTTTCACTTATGTACCTGTAAAAGGTTTTGTCTCCTTTACCCACTGATTTTGCAATGTGTTCTTCTGTCTGAGCTTTGGCTTCCTTACTGACCTCCCTACACCTCCCTTTGCTTCTCCTGGTACTTCTCCCTATCCCCTTCTGCCTGAGTCTTTTGTATTGCCTGAATGCAATCTTTTTTCTTTCTTTGCTACCTCTTTGGAAAACATAATGGTCTCCTCTTCCTTTTCCTCTTGCTAACCTGCTTAATGCATAATTCTGTTGTTCTTGGAATCCCATTTAAATACTGCCACTGTTCCTCAACCCCTGATTCCTGTCATTCCCTTAATGCCTCTTTCAAGTATATCCCCATTTTCCAAAGTCTGCCCCTAAAATCCAGGATGTGTTTTGTGTGGTTTGGTTCTGCTCTTTCTGTGATTTCAAACCACAATGACTGGTGGTCACTGTTACCCAGGTGCTCCCCACTGTTACCTCCATCACACTGTCCCTGTTTGTGAGCACAAGGTCCAGTATTGCCTTCTGCTGAGTTGGTTCCATGACCAGTTGCTTGAGGAAGGCACCCTGAAGGGAGTCCAGGATAAATCTGCTCCTAGTTGATGCTGCTGCTGGAATGCTCCAGTCCACGTCTGGAATATTGAAGTCTCCAACCAGTACTACCTCACCCTTGTCTGCCATCCTTTGGCTGGCTAGCATAAGCTCCCTATCTGTTTCTTCCTCCTGGGCTGGTGGTCTATAGACCACACCTGTGGGATGCCTGTCCCCATTTTCCTTTCCAGCTTAACCCACAGTATCTCTCCCCCATTTTGTTCTTCCTGGATCTCTGTGGCCCTTATGTCATTTTTCACATACAGTGCCACTCCTCCTCCCTTCCTGCCTGCTCTGTCTCTTCTGAATATGTTGTAGTCCGGTATGGCCATCTTCCAGTCATGGTTATCATTACACCAGGTTTCAGTGATGGCCACAATGTCCATCGTCTGACTGTACCATGACAGCCTCCAGATCTTCCATCTTGTTGCTAAGGCTCCTGGCATTTGCACACATGGCTTTCCATGATTTGACCTCCCTAGACTGCTTCACTGTTCTACTCCAGACCCTTCCTTGGTTGTCATTTATCCCTAGTTCTCCTTGCTGTCTGCCCTTCTGCTGAATTTTGCCTTTTCTGCTAATCCACCTCTTGGGCACTAATCTCCATCTTTGCACACTGCTTTGCAGAGATAGCCACTCCTCTGGTTCACTGGTTCCACTGCTAGCTGATGGGGGTGAGCAAGTAGTTTCCCTCCTTGCTGGCCTGCCACCCCTTTGCTAGTTTAAATGCTTGTCAATGTAGCATTTAAACTTATCATTGAGTGCTTGATTCCCTCCAGGATGGATGCAGGCCGTCAGGCTTGAACAAACCTCCATCCTCCAGGTGGGTCCCCAGTCACAAATGAATCCAAACCTTTCCTCACAGCACCAGTTCTTAAACCATGAGTTAAAGTTCCTGGTGCATGCACTCATGTTTCTCCTTGCCTCTCACAGGTAGTACTTGAGAAAGTGACAGAAGTAGCTACTTGCTTGAGACCCTCCCCAGTTTCCTAAACTCTTCATGAACTTCCTTTGGCTCCCCATTTGCCAGGTCATTAGTACCTAGGTGGATAATGACATCCAGCACACCCTCCCGTCTTGCCTTCCCAGTGATCCCCAGGATCTTCCTTCCATCCCTCCATGCCGTGGCACCTGGTAGGCACCTCACCTCCCTGTCCTCCCCCTCCTGTGTTCCTAGCTGGATCCCTCTTACGATGGGATCTGTGCAGTGTCCCTTTCCTGCAGTGGCAGTGTCTGGGGGGGCACATGTGGGCACTGCATCACTGACACTCCATTTATCTCTTACAGCACCAGCACTCCTCCATGCAGAGGATGGGGTGCCAGAAGCAGCAGCACCTGTGGATGCTGGTACGGTCTCTGAGGACCAACCTTCAATATCCATGGGCATCTGGGGCCTGACAGGCTACAGCTCAGCACCACAGTGCATGCAGATGTCCTGAACCTAGGGTTGGATGAGGCCCTGGATGTGATCCTGCAGGATGCCAGCCTTGGTGTCCTGTGTGTGGAGACACAGATTGGGGTGGGGTTTGACTCCAATGAGGACTACTCACAGCTCCTGGACAGCATGGGTGACATTGTGGGTGTGCCGCCCCTGCCAGCATCAGCCACAGGTACTGTGCCCAATGCTCTGCCAGTGGTGGAACAGCTGCCTGCCACCACTGCAGGTACAGCAGTGTGCGCTGCCCTGGCTAGGCCTTGTGGTGGTGGTGCAGCTGCACAGGTGCAGGGTGGGCTACAGTGGCCGGATGGGCAATGGCAGCAGGCTGCATGTGCCACTGGGCAGCTGGTCACTGGATCTGCTGCCGGTGCACCTACTGTGCCCATTCCTCCTGCAGACCCCACTGTGCAGTGTCCACCGGAGAGGAAGGCTGTGCAGTGTGGCCGGTCACCACAAGAGGAACGGCATCCCCCCTGGGAGCCCCATGACTCTGACTGTCAGGCAGAGCACACCCGGGTGCTGCGGGTGTCTGTTTAGCAACAGGTGCTGCTTGCCAGTGGGGTGTGTGCACTGCATGCGGAGGTGTGCCAGTTAGCTGAGCAGCAGGAAAGGGACACTGCACAGATCCTGGCAGGGATGCAATGTTTGCAGGAGGCCACAACTGCATCCTTGGATTGCAATGCCAGTGCGATTATGGATGGCTTTGCTTTGCTGGCTGCCACCGGGTGTGGCTGTATAAAGATGACCCCCCACTGTGCGCTGTCCACCCCATGGACCAAACATCAGGTGACCCCAACATAGTCGACACCGGGCTCTGATGTAGGCATCCCAGGCACGCCCATGGCTGGCCTGTTTGGGCACCGGCACACCCCCACGAGGACACAGTCATGGTCCCGTAGTTCCACATGTGGGGGGCTGTTGCACACACCCCTGGCTGATGCTCAGCTTGTGGCTGCCGATCAGCCCTGGCATGGCTGCCCCCATAGCTGTGGTGGCCATGGTACCATGCAGCAGCCCTGATCTGCAGGCCGTCCTGACTGCAGTCTGCAGCTGTTGCCCTGTGCACACATGGGCAGTGTGGGTGTGCCTCACCACTGGTGTCATGCCCATGTGTCGTGCCACATGCTTCCTGTGTGTGTGCTTGCCTGGCTGCTGGACCATGTGACATAGGCATGATGAGAGCAATCTAGCACCAGTTGCACCTGTGCACTGGTGCAATGCATCTGATCCATGCCACATACCAATGCCTGGGTGGGTGGATGCGTGTGTGTGTGTGTGTGTGTGTGTGCATTTTGCTGTGTGTGTTTGTGTGCCACTGACTCTCCTACCCCTGCATCATGCCTCCGTGTGTGCATGCCCATTGCCATGCATGCCGTGCATGTATGCTGCACCTGTTTGTGTGGCCCATGCATGTGTGCCACACCACCTATCTGTGTGCACCATAGTGCTCCTGTGTGATGGTGTCATGGTGGCATCATGCTTGCTGCAGCAGACAGGGGTCCCTCTGCCTGGGGGGGCTGTCCACCACCCTCCAGCCCATTGCCTCCATCATCCCCACTACTGTCACCCTCATCAGCCTAGACAGCTATCCCACGGTCAATGGCCATGTTGTGCAGTATGCAGCAGGCCAGGAATAGGCCACATGCTTTTGAGGTGCTGTACTGTAGGGCACTGCCTGATCTGTCTAGGCAACAGAACCATGCCTTCAGCATGCCAAAGACATGCTCGATGATGTTGCACGTGCTGTCATGTGCCTCATTGTACCATTCCTCTGCTGAGGATGATGGGTGCTGGTAGGGGGTGAGCAGCCAGATCCTCAGCGGGTATGTGCTGTCACCTGTGTGGAGAATGACATAGTTAGCCCTCTGCTATTCTGTTCTGTGCCCCTTACCTGTCCCTGGTGCCCATGCTACTGTGCACATCCTGCCCACCCCCATCCTCAGGTCTGCTCTGCCCATCGCTCCTTGCCTGTGCCATACTCACCCACTAGGTGCCCCGTGGGGGTGTCTTCATGTTCAAACCTGTGGCACAGCATAGAACTGTGCAAGATGAATGCATCATGTACACTCCCAGGGTGTGTGGTACAGACATTGGTGATGCACTCCATGGCATCATACACCACCTGGCAGTTGACACTCGGGCTCCCCTTCCTGTTGATATATGCCACACCCTCAGGGCTAGGTAGCATGCAGATGCCCACGTGGGTGCAGTGAATAGCCCCAATCATGCAAGACATGCGTGTCACCCTGTGGAAGTCCTGCATGGTTGCTGTATGTTCTGCCTGTGTGCCAGGGAAATAGATGAATTCCAAAGCACATGGCAGCAGAGCATTGAGGAACTGTGTGAGGAGGTGGGATGTGGCCAACTGGGTGATGCCTGTGGTGTCCACTGTTGGTCTTTGGAAAGTACCTGTGGCGAGCAGGCACATGACGGCGGTTATCTTCGTCTCCATGGATATGGCGTGGCTCTGTCTGGTGGGTGCCTGCATCTCCTCACTTCACAGCTCGCAGAGCTGCCTCAGAATAGCCCTGTTCAGGTGGAACCAGCCCACAATCTCAGTGTCACTGTATTTCTCAAAGGTGATGCAGGCACGGTACCACCTGTGTTGGGCATATCACCAACGGGCCCTTCCTCGGCCACGTCACTGTTCCTCCTGCCTCCTCACACCCCTCATTACTGCCTCCATCAAGAAGGGCATGCTATCCATGGCTCTTGCTGTTCACTGTCCCCTTGGGCGGTTGGCTGCTGGCTGTGTGCCAGCCTGGCACTCAGTTTGTGCATGTGTGTGTGTGTGTCTCTATCTCTCTCCCCCTGCCCCTCTCTCCCTCTCCCAGGCCACCTCTCTGTCCCTGCCCCTCTGTGTGTGGACCTTTGCTTGTCTCTCTGTCTGTCTCTCTCTGTCTCTCCCTCTCACTCTCACCCCTGGTGCAACTACTGTCTGTGTGTTTGCACCCTGTATTTACAGGAACAAGTCTGCTCGGAGCAACTTTGATTTGCTCCACACTTGCACCATGGTTTCATGGTTGAATATGCCACTGCACTGGATATTCATGGGAACAACCCCTGCACTTGTGCTTGCATACATTATAGTTGCTCATTGTCTCAATGGATTTTGTGCTGCACACTGGCTCCAACTGAATATGGCTCCTTGGTGCAATTCCACACTTGCACCAGCATAACTCAGTTGTGCCATGTGCAACTGCCTTGAATATCCGGGCCATACAATCAAAAGCATGAAACCCAGTACAAAGCATCATGGGTAGGCAGATCCATATATGTGTGCGTGTGGGGGGTGGGAGTGAGGGTCAGCTGACTAGAAAAAAGTCTGATTTTTTTCCATTAAGATACAAAGTGCCGGTGTGAGGAGACTGTTCTAGAGGTAGCTCCTCAGAATGGACATAGGGTGGAGGCAGTCCAGATGAGAGCAATTAAAATGCTGTGGAGGTTGCATCAATTGCCCTACAAGGAATGATTATGGTATTTCAACAAGCACATTCTGGAATAGAAGAGAGTGAAAGGTTCATGATAGAGTCTTACAAGTTGTTTACAGGTGCGAACAGGGAGCTAAAGGGTAGTCTCTATCAAATGGGAAAGAGCACAAAGACAAGGAGGCATGCAATGGAGCTGGATGGAGGGATGTTTAAGAGGGATGTAAGTAAGTACTACTGCACTGAAAGTGTGGTAGTGACCTGGAACAGACTGCCAGCTAAAGTGGTGAAGTCAAAAACACTGGAGGGCTTCAAGCATGCTACTGATAAACATACAGTAATATTAGTAAATAGGCATGGAGGAGAGAGAGAGAGGCTCGCTGGAAACCATTTATGGGCTGTCGAGAAAGACTAGGCTGGGAACATGTGGGCAGACTAAGTAGGCCAAGCAGTCCTTTTCTGCCAGCAAATTCTCTGTTTCTGAAGTAGAAAGAGGAACAGTAATGGAAGGGCCAGTCCATGAGAAGATGAGCAATAAAAATGAGTAGGGGTATGTCACAAATGTACCATTTTATGTGTGTGTCTGTGGGTGGGTGGTAAAAGAAGGTCCTTTGGTTTCATTTGGCTACTAGCATATAAATATTGCTGTGGTGCTTTAATATGACAAAATAACAGGTTCTGTCCCAGTCAATTTGAGACACTCAAGAAGCAATCTTACCACCATGCAACATCAATTTTTTTTCTAAATTTTAAGGTAATTGATCTTGGGGGAGAGCCTATTACAGCATCCCAGTATACTGGAATTGGCCGTGTCACTGAATTTAAATATGGTCATAAACTGGGCTATGTCATTCGTCGGTGGAATGGGGAAAAACTGGCTTATCTGAAGTAAGACAATATATATTTATAGTTTTGAGCCCCTCAAAAATGAAAATGAAGAGACATTCATTTATGTATTTTTTAGGAACTGGGGTGAAGGCTGGGGCTTTATGCCCTCAGGGAAAGCCCTTGTTTTTGTGGATAACCATGACACTCAGAGAGGCCATGGTCCTGGTGGGGATTCTGTTCTTACTTTCTGGGATTCAAGGTAGGTTATTTATCACTGTTATTTTTCATTTTAAAGAGTTTGTAGAAACAAATTTAGTATTTCCCTACAAATGTTTCTTAAACAATTCAACAGGTTGTACAAAGTTGCTGTTGGATTTATGCTTGCACATCCTTATGGATTCACAAGAGTGATGTCAAGTTACAACTGGCCAAGAAGCATACAAAATGGAAAGGTAGGATTCCTGGATATACGAAGTAGATCAAACTTTTTTATTTATTACACCTTTTGTATACAAAGTATTCCAAAGTTAATTCCATTGCAGATCTTAAAAATGCCACCCAAAAAAGTCACCGGTCCATCAACACAGTAGCAGTGTTGCCACTGACAATGCCAGTGACCCAAGTTTAGAAATACAGTAAGTCTGGGGAGATGGATGGACCAGCAGGCGGAGCTTGGGCAATCCATTCCACAGAATGCCTTCTCTTCAGGGAGGGTGGTTGACTTCTTCCCTCTGTATCAGAACTACCTAGGGGTGCCCAGACAGTAGGAACCACTTGGACACTGCAGTGAGCGGGTAGCTGTAATGGCTTAATGGACATATGCCAGCTGCTAGGTACACTACTGTCACAATCACAGCAAACAATCTGGGGTGGAGCACAGACAAACTCTCATCCTTGGCCGGTTGACACCAGTGTACTTAGACCTTGTGTCACTCACTTACCCAGCACATAGGCACCCCTGCCACTGAACCCAGAAAGGGCCAGTGGGGAGATTACCCCCAAGGCCTTACCCTGGGGGGTCCGCAAAATCAACAAAAAAAAAAAAGATTCCTGGAGTACAGGAATCAGCATACATTAGATTTATTTATTTCTAGGTACACAGAAACAGAAAAACTAAGCTCTACAGCACTTTGAGGTGCACTGCTTCTTTGTTGAGGGTGGGCTGTGGGTTTCCATTCGGTAGGTGATGGGACTCTTTGGGATCCAGGTTGACAAAAGGGCTGAACTGTTTCCAAGCTGATATGGGTCAAGGCTGGACAAACTGGAGAAAAATAATAAATAAAAAGTAAATGTCCCCAAATGATGTGTCAATCAGTTTTATAGACTTAAAATAAAGGGTGTATTAAGTCATTTAAATAATTAGGTATTGAACCATAAGCTGAGGAGCAAGACTGGCAAACAGCACAGGTCTTTATCTGAAGATGGAGTCTTGCTTTAAACTAAATTTGACCTATATAAAAATATATTTTTATCAATCAAACAGTCATGACACATGAAACTTCCAGTACTGGATCCCTTGTGGTGCTGAAAGGGTTTGCCCATTCATATCTAGCTAAACAGACTCTGAAGGCAGATGACTATCAATTGGCTGTCAATGAGAACATGTAACAGAGAAGAGTAACTTTGTTTTTTATTAAAGCTGACAATTAGCCAGATGGTTTAACATCATTAGATTAAAGTACTTGGCATTTAAAGAAAATTAAGAACTCTTTCTAAAAGGAAGAGTAATGCTGGAGTTTGGTTTTAGTTGTAAGCAAAATAAGTTACAATGCACACTTTAAAAAAAAGTCGAGTGAAGTTGCACAAAGTGTTTTTAACATGGAGATAGCTACCAGTCATGCAATAAAAATATGCAGGCAACAGAACAACTTACAGGCTCCTCACATTCCATACTGTCATGGACAGCAGATATGCAGAACTGGAATACTGGAAAGTATGTTTGGGTAAATCCCCAATGTTTTGAAATAGTGTACTGTGGTTGTTAACTTCCACACTGAAGACCATTAAAAATGTGTGGAAAGGTAACTCCATTTTAATGTGTCACACAAAGTACAGCACCAGCAACACTGCAGCACTGTTATAGTCCAGTACCACAGGTAATAATTGTTCTGGGAATGTGTCCATGTTCAGTATTTCTCTCGTAAAACAAACTTTTATAGGAAACAACTATTGTTCAGCTCTGGAATTCCACAATATTATTATATTAGTGACCAAATATGGAAAAAAAGGGAAAGAGTAAATAAAATAAATTATAAAACAATGGCTGGCAAAGAAGAATTCCAATTGGGGTTGACTGGACATCTGAAAAATCCAAATCATTTTTCTTTTTTTTCTTTTTTTTTTATTTTAGCATTATCCTAATCCTATCCAGTTACCAAAACTCATTAGATTTGTATTTGAATTTTGGAATCCAAATCCTACAGACCTAAGCTTCAATTGCATCATAAAATCCTATCATCAATACAGCAATTTAGGATTGATCATATTCAGATTTAAGAACCTGAATCTTAACATCTGTAATCCTCACATAGACATTCTGTCAGCAATACAGCAATTTAGGATATTTGGATTTCAGAATCTGAATCCTAAAATCCAAAATCTTAACATCACGATCCTAACAGCAATACAACTATTTAGCATTCAGGATAGTTAGGATATTTTGATTTTGGAATCTGAATTCTAAAATCCTAATTGCTAACATAGACATCTTATCAGTAATAGTGTATCTCAGGATTTGGTATATTCAGGTTTTGGAATCTGAATCCTAAAATCCTGAATCCTAACATAATCATCCTATCGACAATGTTGCAATTTATGATTTAGGATATTCAGATTTGGGCATCTTAATCCAAGATCTTAAATCCTAACATAAACGTGTCATCGACAGTAAGGGAATTTAGATTTTTAGTACCTAAGGTCTGAACATCCTTAATCCTAAATTAAAAATCAGTTTGTGAGCTACCCAAATTTGAAAACAGATATCTGATCACCCCTAATTTAACATTCTGAAAGAGTTATTTTCATGGCTGGAAACCCTCATGTACAACAGAACAATAAGGATGTTAGCTATAAAAACATTCCATTAATAATAACATTAAGGTGCTTTAGGGTTGGGCTACTTTGCAATGCCTTGTGTCTCATGAGTCCCTAGGGATTGATTAACTGGTGGTAACCCTGGTTTTACCTTAATGCTTAACTGTACTGTATAAAGGTGTAACTGAATATAACTTTCACATTGGTCGCCCACATTTTAGGAACATTATTATTGAAGTAAACATATCTGAAGAGCCTCATGATAACCCATAGATTAATGATGAGTCCCTCTTTCAAACTTTTTTCTCTATCCAAGCACCCACCATTACACTCATAGCGCTGCCTCTTGACTTAAAGGGAGATGACACTATTCCAAGTGCTACCACTACCTCTGTGAAGAGAAAAAAAACTCTCTGGTCATCAGTTTCATTCATAAGTCAAAATAGCAAACATGATAGAAACTAATATACTGTGATCTGATTTAAGCATTCGTTGGTGAGTCATCGAGGTTACCATAATGACACGTTCAAAACCAGAAGAGTACATGCACAATGTCATTGCCATAGTCACGCATGAGACAGGTGAAACTGCAACAAGTGAAAGAAACTTAAATTTATTCAGAAAACAATTTTTGTTTATATTATTGTTTTTTTTAATTGAAGTTCTGCATCATGCAATGCAACATCTGTATGTTGATTCAAACATGCACATAGTAACAACACAAGAATGCATCCAGGTTTACAAGTGCACAATTTCTGTCAGATATGCCCAAAACTGTCACCATACAAATGGCACTGGGGAAGAACCTTCACTGATTCTTCATGTCAGCACCATAATTAAAACTTGTAACACTACCCTACTGTAAAGGCAAGCCTACACTATATGTACAAGAATGTACCTCAAGACTGTGTGCCAACAGACCATTTACTGCACCTTTTGACAGTTCACAAGGGTGAACAGAAACATGGAAGGACTATATGACATCAAAACAGACAAACATGAAATACAGAATAATGGCTGGGTAGGTTTGTATAACATTTTTTTTTACACACATCCCCTTGACGTGTGGGATGCTACATAAACCTCAGAATCAAAGCTCGCGGTGTTTACAAAATAATCCCACATCAATACCATGTATGAAATTCTGTGTTTCACACACCTATTCATGTTCTATTTTTATAATTACTAACCAACAATTTTAATAGAGGAAGGGTTTGGAGAATCACTCATCAGGTACTGCACAGAATAATGAATATGAAAGTACACTTATTTTTGTTTTCACTCTGCTACAATTTTCTTTGAGGATAAACTATTATCTGTGTGACACTAATTGCTTGAAATGAGCATGTTTGTTTTACTGGGGCACATGGCTTTAACAGTGTGGGCTTGACTGAGAGCTAGCTGTTACACACAACCAGTTGTAACCAAAAATTACAACTCAGTTATTTAGCTATTATAAAATGGGTAGAGACAGTAAAGCAATCTGACTGGCTGACAGCAATTGCCAGCTATGCCTTTTACTTTGCTTGTACCACAGTAAAAAATAAGCCAGCACCACTGACTTAGTAACCCAGGATATCCTTGTGCCACCCCAGCACATCTTCCTTCATCCCTCCTGATCTTCAATATTAAGGTCCCTGAGTAGCAAGAATATGTACCCAGTTCAAACAGCTGCCCTGCTTTTTTCTGTCCCTCAATCCATCTCAATACACATAACACAGTTAATTTTTTTGTTTCCCTCCAGACCCACAGAACAACACTCTGTATAACTTACTCCTCCCAGACCATCCTCATTAGCGTGGTCCACATACACTTCGCTGGCAGTCTCATGTGCATTTGCAACTGCCAGACTGTCAGACCACTGGCACCTTCTTGAAAAGTGAAACTGCAGATGGAAACATGCTGCTGGCAAGACCACAGGGAAATGTCAATCTTGTCAGCAGTCTACTGACCTGAACAGTTTATTTAAATGTTTGGGATCTCACAGCACAAAAGTCTACACATTATAGTGTACTGCTACCTGAGTTAAACAAATTCTGGTCAGATCCATCACGGCTGCATAATGAAGTTAGTAATGTTCTGTGGAATTGTTAAGGAGGCATGGAGAAACAACTCAATGATTTGTAAGTAGTAAGATTTTTTTTAAGTTTCTGTTCTAAGGAGGGCATACATGTTATTAGGAAAATACATGGAGGTGTACGTTTTAATGGAAGGAATAGGAAGCAATATAGGTTTACAAAAGAACCCCAGAGCAAATGCCACCGATGTATGTGTTATCCCAGATGATATTGGCTGGACAGCCAAATTTTAAAGAAACCACAACTGCACATTCGCCAATAATGCAAAGAATCATGGGAAACATATGCAAATCCCCATGATGGTACAGAAGGTGGCAGTACATGAAAAAGTAATGGCTGGCATATGTTCAGCCTTGGGATTATTTACACAGGTGTTTCTTTTTTAGAGAAACAGGGTTTTTGTCCATGAGGTGATGTATGTTATATTTAAGCAATGTATTGATGTCAGGAAGTCAGGTGTAATGATGATGGACTGTTAGCAAAGAAAATGTGATAGTAACTTTCAGAGTGGGTCACTTTTGATAAGGGCAAGGTAGTTATGCCTGTGATAATGGAAATATTAGGAAAGTATGAGGTCTATGCAGAAGTGGAGTAGAAATATGCACAGTTTCATAAGTATGTGCTCAGAGTGCAGGCAAATGTGATATACAGGTTTGTTTTAGAAATAGGTAAAAATAGAGATACATGCAATTGATAGAAAGATAGATAATTATATAGACATGCAGGCCCTGTCCACGCTTCACTCAAAAAAGCTGTAATGGATTCAAACCATTACAGACCGTAAACATTACAGTGTGTCCACACTGCTAGTGAACAGTGTGGATAATAGTTTGAAAACATTACAGCCTGTTCACACTGAGAGCGATAGTGTGTGTGGTCTCAACCCTGTAGTAGCAGTGCACATCCCATGGTGCACTTGGAGATGACAGCTGCATTTTGAGATGCCCTCCTACATGTCCTATGGAGTACTGTGTATATGGCATAGTCATATTATGTAAATAACCATATTTCGCTGTTATGAGACACACTTATGTTGTGGAGGTGGCAGAAAGAGGTTCGAGGAAGGGGGGATCTGTATGTTGGAATTGGGGGCTATGTCAGTGAGAGGGAGGGAAGGGGAGGGGAGAGAGAGGGGGGAGACATGACATCTGTTCTTCCAGTATTAAGGCACCGGGGCACAACAGACATTCATGTACTACTTCTGTATGGCTGAAGGCAGACCCGCTACTACTGCCTTCAGTGTTCCCCACTGCTCCACTGTACACAGTGCCACACATCTATTGTCCACCACAGCAGTGCTCCACAATATACTCAGGAGCTCCATTAATGTATGTGTTCAGTACTGGCACTGCTCTGCATGTAGTATTACTGCCACATTACACATGGGCAGGCAGGGTACTCCCAACACTTGGCACAGTGAGAAGAGTAATCAAGGACAGTGCATGGATACCATCAGGAGGTGGCCCTCAGGGAGGCAAGTGCAGACAGAGAGGTAGGTTAGGTGGGGACATGGAGCTACACCCGGGGGATACACATACAGCTGTCAGGTTTACTGAGGTATGGAGGCATCCCAGTATTGCAGCCTTCACCCATGCTCCACACTGCCATCTGCATGTGTCCTGGTAGCCTCCGACCTTCCTGCATGCAGTGAAACAGTGCTGCAATGTGTTCAAGCATAGTGGGAGACTGGAGGCTACACGGTGGAGCATTTAGACACAATTGCAATTAAAAACTGATAAAGGTGTAAAGCTGTAAATAAAATTGAAATAACCACGCTGGTATGCACACCACATTAAGTGGTTCTTGGAAGGATACAGATTGAGGATGGCTCAATTAAAGGAGTAGTCCACTCAGAATTTGCAAAAACATACGTTATGCAGAGTGTTTTGATTTGTATGTAAAGTCCTAGTGTGTCCTTCCCTCAGTCTGCTATTAGGAGTTTTCCTAAATTAGGCTGCTAGCTTTAGGGTAATTTTATGACCCCTGGGGATCTCCATCACAAATAGGTTTATTGCCTTCTGCCTCCTACAATGCACCCTGCCTCATGTGACAGTGATGTAGCCAGACACATAGATTTAGCATACGCAGTGCTTTTTAAAATCAGTTCACAATAGCAGAGCTCTGTAACTGTTCTTATCCAGTGAGCACAAATGGCAACAGTTACAATTTAACAGATGCCTGAGAGCTACCTAACTGGGGTTTCCGTAAGAAAACAGCTGTTAAATAGCTTTAATTCACTATTTGTGTTTTCTGGGTGTGTCATATCTAGCTAGCAGTCATATGTGTTTTCAAAAAGCACAGACATTTCCCCAGATCAGCACTGCTATAATTAATAAAGACTGTAGCAGTTTTCTAACAGAAAACTCACTCAGTTAGCTCTAAAGTATTTACTAAACTATAAATGTAGGTACCAGCATTCTTTTTTTTTTTTACCAGGAGAGACACACTAAAGCTTGCTTACAGGTGTGACCGGGGAGCACAAGGAAGTTAAAAGATTTGCTCAGGGACACACATTATGCATGCAGAGGCCGTGGGATTTAAACTCAGGACACCAGGTTTGCAGCTCAGAGCCTTAGACCACTGCACTATACTGCCTTCTCTGTTCTAATAGGTAGACCTGGCAGTTAGTGCTGATTTTGCTCTGTGACATAAAAAATTTCAATTATTTTTCTTTGGTTACAAATGTGATGTATCTTTATTAAAATGTATAAAAATATGTATGTGTGAGTTATTTTGTTTGGTGAATATTTGTTTTAATATTTGAAAAAGAAGGATACACTAAATGTGTACTGCAATGAACCATTCTAAAATGGGATCAAATGTGTAGCTGAAATAGTCACCGTCATCCTGTTGTTTTCATGCTATACCACACACAGGAGAAAAAGTGACTTTAAAGTATTTTGCAGTTTCTAGGCTGCAGCTTCATACCATACACTTCATTTGTAAAAAAAAATGAAAATCATGTCACAGAGCAAAATCAGCACTAAATGCTAGTTCTACCTCATAGACTGTTAGTACCTACATTTATAGTTTAGCAAATACTTGAAATCTAACTGAGTGGGTTTTCTGTAAGAAAACAGCTAGAGTCTTAACTAATTATAGCACTAATGATCAGGGCAATTTCTGTGCTTTTATGGTTGTGTATAGTTTGATGAAATTAAAAGTTTTAAAATTAAAACACTCCTGCAAGCTAGACCTAACACACATAGAAAACAACAATAGTGAATTAGAACTTAATTTAGTAGCAGTTTTCGTACAGAAACCCCAGTTAGCTAGCTGTCAGGTATCTGCTAATAGGCTAATTTAGGAAAAACTCCTAATAGCAGACAGAGGGAAAGACACACTAGGACTTAACATATAAATTAAAACACTCTGCATAACATATGTTTTTGCAAATTCTGAGTGGACTACTCCTTTAAAACTGCAAGCACAGTAAAAATATACGCTACGGCCTCTTGCTGTACTGACATGCTTCAGTTGATGCAAAATACAGAGCAAGGTGGTGGGGGCAGGGTTGGAGGACAGGTCTGAATAACACCATATACCCACCAAGTGGGACTTTCCATCTCTTGGAATGTATTTGTGAAAATGTGTGACCAGGAGAGGAATGTAACCTGAGCCAAGGCTGTTTAAACAAGTGCTGTATAAGGATACAGTTTCAGACTTTTTCTTTCCTTCTAAAGTTTTAGCTCTGATTCCCCATGCAACTCTGATAGTCAATTGTTTCAGCATGATATATCCACCTCATGCCCCTCCCACTTGAACCAAAAAAGGTGGGGTGGATCTTTAAGAGCTTCTTGGGTGGAGGTGGGGGTGGATCTTACTCCCCCCAAAAACTAATGCTGCCTCCCACTACTCAGGTTCCAGTTCTTGTACCTCCCACTTAAGAAAGAAAATAGTGCACTGCAACCATTGACTAACATGAAAACATTTTTGAGGGTGAAAAACATTTCTTGGAGGAGGGTAAGGCAGAGGAGACTATTTACACCTTCAGTCAGTTCCACGGACAGAAAACATGATATCACTCCTTTTGTACATGCAAAATGTCTGCAGGTTCCACCTACTGCAGCCGTAAAAAATGCTGCTAAAAGGAATCTCTGGGTATTCTCCTCCTCCCCATCAAAACTGTTTTTTTCCCTCCATGAGTGGAGCAAAACTCTGTTTTTTTTATTGTGAGTGGAAAACTCAAATCAGGAAAGAATATGTTAAGCACACACAGTGCCCCTAGTGGTAATTGTCAAGCAGAGGGACTATTTAACATATAAAAAGCATTTTTTTAAATATTTGAACATTTTTTAAATCTAGTTAAAGAATTTTAACATATGCCCATTTTATGAGTGCAACAGCACACTCTGTGGAGTCGTTTAATAGGGATAAATGCACTTTTAGGAGCAGTAAGGCACTTGGCCTGTGGCCTCATACCTTGCTACGCCCCAGGTGTGCATTTATTCAGACTAAACCATACCCTGTAATTTGTTATTGCTTACATAAAAATCCTAGCCATTAATTATAAAGTTTCAATGCACACAGTGTTTTGTATTATTATTTACCAAACCTTTTTACTAATCTAATTGTAATTGCAACTGTAATTTACTAATCTAATTATAAGTGGGATTTACAAGACCTCTTTCCACATGGTGGTTGGGGTCATTACAAACCTAAATACAGAGCATTGGTTGTCTGTAGTTAATGCATGTCCAGGTGCATAATGAGGCAAGAGGCACTTTATGTAAACTACAATAAACTGCACACACCACTGCTGAAATATAACTGATATTTATTAAATTAAATTTAAAAAGTGTTGCCAGACATTAGAAGCACCTGCTGACAAAAAAATCCCCGATCAGTTTCGTGTTTCAGTATGTCATCAGGGGGAAGTACAGACATACACATATTTAAAGAGGAAAATCCCTTAAGATATAGGACCATTACATATAATGAAGTTCAAAGTGCTCAGTGCATATAACAACCACAAATAGCCTACTTGTACATAAATATACCAATTTAACATACATGTAAACATTTATCATTCCAAAGCACCAATCAACCTCCATGCAAATGTGTTCTATTAATATGTACATCAATATCTTAAGTTATTTTTACCAATTTGCTGGAACTATTAGGTAAATTCCGAATTCCATCAAAAACTAGTACTTTTCTAAATTCCAAGGTGAGGTAGCCCAGGACGATTTCTCCATTTTCCTAAATGGAACATCAAGAATGGAAATAAATTAGTGGTATCATACAATATAAGCATGGAAACATTTCAGTACATTCTCCAATGTTATTTGTATGTTCCTAACAACCATTATATACTCCAAAATATGGGAGCACTACCATACTTCAAACCGTAAACATTTCAGGGCATTTTATTGTATATTTTCATTTTCTTCATTTCAAACATGACATCAGGTCAATTTTGTCATTCAGACCCGATGATTGGAGGGCACCCAGGGTAAAAATCCAGCAGGATTCTCTTTCTGCCAACTTAACCTCTATATTACCACCTCTTAGGCCCACCCAAACCTTATCAATGGCTCATAACTTCAATATGTGGGCACTCCCACTGTCTCTAGTGCGCTTAAAATGTTTAGACAATGCACTCCTTTCATCCTGATTTTGTATGGCTCTTACATGCTCACTGACCCTTAGTTTCAAGGGTTTAGTGCATTTTCCCACATAGAAGGCCCTGCATAGACATGTTGCTAGCTAAACAACATTATCAGTCAAACAATTCGTAAAGTTCCCAATTACATATTCCATACCAATTACATATTCCATACCACTGTTACATGTAGTGGATGTCTTACACTTAGCAACATGGGAACATTATTTGCAGTTCCCACACTGAAGGGTTCCCCTAGGTAGTGGTGTTCTCTGTATGGTACCATCTTTATTTGTAGCTGGCAAGTAGCTGTGCACAATCCTGTCTTTAAAATGTGCCCCTCTTCTGTATACCATTCTGGGTCTCTCTTTTATCACATCAGCTAGATTGGGATCGAATTCCAGAATATTCCAGTTTCTTGCCAAAACATTTTGTATTTCCCTGGAGTGCCTTGAGAAGGTGATAATAAAATTAATTCTCCCAGTCTTGTTGTTCTCATTCTCACTAGGGTCCCTAATAGTAAGAAGAACAAATTTCTCTATGCTTTTTACAACATCATATGCCTGATTTACCGTCTCCTGCTTGTAGCCACTGGCCACAAACCTATCATATACTGTATTTCTGCCTGACATTTCTCAAAGTCTGATTCCTCAATGCAATTTCTGCATACCCTCATAATTGGGCCTTTAGGATATTCATAATCATATGGTGCGGGTGGCAACTGGAAGCATGTAATAGAGAATTCCTGTCCGTCCCCTTCCTGAACAATCTTGTACCAAGCGTAACATCTTCCCTCTTGGTTATTTGAAAGTCCAGGAAGGAGATAGACATAGAATCACATTGCACAGAGAACCACAAATTATCATTGCTGCCCTCCAAATATGCTACAAAGTCATTTAACTCCTTTGTGCCACACCACACCATAAAAATGTCGTCTATAAAGTGACGGCAGCAATCAATCCTATCATAATGAGGATTGCGCTGTCTGTCATAGACAGTTGTTATCTCCCACTGGCCCAAATATAGGTTGGCATAATTGGGGCCGGAAGTTGCCCACCTCGCCGTCCCCTTATATTGCAGGTACTATACCGTCTATCCTGGAATAGAAAGATATTTTTTGTCAGCACATATTCAGCACAGTTTAACACTTTATGGAAATTTATTGGCGGCATATTGAACATTTTAACTTCTTTTTGCTTAGTCAAACTCAAGAGATTAAATGCCTGCCACTAGAGGTGAGATAGTTTTGAGGTGGTGCTCATTGCTGTTGCATTGTGCTGCACTTTGTGTGGTGAAAGAAATCATGAACCAGTGGTTGTCTGTATGCAAAAGCATGGGTCTGGAACTCTTTCAACCAATGAGGATGAAAGAATCCTACCTGTTTTATGAAGTAAAGGAACACACACCTCCTCTTAAGCACTGTCAGTTCCCTTAATTAGTGGGGCCAGGGATTGAATCAATGGTCTAGAAGACTCTCAGCTTCTAGAGTGAACAGACTGCAGATAAGCCAAAGGAGTATTTCTGTTTCCTAGTTCTGATAATTAGGCATTTGACTTCTTCCAGTACTTATTTACCACTATAATAAACTATCAGACTAAAGGTTTTTGGTACAAATGTGTAATACTGTGTCGTATTAATGAACAGCTGGTATAATTTACATGTTTGCCTTTTTGCTATTCACTTGTGAAAATAATGAATTTTATAATGTTAATTTTAAGGACATAAATGACTGGGTTGGGCCACCATCCAATAGTGACGGATCAACAAAACCTGTTACAATTAATGCAGATGCAACTTGTGGTAATGGCTGGGTTTGTGAGCATAGATGGCGCCAAATCAAGTAAGTTCTCATTTACTTCCCATGTAGGTATTATTATATTGAAAAGAATCATATTTTCTCAATGAAATAATCTGGATATTTGCAGGAACATGGTAGAATTCCGCAATGTAGTTGATGGTCAGCCTCTCTCAAACTGGTGGGACAATGGAAGTAATCAGATTGCTTTTGGACGTGGTAATAAAGGATTCATCATCATTAACTTGGATAGCGGGTGAGTATTGTGTATCTCTGTTTCTATGGTGAAAAATGAAATGCATCTGTCTGTCTTTTTATAAATACTTTCCCATTCTGCCTACCCTGTCTGGCTTGGGTTTGGTTCATCAGCTTGCCTTCAGCAGTAATCATATGACATCTGCCTCTTGACTGCGCCTCACCAGGCTGCCACCACTAGCAGGAAGTATGCAATACTAAGCCAGAAGAGAAGGTTATGGACAGTTTCAAGCCTTCATGCACAGCCAAGAGATAGCATTTCATCCTGTAAGCCCCTTCTCCAGGTTGTTGGCATATTGGAACTTTGTACATGCATGGAAATCCTACTGGCATTACGGCCATCCATTACTAGACATGGTAGTTTCTGATCTCCTGGACCTCCATGCTGTAGTGATATCTGTGACTGTCCTGGGTTCACCCTCCCACTCTGGAAGATTAAGGTGTCCACTTGTAATAAAAGAACTGCCCCTTTCATATCTTTTTGATTTCACTGTCGTTTCAGTGGAGATTAGTTTCCAAATTAATAGCATATTACAGCTTTTGCAGTAGCTGTAAACCACTCCTTTAGGTATGGAGCAAGATTGAAAAATTGTTAAAAACTATTTTGCACAGAATAGAAAGCTCTGAGAAAAGCAAAATCTAACAGGTGAGGTGATACATTTCTTAAACAGCACCAAGTATGATATATTATAAAAAAAACAAATAATCAGTTGAGTGGTGTCTCTGATTTTATACCAAAGACAATATGAGATATTATTAAAGTCAAATGAAAGAAATAGCCCAATACATTTCAGTAGAGAGCTCTGTAGGTCTCTTCAAATTTAATCATCAAAAAGTTTTCTGAGCACAGGGAAGGGCACAGCACAGGGATGTGGAAGGGATCATTCTGCTGGTTCAATGGAGCCGACATTCTATCCCTTACCTTCCTGAAATGTTTAAAATAAAAACACGGACTCTTATTCCTGATGCTTTACTAGAAGTCAAAACTTCTTTCTGTATTTTTCACTTACTGTAGAACACAATTGGTGCTTCTAAATGTAATAGTCAAATGAATTTGTTATCAGTTTATATATGGGCTGTGTGCAATGTGTCTCATTGTATAAGAGTGTCATCTCATGCAGTTTGGGAGAGAGAACCACAAAGTGAAGTTGAATGGTTCTTCCAACCCAAACTGTGTAAGAGGATGCCCTTATAAAATAAGACATCACACACAGTTCATGTCATATAAACTTATTATAAAGCACCTGAGTCAGTGGCGTGTCAGAGCAGCGGCAGCACTACTGCTTGTGACATCGGCAACCCTGGATCGGGAACAATCTCAGGTTGCTGGGGTCTCACTGTGGGGAGAGGAGGAGGACATCCTCCAGGGAGATAGGGCTGTTTCCTCCACTGTAACACTGCCAGCTGGGTGACCACAGGTGGCCATGCATCTGGAGGAAAAAAGAAGTGTTTGAAGCCAAGATGGGCGGAACATGCTAACACACTCAGTGTGCACACACATCATGGCACAATCACATGTGCCATTTCGGGATGGGGGATAAATGGAAAATGGGCTTTTGCAATGAGGGTGAGCAGCCCCTGTATAGCCATCCCCCTCAACCCAGTTGTCTCACAAGGATCACAAGGCTTTCTTGGGGGGGGGGGTTGTCCTGATCCTCGACCCTACCTGGGGAGTTATACAAGACGCAAAGTCCACCCAAGAGGAGACACTGAGTTAAGTGGCAATGAAAGAACACATGTGCAGCATGTAGGACAGGGATATGAATAGAATGGAAACAAAATAACTCACTTATGTCAGTTAGAGTAATTGAGAATAAGATTTACATTCCTTTTTTGTTATTTTAAAAAGCCCATGTGGCACTCCTCTCAATGGCACTGAATTTGTTTACTTCGCTTTAATGTTCCTGCATGAGATAACAGCTGCATGCAGGGTAAGAGGCTCTGCTCTTGTGGCCACTGAGTCACAGAAATCATGTACATGATTTATAATAAGCAAAGTTGCAATAGGAGCCAACCATTCTCTTTTTGGGGGAGTAAAGGGCTGAAGTAAAGGCCAGAGGCCTGTGGGCTGCATAGGCCACCAGAAGCTATAGGGTTTTACTAACTTTGTGGTGTATTTTTGGGCTTATATAGAAGGTAAAGCACAACACTCCAGCTGATGGGCTAAGTTCTGATATTTTCCTATTAGCCCCCCCAAAATATATTTCTGGCTTCTCTGCTACCTTTCTGATCCCAATCCACCTGCCCTTTTTTTACACAAAGTTTTAAAATGGCCAACAACAAAAAAAAATCTTGCAGAGAAAAATCTCCCACACCACCTTCATGATAAACAAATTAGTTCTCTCACCCTTCACAGCTCCACCCCCCCCCCCGACTCTTACCTGAGAATTTATCTGAAACTTTTTTCATTTTTGGATGAACCACTGTCTGGCATCACATGGAGGCAGGGCTTCTTCAGTTATTGGCTGTGTTGCTTCTTTTTCTAATAAAAAATGTTACTGACACCTTCAGCAGCACATGGATGTGTGTCAGCAACTTCTTAACTGCCCTGTTGGGCAATGGGAGTTAATTCCCCTACCCAGCTTATCTTGTCCTTGGCTGTCCTGACTGGTCTCCATTATTTAGGGCATAGCACCCTAATCTATGGGCTGGAGGCTCATAATTTGTGACCTTGGTCCCTCCTAGCTTTACTGCCCTAACCCCCTATCACTGTACTTTTTCTTGATTTGTTTTACAGTTTTTGACTGGAAAAGGCACACTGAGCCAAAACTAATTTCCAGGTGCATCCCAGGGGTACTGGGAGGCTAAGTGACTTGCACACATAATTGGTCACATAATAAGTAAGTGAAAGTTGTGGTAATCAAACCCAGGTCTGCTAGATATACGAAACATGTTCACAGCTCTTTGTTCTAACATGTAGGCTATACTGGCAGCTCCTGCTCTGGTCCTGTCATATCTATCCTTTGTTCCCTGTGATGGTCACATTTTAAATCTTTCCTGCCCCACTGGTGCGATCTTTTTTCCCTCCTCACTTATCTTTATTGCCCCTTTCATGTGCTGCCAGTCCAACCTTTCCATCATGTTTGTACTCTATGCCACTAGTGCCGGCTCAAGCAGCTTGTCCCTTCTTTGATGCCCCGCAACCATGCAAATCCTAACAGACATTCCATTTTGGCAGCCTTCTCTATCCTGGGCCCCTTAACAGCAAAAATGGGGAAAGGTTTGTTACCAGGGGGTACAGTGGGGTGGGGTTGGGGGATGGTATGGAAATAGGAGTAGGAGTAGTGATAACAGTTTGGGGGCAGAACTCCCCCTTCATTTTTCAAGGGTACCAGTGACCCTTAGCATCATGGTGTTCACTGACTATTAAAGGTGCTGTTGTTTTAGTAGTTTGCTCTGTTTTTTTAGGAATCTGGATGTGACTTTATCGACTGGACTCCCTGCTGGTACATACTGTGATGTCATTTCGGGACAAAAGGAGGGAACCGGGTGCAGTGGAACAAGGATCACAGTTGGCAGTGATGGAAAAGCTCGTTTCCAGATTAGCAGCAGCACAGCAGATCCATTCATAGCAATTCACACTGGAGATAAATTATAAACAAGACGTGATGATAAATTGTAACCCTTTATGCTTTAGAACAACATTTTTAAAATAACTATGAAAAAGACATACAAATAATTTTGCTGTCGATAAAGGTGAAATGATTAATAAAAATCTCAAGTATCAAACTCATCTGTTGCCTAAAGAGAAAGATTCCATTCATTAGATAACACCATTTTCTAGAATAAACTGCATATATAGACACATTGACAATAAGTTAAGTGCAGTTTTAGAAGTTCTTTCCTTTATAAAATTGATATATACATAGATATATAGATACATAAACTCTGTCAGCAGATACGGGCCTATGGCCCACTGAGTCTGCCCATTTGAGCTTGTAAATTCACTTTGTGAACTAGAAGTCCTAGAAGTCTGATGCTCCTTACCACTGACTTCCAGAATTCCCTTATGTCTGTCCGATGCATTCTTAAATCCTGTGATTGTTTCAGACCTCACCACTTCCTTTGGCAAGGTGTTCCATTTGTCCACCACCTGTTCTGTGAAGAAATTCTTCTTCATGTTTTCTCTGAATCACCCTCTCTCCAACTTCATTCCATGCCCTCTAGTACTGGAACATCTTTTTTGCTGGAAATAGTGTATTCTTGCACCCTGTTCCTCCCTGTAAGGTTCTTGTATGTTTCTATCATATCCCCTCTCTCCCTTCTTCTCTTCCAGGGAGTAGATATTTATGTCCTTCAACCTGTTCTAATAGGACTTGTGATGCAATCCCTGTACCATCATTGTTGCCTGTTCTAAACCATCTCTACCCTGTCTATGTACTTACGTACCCTGTCTATGTACTAACGTAAGTAAGGGGTCCAGAACTGTACACTGTATTCCAGGTGTGGGCTCACTAGTGTCTTGTATAATGGAATTATTACCTCATTTTTCCTGCTGGTGATGCCCCTGCCTATGCATCCCAGCATCCTATTTGCTTCCCTACCTTGAGATAATCAGAGATAATAACCCCAAGGTTCCTTTCCTTGTTGTTTCATACAATATCCTCACCCCCCAACTGATATGTTGTTCCAGGGGTTTTGTGCCCCATAGGCATTATCTTGCACTTCTTTGCACTGAATTTCATCTGCCAAACCCTTGACCATTCTTCAAGCTTCTGCAGGTCCCTCCTCATTCTGTCTATACCCTCTGGCATGTCCCCCCTTTTACTGAGCTTCGTGACATCAGCGAACAGGGAAATGCTGCCTTCTAGGACCTGCACAATGTCACTGATGAAGACGTTGAATAGGACTGGTCTCAGCACTGATCCCTGTGGTACCCCACTGGTCAATCTTCCATCTGTGGAGTGACAGCCATTTACCACCACCCTCTGTGTCCTGCCTCCCAGCCAATTACTTACCTACCACACTGCTGTTCCGCCTACTCCCATATTCCCCAGTTTGTTTAACAGCCTTCTATGCGGCACAGTGTCAAATTCCTTCCTGAAGTGCACATAGGCTGTGTCCACTGCCTTCCCCTGATTCACCTCCCTTGTCACCCAGTCAAAAAAATCAGTGAGGTTGGTCTGGCATGACCTCCCCCAGGTGAAACCATGCTGTTTTGGGTCCCATAGTCCATTGACAACTAGATGTTCTACCAATCTCTCCTTCAGTAGTGCTTCCATGATTTTCCCCACTACCAAGGTCAGGCTCACTGGTCTGTAGTTCCCCGCTTCCTCTTTGTTCCCACTTTTGTATAAGGGACTACATCTGCTGTCCTCCAGTCTTTGGGTACCTCCTCTGTTTCCAGTGATCAGCTTAGCAGGATGGCCAGCGGTTCAGCTACCACCTCTCTTAGTTCCTTTAGGACCCTATTATGCATCCCATCTGGCCCCATTGCTTTATCCACTCTTATTCCTTCCAGTTCCTTTAGGAACCTTTCCCGTGTAAAGGGAATAGTGTCCATTTCTATGCCATTCCCACCCCTTGTACTCCCTTCAGGCCCATTATACTCTTCTTCCTCAGTAAAGACTGAGCATAAATTCCTGTTCAGTATGTCAGCTTTACTGTTGTCATCCTCAACATGGCCTCCATCCTCCCCCATCAGTCTCACTATCTCTCCCTGTACCTTTCTTTTTTCACTTATGTATCTGTAACAGGTTTTATCCCCTCTATCCACTGATTTTGTGAAACATTCTTCTGTCTGAGCTTTGACTTCCCTTACAGACCTCCCTTTGCTTCTTCTGGCTTCTTCTGGTACATTACTTCTCCATGTCCCCATCTGCCTGCGTCTTTGTGAATTGCCTGAATGCAGTCTTTTTGGCTTTCACTTTCTGGGCTACCTCCTTGGAAAACCATAATAGCATCCTGTTCCTTCTCCCCTTGCTAACCTGCTTAATGTATAATTCTGTTGCTCTTGTAATCCCCATTTTAAATATTGCCCACTGTTCCTCAGACCCTGATTTCTGCCCCATTCCCATTAATGCCTCTTTCAAGCATTGTCCCATTATTCCAAAGTCTGCCCCCCTAAAATCCAGGATATGTGTTTTTGTGCAGTTTGGTTCTTCTCCTTTTGTGATTTCAAACCAAAGTGACCAGTGGTCACTGTTCCCCAGGTGCTCCCCCACTGTTATCCCCATCATACTATCCCCATTTGTGAGCACAAGGTCCAGTATTGCCTTCTGCCGAGTTGGTTTCATGATCAGCTGCACCTTGAAGGGAATCCAGGATAAATCTTCTCCTGGTTGATGCTGCTACTGGGAGGCTCCAGTCCACATCTGGAATACTGAAGCCTCCAACCAGCATCACCTCACCCCTGTCTTCCATCCTTTGGATGGCTATCATCAACTCCTTATCTGTTTCTTCCTCCTGGGTTGGTGGTCTGTAGACCACTCCTGTGTGGATGGCTGATCCCATTTTTCTTTTCCAGCTTAACTCACAGTATCTCTCTCCCATTTTGTTCCTCCTGGATCTTTGTGGCCTTTATGCCATCTTTCACATAAAGTGCCACTCCTCCTCCCTTCCTGCCTGCCCTGTCTTTTCTGAATATGTTGTAGCCTGGTATGGCCATCTCCCAATCATGGTTATCATTACACCAGGTCTCTGTGATAGCCACAATGTCCACATCCAACAGCACAATGAGAGCCTCCAGATCCTTCATCTTGTTGCTAAGACTCCTGGCATTGGCACACAAGGCCTTCCATGATTTGAACTCCCTGGACTGTTTGGCTGTTCTGCTCTAGCCCCATCCCTGGTTGTCCTTTATCCCTGGTTCTCCCTGCTTTCTGCCCTTCTGTTGAATTTTGCCCCCTTTCTGCCTATTCACCTCTTGGGTGATTATCTCCATCTTTTGCACACTGCTTTGTAGAGATATCCACTCCTCATATTCATTGGTCCACTGCTTACTGTGTGGGGTGGACAACTAGGTACTGTCCTTGTTGGCCTGTCACCCCCCTGGCTAGTTTAAATGCTTGTCCATGTAGCATTTAAAGTTCTCATTGAGTGCCTGGACTCCCCTCCAGGACGGATGCAGGCTGTCAGACTTGAAGAAGCCTCCTTCCCTCCAGGTGGGTCCCCATTCACCAATGAATCCAAACCCTTCTTCACGGCACCAGTTCTTCAACTATGAGTTAATGTTCCTGGTGCATGCGCCCCTATGCTCTCCCATGCCTCTCACAGGTAGTACTTCTGAGAAGGTGACAGAAGTATCTACTTGTTGAGACCCCTCCCCAATTTCCTAAACTCTTACTGAACTTCCTTAGGCTCCCCATTTGCCAGGTCATTAATACATAGGTGGATAATGACATCCAGCTAACCCTCTCGTCTTGCCTCCCCAGTGATCCCCAGGATCTTCCTCCTATCCTTTCATGCTGTGGCACCTGGTAGGCACCTCACCTCCCTTTCCTCCCTCTCCTCCTAGCTGGATCACTCTTATGATAGATTACCCCACCAGGATTTGCTTCCTCATCCTCATCTTCCTCTGTGGTCCACTGCTCTCCCCACTGAGGTCACCTCCTTGGTTGACCTCCATATCCTTGCCTTCCTCTTCTCTGGGTACCTCTGTTTAGTTGTCCCCATTTGCCAGTGCAGTAATGAGTTCTGAAGTGGAATAGGATTTGGGCTGTGCCTTTGCCTGACTATCCTAATCCTCCCTCAGCCCACCATCATCGAAGTGCTGCTCATTCTTGGCATCCTTTGAGGCGCCGGCATTGGATTAGGTGGTCTCTAGATAGGTGCAAAGGCACAGCTGACCCAGTTTACTTCTGCTCTGATTCTGGCTACCTCATCCTGCAGTGCAGAGAGATACCTGCAGATAGGGCAGCACCTCAGCATCCAGAAGGTCTGCATGAATATGGCTTCCTCTCATCCACTGCATTGCACCACTTCCCCACATTATACTGCACTTATATTGCTTTTCCAGTACTTGTCTGTTACTGAAGTGCTCTTTGTAGTTCCCTTTTTATTAATTTACTGTCCTAAAAATCCTGCCACCAATCCTCAGATACTTTTTTAAAGAAGAAAAACAAACAAAAAAAAAGAGTCAAAACACTTGTTGTACCAAGGGCGGGCTTCCTCCCCCTTATGCCTCTCCTAATCCACAATCCCTGCTTTTCCCTGTGCTTAACTCCTGTCAATCAGATTTAACAGGGCATATAACTAAGAGTGGGGGGAAGGGAGGGAGGGATTCTTCCCCTTCTGGTCTCTTCTGAGAAACCAAAATCAACTTGCTTCCTGAAATCTGACTTAGCCCACCTCCAGTTATCATGTAGCTGAGGTCAGAGGTCATATTTTATTAATGTTTTCATGATGCAATAGCAGACAACTTTTCCTAAGTCCCTTACACTTTCCAGTTCCTAGCCAGAGCTATAGTGCGCAAAACTTACTGTTCCTTAGAAATACATTTTAATAAGTTACAGTACTCTTGATGCTGCTTGTACCCATTTGAGGTCTTTCCAGTCAACACACCATTCTAAACACTGAACTAGTTAGTCAAACATAACAATACTAAATCAAAGTACCAATGGTACTGAGTGATTCCAGGGTATGGATGTGTGTCATACTTGTGTAGTAAAAGACACATGTACATGCTATACAATGTACATGCAGATGCAAGTTACAAACCGGGAAACATAGAATATGATGGCAGATAAGGACCACTTAGCCTATCCAGTCTGCCCATTCTCCCTACCTGCACTATTGCTGCAGATTGTGCCAAATGTACAGCTCTTTCTGCCTCCCCCCTTCCTTTCCACTGTAATTCTCTTGTGCTTATCCCATGCATTCTTGAACCCCACCACTGTTTTCTCCCCCACCTTAATTGGAAGTCTGCTCCAGGAATACACCACTCTTTCTGTTTAAAAAATACTTCTTTATATCTCTTCTGAATCTACCCCCTCCAGCTTCATAGTATGTTCCCTCGTTTCTGAACCCCTTTTCTTTGGAAAAATACTCCCCTCCTGTACCTTATTTATCCCATGTGTTATTGGTTTGTTTGTTTGTATGTTGAATTTTGTTGACCCGGTAAGCCCACTGGGCCTAGAAGTTCCTTTTTCAGGGGTGACCCGGGAAGGAGGGGGGATACAGATGGTAAGCAACTGAAATTGAACCAGATTAAGCTGTTGGTGGTATTCTTAGTGAATGAGGGAAATTTGGCCAGGGCACCAGGGAAATTCTCCTACTCTGCCAGCAGGGGCTTGACTTCCTGAGATCAGAGTGGAGGAGCACAGTTTGGAGCCAGACAGCAGAGGAGGAGAAAGTGCTGATGTGGCAGGGAAGGGGGCCTCCTCCCCTGTCTTGTATACCACTAGAGGCCAGAAAATGAGTTCAGACACTTTTATGAACCAAGAAGATTGAAGTGAGGAGCTGGAAAGGAAAAAGAAGGAATTAAGAGAGAAAACTTCTTCCATGGAGATGGAGGGAGGAGATGTTGCAAGTGTGAGTAAAAAAAGATGTTTTTGAAAATAATCAGCAAAAGAGTAAAGAAACAGGAGGTCTTATAGAGCCAGATATTTCTGTTGTGGAAAGTGAACAAAATAGGCTGGAAGCCTGTCAGGTTAAACTAAGAAGCAATGATGTGGCAGTATCAAAACAAGCTGCACCTGCTGAGATGGGGAAAAAAACAAATGAAAGTGTCAGCCCAGAAAGGAAAGGTGAAAGTAAGTCGGAAATGGCTTGGCCTGAAAAGGACTATAGAAAGCAAGACAGAAAGTAAAGAAAGAGCTAAAATAAATAAAGAAAACATAGATTTTGAAGATATTGAGGAAGTCACAGAATAAAAGGGCCCATTATTAAACAATAAAGGAGAAAAAAAGGAGGTTTCAGATTCAGAAGAGAGAGAACTTTTAGAGACTTTGCAGACACACCTGAATGGGTAACAGAAGCCTTATTACAAGCAGGTTGGAAAAGAAAGGATGATGGGTTTGGGTGGGACCCAAACAGGCCCAGTACATCAGGAATTAGTAAAAAACAAAAAGAAGATACAAGAGATGTGGAAAGTAAATTTGGGGAAAAAGTGGATGAAGCCAAAAAACGGAAAGATGTAACATCAGAGACAGATAAAACAAAAGAGATAATTTTTGATGGACTTGATAGCAATAATGAAGATTCATCTATGGAGCTCGAGCAGAAAACAATATTAACAGACAAAGAAATGCAGGAGGAAGGGGAAGGCCAGGAGGAGAAATCCTGGGGTGGGAATACTAAAGAAAGATTATCTCCTAAAGACATAAATCCGCAGCAAACTAAAAGAAGAAACATGGTACACCTGAGCTTTAGAGGGCCCTCTGAGGATGTGCCAAACAGAATTTTTATTGGGAAAGAACTCCTAATGAATAAAATGAAGTTTTATCCACGTGAAATATATGCCCTTATTCATGTACCAGGAAGTACAGAATTTGACATAAGTTTTAAACATGGAGGAGGGTTGGACCACTTTTGGAAATTATATCAGCCAATAAAATATACAGACTTATGGAAGGATTTCTCAGTTATTCCCTTATCAAAACCTGCTTTTAAGATAGTGACGTGTTTTTTTTGAAATGAAGGCATTAATGTGGTCAACATAAATTTCTGGATCAAGCAGAAGGGTGTAATGCATGGGCTGCCAGAACCGATATTGGATGAAAATGGTCTGTGGACAGGTGGATGGAAATATAAACTAACACTTAAACAAGTAGATGGGGAAATTCAACATTTGCTGAACTGTTTCTTTCCAGGCCAAGATAGAGGCATTGTTTTTTATGCAGGCCAAGTGTGGGCCTACTACAAATGTGGAGAGTGAGGTCACTTAAGTAATGTTTGTGGTAAAGTCAAGTGTGGCCTATGTGGGGTTGTTGGGCATTTTGGAGCAGAATGCACAAACCAAGTTAAATGCAGTTTGTGTGAAGAGGAAGGACACACCTCTACAAAATGTTCCTGGTCTTCTCATAACAGCCCAGAAACTGGAGAAAGAGCAAAGCAAGATGTCTACCTGGCTGTGGTGCAAAAAGAGAAAGAGAAGCAAGATAAGGCAATAAGGGAAGCCATTATCAAAGAGGTCATAGAAAAAGGAATAAAGGTACAACCTCAGACTAAAGGGTTGGTAATACCAGAACAAAAAGAAATGAAAGAAAAAAACAGGGACTTTTAAAATGGAAGGGAAGACAGAAAAAGAAACTGGATTTCCTATGGTTACAAGATCTAAAAACAAAAAGAAGAGTACAGCAAAACAGATAATTTCATTGGAAAAAGATTGTGAAGGTGTAGAGTTAACAAATAAATACACCTTATTACAAGACAAGGAATGGTCCACTATGGAGGAGGGCTCTGTTCGGTCTAACACGGATCTTTCTGAAAGTGCATGAGAGGAAGATGGAGATGCAACAGACATGCAGGTGTCAAAGAAAAGAAAAAATCTAAACAGGCAGGGTGACAGTGAGGGGAAAACAAAATGGGAAGTTTAAAATGCCTCACTCATAATACAAATAATATTAAAAATAGAAAGAGGAGGCTGGTAACTTTTAAAATACTATATGACTTGAAAAGTGACTTATATGTATTCCAAGACACAAGGTTACACATTATAGATGAAATTCAGCAAACTCAGAAAGTCTGGACATGGGGACCATCCATATGGTCCTTTGGGATAAATAGGTGTACAGGTGTGGGGGTAGCTTTCTCTTCTCATTATGTTCAAATTTTAAAAGTAATAGATTTGGTACCTGGAAGAGCTATGATTATTGATGTTATCTTAAAAAAGAATTCTGTGAGAATTATTGTAATTTATAATCCACAAAGGAAAAAAGAAAGTAATATGCTAATGGATCAAATAGAGGCTTATTTGCATACTGCAAAACTTGTGGAGTGGGGAGAGACTTTAACTGTGGGTTATCTACAGCAGATTGGGGAGGGCAATATCAAAGATTTTTTGTGATATGATTCACTTGAAAAGTATGTTAGATAAAGTTAGGATGGAGGATGGATATAAGTTAAAAGGGGAAAAAAGGAGAACACATATATTTCAAGAGTTCACATTCTACTCATATAGATTTCTAGATGGTTCAAAAAAAGTGGAGGTAGTTGATATTAGGAGTATACCAATTGAGACATCAGATCATATGGCAGTAGAAGTTGAATTTAACTTGGGGACTAGGATGAGAATAGGAAAAGGCTATTGGAGGATGAACACAGCTAAGCTACAAGAAGATACTTGTATAGAAAAGATTAAAATAATACCGGAAGATAAGTTAACAGTTATGGAATTATATGATAGTGGAACAGAATGGTGGGAAGATACTAAAAATGAAATCAAACAATATATGATCGAAGAAGGACAGAAAGTAGAGGCAACAAATTATGGGAAGCATTTAAAATTAAGGGCTAGATTATATACACTTATGACAAAGCAGGTTAAAGATAAGGTGGATGAATCTAAACATATTGAAGAAATTAAGGTTAAAATGAAAGAATACCAATATAATAGAGTCATGTCTTTAATTAAGGAACAAAAAAATGGCACCCAGGGAACAAAATATCATACAAATCCTTTTGATAGTAGTAAAGAACGTATAGAAAATTGAGTCGCGTACAAATTACAGGATGGAAAAGGGAGGCTACATACAGATATAGAAAATATTAAATGTACAGTACAAGAGTTTTTGAGGGATAAATACCAGCAACAAAGAAGTAGGAAAAGTGAGGATTTTTCTGACAACTGAGATGCCAGAGTTGGAGGAAGATGAGGCAGAGGCAATAAAGGGGGATATTAAAGAAGAAGTGAAAGAGGCAATAAAATCTTTGTCAAATAACACGGTACCTGGGGTGGATGGGATTCCAAATATGTTCTATAAATTTTTGGAAAAACAAATAGCTCCCATTTTAACAAGAGTATACAATGGTATAATGAATGGAGACATTTTGGTGGAAAGCATGAAAAAAGGAATAATGATTTATTTTGCATAAAAAAGGAGAAAAAACACAACTTAAAAATTGGAGGCTCATTAGTTTATTGACTTCAGATTACAAAATTTTAGCCAAGGTAATAAATATTAGGTTAAGGACTTTTTCAGAGAAATTGATAATGCAGTCTCAAACGTGTGCTATTCTTGGATGGAGCATACAACAAAATGTAGTTTATATTAGAGAAGTCATAAATAAAGGACAGGAGGATTCTTTGCAAGGGTATTTGTATGCCTTGGATCAGGTAACTGCATTTGATGTTGTAAAGCATCAGTATGTATGGGATACCTTAGAAAAGTTAAAAATTCCAACAGAATTAATTAGTTTAATAAAAGCAATATCTAAGGAAGCACACATTTGTCCCATGGTAAATGGGCATCTGGGGACTTCAGTGTATTTAAGGAATGGGGTTCGGCAAGGGTGCCCATTAAGTCCCCCACTATACGTATTTTGTCTAAACCCACTTCTGAAGAGACTAGAGGTAGAGAAAGAGATTAAAAGTATTGTATGGGAAAATAGGGAACTGAAGAAAACAAGTGCTTATGCAGATGATTGCTTAGTTTTAGTAAAAGATCACAGTTCAGGGGATAAGTTAATAGAGATAGTAGAGAAGTATAGTCAATATACAGGGATGATAAATAAAGGGAAACATATAATTTATTCATTGGGGGCAGTGGAGACAAAGAAAATAAGAGATTTGGAGGTGGCAGAAGGAAGCATTACGGTGCTGGGAATAAGAATTGGAGGGGATGATGCAATACAACAAAACTGGGAAGAAAAGTATCAAAAAGCCCATATAAAAGTACATAAATGGAAACAATGGAGTATGATGTGAGTGAAAATAATTTACTTATTAAAAACATTTATTGTCCCAATATTTTTATTTTTAGCATACATTTTTCCAGTACCATTTCAAATGCAATCCAAAATTCAAAGTCTTTTTTTTCAGTTATTGTGGGGTAGCAAGTTAAATCCTATTAAAAGGGGGATAATGTACAGAACCATAAAAGATGGGGGTTTAAACATGATAAATCCAATTGTTTTTTATATTAATATTTTTGTGTTTTCAAATATTGTACCATTGGTGAAAGGTGAGAACAAAGCTTGGTCTTGGTTAGCACAGCAATGGAATGTACCTTTCATTAAATGTATTGGGAAGAAAGGGAATACAGTAGGAGATAAAGTGTGGCCAATATATATGAAAATTGGAAGGAAGTATTTAACCCAGTGGGGGGTAACAGTGGATGCTTTAATTAGGAATAACAGAAAACAGATCTATAAAGAAATTATGGAGAAGAATTTCTGGGAAAAACAAGTTTTTAAGGAAGAAAAAGGAATAAAAGAGCAGGAAATTTTAGCTGTTATATTAGAAAAAAGAATTTCAGGAAAAATGAAAGATGGAGTATGGATGTGTAGTCATGGGAAGTTAAACGTGAGAGGCAACCATAAACATAAAAGAATGGAGGAAAGAATATGTGGAGAAAGAGATTGTGGGACAAAAGAGAAAAGCGGCAGCATTTATTTTTTGATTGTGATTTTATTAAACCTTTTTCGGGTATGGTAGCCAGTTATTGGGGGATGCAAGCTTTTAAAAATATGACGTACGAAATTTTGATTTATGGTCAGTTAACAAAACAATGGGAAAAAGTTAATAAAAATACAGCCTATGTTATTTTGGCAGTTTTGAAATGGTCTATATGGCAAACCAGATGCTCAAGACTTTTGCAGAATAAGGATTTGACTGTACAGGATTTTTTTTTAAGTTTCAAGATGAAGTAGATAACATTTTTCAAGATGAATGTAAATTATGGGTAGAAGAGACAGCAAGAGAGCTGTGGAAAAATGTTACTGGAATTGGGTAGATAATATGGATATCATAATGACTGTGTGATTTGTTTTTGTTTTGGAAAAAAAATGTGTTTTTGTTTTTAATAAAAACTTCGCCTACTCTTCAGTAGGAGGCGCTGTTTTGCTGCTGAGAAGATGAGGTCCTCAGTTCGGAGGATACTGTGGTGGAAGACGGTAGTGGTGTTGGAGCTCCAGAGCTCTTGGTTTTACCTTCTATGTCTACAGAAGGAATAGTGTTGGAACACGACAGCTCAGGCCGCTGTGGAGTTTTCAGCTTCCCCATTGCTGGAAGAGGGAATTAGGGCAGAAGAAATGCACTTACAGCATGAGCTTGAGAAAAAGAAATCTCAATTGTTGGATTTAATCTCTATTGTGGAACAAGATTTTCAATCCTGCAGGCGGAAGTTGGAGGCAGAACAAAATAAATGTAAGCGTTCATTGGCAAGTCCTTTAAAGGAAGGGAGTAAACATTTGCCCCTTGGGCAACAAGATTCTTCAAATGGGAGTTTAGATGTTGAGGTGGCTGGGTCACCGGGTATGCTATGAGATCAAGCAATCCCAACAGAAAAGATCTGTACTTTAACAGACTGGTCCCCAGGTGAAGCTTTGCAGCAGGCTGGTTGGCTTTGGTTTAATGATTGATGGATTCCAGACCCTAAGATTCTTATTCCAGGATCCCCAGCCCCTTCACAAATTTCAAAAAATACCTTTGAAGTTGTGACTGAATCATCACCTGGTTTGGATTCTGGTGAACAGGTGAAGTCCTCAATTTGTCCTATTGTGGATGTGCACACTCAGCATGAGGCTACATAATTGTTTGCTATGCCAGGCGCAAGTCTATTGAGAATGGAACCCTTGGACTCTGGGTGTTCTTCTCAGGCAGACGCAGTTATTTTGGATCCCTTCCTTTTGGCCTCAGTTGCTCAGAGACAGGATGATGCAGGAATCACTCAAGGTACTGTGTGGGGTAATTTGTTACCAGTCAGAAAAAAGGGGGTGATCTTCCACTTGTTGATGTTTCAGGACCAAAGTCTTATGTAGGTTTATTTAGAATGTCTGCAGAAGTGGCTAAGTGCCGTTTCTTAGTTCACCTTTGCTATAAGGGCAAGGCACCGGTGGTACCAGATCGACCTTGGGTGGGGAAAACTCTGCTTATTGATTCAATGGGGTTTACACCTGCAAAGCTGTATGCATTCATACACCCTCCTGGGGACCACAACTATGATGTCAGTTGTTGTTCTACAATTGCTTTGGGTAAATTTTGGCAGATATATTATGAGGCAAAAGACCAGGAGGTATGGAGAGATTTCCAAGCCATTCCCATAACTAACCCAACGATCAAGATGGTGACTATACTTTTTGGAAATGAAGGGGTTAACATTTCAAATATAATATTTTGGTTGGAGAAACGGTGTTCTATTTATGAAAACCCAAAACCCATAATGGATGAGAATGGTTTCTGGATGGGAGGATGGACAGTACGAGTACAAGTACACCAAACTGATGATGGCATACAACACCTTCCCAGTTCCTTTTTTTAGGCAGGGACAGGGGCATTATTTTTTAATGCAGGTCAACCCAAGAGCTGTTATAAATGTGGATCTTTATCCCATTTGAGCACTTTATGTGATCAGGTGAAATGTTTTCAATGTGGGGTGTTGGGACATATGGCAGTTAACTAGGTGGCTCCCCTTATCTGTAATCTGTGTGATGATGATAGCCATTCTTATGCTGAGTGTCCTTTGGCAGCTTCTGCAACAGATGAATCCTCTGACCAGGAGTATTTTTTGTTGCAGGCTAAAAGGTCTTTCAGTTGTTCTGACCGTTTAGAAACAGAGAGTTTTTTTGGAGGTAAATGTAGGGATAGAGGCTGAGGTGGAGGACCTGGAGATAGGAGACAGGTTACCCTTCCTAGATCCAGGGCTCACCCTGTAGTGGTTACTCTTCCTCCTGAAGGGATGCAGGGTACAGTTTCGAGTTTGCCTAAATTGATTGGAGATGGTAGACAGGAGAGAAAGTCCCCTTTTGTGATCCCTCAAGGATCTCCCCAACGTGTAACTAGCCCATTGCTCCTACCTTTGATTGGTACCCCAATGCAATGAGGGCACACTCAGGAACCCTTAGTTTCCTCTGTCTTGCAGGTGGTTGTTCAGGATTTAGAGGAGGACATGTTAGTTCTTCCCCTTTTCCAGCAGCACCAACCCATGATGTTCATAGTGAGCTGCTATCTCCACTGCCCTTATCTAATAGATTTGCTCTCCTTTCTTCACGGGGGGATCAAGTGGAACGAGCCCATCCTTTGCCTGATTCTAATAGCACTTCAGAAGGGTCTAGTGCACCTTTGGTAGTAACGGATTTGCCTCCAAGGAAATCTCAGGCTGAGACTCAGAAACGAGTGAACAGATCTAGTGGTAAAATTCCTAACCCCCCTCCCTGAGCCTTCCTGTCTGACAACAGCTAGTCTGAATGTTAATAGTTTAAAGTCCCCGGCCAAACGTCTAGTGACGTTTCGGGTATCATTGAATCTTTATAATGATGTATTTCTTTTACAAGATACATGTCTCCATTCATTAAGTGAAGTATCACAAGCCACTAAAGATTGGAATTGGGGGTTTTCTTATTGGTCTATGGGAGAAGAGGATTGTTGTGGATTGGGAATATGTTTTCTTACGCCAGAGGTTTGGGTGTATAGGTTGGTAGATGTTGAACCTGGCCATGCCCTTATTTTAGATGTGGTTTTGAAAGGTTTACAGTGTTGATTGATATCTGTTTATGGGCCCCAGTCAAAGGCAGATAACTTTGTTGAAGAAAATTCAGCCATCCCTTCATACTAGCAGGCAGATTTTTTCTGTGGAGATTTTAATATCAGTTACAGCAGAAAATGGATGTTGGTAAACAGTATTGTGATAAATAATTTCTTAAATCAGTTCTTACACTGGCGGGTTTGGTGGATACTCATACAGTTGGTTGTAACAAGGCAAAACCGACATCTTTAAGGGTACCTTATCCTATTGAATTGACTTTATTTTTACACATAACATTTTATTGATTGCACAGCTTATATATGTCGCTATAGAATCCTCTGACAATTCCCTGATCAGGATTCATGTTGAGAACCCTCCTCGAAGGCAGGTGGGCCCGGGAATCTGGAAACTCAATACCTCTCTTTTATTACAGCCAAATACCTTACTAGATTTGAGACAGATTATACAAGATAAAGTTACTACTATAGTGCTATATGAGGATATTGGTGGTTGGTGGGAAGATTTAAAAGTTTGTTTAGTAGGGTATTTTCAGGTTATTGGTAAATTACAAGCAAGGACTCAGAATGAGACTTTTTTATCTTTTCGACATACATTATGAATTTTATTGTCTAAACAAGAGGAGGATAAGGAAGACTTTACAGGAGAAATTAGATGGATTAAACAAGTTATGGTACATTACCAATACAATCGACTACGATCTTTACATCAGGAACAATCATTTGGTACTCAGGGTAAGTTAGCTTATATTAATCCATTTCTGGCGTGCCAGGATCATAGAGAAAAGTGGATGTTTAATTGTTTAAGTACATCAACTGGTTTAAAAGTTTTTGATAATGAGGGCATTATGCAAACCTTGGATGCCCATATAAATAAAATATTTGGGGTACAGAGTGAGGATTTGGATTTTACAGCTCACTTTATGCAGGTGGCTGATCTCCTCTGCTTACCTTTAACATTGCAGTCATCTTTGACTGTAGATTTTACTAAAGCAGAATTAGAAGCAGTAATACATTCACTTAAACAGGATGTTTCTCCTGGTTCAGATGGATTGCCTAGTGAGCTATATTAAATTTTGTGGGGGATTATGCCTACTGAGTTAGTAATTCTTGATATTTTTTTCCTTTTTGATTTATATTTGCCTTTGCAGATGTATGAAGGTTTGATGATTTTTCTTTATTAAAAGAGTGAACACACTGATATTGGGAATTGGTGGCCACTTATGTTGCTTAATGTAGATTTCAAAATGTTTTCCAAATTACTAGGAAATAGACTGTCTTTAGTAATGCCAGAATTGAGTCGTACTCCACAGTTTTGTTCCATTACTGGCCCAAGCATCAAGGAAGCTTTATTATTAATTTGTGAAATATTTGAGAGTAGGGAAGGAGGTACAGGGTCGCACAAGGTTCCTGGTTACCTAGTAAGTTTGGATCAAGCTAAGGCTTTTGATGAGGTTTCCCATGCTTATTTATGGCACTGTTTATTAGCATATGGAATTCCACAATCATTTGTGCATTGGCTACAATTATGTTATGCAATGGCATATGTTATCCATTATGAAAATGGGTGGCGGGGTCCAAGCATAGGATTCCTAAAGGGGTTTGTCAGGGCTGTCCCTTGAGCCCACTACTGTATGTTTTCACACTAGATTCTATGTTGCAGTTGCTTAATAGATCTCCCCTAATCCAAGGGGTACAAGGGGACTTAGGACTTCAGACTAAAATAATTGCATATGCTGATGATCTTTGCCTAGTTATACGGGATGTCGACTCAATGCAAACAGCCTGTGCTTTGACACAAACAATAGGGACAGTTACTGGGGCAAGGATAAATGAATCTAAGACACATTGTTTGAACTTGGAGGGTTTTCCAAGTGTGACAGAAGTTGTAGGAGGTTATAAAGTTGACACGATTCCCTGTAAAATATTAGGTATTTATTTTGGGGGTGCTGAAATGGCAGAGTTTAATTGAGCTAAAACCCTTCAGGAGGGGCACTCTAAAGTTGCCCAATGGAATAGATGGAAATTTTCCAAACACAAAAGGATTTATTTGATTAAATCATTTTTGATTCCATTTTTTTTTTATATTTGTTATGTTTTTATGTTACCAAAGAGTTTGGAGACATCTTTGATTAGATGTTTTTTTTGTGGAATCTGGGGCAGTCGTTTGAATCCTATAAAGCAGATTATTCTATATTTGGACATTAATTCTGGTAGACTTAACATGGTGAATCCTGTTCTTTTTTTCTTTACAGTTAATTTATTTTCTAAAATAGTACCTCTATTTAAAGGCGGCAGGTCTTTTTGGGTTTGTCTAGTACATAAAATGTTACAAGGAATTCTACTGGAATGGAGGGGTAATAATTTTGTCCATAAAAATAAGAGATGTCCTAGATTGGCACATAGATGGGATGGGGTTTTTGACAAGATCCGGCAATGGAATATAAGTTTGGAATCAGCTTGTGGTCACACTCGGAAAGCACTTTATAGGGATGTGTTAAATAGATGTCTTATAGATTCTCCATTTTCTGGCTTTTCTGCAGCTTCTCAATTAAGTATTTCAGGGTATATTACAAACTCCCATATCCCATCGCGTATGTGGGATACAGCATGGTTAGGGATACATGGAAAGATGAATGTTAGAAGCAGTCAGAAACATAAAAGCTTACAAAATCATTATTGCCCGAGGGAAAGTTACGTTTTGTTATTGGAGACAATGGAGCATTCACATTTTAAGTGTCCCTATGCTATGGAGTTTTGGGATGTGGTGAAGCAACGTTGGAAAGGTAGGGTAGAAGTTTCTTCCTCCTTTGAGCTTTTATATTTTGGGATCCACAAAAGGGCCTTGGCTAAAGGTTCTCTTTGTACTCTATACTTGTGTTTTTTTGTACTGGTTATGGATCGGTAGGTGTAGGCTGTTATTACAGCAACAAGTGATTTCAACATTTGAGTTATTTTGTATGTTAAGCCAAGATCTAAGTCAAATGAAAATGTCTGAAAAATCAAATTTAGGAATATCATATTGGGATAGTTTATGGAAGGCTTATGATTTTATTTCATGAAGGGAACAGATTTGGTGCATGGAACTTTTTGTCTTTGCCACTCTATCTTTTTTCATAAGGAAGATAGTTTGAGTTTGGAATAACTGTATATATATTCCACTACTCATTTAGTGGGGGGGGGGTGGATTGGTTGCTTTAAGGGAGACTGCATAATGCCCCCCATCTATTTTACTGGGGAGGGCATTGGTTTAGTTTGGGGTATTATAGGTCGAGGTGTTTAGAAATGGTATATGATTTCTAAGAGTTTGCATGTAATAATACTGTTTAGTCTAATCATTTTTATGGTTTACATAAACATTCCCCTTCTCTTCTGGGGGGTTGGTTCAGTTAGGGGTTTTGTTAGATGATATATTTTTGAGTACTTGAATTTTATTATTATGTGCTACTAGGATGGAATACAGTTTTTATTCATATTTTTATGGTTTTAATAACAATTCCCCTGCTCTTTTAGTGGGTGGGGACAGGGGGTCGGATAAGCTTGGGGTTATTGTATGATGACATGTTTATTTATGTTTATTGATTTTCTTTATTATGAGTTTGTATGATGTAATAATGATTTGTATTTGTTAGTTTTTTGTATTTTTTGTGAGTAAAACAAGAGAGATTTGTGGGGTCACAGCTCTGAAGCAGATAAAGAGCCACCTATTGTTTGTGTGTCCCTCCAGTTGTACCTCTTCACAATTCATATGCCATTCTGGCAAAGTGTGGTTCCTCTATAGAGGCACCTGCAGTGAAGACCAATGAGGATGCTGGTAACCTCCACAAAGGAGTCCCACAGGAGGGTGGCATGGTACCCCACTGGGGAAGGAAACAACTCCTTCTGAGGGACTCCATTGTTAGAAGGGTAGAACTGGGGGAGAAAGGGCAGAGGGAGGTAAGGTGCCTGCCTGATGCCATGGCTTAGAGGGACAGGGAGTGAATCCTAAGGATCACCGGAGCAGCTGCACGGGGGAGGGAGCTGGATGTCATTGTCCACCTAGGGACAAATGACCTGGCTGAGAAAAGGATCAGAACAGTGCAGAAATAGTTTGTGGAGTTGGGGAGAGGTCTTAGACGAGTAGCATGCACAGTAACCTTCTTGGAGGTGCTGCCTGTCTATGGCGTGGGTGAGGCTAGGGTGCTCCACACCATGGGATTCAATCAGTGGTTGAAAAACTGGTGCAGAGCTCAGGGGTTTGGCTTCACTGGGGACTAGGGGTCCACCTGGAGTGATGCAGCCTATACTGGTGCGATGGTCTGCATCTGTCCTTGAGGGGAACCAGGATCCTAGGTGATAGGTTTAAATGCTTCATTGGCAAGCATTTAAACTAGCCAAGGGGGGAGGCACTGGAAAGGAGCAGGAAAATCCTAACCCCCCAAAAAAATCAGGGTATTAAGTAAGATACACACCAAGATAGAGTCATCGATAGGGAGAAGGGCAGGGGTAAATGGAGAAAATGACAAAGGCAATCAGGACAGAGATGGGACAAAATGGGATAAAGCCATCAAGAAATGGAGGGTAATGACTACCAATGCCCATAGTCTGGGCAACAAGCTCCCTGAACTGGTGGCCTTAATGGAAAAGGGATGCCTGGATATCATGGAAGTCACAGAAACATGATGTGCAGAGAACTATAACTGGGATGTTAACATACCAGTGTACACAACCTACAGGAGAGACTGGGAGGGGAGAAGATGGGGAGGAGTAGCTCTCTATGTAAGGGAAGGGATAAAAGCAACTGAACAAAAGAGTAAACAAGGAGGAGAGGAGGCACTGTGGGTTACCTAAGAGACTGGAAATGTCACCACAATCCGCACAGGGGGTGTATACAGACTCCCATCTCAGGAGGAGGGAATGAACAAGGATATGACAGAAGGCATCCTTAGGATGGCAGAGAAAGGGGAGATACTGTTGATGGGGGACCCGAATATGCCAGATGTTAAGTGGAGCACCATTGCTGTGGCCACATCCAAAAGTAGGGCCATTCTAGATGCTCTACAGGGGCATACCTCAGACAGCTAGTTTTGGAACCCACTTGTGAGGGAGCAGTCTTGGATCTCATACTCTCAAATGGGGACAGTGGAGGATCTCAGATCTAAAACAGGGTAGCCATCTGGGAACAAGTGACCAGCAAACAGTGTGGTTCACGATAAACTCAGCTATAGAGTCAAGCCATGCAAAAGTGAGGGCACTGGACTTCAGGAGGGCTGACTTTGGCAAGATGGGAGAGTGCCTCAGAAAAACACTGTCAAACAGACAAGAAGGAGGGGTGGAGCAACAATGAGGAAACATCAGTACTGCCATCACAGAGGCAACAAGCCTTTGTGTGAAGCAAATAAACAAATCAAAACAAAAGAAAAAGCCACTATGGATCTCAAAAGAGGTGGCGGGGAAGGTTAGGGAGAAAAAGCATTTAGGAAGTATAAGGAAACACAGAAAGAGCAGGACAGAGAACTGTATCAGTTAAGGCAGAAGGAAGCAGGGAGGGAAGTCAGAATAGCAAAGGCCCAAACTGAGGAAAAGATAGCAAACTCAGTTAAGAAGGGGGATAAAACCTTTTATGGGTACATCAGGGAGCGTAGAAAGAAAAAGGGAGGGATAGTGAGGCTAAATAGAATGGATGGTGGGTGGGCAGACAAGGACAGTGAAAAAGCAGGGATACTGAATGAATACTTCTGCTCTGTATTCACAAAAGAGGAGGAGGGCGAGGTACCAAATCCAATTAACAGAAGCACTCTGTATTGGGGGACCGATCCCAATCCTTTCACAGAAGAAAGGGTTCTGAAATAACTCCTAAAAGTGAAGGTGGACAAAGCAATGGGTCCTGATGGGATTCATCCCAGAATTCTCAAAGAATTAAGGGGAAAACTAGTGACACCACTTTTAACAAATCATCGGAGGATGGTGTGGTATCTGAGGACTGGAGGAAGGCAGATGTGATTTCCCTTCACAAAAGTGGGAGCAAGACAGAGGCAGGAAACTACAGACATGTTAGTTTGACCTCTGTGGCAGGGAAAGTGATGAAATGACTTCTGAAGGAAAGAAGTGTTCAGTACCTAGAGGCCAGTGGGGCAGAGGACCCAAGACAGCATGGGTTCACAGCAGGAAGATCATGTCAGATGAATCTAATTTATTTCTTCAACTAGGTGACCAAAGTAGCAGACCAGGGAGGGGGCTGTGGACATGGCCTACATAGACTTTAGCAAAGCATTTGACACAGTCCCACACAAAAGATTAATAAACAAATTAACCAGCCTGGGGGTGGGTCCCAGGGTGGTAGCCTGGTAAAACATTGATTGGACAACAGGACACAGAAGGAAATTGTAAACAGTCCACTCTGAAGAAAGGGGGGTTACTAGTGGGGTACCACAGGGTAAAGTACTGGGTCCAGTCCTTTTTTTTTTTGCACTTGCCCGGCTCCCACGTCTTTCGGAGGAGGCCTCATACCCCTTTCTACTACTTCCGCCTGGGCTATTCAAGGCCATCCCTACCCCAGCCTCATTGTGCTCGGGGGGCCGGGGCTGTATGTTATTTTTCTCCCTTTTTTCTCCCCTTGACTCCCAAGGATGCCGGCATGAAGGATGTATGTCCAGACAAATGACATGCTGATGCATGTCATTGCCTAGTGCCTACAGTGTCCTCCCCTCCCCAGCTCTGGAGAGCCACCATTGCCCCTGTAAGCCCGTGCTTCCACCAGCCCCCAGGATTGTCGGTTGTGCGAGACACCCCCAGTAACCCACACCTGGCTGAGGAGCGCATCCATTGGGATGCTTGATCCTCCATCTTCCCACTGGTTCCTGACAACAGTGAGTCTGTTCCCGAACCCGGGTCACCAGTGTAGCATGAGGTGTACCATCCAGCGCTTCAACCCTCAGCACCACCAGGCAGGCTGGTCCAGTCCTTTTTAATGTCTTTATAAGTGACATTGCAGAGGCACATAGATACATAGACAGTGTCGGCAGATAAGGGCCTATGGCCCACCCAGACTGCCCATTTGAGCTTGTAAGTTCAGTTTGTTTTCCTAGAAGTCTGTTGCACCTTACCCCTGACCTCCAGAATTCCTTTATGTCTATCCCATGCATTCTTAAATCCCGTGATTGTTTCAGCCCACACCACTTCCTCTGGCAGGGTGTTCCACTTGTCCACCACCCGTTCTGTGAAGAAATTCTTTCTCATGTTTCCTCTGAATCGTCCTCCCTCCAACTTCATCCCATGCCCTCTAGTCCTGGAACATCTTTTTCACTTAAAAATAGTGTTTTCCTGCACCCTGTTCCTCCCTGTAAGATACTTGTATGTCTTTATCATATCCCCTGTCTCCCTTCTCTCCTCCAGGGAGTACATGTTCAGTTCCTTCAATCTGACTTCATAGGACTTGTGATGCAATCCATGCACCATCTTTGTTGCCCTCCTCTGAACCTTCTCTACCCTGTCTATGTTCTTACGTAGGTATGGTCTCCAGAACTGTACACTGTACTCCAGGTGGGGCCTCACTAGTGTCTTGTATAGTGGAATTATGACCTCCCTTTTCCTGCTGGTAATGCCCCTGCCTATACATCCCAGCATCCTATTTGCTTTACCTGCTGCCTTGTCACACTGTTTCCCTAACTTGAGGTCATCAGAGATGATAATCCCTAGATCCCTTTCCTGCTTGGTGCATGCTATATCCTCACCCCCAACTGATATATTGTGCCAGGGTTTTTGTGCCCCATATGCATTATCTTGCACTTCTTTGCATTGAATTTCAACTGCCAAACCCCTGACCATTCTTCAAGTTTCTGCAGGTCGCTTCTCATTCTGTCTACACCCTCTGGTGTGTCTACTCTGTTACAAGAGCTTTGTGTCATCAGTGAACAGTGAAATTCTGCCTTCTAGGTCCTGTGCCATGTCACTGATGAAGATGTTGAATAGGACCGGTCCCAGCACTGATCCCTGTGGTACCCCACTGGTCACTTTTCCCTCTGTGGAGTGACAACCATTTGCCACCGCCCTCTGTGTCCTGCCACCCAGCCAGTTACCTACCCACCACACTACTGTCCTGCCCACACCCATATTCCCCAGTTTGTGTAATAGTCTTCTATGTGGCACAGTGTCAAAGGCCTTGCTGAAGTCCAGATAGGCCATGTCCACTGCCCTCCTCTGATCCACCTCCCTAGTCACCCAGTCAAAAAATTCAATGAGGTTGGTCTGACATGACCTCCCCCTGGTGAAACCATGCTGCCTTGGGTCCTGTAGTCCATTGACAACCAGATGTTCCACCAATCTCTCCTTCAGTAGTGCTTCCATGATCTTCCCCACTACCGAGGTGAGGCTGACTGGTCTGTAGTTCCCTGCTTCCTCTTTGTTCCCACTTTTGTATAAGGGGACTACATCTGCTGTCCTCCAGTCTTTGGTACCTCCCTGTTTCCAGTGATCGGCTAAACAGGATAGCCAGAGGTTCAGCCACCACCTCTCTTAGTTCTTTAAGGACCCTGGGTGCACCCCATCTGGCCCCATTGCTTTATCAACTCTTATTACTTCCAGTTCCTTCAGGACCCTTTCTTGTGTAAAGGGACTTGTGTCCATTTCTGCACCATTCTCACCCCTTGTACTCCTTCAGACCCATTACCCTCCTCTTCCTCAGTAAAGACTGAGCAGAAATACCTGTTCAGTATGTCAGCTTTACTGTTGTCATCCTCCAGCTGCCCCCATCCTCCCCTTCAGTCTCACTATCCCTCCCTTTGTCTTTCTTTTCACTTATGTACCTGTAAAGGTTTGTCCCTCTACCCACTGATTTTGCAATGTGTTCTTCTGTCTCAGCTTTGGCTTCCCTTACTGACCTCCCTGCCTCCCTTTGCTTCTCCTGGTACTTCTCCTTATCCCTTCTGCCTGTGTCTTTTGCATTGCCTGAATGCAATCTTTTGGCTTTCACTTTTTTGCTACCTCTTTGGAAAACCATAGTGGTTCTCTTCCTTTTCTCTTGCTAACTTGCTTAATACATAATTCTGTTGTTCTTGTAATCCCCATTTTAAATACTGCCCACTGTTCCTCAACCCCTGATTCCTGTCCCATTCCCCTTAATGCCTCTTTCAAGTATCTCCACATTTTCCCAAAGTCTGCCCCCCTAAAATCCAGGATACGTGTTTTTGTGTGGTTTGGTTCTGCTCTTTCTGTGATTTCAAACTACAATGACTGGTGGTCACTGTTTCCCAGGTGCTCCCCCACCGTTACCCCCATCACACTGTCCCTGTTTGTGAGCACAAGGTCCAGTATTGCCTTCTGCCGAGTTGGTTCTATGACCAGTTGCTTGAGGAAGGCACCCTGAAGGGAGTCCAGGATAATTCTGCTCCTAGTTGAAGCTGCTGCTGGGATGCTCCAGTCCACGTCTGGAATATTGAAGTCTCCAACCAGTACTACCTCACCCTTGTCTGCCATCCTTTGGATGGCTAGCATAAGCTCCCTATCTGTTTCTTCCTCCTGGGCTGGTGGTCTATAGACCACACCTGTGCGGATGGCTGTCCCCATTTTCCTTTCCAGCTTAACCCACAGTATCTCTCCCTCATTTTGTTCCTCCTGGATCTCTGTGGCCCTTATGTCATTTTTCACATAGAGTGCCTCTCCTCCTCCCTTCCTGCCTGCTCTGTCTCTTCTGAATATGTTGTAGCCAGGGATGGCCATCTCCCAGTTGTGGTTATCATTACACCAGGTTTCAGTGATGGCCACAATGTCCAGGTCTGACTGCACCATGACAGCCTCCAGCTCTTCCATCTTGTTGCTAAGGCTCCTGGCATTTGCACACATGGCTTTCCATGATTTGACCTCCCTAGACTGTCTCACTGTTCTACTCCAGCCTCTTCCTTGGTTGTCATTTATCCCTGGTTCTCCTTGCTGTCTGCCCGTCTGCTGAATTTTGCCCCTTTTCTGCTTATCCACCTCTTGGACACTAATCTCCATCTTTTGCACACTGCTTTGCAGAGATAGCCACTCCTCTGGTTCACTGGTTCCACTGCTAGCTGTGGGGGGTGAGCAAGTAGGTACCCTCCTTGCTGGCCTGCCACCCCCCTTTGCTAGTTTAAATGCTTGTCAATGTAGCATTTAAACTTATCATTGAGTGCTTGGATTCCCCTCCAGGATGGATGCAGGCCGTCAGGCTTGAACAAACCACCATCCCTCCAGGTTGGTCCCCAGTCACCAATGAATCCAAACCCTTCCTCACAGCACCAGTTCTTCAACCATGTGTTAAAGTTCCTGGTGCATGCACTCCTATGCTCTGCCTTGCCTCTCACAGGTAGTACTTCTGAGAAAGTGACAGAAGTAGCTACTTGCTTGAGACCCTTCCCCAGTGTCCTAAACTCTTCCTGAACTTCCTTTGGCTCCCCATTTGCCAGGTCATTAGCACCTAGGTGGATAATGACATCCAGCTCACCTTCCTGTCTTGCCTTCCCAGTGATCCCCAGGATCTTCCTTCCATCCCTCCATGCCATGGCACGTGGTAGGCACCTCACCTCCCTGTCCTCCCCCTCCTGTGTTCCTAGCTGGATCCCTCTTATGATGGAGTCCCCCACCAGGATTCACTTCCTCCTCCTCTGGGGTCCACTGCTTTCCCTGCTGAGGTCACCTCTTTGGCTAACCTCCACATCCTTTCCTTCCACTTCTCTGGGTACCTGTATTTGGTTGTCCTCGTTTGCCAGTGTGGCATATGAGTTCTTGAGTAGAATAGGATCTGGGATGTGCCTCTGCCTGACTATTCTAACCCTCCCTGAGCCCACTGTCATCCAAGTGCTCCTCGTTCTTGGCATCCTTTGAGGCAGTTGCATTGGACTGGGTGGTCCCTGGATAGGGGTGATGGTACTCCTGACCCAGTTTACTTCCGCTCTGAGTCTGGCTACCTCATCCATGAGTCCAGATAGATGCATGCAGATAGGGCAGCACCTCAGTGTCCAGAAGGTCTGCCTGAATATGGCTGCCCACAGCCACTGCATTGCACCACTCCCCACATTATACTGCAATTCCACTACTTGTCTGCTACAGAAGCTCTCCTAGTTCCCTTTTTATTAATTTACTGTCCTAAAAATCCTGCCACTGTTCCCCTATAATATTTGAAAATACATACACTTCTATCTAAGCTCTTTATCCTTACAATCAAAAGGTAACTACAATCACAATAATCTACCTTCTACTAATACAGATTCTATCACAGAATCAGAGCACAATGCAAAAAAACCTGGAAGGAAAAGTATGCCTCTTTGCAGATGACACAAAGATCAACAACAAGGTTGATACACAAGGAGGCATGGAAAGGATGAGAAGAAACTTGGCAAGGTTGGAGGAATGGTCAGAAGTATGGCAGTTTGGATTCAATGCAAAGAAGTGCAAAATAATGCACCTGGAAACAAAAACCCAGTGGAAGAGTACACAATGGGGAGGGGGAGGTAGTAACAGCAACAAAAATGGAAAGGGACCTGGGGGTAATCATATCAGATGACCTTAAGGTTGGCAAGCAATGTGAGAAGGCAGTAGGGGAGGGATGGGGGACACTGGGATGTATAGGGAGAGGCATCAGCAGCAGAAAACAGGAAGTTGTTATCCCCTTGTACAGACAGTTGGCAAGACCCCATATGGAGTACTGAATCCAGTTCTAGAGACCCCATCTCCTCAAGGACATAGACAGGATGGAGGCAGTCCAGAGGAGGGCAACTGAAATGGTGCAGGGTCTGCAAGAGAAGTCACATGAGGAGAGACTAAAGGAGCTTAATATGTATACCCTTGAGGAAAGGAGGGAGAGGGGGGACATGATAGAAACTTTTAAGTATCTCAGTGGAATCAACAAAGTCCAAGAGTGTAGCATCTTTCAGAAAAAGAGATGTGCAAGAACAAGGGTTCACAAATTGAAGATAGAGGGGGGGGGCTAGCTCAGAGGAAATGTGAGGAAGTATTTTTTCACAGAGAGGGTGGTGGACACATGGAACAGTCTTTCTGAGGAGGTTGTGTGGTCTAAAACTGTGGGAGAATTCAAGAATGCATGGGACAGACATAAAGCAATTCTTGTGGGGGGTTAGGAAGAAATAGGCTGTTGGTTAACTAGGATCTGCAGCTTATCTTGTAGGTAGGGCAATGGGCAGACTAGGTAGGCCAAGTGGTCCTTATCTGCTGTCAAAGTCTATGTTTCTATGTGTAACATATGGCTCTTTATCTGTTTGTACGGTTTCACACTGCTCTTGACCTCACCCACTCTCTTACTAGGTGAGCACAGCTCACACATATGTGGAGGTTGCAACTTGCATATCAGATCCCTCCCTCACACACCTTCTGAACTCATCCCCCAACTACAAATAATCACAGCAGGCACATTCAGAGAGGAAGTAACTTGTAGAGTTTCAGAAGATACATCTCGCATATCAACTACATAGTCCCTTCCTCACAATCACCCCCAACCTCAATCTCTCTTTCCTATTATTTATTAACCCCCCTCCCAAAAAATCTGTTTTCCAGATTTGGAAGGAAGTAATTTGGTGATGGGTGGAGAGCACATCTTCTTGTTCGATGAAAACAGTGCTACCACCTGAAACAGACCCCCACCCCCTCAGACCAAGACAGAATTTTTGTACTTACTCCCAAATATAAACACTTTTTTAAATTCAGAAATGGGGGCCTAGTGCATCTGCTCGTTCAGTGAAAGTGGTCATTTTGGTAAGGAGCGTGAGTACAAGACAAGGATTCTAAGTCTTAGTATTATAGCTGTGACATCAGATAGAAGGTATTATGACTGCTTGACATCAGAGTGATGGTATTATGTTTTTTGACAACTGTGGAGTATGCATGGAAAAAAGTACTAGTCATCTATTATAATCATTTGGATGCATCAACATTTAACTGTACCCTCCTACTTGTAGGTAACCTGTTAAGGTTGTGAACAGTGAGAGAGTGGGGAAACCACTAGGGTTGCATCATATGAACTGAGCAGAATTGGCATGTTATTCCAAACCTGACAGTATTATCTGACTTGCAAGACCCATGTGTTATTTACGGTAGGTTCATTGGAAGAGGTATTGGGACTGAACATATATGAGACTTAAGGAATGGAGCCCATTTTTTTTTTCTGGTACTAAGGCAGTCTACCTGATGCAGTTGCTGAGAGCCTACTGGGTCATAATGTTGTATGCTATTAAGCGTATGACATTACAGCTTGCCTGGAATTGCGCTGTACCAGACAGTGAGTGGTGCAATACCACAAATATTGCTATACACAGTATTGCACCACACACAGTATCACAGGCAGAGGATAAGACCTCTTCTGGGATGGGGTTCTGCCAAGCAGCTGCCATGCCTCAATGGACTGAGCCACTGCAGCAAGGAACCCAGGCACTGTGCCTGGGACTAGGTTTGATTCCCAACCCAAGAAACTTTAATTTTATTTGCATTTTGTGTGATTTTGAGTTCAACCCCCCCCCCCGGAGTTGAGAATCCTTGGTGGGAGGGGTTGTGGAGGGCAGAGCTCCCCGCAAAGGAAAAGAATTACGCCACATGCAAGAAATCGCACTGTATTGGCAGCGCAATTTTTGCATGCGGCATAATGTCTTGTGACATTATACTCCCATGCCTGCAGAGAGTCATTTGAACTAATACAGTCTGGCTAATGAGGCAAGCCATGCCGCAACTGAAGGGGGGGGGGGGTCGACAGTCTCCAGTTCATGAAGCTGTCCTTTTTAGCCTCTGTCAGTGCTGCTAATTGCTATAACTGGGACTGTTAGGCAGGGCTGGAAGGTGGGCCATGTTTCCAGGTAGCACCAGATCTGGAAGTGGTGGGTAATTCTGCCTAGTATAGTGGAGCAGTCATCCAGAATCCCTGACTTAAAGGAGAGAGGGGAGGGGCATTGCCAAAGGATATGTGACATATCTGCACTTGGCTGAGAGTATTTCCAACAACAGGAGTGTGGTAGTAACCCTGCCTTGTGGAGGGCCTGGGATGTTTTGTGTCATCTATGAAGAATTTTTGTCTTATTCAGTTGTCTTTTTGTATCTGTGCATTCATTGGTGAGCCATCTTGATGTACTCCAGCCATGCTTTCTGTGGGATTGTTACACCTATTTCTTGTTCCCAGTCTACTTATCTGAACTGTAGGGCTGAGGGTTTCAAGTCTGTAACAGTACAATACACCCTTCCTGCTATATCTCTACTGTGAGAGAAGATTGTTTTGGGGAGCCATTGGTATTTTACTGTGTTATTAGTATCCACATCCAGTTTCTGGAATGTTTTCCTGAGCTGCAGAAATTTCCAGAAGTCAGATCTGGGAAGATGATACTTGTTTTGTAACTGCATGATGGACATTATTTAATATGAACTGGGGATAGTGATACCCTGTACTGTTCATATTCCAGCCTGCTTCCATGTTTTAAACCCAATTCATCTGTGGCTGATCTGTAGTAAAGAAAGGGATTATGTCAAAGGTAAGTTTATGGTTTAGGTGAGGCTGTGTTTTGCTTGGGTACTGACATCATAGTTGTACTCTTAAGCTATGCCTTTCTGGTATCTGATAGTATGGGGTATGAGAGTTCCCCTTTCATTCTTATTAGGCTTGAGCAGAAGACTTTGACATGGCATCCGTGCCAAGTCAGATCAAGACATACCCATTGTGGGTATTAACGAGATGGTGACTGTAGCCATTTGAATGCTGCAGTACACCTATATGGTATGGCATGTCCTTAGAACCACGGCGGGCCCAATCCCCCTCTAGTCCAGTGCACCCTCAGCATACTTCTGCTTAATCTGGGAATGTTTACAAGTTAGTGGTACAGACTCACCAGTCTGTCTATTGTCTGGAAGTTATTTGTCCTTGATTTTGAAGAGTTTGTTAGTACAGATATACTGTGGGTGAATTTGAATAGCATGAATATGTGGACCACCTCCAGTTTACCCTTGAGGGCCAGGTTCAGCTTTTCTCTTTTTGGAAAATATTATTTTGAAAGATAATATAGTGGTACAGGATTACAACATCAAACAAGTGAGCAATATATTTTAACAGGGGAGATAAGGTCACCGACCGCCCAGGGGCATAATGAGGCCTGACGCCGCAGGCGGAGGGCCTTATAGCCTCTGGAAGATCCAGTATTGCCCATACCACCCACCCTGGAGGGTATTATAACGCTTAGAAAATGGTCTGTGTGGCATTTTTTTATATGGGACTTAAAAAATTTAAGAAAAACATAAACAAAAATAGGAATGCAGTTTAGCTCTGGGTTGTAAAATAGTCCCCTGTTTGTGCTGTTCTGTATCCTGTCCCCCCTCCCCAGATAGAGCCATTCTGTTTTATTTATGCCCCCCAAAGAATCTCCACAAAAACAAAAGACATGTTTTATTACATCGTTTTCGCTGAGTTGTGTTTTCTTTATCAGCACCCAGTAGCAGCTCCACAGGAGAACTGGAGGCATGGCACCTCACTCAAAACCTTTTGCATAATTTGATGAACATCTGACCAAAACGTATTGAGTTTTTGGCACAAGAAAGTCATGAGAAGGAAATCGTACTCAGCAATTTCTGATTTTGCACACTCTGGGAATTTAGTGAGGTCAAAGTGGTGCATTTTGACCAGGACAGGTAAATGCAGTACCTAAAACTGAATTGCACCTGTCTGAGTTGATTGCTTAGCACAGGTATTGATATGCCTCACTATTGCCCTCCAGGTGTTAAGAGTTACTTCCAAGCCCAGTTTAGAGCTCCATTTTGAGAGGATATCACCTGCGGACTGGACCCCCCAGGGTGTCAGTCAGCTGGCACAGCTAGTTTTCAGTGACCACAGCAGCGGTACATAATTATTTTTGTACGATGCAGAGGTGAAGTATGCCAGCTGCACACCCAGCTATTTAATATTGTTAGTGGAATTATTTTTTTTATTCATTGGAATTTTCTTATACAGTTTTGTTCGGTCACATGAGTTAAGTCTCCAGATTTGCATTAGCAGATTATATTATTATTGGGTCTCCCCATACGATGCACAGGGGTAATGCCAAACTTCACCCAACAACTAACACACCAAAATCTGGCCAATGGAAAATCATGTACACAAATGCTCACAGCCTGGGAAATAAGATCCCAGACCTGCAGGCAATAATGTCAGAGGCTAAACTGGACATAGTAGCAATTAGTGAGACGTGGTTTACCAGTAACCACACTTGGGAGACTTCAGTACCTGGCTATGTATTGTTCAGAAGAGACCAAGTGCAAAAGGGGGAGGGGTGGCCCTGTATGTTAATGAAAATATCAAAGCTACAGAAATTCAGAATACACATAAGGAGCCAGAAGAACTGTGGGTCACCCTGGAAACAGGAAATGGGACAGCCATAAGAACTGGGGTTGTCTACAGGCCCCAGACCAGAGGGAAGACATAGACACATTACTGTTAGAAGATATACAAAACATGACAGCTAAAGGGAGGTTCTGATAATGGGAGACTTCAACATACCAGATACAGATTGGTCAATACCAGCAGGAACATCTGCCAGAACTAGACTCATAGTGGATTCCTGCAGGGGGGCCTCAAACAACTGGTACAGCAACCCACAAGAGACAGGGCTATCCTAGATCTAGTACTGACTAACAAAGAAGGGATCACAGATCTCCAGGTAGAAGGTCACCTGGGGCCAGTGACCATCACATGGTATGGTTCAATTTGGCTACTACATCTAAATCATCCCATTCCAAAGCAAAAATATGGGACTTCAGAGGAGCTGACTTTGATAAGATGGCCAACAGAGTTAAGCTAGCCCTGGCAAAAGAAACACAGGTGAGGAGGTACAGGCAAAGTGGGCAAGCATTAAGGATACAATACTTGAAGCAACATCCCATGGTGTTAGACAGAAAAGAAGTGCAAAGAAGAAGGAAACCACTTTGGTTCTCAAATACAGTAGCAGAAAAGGTCAGAGCCAAAAGGCTGGCCTTCAGAAAATATAAGGGAACACACAGCGGGATGAAGATAGGGAGGCATACCAAACTGCCCTAAGGGAAGCAGGTAAGGCAGTAAGGCAGGCAAAGTCCCAAACTGAGGAAACACTAGCACGAACAGTAAAAGAAGTGACAAGACTTTCTATAGATACATTAGTGAAAGAAGAAAGTCCAGAGGGGTATTGTTGCTTAATGGAGAAAAGGGAGCATGTGAGGAGGAGGACCCTGTAAAGGCATCTATCCTAAATAGATACTTTTGCTCAGTATTTACTGAAGAGAAGGTAGGCAGGGCCCACAGCTCAGCATCATGGACACAGGGGAGGGAGGTGAGCACTACTCCCTTCACAAAAGAAAGGGTCCTACAAGAGCTTGCTAAGCTCAGGGTGGATAAGGCAATGGGACCTGATGGCATACATCCCAGGGTACTTAGGAGCTAAAGGAGGAACTAGCAGAGCCATTAGCAGAATTGTTTAGTGAGTCTCTGAGCACAGGAGAGGTCCCAGAAGACTGGAGAAGGGATCATGTGATCCCACTCCACAAGAGTGGTAGCAGGAGGAGGCGGGAACTACAGACCGTCAGTCTTACCTCAGTAGTGGGCAAGATTATGGAGGCACTCTTAAGGAAAGGATAGTGCAACACCTGGAATCCATAGGGGCACAGGATCCAAGACAGCATGGGTTTACAAAGGAAGGTCCTGTCAAACTAATCTCATAGATTTCTTGACTGGGTAACCAGAGTGGTGGACCAAGGGGGAGCAGTTGATGTCGCCTACCTTGACTTCAGCAAAGCTTTTGACACTGTTCCACATAGAAGATTGATAAATAAGCTAGGTAGGCTCGGGTGGGTCAGAAGTTGGTCAACTGGGTGGCAAACTGGTTGACTGGCAGAAAACAGAGAGTGGTGGTAAATGGTATACAGTCAGAAGAGATGCAAGTCACAAGTGGGGTACCTCAGGGATCAGTCCTGGGGCCAGTCCTATTCAACATCTTCATTAGTGACCTCGCAGATGGACTAGAGGGTAAGGCTTGTCTGTTTGCAGATGACACCAAGATCTGCAACAGAGTAGATGATCCAGATGGGGTGGGCAGAATGAGAAGAGATCTGGATAAACTAGCAGAATAGTCAGAAGAGTGGCAACTGGGATTTAATGCAAAGAAGTGCAAAATCATGCACATAGGGAAGAGAAACCCTGAAGCCACTTATAGGCTGGGAGGGGAGTTGCTAGCAGTCACAAAGGAAGAAAGAGACTTGGGCATCATCATCACTGATGACCTAAAATCATCCAAGCAGACCTCTAAAGCAGTAGGTAAGGCTAGGGGGGTGTTAGGGTGTATTAGTAGGGGTATCACCAAGTCGAAGTGAGGGAGGTAATAATCCTCTGTACAAGACATTGGTTAGGCCCCATCTGGAGTACTGCGTGCAGTATTGAGGCCACACCTTCACAAGGACATTAACCAAATTGAGGCAGTCCAGAGAAGGGCAACCAAAATGGTGCAGGGACTGCATCAGAAGACATATGAGGACAGATTAATGGAGCTCAATATGTATACCCTTGAGCAAAGGAGGGGAGAGGTGATGATCGAGACATTTAAACACCTTAAGGGCATAAACAAGGTGAAAGAGTCTAACATGTTTAAATATAAGAAAATAGCAGGACAAGAGGACACAGCATGAGATTAGAGGAGGCCGATTAAGGGGAATGTGAGGAATTCTTTTTCACAGAAAGGGTGGTAGATGCATGGAATGGCTTACCACAAGAAGTGGTGGCTATGAATACAGTGCAGGGCTTCAAACAGGCATGGGATAGGCATAAGGGAGCAATACAAATGACTATGAATAGATAGGTCACTGACAGAGCAAAGGCCGATGGCACATTTATAAGGTAGAAAAAGAAATGGGCAGACTGGATGGGCCTTGCGGTCCTTATCTGCCGTCAACTTCTATGTTTCTATATTATCCTGCCACTAGAGGGCTGCTCTTTCCTTGCTGCTTCCTGGTTGCCTCTGTCACTCACTGTACAGTTTTTGCTTACCTAACCCATTTGTTTATGATGCTCGAGACTTTGCCAGGCTATTTTTCTAGGCCTATACTGCCAAATCGTACAATGCTGATTGTTTGCATTCAGCTCTATATTCGTTTCATGCAGAGTGAAGCCCCTACCTCCCTTCTCTAAAATAGCAGCCCATTCTTGTTTCTTCCTCCTCCTCCTCCCCTTCTTCTTACTTCTTCCCTCCTGGTTCTGATCCTCATTTCTCCTTCTCCCATTACACCTGCTGCTTCACCCTCCCACTCTCCCTGTTACTTCATAATACATCCTTGCAATCACCCCCTCTGCCCCTTTCAAAATCTCATCCTACTTTCCCCTCCTCTCTCCTGCTTCTCTTTTTACTAGCCTTCTTCTCTCAATCCCTTCCCTCTTCCCCATCCTCCCTAAACTCCAAGCTGCAATACAAATGTCATAAAATACATTCTTTCATCCTTTCCCTCCCCCTTCTCTCACCAGGTAATAGCTACCCTCACTCTGGCCCTCCTTCATTACCTTCCTTGGCTGTCACCACTAACTCAAAGGCACCTAGCTCCCCGGCCCCTACAGTTATCCCCAAGGATCTGAAACTTCTACACCTGAACTTCTGCAGCCTGCTGAACAAAATTGATCTCATCCAAACTCTTGTGGTCTCATATACTCCTGATATATGTTTATATTTTTTTCTGTATACATATTTTTTTTTCTTTTTCTTTTACTCCCTACTCCTCCGTGTATGTGTGTGGAGGTGCACGTACATGCCAGCATCCGGTGGCCCCTTCCACCCTTCCCCTGTCTTTTGTCGCCTCCCATTACCACCTACGTGCCCAGTGGACCTCCACCTGATGGCAGCTGGCCTACGGACAGGTGAGCATCCACCCACCCCATTGGAGGCGAGAGCCATAGCTCAATCCCACTCCAACTCTCCCCGAGCTGGCACTCCATTGACCTGAGGTCGTTCCCGAACCCGGGTTGCTGGCGTAGCACAAAGTAAGGTGCCACACCGGGATCTGTCCTAAATCCAGCTGCAAAAAATCCAGCCATGAAAAATGCCGACAAAAAAATCCTGAAATGTAAAAATACAGACACACCAAAATCCTGACTCACTGAAATCCTGAACCATATATATTTAAGCTTCATTGCAATTCCCAACTATTCTATCTTGTTCTGTCCTTGCAACTTACGAGGCCCTAGTCATCCAAATTACACTTCCTTTAACTGTTCCAATTTTTGAAGCTGGTATCTACTCTCATTCTAGCACCCACCCTTCAGGTGCAGCTGAACTTATATCCTCTATTACCTCCATCTCGCAATCTGGCAAGCTGTTCATATTGGGGGATTTGAACCTAAATTGGTTGTCTCCCAAGTTGAGTAAGATACGAAATGATATTGCTGGACTCAATATCACTCAACTTATCCTTAGCCCACATTTCCAAACCATAAAACTCAAAACTGCACTCTGCTTGACTGGGCACTCACTACACATCTGCACCGTGTCATCAAGTCAGGTATCCTCCCAGATGTCCTTAGTGACCACAACCCTATCTTCATGGTTCATAAGGTCCATCAACCCAAACTCCCTCACAAAATCATTCAGCTTCACTCCTTTATATCCTTAGATCTTGCCCCACTCCAGTCTGAACTTGCCCCCCTGACTGGGCCCCTCTCTCCTCTGCCCCTTCTGTCAACCATATCCTTGTTTACTTCAAGGAAAAATTAATCTCCACCTGGAACACTTTTGCTTCCTTCATGTGAACCAGAGTTGGGATACACCACCCTTGCATTTCCCCAGAATTACTGGCCAGCCTCAGGAAGCCTGACTGGGCCTGGAAAAAGCATAAAACTTCTAAGCTCCCCAGTGAATGTGCAACCTATAGAATGCTTTGCATTTCCTGTCCCAAAGCCACCAGATTGGCAAAGTCTGAGTATTTCAAATCCTCCTTCCTTATAAATGTAAACCCCCCTTCCAAATTGTGGTGGATGGTCCATGCCCTCTTCTCTCCTCCTTCTCACCTCACCCTCCAGTTCTTAAAGTAAAAAAAAATTCTCTGGTATCTGCCCCCTGCTTAGTGGCCAATGAATTTAATGCCTACTACACCTCTTGTGCCTTGACTCTTCTAAGCTTCCTCCTGCCACACCTACAACCCCCTCCCCATGCTTCCCTCCTCATCCTGTGTCTGCCCCCCTTCTCCTTCTCCACTGTCTCCCCCAATGAAGCTTTGAGTGCCCTCCTCTCCCTTTACCCCTCAAAAGGCTTCTCACTGGGCGACCTTGATCCTAAGCTTCTTTACCTCTCTGCTCCTGCTATTGGCTACTCTAGTTCCTTAATTCTAAAGCTGTCATTTACATCTGCTCAAGTCCCTACTGCCTGGAAACACACTGTTGTTCTTCCACTCCCCAAGGGGCATGACTCCTCCACTCCTGGCAACTCTCACTATATCCCTCTCCTTCTTACCCTTGCTCAACTTCAAGAACACATAGTTCTTTACCAACTTTCCTCCTTTCTCTCTGATTCCTCCGTTTTCACCCTATTCCAGTCTGGTTTTCAGAAGAAATATTCTACTACCACCTCCCACCTCAGGCTCACCAATTTCATCCTTACTGAGATGGATGATGGTCTGTTCACCTCAGCCATCTTTGTCAACCTAGCCAAAGCATTCAACACTGTCTCTCACATACAGTACTTATTCTTGATTCCCTTGCTGCAGCAGGCATGGCCTCATCTACTTTAAACTGGCTTAAATCCTTCCTCACCGGTAGGACTCAATCGGTAAGCACCCCCCCCACTCCCTATTAATGAGTCCCTCAGAGCTCAGTACTAGGTCCCCTGCTTTTCTCTGTCTTCATTAATGATCTTCCTACAGCTTGCTCCACCTCCTCCATCAACATGTATGCCGATGACACTGTCTTGCTCAGCTCTGGCAAAAACTCTTTCTGTTGCGGAAACCAGCTTACAGCATGACTTCAGTCAGATTCAGCTCTCGTTTGCTTCCCACCAGCTCTTTCTAAACACCAAGAAGAAAGTCTCTATGACCTTTGGCACCAGACAGAAACTCTCTAGGCTTACCCTCCGACCCTCTTTGCACACCCTCGATGGGACAACCCTAGGGGACACATCCTCATTTAGATATCTTGGGGTTTGGTTGGACCAACACCTCAACTTCTCTGTACACATTGATGCCATCCTGAAGAAACTGCACCCAAAGCTTGGTGCCCTGTAGAGGAACCGTAATTGCATCCTGCTGACTGTGAGGTGCAAACTTGTCCAGAAGATGATCCTCCCCATTTTATGACTACTGCGACGTAGTTCACAGTGCTGCTCCCAAATCTTCTCTGGCCAAATTGAGCACTCTCTAACTTCTTCTGCCGCTTTGCTCTTGGCTCCTCCTCCCGTACTCATCACTGTGACCTCTATCATGCCCTAACATTTTCCTCACTGTCTAACTGGCACCTCTCCCACTGTGCCAAACTGACCTCCAAATTCTGGCTGGGTGAAATCTGTCCTTACTTCTTAGCTTCCCTTTCTACCCCCCCCCCCTCATTCCCTCAGATCTAGCAACATGTGCACCTTGATGGTCCCACACCAATCTACCATCATTGGCCAGTCTCAATTTTCCCACCGCTTCCCTAAAATCTAGAACTTTCTCCCTCCACAAATACTGCACTCTTCTTCCACCTACTCCCTTAGTACTGCTCTTCACAATTTCCTCTCTTCCAGCTGTTCCTGCTTTAATCCTCCTTAATTACTCTATAATGTGTTCCTTCTTGCCAGCTCCCTGCCCCCCCTTTGCAGGGTTCTCAACATCCTGAAGGGGAAATAGGTTTTGGCGGCCTGCTTCCATCCTCTTTAATTCCTCTATACATTGTTCTTGCTTGCCAGCTCCCTGCCCCCTTTCAGGGTTCCCAACATCCTGAAGGAGAATTAGGTTTTGGCAGTCTTCCCTGCCCCCTATCCTCCTCCTTTTCCTCTACACCTCCTTCAGCACCTCTTAGCTACTTCCCTCCCTTACTCCTTCAGTTGCACTTGTTTGATGCCTATGAGTCTAGCACCTTGGACATTATTGCACTGATTGTACTGTTACATTATTGTACCATCTGTATTATTGTATCTTGATCTGTGAATTCTGACTGATTGTATTAATTTTACAGTTGTAATGTCTGTACTGCACTCTGATTGTTGTATTATATCATCTACATGCTTTCTACTTAATTTGTAACTGTTCTCACCATCTGCTATCTGTTAATCTCTGTTTCCTCATCCTCATTGTACTCCTCCCGGTTGCACCGTGAGATGAGCAACTTGTTGTTCAGTGTTTCTTTCTGGTGAAACATTTCAATAAATATATAAAATAAATAAACCCACAGAATTAGTGGCCAGTTCCTCCCTTCACATTTTACCCACCAGTGGGAGTTTGCTCTTCCTTCAGTTTACTTTATGGCCTGAAATCGCTCCATGACACTTTAGTACTTACATACCTACATACTATTTGCCAGCAGATTAGGTCTTATGGACAATCGAGTCTGCTCGAACCTTAGATCCTTAGTTGGGTGCCGAGGCCCTCCCATCCCCTGTGCTCCAGAAACCCCTATCATCCATCCCCACCCCCCTGGGACAGGCCATCATCTGATACATCCATTTTCTGTGTCAGTCCCACCCTCTCTTGAAGCCCTCCACTGTGGATCTCTGAACCAGCTCGCCAGGCAGTGCATTCCAAGGGTCCACCGCCCTCTCAGTGAAAAACCTCTTCCTCTTCCCCCCCCTCACCCTTCCACCTTCCAACTTCAAACCATGCCCTCTGGTGATACCTCCCTGGTTTAGTCTAAAGATCCCCTCCATGGTTACCCTATTTATTCCCTTGAGGTACTTGAAGACCTCAATCATGTCCCCCTGTCTCTCCTCTCCTCCAATGAAAACAGGCAGAGCTCCTCAAGTCTGTCCTCATCGTCAAATCCCTAGCCTCTGATCATCTTTGTTGCCCTCCTCTGTACCCTCTCCAGGAGCTGTATGTCCCTCTTCAAGTGTGGTCTCCAGTCCTGTACACAGTACTCAAGGTGTGGTCTAACCAGTCCATTGTACAGCAGCAGAATCACTTCCTTGCTCCTAGAGGTGATCCCCCTTACGATGCATCCCGACATCCTGTTTGCCTTGCTAGCCGCTCTTCTGTACTGCTCAGAGTTATTCATTCATGCATCCGCCATGACCCCTAGGTCTTTTTCCCCTATTGAGGCCTCCAGTGCCTCCCCTCCCAGGGTGTACCTGTGTTTAGGGTTTCCCCGACCAAGATGCAACACCTTGCACTTGGTGATGTTGAAATTTAATTTCCATGTGAGCCCAGCTTTCCAGGGTGTCCAGGTCCCTTGCAGGCCAACCTCCCTCTTCTCCCTCAACTACTGCTCCCATCTTGGGTCATCCGTGAGAGACTCATTTCACACCTATACCCTCCCTGATGTCCGATATGTATGCATTAAACAGGATCGGACCCAAGACCGAGTCCTGCGGTACCCCACTACCAACCTCTCTAGGGTTCGAGAGCTCCCCACAGACCACTACTCTCTGGGTGCACGTAGCTAGCCAGCTTTCAATCCCTCTGACCATCAAAGGGCCTACTCCTAACCCCATCAGTTTCTCCACCAGACCATTGTGGGGGACAGAGTCAAATGCCTTGCTGAAGTCCAAGAATAATACATCCACAGGCTTTCCCCTGTCCAGTTCTGATGTTACCCATTCATAGAACTCCACAAGGTTGGTTTGAGTACAGCAGGTATGCCTATTTTAGGGTCATGCAGATAGTCTTCAAAGAGACAACTTTTGTGTTCAGGTCCTTTCCCTGCCTGACAGCCTTTAACATCAGTATAGGCATGGGCTACTACTGAAAAGGGCCCCACGGTCAAGACATACAGCCAGGGGAACAAGGGACACCCCTGCCTAGTACCACAGATAGGGAAAAGGAGAATGTCAAAACTCCTTTATTAGTATTTGAGCTTCTGTGGCTTTTTAGAGGGTTCAAAACCACTTGATGAATTATGCACCATGCTGGAAAATGACACAGGATTTCAGAAATGTACCCCACTCCACATGGTCAAAGGTCTTTTCTGCGTCTAGTGTAAGGGTCACCACCCCATGTCCAGCTGACTTTTTATATGAACATATGAACATACAAAGACGCCAACAGAAGAAGGCCATGTGATCTATCTAGTCTGCTTGTATTGCAGGGTCCAGAGCTTGAGCTACTGACCTTGCCCCCCCACTCCCATCGTTTCCATCTTCTCTACCAAAGATCCTTACCATCCCCCTGTACCTATCCCAACATCTGTTGAAGTTGCCCGCCATCTTCAGCAAGACCACCTCTTCTGGCAGTGCATTCCAAGTGTCCACCACCCTTTCAATGAAGAAATGCTTCATGTCCTCCCTTCTAAATCCCCCTCCATCTTAAGAGTGAGTTTCTTCGTGTTATGGTTGTCACTTATTTATTTATTTGAATTTTGGTAACCAGGTAAGCCCATTGAGACCATGCAGCCGTTTCTTTGAGGGCGACCTGGGGGGGGGGTACAGAAGGTGAGGAATAAGAAATATAAACACAGGGATGAACATACCAAACATAAGCGCTGGTATAAAGGAATACAGATTAATGAGGCATACATCAATATAAATAGAGCCCTGTACATACAACACTTGGCTTAAAGAGACCCTCCTTATCCACCTTATTTATCCCTTTCAAGTACTTGAAGGTCTCAGCCATGTTCCTCCTCTCTCCCCTGTCCTCCAGGGAATACATGTTCAGTACCCTCAGCCTCTACTTGTTTGCCTTACCCTGCTGATGTGGACAGTCAGCTATCAGATAAGGCCCTGGTCCAAAGGGGATGCCTCAAGGCTCTATTTTGGGGCCCACATTATTCTTAATTTATTTAAACCACCTAGCTGACATTGCAAAATATTCCAACATATGATATATGCAGATGACATCCTGCTGGTGGCCACTATCATCTTTATAGCCCTCTTCTTGACCATCTCCAGCAGGTTAATGTCCTTTTTGAGGTGTGGACTTTTTGAGGTTTGATCATCTATGTATAAACCTGAGTGTTCTGCAAACACTGACTTTGATCTGCTTACCAAAGCCATATTAGTGTTGATGGATAATGTCCTGGAAGACAGACTCTAGCCATGAGGCTATTACTTGAGCTATAATCTTGTAGTCAGCTGTTAAAAGTGGTATAGGTATGTAAGCCCTCCAAAACGAGCTTACATTTGGGGGCTATGGCTCTGTGCTCCCTGGGTCGTGTCAGTGGCTCTGGTGAGATTCAGACACAGTTGGCCCACAGTTGCAGCTCTTGCCTCTCTAAGTGGTGTCCCAACTCTTGGTGGGCATGCCAGGCACTGATCCTTTGTTTTATGTGCCTCCAGGCACAAGTGGAGTGGTTTTGGTCCTGGATGGGTTGCCATGGTGACGGGACCACGTATTTGTAAATAATTATGGCAGCCATGCTTAGGGTGCATGCCAAAGACAAATGTGGTGGAGCAGCTGCTCCAGGTCCTGGGTCCAGTGTACCATGCTAAACTTTGGGTGGTGGGGCTTGACTTGAGGAGAGACCCCCCCCACATCGCTGAGAAGAGAGGTTCAGATTCACAAAGACCACTTACAACTTTATGGGTAACTTACTGCTTCGCTACTCTAAATCATGATAGAGGGACTGGGAAAGGGGGGGCGGGAATGGCTCTACCCAGAAAGTCCAGTGAGGGAGGGCGATGATAGCATCTGCACACAAGGGACATGAGTACTGAAGCATTCTAATTCAAGGTCTCCTTCCCAGTTTTCTTACAGAGCACCTTGTTGCTATTTTGTTTTCTTTTAGAGTTTTAAGTGGATCTTCGTGAGGTGGGGGTTAGAAGTTCCAAAATAGACCTCCATTTTAATGACATGCTGCCTCCCAGCCAGAATGACAAATACTGGAGCTCTTCTGGGCCACATTAGTCAGTTATGGGGTTATCGAAAGTGAGAGAGGTGTGGTACGGGGGAGGTCTTACTGTTTTTAAACAATATTTGTGGTAACATGATCTGGCACTGAAATAGCATATTCCAAGTAGAAAAGAATTGCTGTTCTGTGTAATTATAGTATTTATTTTTTTTTATTTCTCCTGTTCTCCAGGGAATACATGTTCAGTGCCCTCAACCTCTCCTTCTATGCCTTACCTTGCTGACCCACTATCATCTTTATAGCCATCTTCTTGACCATCTCCAGCAGGTTAATGTCCTGTTTGAGGTGTGGACTTTTTGAGGTTTGACCATCTATGTATAAACTTGAGTGTTCTGCAAACACTGACTTTGCTCTGCTCACCAAAGCCATATTAGTGCTGATGGATAATGTCCAGGAAGACAGGTTCTAGCCATGAGGCTACTACTTGAGGTATGATCTTGTAGTCAGCTGTTCAAAGTGATATGGGTATGTAAGCCCCCCAAAATTGGATTACCTTTGGGGCTACAGCTCTGTGGTCCCGGTGTCGGGACAGTGGCTCTGGCGGGATTTTGACCCGGCTGGTCCATGGTTGATTTCTTTGAGCTCTGGTATCCCGGCTCTTGGCAGGCATGCTGGGCACTGATCCTTTGTTTTCCATGCCTCTGGGCACAAGTGACGTGGTGTCAGTCCTGGGGGGTTGCCATGGTGATGGGACCACGTGTTTGTAAATCGTTATGACAGCCATGTTTAAGGTGCATGCCAAAGACAAATGTGGTGGAGCAGCTGCTCCGGGTACTGGGTCCAGTTTTTATGGGGTTGACTGTGCTCAGTACTATGTTTTAAAAGAAATTAAATAGATAATGTAAATTGTTTTCAGCAGTCCTTGTCTACTGAGCATACGCTGCCACCGTAAATAGGAAAATGTAAAAGAGTGAAGTTCCATTTAGAGGGAAGTTGGTGGGTGCGGTGTTCGTGGACCTATCAAAGGCCTTTGACACCATATCTCATGGGCTTTTGAGTGAGCAGTTAACTGAAATTGGTTGGTTTTCATCATATTTACAAAATCAAACTCAACAGGTCTATGTGGACAGTCAGCTATCAGATAAGGCCCTGGTCCAAAGGGGATGCCTCAAGGCTCTATTTTGGGGCCCACATTATTAATTTATATAAACCACCTAGCTGACTTTGCAAAATATTCCAACATACGATTATATGCAGACAACACCCTGCTGGTGGCCATTGGGAAAAACTCAAAAATTTTGAAAGCAATCTTACAATCTGACTTCATGGGACTGTGCTCATAGTTGACCAGCTCAGGACTGGTATTAAATGGTAAAAAAACAAACAAATGGGTGTTAATTCAAAAAAAGGACTAAAAGTAAATAAATAAATAATCCGGAGGTAACAATAAAAACAACAAAAAATGAATCCATAGCCCAGGTGTCAGAATATAGATACCTGGGCGTATGGATTGACGACTGTTTAAAATTTGACTACCACATAGATGACTCAATAAAAAAATAAAATAAAAGGCTGGGGCACTTAGACGTACTTGTTTTTGCACTAATACATTTCTGAGATATCTTATACTGAACCAACTTCTGTTGCCAGTTCTTGAGTATGGCAACCATGTGTACGCCCTTGCAAGAAAAAATATGTATCAAAAACTGATGTCACTTATAATCGACTGGTAAGATGTGTATTGAGAAGGGACAATAAATTGCATCACCATGACCTATATCAAGAACTAGGTTGGCTTGCACAAGAAAATAAAAGCAAGCTAACTTGGGCTAAACAAATAAATGATGTATTACATTTTAGCAAGCCTACTTACCTGTATGACAAATTAGAAAAGACAACACATAAACTTAATTTAATATATGTTTGAGAAACTTTAAATTGGCAAAATCCATTAACGAATATAATTATATGGGATTTTCTTTCATCACATTTACACTGTGGAATTCAATAAAAAATATAATAAAAAAAACTAAAAAAATACCACGTTTTTTAAGACCGATTTAAACAAGCATTTTTCAATGCTGATTATACAATAGCAAGAAAAAATCCTGGACTCTGATTGTTCAGTCTTGGTCTGGACCCGTGATGTTATCCCAGTACAACATCACAGGTCTAGTCTTAGCCTCACTGTGAATCTATAGATGAGCATTTGATGGAGCTTTTGATTGATTGTTTCATTTTCTCTTAAAAAACAAAAATATTTTTCCACACAAAAACATCTTTAAAATTGTTTTTTTATTCTGTATAACAACGAGCTATTGTATAATAGCAATAATGCCCTCAAGGGTGTGTGTCATTTGGGATAACATCACACCTCAGTCATTGGACGCACTCAGTCTGTGGCCTCATGCCCAACCACCTGTGGTGTGGCGTTATCCCAGCACAACACACACCCTGTTGGGCATCATTGCTTAAATGTTGTCTTGCTGGCGTTGGCACTGGTAGTGCAGGAGTTAGAGAGATGCATAATAGGAATGGCAGTGAAGTATGGAACTGACGCCAACCCCACCCACCCTGCAGAGACTGACAGGCACAGAGGTGTGCCTTTGGGTCTTTGGCCATAGTGCTCATGGCATTTCACCTTACCCTACCCTGCTAACTCTGACAAGCATCATATTGTGCCTTGGGTCATCAGGCCTTACGCTCACCCCATTCCATGAGGAAGTACATTGAGATGGGTGCAGTATAAGAGAATGGTGTGAACTCTGGGGCCAAAGAGTCCAAGGCACACCTTGATGCCTGTCACTGGCTGCAGGGTGGGGTTGGGGTGGAATAGCATCAGCATTACAGCTGACAATCCAAAGTCACAGCCCTGACATCTGTCAGGCTCTACAGGGTGGGGTGTTATGGTTAGAAACCCTAATGCCTTGTGCATTTGTTGGCATTCACACTCCAAATTTTCAACATGGGCTTTTTGTGACCCACCTCATGAAAGCACTGGGGACCTCCGCTCATGAACAGTGGCACTGTGATTTTGTTAATCTGTCCTGAATGTTGATTTCCCACAGCGACCACGCCATTCTGCGCCAGATGTGCAAAATCACATTTCAGGCAGGATGTGAAAAATAACAGCTGTACCATTCATAAGGAGGTGTGAAGAAATGGCAATGTTGAAAATCTGGAGTGAAAGTATTTAAAATTCTCAAAGGTACAAGTGTGTGTGGAAACTACGCAATGCATGCTTGTAACACAGTAATTTTTTGGATTTTTTTCACCAGATTTTCAATGCAGGTATTTTGGGACCTCCGCTTATGAACAGTATCACTGTGATTTTCTTAATCTGTCACAAACATTGATTTCCCACAGCTACCGTGCTATAGTGTGCCAGGTGTGCAAAAACACATTTTGGGCAGGATGTCAAAAATGACACCTGTACTGTTCATGAGGAGGTGGGAAAAAATGGCAATGTTGAAAATCTGGAGTGAAAATATTAAAAATTCTCAAAGTTGAAGATCATGTGATGCCTGTGCTGGGAGAGTAGCTTTGTCTCGGAGCACTTGTCTCTTCCCTTCCTAATCCAGCCTTTTTGCAAAACCTTACCACTCTTGCCCAGCGAAAAAAGTCACATTTAACACTAGATCTACTGAGGTTTCCATTCATTTCAGAATTTTGCAGTTTTTCTCTTAGCCAACTAAGATGGAAGTTGATATGAAGCAGGCCCCTCCATACCACACTCCTCCCAGTACTGTAGAGAAGGACGCTAACAAAGCTAAGACATAAGCACAACAAGCTTCCCTACAGACTTCCTCGATCGCAACGGCTGTTCTTCTCACTGAATACCAGTTCCTGCAGGAGCTTCAACCTTTGTAGGACACTCTTCAGAATATTACTACTGTACTTAAATCTTTAAGGGCTGACATTAACAATCTGGGTTGGAGAGTTGGGGACACGAAGGCATTCACCCATTCCCTTGAACAATGACAGGCAAAAGCAGACCCAGAAATGGCTAGACTGCGCCAGCAACTTAAAAAGCTGCAGGAGAAAACTGAGGATCTCAAAGGGCACAGTTGACAGAATAATCTTTTGGTGTTGGGCTCCCAGAAGCAGCAGAGGGCCCTTCTCCTGTCCTCTTTGTACAGAAAATGCTGGCTAAAATCATGGGACCCTGTCCCTTCAACCCAACATACCTTATTGAGAGGGCCCATCATTCACTCCACCCAAAGCCTGCCACTGGATCCAGTCCTCATCCTTTCATATTTCAATTTCTGAGCTATCTAGAAAAACAACACATCCTTCAAAAATCCAGGGAGCTTCAGTTGATCACCTAGGATAGCCACAACCTCAGAATAGCCTAGGATCTCCCTGGAAAATTCACCAGAAGTGGGTAGCATTTTACCCGATTGTGCTCAAACTGATTGTAGCTGGTCTAAAATTTAAAATGGCTTACCCCACTTGCCTCCAGATCCGGATCAATGGTCACTGGTCCTTCTTTGATCCTCCTGCTCTAGCCCTGCAGGATCTGACCACCTGCCTGCCTGACCTGTTTAAAGCTCCCTGAGCAGCAACACTAATAGTATCTGTTCCTGATATTTGTTTGTTCTACACACCTGCTGGATAGTGAGAACTTGTGTTCAATACTCAGTTCCTCAGCGAGTGGACTTGCCTCTTATGCCTTGTGGATGGTGGCTGGGTCCATGGATCATTAAACTCGGTTCTGTGTTCCTGGCATACCTTGTTTTTTGGCTTTCTCATTTTGGGAATAGGGGACTGTGCAACCTCCTACTGTTTTCTTTTCATATGTTCGTGGGGGACCTCCCGGAACTACTCTGCCAGGGTATAGGGGACTACTTAATAAGAACGCTGCTACAGCTGCCCCTTTCTTCCCCCTATGGTTATGGGGCATAACTGTTATTAACTGTTTTGTTTTTCTTAAACTTTTCACCTCTGTGATGATGATGATGCTACATGATAATTACTAATTGCTTGCAGTTATTCTGCTTTGTTTCTAGTTCAACTATTAGAGAGGCGATCTATATTTCCAATATTTGCTGATTGGTAACAGTATAACACTGTATTCATTGGGAATATGAGGTTTTCTTTTTAACCTCTGGGGACTAGATTCCTGCAGGTAGAAGTTGTCTGCCCCTAGTCACACCCTCGGGGTGACAACCTTGGGGTACAAAACCAGGTTCAGCCTGTTAAGTCCCAGATCCTAGGGGCTGCTCCTCATTCTCGGCTTGCCCATTTTCTGTTTTTTCACTTTTCTTATTGACCTGCTTGTAACCCTCAGCTGAGGATTTCCTCACTTGGGTAATCCCCCTTGGGATCTAGGCTAGGTGTGGGGTAGGTGGACTTGGTACTTGGTATAACCCTCTAGCTATTGCTCACAATGTTTGAGTTTAGTGTAGGAGATGCCTCTCCTTTCCTGAGGTCCAGACTTAGGGCATTTAATCACATACACCTGCTCTCATCCTGTTTTCTCATGTGTATTGCATCACTGGAGAAAAGTGTATGTTCTGGCCCCCTCATGGAGTATTGGCCTAGGGAGGGATGTGTATACACTTCTTTTTTTGAGGTGTTTGGGATTTTGTTTGGGGTTGGTTGTGGGGTAGGAGAGGGTCAATCCTGTGTTACATGATTAGGTTGTATTTTCTCTGGTTACAAGTAACTGTCTTGGATTTTATTCTGGTCTGGTCATTTGATCATCTTGGGATGGGGGGAGGTGGGGGGCATGGAGTAGGTAGGTCCTAATGCACTGCTTCTCTTTTCTAGCTGTTTCAATAATGGCTAGTTCTTGCAACCTGGATCATCAGGGGTGCAAGAGTGCAGACTAAGAGGCATCAAAGTCTTAAACATCTTGCACACTTACAAAGTACCATACCTTTTATTCAGGAAACCCATTTATTGATGGCAGAAGCTGCCTGGTTTTGCAGGCAATTTATAGGGCAGGTTTATTCCATGGGTTACAAATCCTCTTGCAGAGGTGTAGCCATAAGGCTGGCCCAGCACATTAGCTTCCTTTGTTTTCATATCATATCAGATCGGATCCATGACTGGTCGTCGACAAAAATTTTGTTGAACGACCAGACAGCAAAACCGGCAGCTTGACTGCTTTTTGCAGTTGGCTGCCAGTTCCAAAGAGCACACAGTGTTTTCTTAAGGGGGAGCTTCATCCCTGAACCTCGCACATGGCAGGCTGCACTCTCTGCACCCCCCACTAAGGATTATCAGCTCTGAGTAGGAGTTAATTTTCGGGTGGGGTGCAAGACCTCCAACAGATAGTGCCGGGTTCCAGCGTGGACACTACAGTGATGTGGTGCTGTTGTCACGGTAGTGTCATTCGCTGTGCCAGTGTCGCTGTCAGGGGTATACCTATTGTACCCTCAAGAAAGATACATTCTGGTGAAGGGCCATCTAGACCATACTGAAGTGGTACTAAGCAGTATATATGGTCCTAATAGGGGTGACCCCAACTTCTTTATGAGTCTAACAGATAAACTTGCCTCACTCTTGCCTGCTACCATAATCCTTGGAGGTGACTGGAATGTCACAGTTACTCAAGATCTGGATCGTTCCACCCATACACTATCACCACTTTCCCCACCCCAAAGAGTTATTGGTGGGATGATGGAATCATTAGGGATTTGTGATCCTTGGAGAATCCTGCATCCCCAATCTTGTAAATACACCTTTCACTCTTCTGTCCATGGCTCTTCCTCTGGTCTTGATTACATTCTTCTTAGTCAGGCTGAGATGCGAGGAGTTGTGGATGGAGGCCTCGCCCCGTGGTCCTTTCAGATCATGCCCTGCCCTGGCCTGAGTTACATTCCTACCCTCCTTAGACACACAAAAGGATCACACTTGGAGGCTGAATACCCAACTACTGAAGGAGGGCCGCACAATTTCTAGAATTAAATCCATTATCCAATCTTATGTGGACACTAACCTTGACTCAGTTCCAAGGGGAGACCATGAATGGTGCACCCTCAAATGTCTCCTTAGGGGTGAGTTCATTCATCCTGTCTCTATAAGAAAGAGATTCCAAGAGCAAGAGGTGAAAGAGCTTCTTTGTCGTATAAAGGAAATTGAGGACTTATAACCTGTCCCCCCTCCTCTGATATTATGAACACCCTTACCTTTCTCAGGGACAAATATGCGGTTCTTCTTAGAGACCAAGTGGAATACGCGATTCTCAAAGCTCGTTCACAATACGTCGATCAAGGGGAGAAGGCTAGTTGACTCTTGCACCTCCATCTTAAGAAGCATGAGGCCTCCAGATTTATTCCCGCCATTGATTCGGGGGATAGGAGGCTCATTACCTCTCCTTGGGAGATTGTATCTGAATTTGAAACTTATTATAGATCTCTGTACGGCCCCAGATCTACTCCTCCAGACATAACTGATATCAACAAATATCTGGATCCTCTCTTTCTCTCGCAACTGTCGGAATCACTGGAGGCCACCTTGTCTGGTCCCATCTTGATTCCAGAGATCATCTCAGCAATCAACAGCCTCCACCTCGATAAGATCCCGGGTCTGGATAGATTCTCTTCAAACTTTTACAAATGTTTTGCTAAGGAACTTGCCCCATTGCTCCTTCACTTTTTCCTAAATTTGTAAGGTTCTGACACCCTAGACCCATCGGTTCCTGAAGCTTGGATTATTCTACTTCTAAAACTTGACACACCATCTCACCAGCTAGCTAGCTATCACCCCATCTCATTATTAAACTATGAAACTGAAGATCCTAACTAAGCTACTAACCACAAGATTTACTAGGGTCTGGTCCACTTTAATCAGCCCTGAACAGGTTGGCTTCTTCCCCTCCCATTCGTCATCTGATAATGTTCATAAGCTGGCACACATTTTCTCCGTGGCTGGGGAGACTTCCATCCCTATGGCCTTGGTCTCCCTGGATGCGGAGAAATTGTTTGATCGAATGGACTGAATAAACTTTTCTGCTTGCTACTGTATGGAAATTCAGCTTCCCCTAACCTTTCCTTCATTGGATCCAGGTTATTTATTCCTCCCAACCCGTCAAAATGTATTGCAACAGGGTGCTGTCTTCTGGCTTTCCTCTCTTCTCTGGCACTCGTCAAGGTTGTCCCCTTCCCCCCTTCTTTTTAACCTTTATCTAGAACCCTTAATTCGATATATTAAACTGAATCCCAAAATGTTAGGTATTCCCATCGGTGGCACATCACAAACCCTCTCTGTATATGCAGACAATATTCTCCATCTCTCTCATCCATCAGAATCTATCACAGAGGTTTTAAAAGTTGTTGACCAATTTGGAACCTTATTAAACTATAAGCTTATCCTAGATAAAACTGAAATGTTTCCACATAATCCCTATATAAATAAGTTAAATTTTGCACGTCTTGGCATGAGATGGACCCCCGGTATCCTTAAATACCTGGGTATCTACATATCCCATGATGCTTTTATTATGAAAAAAAAATAACTTAGAAGACCTATCAATGGTCATTCAACAAGAGCTTGCTAGATGGAGGTCTCTGCCCCATTCCTCTGAGGCAGAATCAATATTATCAAGATGAATATTCTTCCAAAGATATTTTATCCCCTAAATATGTTAAATCTCTGGTTACTGCTCTCTTTCTTTAAACATATTCACACCTAGATTACTAGGTTCATATGGCTAGATAAATCTCCTAGAAGATTCTACACTAAGCTTTCAGTTTTCTGTTCAGCCGGTGACCTCAGACTCCCTAATTTCTTATTCTATTATTGGGTGAATCACTTTTACAAATGCTTTAAATGGTTCTCCTTCAACCCCATGCACGGTGACTCTGATTACATCCCTATCTGGCTTCAGTTGATTGGAAACCAAGTTAATCAGTGACTCTGGAATATCTGCCCTATCACTCCTTTTCACCCCCCTGAAACTCTTGCCACCTCCCTGAAGGCTTTGGTTATTGGGGTATCCTTAAGGGCATTCTCCCAATTTAGTGCTTATCTTCATTATCAACCCTCCAAGGACCTCTCTCAAATGATCCTTTACAACTATAACATCAGAATAGGTGGGCAAGTCCTCACCTCTCCCTGGTTGCCCTCCCTACAGAACATCGACATTGCAGATTTATGTAAGCACGGTGCACTTCTCTTTTTTCAGAATTCTGCAGAAACTCCAGTTGGACCCCCCCCCCAACATTTTCAAGGTATTCCAGCTAAGGCATTTACTAGTACAGTTGCTTGTTACCCTCCTAAACTCCACTAATCAGTCAGAACTTCTGGACACCATTAGGGACATGGCAGTTGTGTCACACAGCATTTCCAAAATCTATTCTCTAATTCTCTCTAAGCTGTCCCCAAGGGGCTCTGGCCATTCCTTAAGTTGGGGCTCCCTTTTGCCCTCCTCTAATCTCATTTGGGACAATGTCTGGGGGACTTTTACATATATTCTACACAGGATAGGTTAAGACTAATCTCAGTTCCATATTTTACATAATTTGATTAAATTGGTGAAAATGGGCAAGACCGCCTACCCAATTTGTGTAAGATGTGGCCAGGATGAGGGAAACCTTCTCCTTTTCTTCTGGTCTTGCCCCAAGGTGGTCCCTCTCTGGTCCCTTATTGAGGGTAAGTCTGACACCCTACTAGGCCTGGATGGGCTTTTCACCCCAGAAATTTGTATTGTAGGGGATTATAGTCAGATCCAGTGAAAGAGGCATTTTCACATCTCCCTGATAGCCTTTGCCATCAAGAAATTGGTTCTTAAACACTGGCTGGACCAGACGCTTCTTTCTTACTAGGAATGGTATCACAGACTTTTATTTAAGAGTCGAGCATATGATCACCAGCTTGCACAACACACTGCCCTGATTTGAAAACAGGTGGGGCAAGCTCTATACCCTGTACACTAAATAGTGGCTTGATTGCCCTTGTACTGCACTCTTGGTTTCCCAGGCTCTCTTTTTCGGTTTCCTATGGCTCGTTCTACTTATAGTGTTATTTTCTACTCACTCCTGGGGGCTGGGGGGGGTGTTAGGGGGCACAGGGTTCAGTTGGAATATTATGGTCTATGTTCCCAGTTTATGGTACCATTTCCTCTTGTTCACTCTTCATGTTTGTCTGTTTCTTGTTCAATTGTTTTTGTGAAAAGCAATAAAGCTTATTAAATAAAAAAAATCTTGAAATTATGAACGTGCATGGAAATTGCACAACACATGCTTGTAACACAGTCATTTTTTGGAATTTTTTCACCAAATTTGCAACATAGGCTTTTTGGGAGCCAACCTCATGAACAGTGGCACTGTCACTTTGTTAATATTTCCCAAAAGGTGATTCATGCAGTGACCGCAAAATCACTTTTTGGGACAGAATAATGATATGACAGTGACTGATTTCATGAGGTGGGGTACCAAGAACCCCATGCTTAAAATTTGGGGTCAAAAGTCAAACAAATGGCCAAGATATCAGCCTAAGTTGAACCCCCCAATGATGCCATTATACAGCTTACCAGCATTTCTTCAGTTTGCGGTCGGCTTTGAAGACTGCAGACGTGTACCCACTCCACCTAAGATTGCGATGCCAGTCCTCCGGAGGAAAGTATGGGGTGAAAGGGGGTGTGGGGAGGTGGGGTTTGCAGACAGTGGGTGCGGGTTGGGGTGCAAGGGGGCGCTGCAGACTCAACGACAGACCGTTTTCTTTTTTTTCAGGAACAGACATTGAGGGAAGGTTTTCTTTATTTACAGGTGAAATAAAACAACTGTTCAAGTTTCAAGTTCAAGTTCAAGTTTATTGCAGGACAACAAACTCCATTGAGCAAGCTCATTCACAAGGAAGTCCTGGTATACATGTACAAAAATGCTAACAGGAAACATACAGTAAATGCGTAGGCATGGGGTGGGCTCCCAGTGTGCCCCATGATTTTAGGGGGGTTATGCTGGCCATATTGGAATGGGCTTCCTGTGTGGCACACAATGGGGGTGGGTTGTGGTGGGGCAGTACATGCCAACGTGGTCGGCTTCAGAATACATGAGGCACACTGGGGTGGGCTCCCAGTGTGCCACACAATCTTGAGGGGGTTATAAACATGCTGATAGGGGGACAGGGCACCCCCATAGTTGGCTTTCTAATGATTGTGAGAGGTGGACGGCAACAGACGCCACCATGTTTATTGAAATGTTTCAGCAGGCAATGCACACATAGGGGAGGCGTGTCATCTGAAAGGCTGGCTCTGCTCTGGGCTCCTGCTACCCCCCCACTGGTCTGCTGCACGCCATGGCACGCCAGATGTATGGGTGGCTATGCCCTGCAATGATGGGCACTACCTCATTGCGGTGGCAAATTTCTTTCTAGTTGGTGACACGCTTCACAACTGCTGTCATAGACAGCATGCTTATTCATTGATGCCAGAGAGGCAAGCCAAAAAAAGCAGTGGTGGCATTTGTCACAACACTGCTGCACCTCCACAACCTGCTACTCCAGCAAACTGCCTCAAAATGTTGCTTGCGCTGCATGCGCAAGACAACATAAAAATGAACTAAACATACATTGTATGTGTAATGGTTAAACAAACCTGAAGGTATTAATATTTACATAATTGCTAAACTACATTTTGTGTTGCCTCTCCTTTTATAAATTCTCTATGTAAACAAATGGAATATATTGTCTGTATAATGTAATGTCATTGTTATATGGAAACTTTTATGTAGCTAACTGTATTTTACAAGACCATCTTGTAAATATGACTTCAGTTCTAATGATGTACGATTCCATCAAATGCCTGCCTAAAAATAAATATTTTTACTACTCCTAAATGGTTTTGTGCTGGCTGGCACTGTTTGCACTGTAGGGGGCACAACTGTAAATAGTTATCTGGGGACTACAGGTCCCGTAGATCTTTGGGGGACCAGTTCTTTGGTGCTGTGGAGAATGGTCCAGGATCTGACCTCAGGTTTGGCAGGGATTTTTGGTGCCTTTAGCAAGAGAATAAAAAAGAGCTGTTTGGCACCTTTGGGGGAGATCACCGAGGAGAGAGAGATCAAGGTGGAAAGAGGACCATGTGGGGGTGTTTCCCACTAAGTTAGCGAGACCGCTATATATTCTTTTTTTATTTGGAGTGTGGCATGTCTGGCACAAAGGTGGACGTGGTGGCGCCGGGTACATTTAGAGCCCCATCCTGGAGCAACCATGGGATGATCACCAGAGGAGAGAGCAGACTAGGACCTGCTGCCTGGGGTGGGCTGGTTGCTGCCAGCCCTGAGGACTGATACTGAGCAGGGTCCCATGAGGAGGAATGCTGTGAAGATGGACTGAGTAAAGGAGCAGAAAAGGGCAGAGGAACAAAGGGAATGGCACCCAAGAGGGGAAGAGATCCAGTGTGTTGGGCAAAATTCCTGGTCCCAGAGATTGTTCCTACTGCACTAATTATGCAGAGACAGAGAACAGGGGTGCCAATGAGTTCCAGGGGGTCTGGGGAGAGCCTCCTGGTTTTACATGGCCCCTGCCAAAGATGTTTCAGCTTCTGTTTTTGAGAATGAATTGCTGCTGCTGGCTGGTTAAAGGCCTAATTTGGCCATGGATTATGCTGCCTATGGTTGGACTGTGGCTGTCTAGTCTATACGGTAACTGCCTGGACTTCAGCTCCTGATGTGACCTTCATGGTCCAGGACACCATTTGAGCTTCTGATATGAGCACATGGCCCAGAACCTTTTGTTGAGTGTTTTCCTGCTCCACGGTGTGACTGTTCCTTTTCTGAATTAACTGTTCTTTAAATAGAATCTCTAATTCCTGCAGTTATGGTGTTCACCTTGTTTGTTTGGATGAAGTGTTTGTGACTAACAAGAAGTTTGCCTCCACAGCCCAGCCCCTAGTGTGTGTTCCAGGGTGTGCATCAGATGAATCTGGCATTTTTCCTGAGGTATCCCAGGCTGAAGATCCAGAGGACCAGTGAGGAAGACATGAAAAGGCTTGCCTGGTAAAGACTGTGTACAAAGGCCTCTGTGGTGAAAATGGCAAGGTCAGGCAGGTAAAGTCCAACATCTTCATCTCTCCAGTCATCCAGCTCTGCACCCAGAAGAATGTGACACTCTAGTTTCATCAGGTCTGGTAGTCAGGCTGACCAGGTATGTGGACTTTTATGCTGTATAGTGCCCCATCCCTAGGATGTTCACAGCCATATCCCTAGACATGGGGGCTTACAGGTACTGTATGGAAGAGCAGAGAGAGTGGTCAATAACTGGCTTTGCAGCACTGTGATGATAGCAGACTGTGTGAAGGTGAAAGCACACCCAGCTCCAGGCTGTCATGGATCATACTGCAGAGGGGCTCACCCAGCTTATGTAAAAAAGCCTTATAAAAGTCAAGGGGTAGCCCATTCAGTCCCATCGCTCTACCATCCTTATCATATCTCACTGCCCTTAACACCTCCTCCCTCCAATGACTGATTCAGGTTGGTTCTATGACTCTCAAGGGTGGTGGCAGAGGAGCTTCTGAAAAAAGTTGTCAGTGGAGTTAGCTTTTCTAGCATAGAGGGGATTATAGAAGGCACTAAAAGCACTGCTAATGCTCTCCCTACTGGTAGTTGTCTGACTGCTAATGTTCCTGATCTGGGCAATGCTCCTTGCCCCTTCTGCTTTTTAACTGCCAGGCCCAGAGTTTCCACCTCTGTCCTCATCAGAGTACTGGCCAGTATGTGTCAGGAGCGTGGTCTGTTCTGTTTCAACACTGGTAATAGTATTATGCTCCAGTTTTACTTTCTGCAGTTCGTGGTGCAAAGCCTGAGAGACATTCTCCATGTGGTGTCTCTCTGTTTGGGTAATCTTTCCCTCCATGGCCTTAACCTTAGCTTCAGTGAGCTTACGTCTGTGACTAGAAAATGCAATGGCTAGTTCCCTGACAATAGATCTGAGGGCCTCCTATCTTTTGGCATGAGACCTCTGTCCCACCCTGTTGATGTCCATGTATTCTGTGATGCCCATAGACATAATATCCCTGAATTCAGGTTGTTTTGAAGAGTGGGATACAGAATCCAGACCCTTGGGGGTACCGAGATGCCCCCTCCAAGTCCATCACCAAACATATCAGTGTAGGTCAGCAACTAATATAGGCTCATATCTGGTATTTTCCACCACCCTAAGTTATCCAGTGGATGTAAACATCCTGTCAGTGCAGTCATAGGATGGGACAGTGTGTGAATAAAAGCCATACAACCTACTCTTGGGGGTTTTCATGTTGCCAACTGTCAGGCCATAAGTGTACATTAACATAGAAACATAGAAATTGTCAGCAGACAAGGCCTGTTAGGCCCATCTAGTCTGACTTAACTGGTTCCATGTCATAATAGCTAAAATTCTTGAACAACTCACAATACAGCGAGTACACCCTTATGAAAAACAATTTGTCACACGACAAAAAATAACAATGACCAACTTGGCGCACATTCAAAATAATGTTTCATGAAGGGGCACTGCCCCCTGCACCCCTCAAACTTAAATAATCATCTCTGAGGGGGGCCAGACACTGGAGGAAAGAATAGAGAATGACAATGGCAATAACTTAAAAAAAACACAAAACAGCTGCTAAATAAAAAAACAGACCCATGTGCAGTCCCAAACCCAATACCACCAGCACTGCAGACAGTGTCCCTACCCGCTACACTAGGCAGCTAGCTTGGTTGCATCATGCTCCATGTCCCCATTTAGCCCATCCCACTTTCTCCTTCCCTCCATTGCTCTTCCTACCCCTCACTGTTCTTCCTTCCCCTCCCCTCACTGTTCTTCCTGTCCTCCCTCACTGTTCCCTCCCCTTGCAATACATTTCCTATCACTGATCCTGAAAGCGATCAAATTGAAGTGCTCATTTCCGAGTCACTCAGTTTGTTACACTACTATAACATGCTACCGCCCTAACCCTATGCTAGTTTGTGGCCTTTGACTCTAACTAGTCATGGCTACTTCCCCCTTCTTCTTACCTCTAATGTTACCCTATGCTTGTCCCAAGCATGTTTAAAACACCCTACTGTACTCACTCCCACAACCTTCTGTGGCAGTCTGTTTCACAGGTCCACCACCATCTCAGTGAAGAAAAAACTTCCTCTCATTTCCCCTTAACCTGCATCCTTCTAGTTTCATGTCATGCCCCCTTATGCGTTTACAACTCTTGTATTGGAAGATGTCTCCCCTTGCACCTTGTTCATACCCTTAAGGCACTAGAAGTTTCTGTCATGTCCCCGATCCCTCTTCTCTTTCAGTGAGTAGATATTGAGGTCCCTGAGTCTCTCCTCATATGTCTTATGTTGCAGTCCCTGCACAATGTTAGTTGCTGTCGTCTGGACTGCCTCGTGCCTGCCAATGTGCTTACGAAGCTGTGGCCTTGAGAAATGAACACAGTACTTGAAGTAATAGGATGTCTCTCTACAATTTTTTCATTCTGTTCAGCACATTTTTTCTCTTAACTACGTGTTTGAGGCTATTGACATTCCACGATATAATTTGTAGTTTATTATACATTATCTAGCACTCTGCTGTCTGTCCCATTCTCTACCTTCTGACAGTCCACTGCTGTATCCCTCTTGGTGATATAATGCCTGCTACATGGTACCTTGCTTAACAAATTGCAACACTGAGTTAATGAAATTTTTATAATGTTTGAACATCACCCCAATCTTCAACTGATGCCCACTCCCTCCCCCAGTTGAAACACCCAAACTATAGCCAAGGCAGCAACAGGCTGCAGCCTCTCTCCCCTCCTCCTCCCCTGTTGAACTACGAAAAGCTCAATACATCTTTCCCTGCAAATGATTGGTAGATCTAGTTGTAATCTCAGGGTTTTTCTGGCACCATATTAAAGCATGATTAAAAAAAGGGTAGATTAATGCCATACTAGAGCACTCCTTCCTCCCCATGGTGCAGTGGTGGAGGCACATAGCTTAGTCAGAGGCATGTAACAAAAAGAAATGCTTAGCTGATTGAGATACAACAGTTTGTGAACCTGTGTTAGAAAATAAAACATATGCACATGTGGGAAGCAAATCATCGTAAGTGACTCAAGGACATCCAAGGGTAAATCAGCAAGTGACGGATTGGTTACAGTACCAAGGACACGGAGCTGGGGTGGACTTCCATACTAAAGTCAGCTCCCTCTCCTCAGGTCATCATATATGTGGGAGTGAAACAAGGTGACCGACCTCAATGGTGCATCAGCTGGTCACCAGCTCTGTGATCTGTTGCCCCTCCAACTCCGGGAATCTTAGTGACAATGTCAGCATGCAACTATACCACTGCCACTGCTCGAAGCCTCCATAGCAAACAGCAAGTGTGTATTCAGGTTGCTCAGAGGTGGCTGGCTGCCCCCACACCATGTACCTGACTGCCAGGCAAGGCAAATTTTATTTTTCGGGTGCCCAATCCCGGAGGCTTTGGGCGCCATACAATAAAAACATACTAACGATACAAATAAATTTATATAAATAAAGCAATGAAAATGTCAGCATAAATAAGTACAGTTACTAAGTATCTATATTAAACTGAAACACTGGAGAGATAAGACTGGCTACTCAGAGAGGACTAATATATAAGGCCTGGGAAGGCCTGATTAAACTGGAGTTTTTCCTAAGCTTGTAAGTCTTTGTTTCATGGCATCAGCATCTATCATATCCACATCTCAATGTCCCCAGAGCCAACTGACATGCAACAACACAGCAGAGTTATCTGAATGAAAAGCATCTGTTAGAAAGAGTTCCCCAAGCTGAGCAGTGCTGTGGAGGAGTGGTGCCACAGAAGGCCACGTTCCAAGCTGTTGCAGGGGACTCTAAGTACTCTAGGGACCCTGCACTAATGTCATAGAACCACTCATGCCCCTGGCTGACACCATGAAAGGGCTAGCGTGCCTTGGGAAGCATACCCCAACTGTCCACCAGTCACAGTTTTATTCCTGCAAATCTTATAAGCTCCTCAATGGTAACTAGGTAACTATTTATTGAAGAGGCGCAGTTCAGCAGAAGTTCATCTTGGGACTAATGCCACCAAACCTTTACTCCCTTCTCAATTCACAAGTAAATCCGACACTTAACATGAACAGCAATAGAGTAATACATCAACATAACAAATAACAATGAGAAAAAAGTTTGTCTCAAGCAAAGTGCTCCATGTAAGTCTGCACTTAGGATCATCACACAGGGCACTTGGACACCCAAAGCAAGGTCACCAATGCAGTGCATGTAGTAGACGCAGATAGTGTGAAGAACGTGCAGGCCATAACCACCATGACTAGACCTGCAGCTACACACAGACCAATTCCAGTGTTAATCCTTTTGTGAGCAAGAACTAGTCAGGTGCTGACCAAATATCAGTTGTAGAAGTGCAGACTGGCACACACCATATCTGTAAATTCTCCCTTTATCACACCCAAATGTCAGTTAAGGAGGCTGATCAATCTGCAAAAAAATATTAGAAATGTAGTTCTGACTTTAGTTTGTTTCCTTAGGGTGACTTCTAGTGGGGAAGGTGAGGAGAGAAAGGTTCAGAGTTGCTAACCAGGTGGCACCATGTGGCTCCCTCATGGCTTATCAAAATGGTTTCAATCTGGATGTGGTTCTCTACGTCACACACAATAATCCAAGCTAAGAGGTCTGCAGTCAGTAAGCCTCCAGGGAGCCAAAGGAGCAGTCAGCAGTTACATTATCTATGGGCAGCACTGATATTATCTCAGCACTGATATTGGTATGATCAGAGGTCCCTTTCTTTCCCAGACACCACACCCTGCTACCCTGACCTCCAAATATATGCATGTCTACACATTGCCAAACCCATCTCTACCATTAGTAAATGCTGCGTGCATTAAAACACAAGGGGCAATGATCTAACCATGGCACTTTATTGCTGGGTGGGTCGATGTACAGACTGCATGGTGGCAATGGTCGCGTTAGCCGTCTTCAGCCAAGAACCCCAGGTGGCAAGAAGGTGACGAGGAAATGGGCTAACTGAGCAGGGCAGGGAACAAAAAGGGACCCCAAATCTTAGACTACTTACTGTGATGTAATGTACAGAACTTTCTACTAGGCACTTCAGATGGTTGGCCCAGTTCCTCTCTCTGAGCTTCTCCCATCTGCAGCAGCATCATCAGTATTCACAATGTCCTCTGCTGCTTGGGGCAAATCAAAATACTAGGTCTCCTTTCCCAGTCTAGTGATTCAGAGATGAGAGGGGTACAAGTGGGTGTCAGTGAATTCCAACCCCCTCAGGTAAAGTTTAGATTTGATCCCAGAGTATTGTTGATGCTTGGCCTGAAGCTCGTTGCTGTAGTCCTGAAAAATGGCAGCTCTGTTATTCTTCATTTGAACTGGGTCATTAGACTTGGCTACCTGCATCTCCAGTTCCTTTTCTGTATTTTTCAGGTACTTTATGTAAAAGTGCCATGGACGATCACCAGGTTTGGGTCAGGGACCAGTCCTATAGACACATTTGATCTCAAAGGTCATGGCTGCCGGATCCTTCTTTAACTTCTTCACAAGTCACATCAGAATCATTGGGCCTGGTTTCTTGCTCTCAAAACCCTCAGGCGACCCCTCCAGCTGCAAGTTAGAGCACTGTGCCCTGTTCTCCTGGTCATCAGTTCTTTCCTATAGTGCTGCAGCAGGTGAGCAAAGTTGATCTCTGTCTCACACCAAGTCTATGAGGATGTCCTCCAGATTGTTCACCCCTATCTTCCTCCTCCAGCCGGACAGCATGGGCACTTGTTGCCTCAGTGAGATCCATGACAATCAAATGGACATATTGACTCTGCGTTGACATATTTCAAAAAACAGCTTTTATCTGTTGTTGTAAGTTCAGTATCATAGTAGCCAACAATCTGTCAGCCTTGTAGGGTTCCTGTTCAATGCCATAGCATGGGGCCTGATGTGGCCCTCCAGTGGAGTGGGGCCAGTTGAGTTTGCTTATTTGGCTGGCTCAAATGCCAGCAAGATTTGCTTCTTTGTGGCTTTTAAGAATACCATTAGGTAGATGAAACTGATGACTGGGCCTGTGGAGCTCTTTTAGCCATAGGATGTCTCTGTATTGTCATTTTGTGCAGGTGCCATGCAGGGGCTGCGCTATAGAGCAAGCACATCTTGCCCTGCCAGACCATGACCCCCTGCTAAGTTCAGTTTTAACCAATGTTTTATTTCAATTTCTGCTTCAGTGAGCAGCGGTGATACAATAGTGGAGATTAAATATGCCCACTTAGTAGTGATTTTTATCCCCAGGTATGTGAGCCCCTTATGTTTGCAAATTATGTCTGTCCAAAGGTAGCAGGAAGCACTGCATACATTGTTCAGTGGAGTGATAGTAGTCTTCCCGCAATTCACTGAGAGCCCCAAAGTGTGAGTGAAGACAGATAGTATGACCATGACATATGGTACCGAATGTTTGGGATTTGAAAAGATGAAAAGGAGCTTGACCACATTGGTGCTGACTAGGCATTCAGACTCTCCAGTAGAGATACCCCGTACTTTAATTTAATGAAGAAGTTTTCTGGTTAATGGGTAGTGTGTTAGCAGGAAGAGGAGGGAGGAAAGTTTACATACCCTTTACATAGTATAAGTTATATCAGGCTGGTACAGAATTATGTCTCTGAGTAGTCAATAGCTACATATCTGTGTTGGGATGGGATGGGGGGTGTAAACAAGGGGGTGGGTGGGGAATTGGTCCAATATTTTGTCAAACATTTTTCTGATATATATCTGTTCTGATGGATCCGTTCTCTGTAATGCAAAAGGTTTAATACAAATTGAATGGTAAAAAAAAATAGTAGGGAGGAAAGGAGGTACCCTTGACTTATTTTTCTGGAGTTTGAAGGTGGACAATATTGCATGGTTTTTAAGTACTATGGCAGTACATTTGTGGTAGAGGGTAGTTACCAAAGAGCTGAACTGTCATTCACAGTTGTATACATTCAGGACCATGTGGCATTGACCTCATTTGACAGAATCAAATCCTTAGTTATGATTTTGGTATTGGGTTCTTCTATTACGCTGTCACTGGTTTCAGCTTGATATTTTTACTCTTCTGATCGAGAATTCCTCTTTCCTTTTTCCCTCCCCAACTGTTGTTGCAGCTTGCCTTATGTCTTTCTATTTTATCTCTTATTTGTTACATGTCTGACCTTATCTCCCACTTTTGCTGCTATGCAGGCTTCTTACTGGTTGACAACAGTGGTCTAAAAACTCTTCTGGATAGCACTAGAATAATTTTTGCAGCTTCTTCTATTTTTGAGCCTACAGTATATGATGAATTTATCACTCCCCCTTGCAGTTTTTAGCTGGTTTGTTCTGTTTTGATTTATGGGTCTGCTGCCAATCAATCATGATTTTTACAATCATGTTGCTGTTTTCTACATACAGTTTTTCTTCATTTGTATTTGTTTCTATACCCAGGGTACTGGTACAGTATGCAATATGCCATTGTATACATATTTATTTATTTATTTAGTTTTTGTTAACCAGGTCGGTGCACTAGCCCTAAAATGACTATTTTTAGGCATGACCCAGAAGAGTACAACAAAAAGAGAACAGTTGAACAACAGCAACAATGGTACAATAATACAAATTGAGGAACAATACAGCAGTGCTACAAAAATACAATGGGTAGAAACAACAAAAAATAATGGCAAGCATTATACAGATAATGACAGTAAGATATATAATAAGTGCACAAACCATGGACCCGACCTCTGGAGTGAAAGGGTTAATTTGATAGCAAGGTTATATAGAGAGAAATGTGAGGAATGTTCAAACATAACAAGAAAGACCGACAGAAGGAAGGTCAGGGATGGTAATTGGCAAAACAACAGTGGATGGTCAGCAACAAGGTTTGAGAAGGAAGAGAGCTAGTAGTCAAGAAGGTATTTACAAAGAGAAGAAAAAATATGGGGAGGGGAAGAGGAGACAGTCTTGGAGCTGGATTAAAGCAGGGGTGACATTACTGGTAAGTCTCAGGAACTTCAGGTTGGGTCAAAGCATGTACAAGCATCAGCTAAGGATAGATAACAACGATATTCACTTTAAATCCAAAGTGAGACTGAGACAGCTGGAGGTTGAGTGGAAGAGCATTCCATAGCCTGGGAGCAGAGAACTGGAAGGCCCCTGTGCCTTTAGTTGTCCGACATCTCGGAACATAGAGCAAGGATTTGTCAGCTGATCGCAGGCCACGGGAGGATGGTTGAGGGACCAGCAACGCCGCCAGCTGGGATGTTTTTTTTTCCCCAGATGATCGAGTCCATTAGTGATCCAAGGTAGTATTGTCTACTGGCAGAAGGTGAGAGCCAATTCAGATCCTTATAAAGAAGGCAATGATTTTTGAGTCGAGACGATAAAGAGGCAAATCGGCATATATTGTTATAAGTTACGTCCCATATTAGTAGGGAGGTTTTATGGGCAAAGGTAAGAATAGAGGCACCATAAGTTAGAGTTGGGAGCAGAATACCTCGGGCAATTGCTAATTTGGCCGAGGGTGTAAGCATGTAGCTCGTTTTGTAAGCTACTCCTAGTTTCGAGTTTACAGCTTATAAGGATTGAACGAAGATTAAAATCCAGGACTGGTCCAGCAGGATCCTAAGGTACTTGAAGGAAGTAATATTTCAAGTGGCAATCCTCCTGGGTGAAGAACCCCAGCAAACTAGAACAGGCCTTAATCTTCGGTGCGGAACCTAGGAGCATGGCTTTTGTTTTCTTTTCATTTAGTACAAGCTTACGGTCTAGTAGCCAGTTTAAGACCTTATTAAAGTCTGAAGTAAGTGATGTGTTTATGCAGACAATACTAGAAGAACTAGTATAGATGATCAGGTCATCAGCGTAGAGAATAGCTGAGCAGGATTCCAGGACCTCAGCTGCATTGTTGATAAAAATTGAGAACAGAAGGAGCCCAAGGATGGAGCCCTGGGGAACCCCAAGGTTGATAGTAGATGTGCTGGACAGGGAGGAGTTAAATTTGACAGCTTGTGACCTGTTTGACAGGTATCAACAGAACCAGTCCACAACAGGGGTAGAGAAATTGAATTTATGGAGAGTGGAGAGAAGCAGGGGATGGTCTACAAGGTTGAAAGCCTTAGTGAGTTCAATGAAGATGGCACCTGTGAGTTTTCCAGAATCCATGTTGGACAGAATATCAGTAGTTAGTTGAAGAAGAGTCGTGGTGCTATGACCTTTCTGAAACCATGCTGGGTGTCTGAGAGGAGATTGTAGCATGTAAGGTAGTCAGTGGTTCAGATGCAACTATTTTCTAGGATCTGCTAAGGACAGAGAGAATTGCTATAGGTCTGTAATTGGCCATGTTCTTGGGTCACCTTTAAAGACAGTGCTACTTTTGCAGATTTCCAGGTCTGGCACAGTGCTATGGATAAGGGATAAAGTGTAGATTCTGGCAATCGGAGAGGCAATGAGTGGAGCAGCCAGCTTAAGAAGATGAGGTTCCAGTGAGTCAGAACCAGAGCTGGTATTGGCAGATATGGATCTCAGTAATTTCAGAACTTCTGCTCTTGATATAGCCCTGAAACAGAATGGTGGCACTGGAGGAGCATCATACGATAGGGCAGTATGATTGTCTGATGGTAGTGTGGTAGGTAGATTAGAGTGCGATCCACTAGGTTGCAAAGCCAAGGTATAGTGCGACAGATCAGGGAAAAGACTGATTGTTAAAACTGTTTGATGGTAGTGTGGTAGGTAGATTAGAGTGCGATCCACTAGGTTGCAAAGCCAAGGTATAGTGTGACAGATCAGAGAAAAGATTGTTAAAACTGTTTGAGATGGTCCTAGGATCATTACAATGTGCTCCATTTATGATCATGTCATCAGGAGTGACCAACTGTGAGGTATCCAGAAATGTTTTGACAAGGGCCCAGAATTTCCTCGGGTCGCAGACTGAGCTTTGTAGAAGGTCCTTGCAGTATTTGCTTTTAGCAGCTCTAACTTGTCTCTTACATCTGTTCCTAAGTTCACGATAGACAATAAGATCTGACTATAGGCCAGTTTGTTTGTAGCAAATCCAGAGCTTGTCCCTCTGGCGCAGATTAGCAAGGAGGTCTTTATGCAGCCACCTCGTCTGTTTTCCTCTGACTCTCCCAGTAGTCTTGGGGGCATGTTTATATTGAATGGTAAGAAATTAATTTATGCATATCTGTAGAGCAACCTCCACATCCTTTGTTTGAAAGATATCTGCCCAGTCGATACTGGAGACATCATAGAGAAATACATCTTGGTCAATATGAGCTAGATTTGTAAACGTGATTAGTCTTGATGGAGGAGATGGAGGCGCAACCACAGATAGGATACAAAAAGTGGGTGAGTGGTCTGTTAGTGCATCTGCAAGGATTCCTGCCTTCAACACATGTTCCATATGGGTAACCATCACCCAGTCTAGGAGTGTATCTGTTTGATGGGATGACGTGGCTCTAGTTGCTTCAGAGATCAACTGGTGAAAATTGTAACTAAACATGAGTGATTGCAAGGATATTTGAGCTGACCCTAACCAACTGAGGTTAAGATCACCTAGGATGACAGCCTCATTATGATTTACAGTCTGGGAGGTGATGTCAAGGAGTTCTTGAAGACCTACTATTCCCCCAGCAGGGGGATTATAGGCACAGATAATATGAAGCTTCTTTTCCCCCAATACAATAGTTGCCTACATGAATTCGCACTCTGAGGGAGAGGCAGATGCCAGAACAATAGAGATGTTAGGGTGTTTTTTGAAGAATAGGGCAACTCCACTTCCACGCTTGGATGCGGATCTATCCCACCGTAACAGGGAATAGTTAGGCAAGGAGCATACATCATCAGGTATACCGGGTTTTAGCCAAGTTTCTATGAGACAGAGTACATCAGGATTGTAGAGTTTCACCCAGGCCTTGAGTTCTGCATGGTGACAGATAAGACTGCTGATATTGATATGGGCAATTAATAATACTTTTTTGGACATTTCCGATAACTCATTTGGGGAAAAGAAGCAGGTAGGTGGACCTGGATTTAGTTTGACATCCCCAGATAGCAGAATAATGATCATGGCTAGGAACCAAAGCCTTGCACAGTGGCAGGTTAGGGTGAAAGCACACCTCCATGGCAGCTTCCTCCTGGCATGTAGAGGGTAATAGATACTGCATCTAACAAGGAGGATAGGGTTAGGTTGAAGATCAGGCTTTGTCTCTGCAATCAAGTTAGAGAAGCTATAGTTCTGGTGAGCCTCTGCGGAGTCTTTTGCCATTTGGTTACATGGGAGAGCCCACGTGACAGTGTCCAGGCTGAGTAAAAGGACAAATGACAAGAGTGCCTATAGCAGACTATACTTCATCATAGTGTTACTATTTGACTTGGGTAGGAAGGCTAGTGGTGTACTGAGACAGAGGATTACCTCTTAGGGATAAAGAGATAGTGTGTGTAAAATTCAGACTGCCAAGGGTGACCATGTTACACCGTTTTAACCCTTGGCCGAAATTAGAGATAGAGCAAAAACAACGGAGTGTTTCCTGCTAGCGTAGCAATTATTTAGAAGAAGTGGATCAGAGAAGCAGAAAGTAAAGCCCCGCAAAGGTTAATTAGGAAAGCAGACCAGTCGGAGGCTCTACTTGTGGTAAAGATTACAGTGAGGAAATGAAGACCTATTCAAGATATGTTAGAAGGCACCCCTAGTGGTGGAATTTTATAGGAACCAATAGGAGACTAGACAGATAGCAGTAATGTTCAGCAAAAGTCAATGCAAAGCAGAGGGTGCTGAAGCCCAGAGACTGATAATCCAACAGAGAAAAGGCAGGGTCAAACAGTGGCCGAGCAGTGAGCAGCAGTCCAATTAGAGGAGGGTGGCAGCAGGTGGCCGCCTATCAAACCCACACAGTGCTACCCCAGAGCAGCCTGGAATCTTAAACCGGATTTGAAGGTGTCCTGTTCGTCAGGAGGATGGAGGTATGGGCAGCAGGAAGGATTAGCCGCGCCGCTTACTGGGAGCACAATCAGGCGCAGTGGGTCTATTTTAAGATATAAAATGTAGGTTAAGATAGGATGTTATTAGCTAGGGCAGGGGGTACCAAGGCAACTTGAAGCTGATAGGCAAGCAGATGGTGAAAATAGGAAGATGTCTTTAAAGGGAAGACAGGACAAGTGTTAGGCCTAATAGCTGCACTCTGTATCTTTAAGAGGAGTTGCAATATTAGTGAGAGGGGAGGATGAACATTGCTAGTGGTGGTGCCGAGGGGGGAGGAAGAGTATTTAATAAAGGCTGGAGGTGGGGGATGGGAGGGTGAGTGCAAAAATTCAAGCAGAAAGGAGACAGAAGGACAGAAAGTGAAAGAGAAATTGAATTATTTGCAGGGCAAAGCTTACAACTATGACCCAAATGGAATCTGGTCTAAACAGAAAAAACTGTATCACTTTAAACTTAGTTTCTGATCCAGTGTAGCTTACCACTGGACCTTAAAACAAAGAGAGCTGTAATATTTTACAATCTACAAACCTGCAGCCTAAATGAACTTGCACTTCAAACTACCCTTGGAGTGCAAAATTACTATAAACAGGCTTAGGTTCGCATTTAAGGTAGGATTTATAAGACAATTTTTAGAGACTTAACAAGTACCACAATCAGGATATAACATTAGCTTAAGGTCCAGAGGAAACAGCAATAGCAAAGAATTAAAGAACTGCTGCAGCCCATCAGCAGGTAGAGTCGATAGTTCTGGACAGTCCAGTTTCTGCAGCATACCTTCAGTCTGGTGATCGGTGGGCAGTACAGCGAGGAAGGCAGCCGGTGGACAGGAAGGGTTTGCCCAGCTGCTTGCAGCAGCAGAGGCACCTGTGTCAAGGGTGAAGCTTCGGTCTGCTGATCAGCGGGCAGTACAGCGAGGAAGGCAGCCAGTGGACAGTAGAGGTCCGCCCGGCTGCTTGCAGCAGCAGAGGCACCTGTGTCAAGGGTGAAGCTTTGCTTTGGTGATCGGTGGGCAGTACAGCAAGGAAGGCAGCTGGCAGACAGAAGGGGTCCGCCTGGCTGCTTGCAGCAGCATAGGCACCTGTGCCAAGAGTGAAGCTTTGGTCTGGTGATCAGCGGGCAGTACAGCGAGGAAGGCAGTTGGCAGACAGAAGGTGTCTGCCCGGCTGCTTGCAGCAGCATAGACACCCGTGTCAAGGGAGAAGCTTTGGTCTGGTGATTGGCGGGCAGTACGGTGAGGAAGCCAGCTGGTGGACAGAAGGGGTCCGCCCGGCTGCTTGCAGCAGCAGAGGCATCCATGTCAAGGGTGAAGCTTCAGTCTGGTGATTGGCAGGCAGTATGGCGAGGAAGGCAGTTGGCAGACAGAAGGGGTTCACCCGGCTGCTTGCAGCAGCAGAGGCACCTGTGTCAAGGGTGAAGCTTTGGTCTGATGATCGGTGGGCAGTATAGTGAGGAAGGCAGCCAGCAGACAGAAGGGGTCCACCCGACTGCATGCAGCAGCAGAGGCACCCATGTCACGGGTGAAGCTAAGGGCAATAGCGGCAATGGTTGATGTGCTGAATTTATTATATTCTTAAATTTTTGTTAAGCACCTTATCACTTTAGATGTTGCAAATAAATGCAGTGTTACAACATGAGCAGCCATGCACCCTGACAAAAGGACCTGCTATAGTTCCTAAACACCAGGGTTCAGAGATGTGCTCTTTTGCTGTTTTTCTTGATGGCATTCAAACCATGAGTTGTTTCGCTAGCTAAGCCTACTTCACTTTTTTACTGAGTGCTAACTTTGTGCTTTCCTGAATCAGTTTTATTTTATTTCAGCATGGGCTGGGTGTAGTCAGTGCACGTGGAGAGTTGTGTGTCTGTCCCAGTGGTTCTATGCACCCTTTCGACCTGTATGCCCACACGCCACACGGGAACTACAGGCTGAGGCAACAGCTCTTGATGGAATCTTTTCATGCTTGTGTCTCCTGATCCCTGTGGGACCCAATGATGCATATATTATTACACTGTCCTCTGTTCTCTTCATCCTCAGCACATTCCCAGAGGCAATCATATATTTTCTCCTCTTCCTGCAGATGTCACAATATTTGTTGCTGCTCATCATTGAGGTCTGAGAGGTGCTGCTTCATCACATTTGTGTGATCAGCAAGTTGTCTAACTTCTGCAGTGGTGTCCAAGACCACAGTTTTCAATTCAGACATATCTGCTACTAGCACATCCAGCAGTGAGATGATGTATTTGAGAGATTCTTTGTTTGGACCTGCTGTCACACTCGTGCTGGGTCCCACCCCCTGTCATGACTGCAACCTGAAGTGTGCTAATTTAGTGAGGGTGGGGTCATAGTACAGTTCATGCAACTCTTTTTAAGCTAGCTGATACCACCGCCCAGATCTTTTTCACACAGAGTGAATCTCCTGTGTGAAATACAATTTAGCTGAAGCCATAAGAGCCATACAAAGAGGTAAGACAGGATGAAAATAGATGTTTTTTATTCAGACTGGGATGGATGAGCAATGCTACACTGCCATCTTGGTCCCAAACTGGAAGCTGAACTCGGACCCCCTCCTAACTACTGTCCTGGTGCTTTGCCACTGTGCTGTCTTACCACATGGTGAGACAGGATGTTTCTAGAGAGATATGCATGCCAACAGCATAAATTTTACTGAGAATGAAAAAAATGCTCTGCACTGAGGATTGAATCCAAACCACCTTCAACAGCTGGTCCTGGTGCTCTGCCACTGTGCTATCATTCTATATGGTAGGACAAAAGGTTTCTAGGCAGAAGACCCACAGTATGGAAAGTACATCCTGCATAGAGTGCAATCCCCCCCCCATGAACAGCTAAAGTGATAGCTAGTAATAAAGTCTTTGCTATCTTGAAAAAGTGCTTTCCATCAAGTTACATGCAAACCTAGACAAGACTCAATGTCTCAGCCTAAACTAATTAAGCTGACTGTAAACTGGAAGTAACAGTTCACTGTTCTATAAGTCTGCTTCAGACTTGTTGCAACTCTATCACTGAAATCAGCAATGACATCTAACTATTTATGTGAACACTGTCTCCATGTTGAATGAGTGTCTGGCTGAAATTCAAGAGTGAACTGCCTCAAGATGGACAAGGCTTAACTCAGCAAAGACCAGGGCTTTGGATTTTTTTTTTTGGGTGGAAGCCAAATACTTCCATGGGTGGAAATGTGGAAGCCATTTGAGTTTTACTGAAGTCAAAATACTCCCAACTGTCAATTTTTGTAAGTCAAAATAATTACAGTCCACAAATTTTGGAAGTCAAAGTACTCTATATCCTATAGGTTTTGAAGTCATAGGCCTTCTGAATACCTGACTGTAACCCCATCGACGGCACATCTACAGAACTATATTTCTGGATGAGATCTCGTGATGTCTCAAACTGAGTAGACGCTTTTCTCGAGTGCTCCCGCTGTTTCCTCCTCTAATCTCCATTTAAACTCTCCAGTCTATCTCAATCTACTTGCTATAGTGAGCTACTGGAGTGCTTCAACCCTATAGAGTACAAAACTAGAGAATTTTAGAGGTTTTTAGCTGGCCATGGAGGCAGAAATATGAGCTGCTCCGCCGCACCACACTCTGCCAATCACACCTGAAAAAGCTGCAAAAAAAAAGTGAAGGCCCAGTCTACTTCGATGGCCAGAACAATCACTACAACCACAGAGACCACTCCTCTATCCCTGGTGCGATTTCTTGAAGAATTCTGTCCCTTCAGGGATGAGGTCCGATCACTAACTGAGGAGGTGAAAGCGGCGACTAGTAAACTAGAAGAACTGGCTCAATGTACAGGAGACTGTGAGGTATGCATTATCTCTGTAGAGAAGAAGTTAAAGAAAGTAGGCCCAGCTATGATGCTTGTCAGGCAGTGTGTGCTCAAACTTGAAGCCAAGGTCGAAGATCTTGAGGGCAGAAGCCATCGCAACAATGTGGTGGTCATTGGGCTACCTGAGTGGGAAGAAGGTTCTAACGTTATCCTATTTGCACAAAAGCTAGTTCAGAAATAGCAGGCCCTTCTCCCTTTGGTCCTGAGTATATCATGGAAAGAGCTCATTGGGCCTTAAGGCCTATGCCATTGCCAGGGGCTCAGCCCAGGATGTTTATTTTCAAGTTCCTTAATTACCAGGCGCGCCAGCATCTGCTGGCTAAGGTCAAAGAAATGAAAGAAGTGCTCTGGGAGGGATCCCCGATTCGTATCACCCAAGACCTTCCCCCATCAGTGAGGCAGAAGAGGGCTGAGTATCACAATGTGGTGACCAAACTACTAGCTACAAATATCCATTTTCGAATGCTGTATCATGCCATTCTGCAAGTCTCCATTGAGGGGAAATGGATCCCTTTAGAAGATCCAAAATCTGCTGGGTTTGAGTTGAAGAAATTACTTCCAAACCTTTTCAGAGATGAGTGAGAGCCTAACATGGATTTGTGGGGAGCTATATTTCAGTGTGCCTTGCAAGAATGTCGAGCACATTTGAACAGCTCTGCTAAGGAACTTTCAGGGAAGCTGATTTATAGTGTTGTTTCTATACTGTTATTGGTTTGATAGACTGGCATAACTAGTTCTGTGTGGACAATACTCATTAATCAGGGAATATTCAGACTTATTCGTACTCGGGATTTTGTTCTTTTTTGGGGACTTATGAATAAGGCTCTTTTACGTGCGTGATGTACTTAGAACTCAGGGTACAGGCAGTGATTCTGTGGATAATCCAGAAGCCAGAATATCAGTTTATTTGCTCTGCTTCTTTGATTATTAAATTATAGTGGGGTGCCCAGTCCATCAATTTGAATGGAATACTGAGGGGGCTTTGGGTAGATATAGTTGAAGGCCTGTAACCTCACATCAGCAAGTTCCATTTACCAGCCAGGATGGGTTACTAGCACGTTCGGGCTGAAATGAGACAGTAAGGGCCCTAGATGATATGGTGGCACAGCTGATTTTTCTTTTTTTGGGGGGGGGTTCTTCCACCTGCCTCAGTTACCTTTTTCTTATTGTAGTAAACCAATGCCAAACATCATTGGGGGAGCTGTCCACAAGGGATGAACCCCTTGCATATATGCAGGCTGCCAGAATAAAGGGTTGTTTATGTTAAGAAGCTCGCAGACCTCCCTTACGCCACAGTTTTGGCAGGAGGCAGTAAGTGCCTCTTCTGTTATTGGGGAAGTTATTACCTTTTTGTTTGCAGCATTAGAGGACTATTTTAATTACATGATAGTGAGGAGGGTTGTGAGGGGGAATGGGGGAAGAGTAGACGTTGCCCCATGGAAGGAGTCATGCACTGTAAAGTATATGGAGGGGGGGCCCTCCTGGTGGGTCCTTACTAAGTTACTGGGTTGGAAGAGAGACAGAATTTGTAGAGGGGCTGTGGGGGTGGGATATTGTGACAGTAAGGAATTGTTTTTGGTACCATGGGGGCCTTTCACAAAGGGGATGGGGGGAGGAGGGGGGTACAGCTTGGCACTGGGGATGTGTGGTATATCATGCAACAGGATACATGGTGTCAACTGGTTCTGATATTCTTTCTGAATGGTCATGGCAGGGATTAAAAAATTTGTGTCTTGGAACGTACGTGGGCTCTGCTCTAAACTAAAACATTATCAGATGTTGAAGCACATCAGCTTACTTAAGGGAGGACTTATGTTTCTCCAAGAGACCTACCTTTTGGAATTGAAGGGGGTCCTCCTCTGCAGAGAATATGTAGGACAAGTCTTTAATGCAGGGGATTGTTCCCAGAGTCATGGGGTGGCCATTTTAGTGGCAAGGAATATATCCTTCAGATCCGAATAGATTATTGGGGACCCGCAGGGGTGTTATTTATTTGTAAAAGGAACCTTAGAAAGAACTTCCTTAGTTTTGGGCTGTATATACAGACCTAATAACAACTCTCCCCTATTTTTCGCTAATTTGTTAAAGGTCTTGGCACCTTTTACTGCCTATCCATGTATTACGAGGTGACTGGAATTTACCTTTTTCATCCCATTTAGATAAATTGACCCCAAAAGGCAAGGTCTCTCCCCTGCACAATGTGCAATCAGAGAGCTGGTAGATCACCTGGGATTAGTTGATCCTTGGAGAACACTATATCCTACCTTAAAGGAGTTCACCTTCTGGTCCAGCGCTCATGGGACCTCCTCCTGGATAGATTATTTTTTAGTTAGCCAGTCACTCTTGCAGGGGGTTGTGTCCACAGGGATAACTCTGGGAGTGATCTCAGACCACTCAGTGGTAATTTGTGATCTGTTGTTAACACCGGACATGTCGCCTGATTCACTATGGAAGCTAAATAACCAGCTCCTCAAGGATCCTAAAATAGTGGATACTATTGTGCAAGAGATTGAGGAGCATAATAAAGTAAATCTGAACTCCACAAGAAGGCCAGACCTTGAATGAGGAGCCCTAAAGTGCGTATTGCGAGGGGTATTTATTAGGGAGGCCTCCCACTGGAAGAGGGAACGGGAGCAAAAGGCCCTTTCACTTTTATCCAGAATACGTACTGTAGAGGCATCATTGTCTTCTGCTACATCTATTGCTGAGAGACAACTATTGGTGGGACTGAGGGATCAATACAGCTCACTCCTTTGGGAGACAGAAAAATATGCTATTTTAAAAACTGGAGTGAAATATATTGTTTAAGGGGAGAAGGCAGGACATCTCCTGGCATTAAGATTAAAAAAGGCAGAGTCCTCCTGAACTGTCCCGAGTATTAGATCCCAGCACACTGGAGATCTTTACCTTGCACCCAAAGAAATCACCGCTGAATTTGCAGAATATTATAAAGACTTCTATAAGCCCATGTTAAATAGACCTACCACTGGGGTCGTGGAACAATACCTGCACCCACTCACCCTCCTGACTCTCACCTAAACTCAGCAGGAATTTTTAGTAGTCCCCATCTCAGAGTTGGAAATCCAATCAGCTATATCCTCACTGACAGCAGACAAAGCTCTGGTCCCAGATGGGTATTCCCCTAATTTTTATAAAACATTTAGTAAACAAATCACTCCCTGGCTGACCATTCTCTTTTAGTGGATTTTAGGAAGGAACCCCTTAGATAGCCCTCTGTTGGAGGCTATTATCATTGTGCTACACAAACAGGATAAAGATCCTGAGTCAACAAGCAGTTACCGTCCAATATCATTACTGAATTGTGACATAAAAATATTAGCAAAACTTCTTGCTAGCAGACTGAAAGGGGTACTTGCTGATATTATTCACACAGATCAAGTAGGTTTTATGCAGGGGCGCCAGCCGACGGACCACTTTAGGAAGCTAGCACACGTCTTCTCCACATCCAGAGACTCTGACATACCAGCTGGTTCGCTGTCTCTGGATGCGGAGAAGGCGTTTGACCATGTGGACTGGCAATTCCTGTTTTTAACTATGTGTAAGTCTGGTTTCTGCCTAAATTTATCGACTAGATTGCATCTCTCAACCAGAACACTCAGGCTAGAATATACTGTAATGGAATCCTTTCAGATCAATTTTCCCTGTATTCAGGAACTAGACAGGGATGCCCCCTCTCCCCCCTATGGCTCAACATTTATTTAGAACCATTGTTGGTCAAGTTAAGGGCAAATGAAGGTGTACAGGGGATCCCCATAGGTAATCATATATTTAAGTTATCTGCCTATGCTGATGATGTGCTTCTTCACCTGACTCACCCAGTTAAATATTTCCCTAATACTCTGAATATCATTATGGAATTTGGGTCTGTCTCTAATTATAAAATTAACTTAAATAAGACTACTGTATTTCCCCTGAACCACAGATTTCACAAACAGGATATTTCCTCAATGTGGGTGCAGTGGAGTCCTAAGTGCATAAAGTATTTGGGGTTAATTCTGTCTAGAAATGAGAGTACAATGAAGAACTTGAACTTTGACTCCCTCCTGGTTACTATTCAGCAGGATTTCAAAAGGTGGCATTCTCTCCCGATATCTCTTTGGGGGAAGATTAGTATAATCAAAATGAATATATTGCCCAGAATATTTTATCCCCTTAACATATAAAATTTATGGTTGCCCCTAAGGTGGTTTAAGACATTGTATCCCCTCATCTCTTCCTTTATATGGGGGGGGGGACATCCTCGATGTGCTTATCTCAAATTGGCAGCATCCATTCAGACCAGGGGCCTCAAACTCCCACATTTTGGTATGTACTACTGGGCAAGTCAGGTGACTCAATATCTAGGTGGTTTATAGCTCAGGAAGAGATTGCCTTCACATCATACACACCAGTATGGTTACTATTGGAAAGAGAGATAACTGACACCTTGAATATTGCTAAAGAGGCTCTCTTGTATGTTCCCATTAGAAGTCTTCCCTCTGGTTTATGTAATTCTCCCTCTTAGTATCCCTTTGGGCACACAGTCAACTATTTGCATTTCTTAAATATATGAATGCTAATGATCCCAGTTAGTCAATAGTTGGGATCCCAAACTTGCAGATTGGAGGTACAATCATTTCCCCACATTGGCTTCCCTAGATTAATAATGCCCAGGTTGTGGATTTGTTTACTGAGGGTTCATGCATGGATTCAGGCACCATAATGGCTTCATATTAAATAGACCAGAAACAGATTTTTAAGGTTTGGCAACTTAGGCATCTTTTGATAAAGATGTTTCTGGGAATAGGGAACTTGGATGAGAGCTGTGCCTGGTTGGAGTCTTTGGTTCCAGTATGTTGGAAACCCCATGCAGCATCACAAATATATTCCTGTCTATGAACAAACATGCTTGATACGAGCAGTGGGGTGCCTCAGAACTGGAATTCTTGTTTTCCAAACTCTCCCGAGAAATGGGAATCCATTCATCTGGACTCCTTCAGATATGTCTCTCAAGATAGACTGAAGCTTACACAATACAAAACACTGAATTATATGCATTGGACACCTGTCAAACTTAAAAGAATAGGTAGATCACCTGATGCTTTTTGTTTTAGTTGTAAAAGTGGTAAATGGGATCTGGTCCATATATTCTGGGAGTGTTCCTCAATCAAGAACTTATAAGAGTTAATCAGAACAAGGGCTGACCCTCTACTGAGCATCGGAGAGTTAGTCATGCTGGAGATATGTCTCTTGGGGACAGCTCCACAATTCCAGTTAAAATCCACAGGTACCTTATAGCCATGATATGACTTACCCTTAAAAATTAATTTTGCATCACTGGCTAGATGCTGACACCATTACTTATGAGGAATGGCTGCGAGATCTGTTATTTAATATCTGTAACAAACAAATAAAAGCTAGTATGGGTGGATCTCTTCCTTGCTACAGGAAAATATAGGAGGGTGTTCACACCTTATATCTCCTTTAGACTGGGGCCTCACCATAACAAGGAATCCAGGTTTTTGAGGTTTTCAGTTACTCATATATTCCTGCATTGCTCTGGCATAATCTGCGTGTATCTTTCCTGTCTACCATGTTACCTGGTTTTATGGGGAGATGTGCCAAGCTGGTGGATGGGGAGGGGGGGGGGCTTTAGCATGGCGCTGATATTTACATGATGTACCTCTGTAATATGCTGCTAGTTCCTTCATGTTAAAGCTTTCATGGAAAAGTCAATAAACTTTGAATTTTTAAAACAGATATATATTTCTGAATAAGCCTAGGAAAAGAAACTGTGCACAGTAAATCAGTTACTTACAGTATGTGTTTATTTCATGAAAAGGGAGTCTCTTATTTTTCATGTCGGATCTCAGACATGAATATAATTCACCTCTGCAAGACCATCCACTCAAGCAAACAAACCTTCTTTAGCACTGGCCCAAACACTGAGGCCCTGTGGAAAGACTGCAGTCCCGCCATCCCACCCAAGGAAACCCAAACATTTACCACACACCCCCAGTCAGCTCCCCCTGCCACATGACCAGCTCCCTATCCAAGGAAAGACATGCACAGGCTAGTCTCAGTACAGTAATGGGTCAAAAAGATACTCCAGGGCCAGCAAGGAAGATCTTATGATGAGGGTTGGTTGGAAGCCCTAAATATGCACATGCTATGGTCTAGGTGGGAGCGGATGGGACTGGATGGGACACACATGACTGAAACTTTGAGGTATAAACAAGGTGAGTAGTGTGGACCTTTTTGTAAGGAATATGTATGCAGTCACCAGAAAGCATAACTTTTCACTCCCACTTTAGACATCAGCATGGACAGCTTCCGATGCATATGTTTGCCCCCCCCTCCCCGAACACAGCACAGTACAATACAGACAGAATGAGGCTATATTTCTCATTTTCAAAGTGAGGTAAGTAAAGACAAATTTGGATGAGTATGAATGATGAAAATCTTTAGTGTGAGCAAGTGCTTTTTTGTTAAAGTATTTATAGTAATTAAATAAAAACATAAAAAATGTCTTATTTGTCTCTGTCTTACACACACACACACACACCAAAATATATAAACATACTTCCTAAAATACAACCAAGTATGGCATGCTTCAGCAACATTTTGTAAGCCAATGACAGCTTTTCACTACCAGTTTAACGCACCAACATGGTCAGGTCCCCATCTCTGGCACTGTCTCTCCTGAATGCCATGGCTAGCTCCACAACATATCTACCCTGCCCCCACCAACATGCTCAGCTCCCCATACATATGCTCGGTCCCTTCCACTGCCAATATGGCCAGTTCCCCACACATATACCTAGCTTCTCCTGCAAAGGCCAGCATTCCCCACCTGACAACATGGCCAGTTCCCCATACATACACCTGGCTTCTTCTACAAAGGCCAGTATCCCTCACCAAGACACACACACACACACAGCCTGCTCCCCAAACCCACACACAGAATGCTCAACCCCACAAACACACACACACACACACACACACTTCCTATAATTAAAATTAACTAAGGCAGGATAAGCCTACTAACAATGAATAAGTCTGGTACACAGGAGACTTAAATTAAAGTCTCTAAATAAGTCCAATGGAATGTAAGACAAGTTTTGTGCAACAGGCTTAAATTTTTTAAGTCCAACTTGTTTTTGTAAGACCAAAAACATGTCTTAAACTTGGACTTAACTCTTTTGTGCAACTGGCCCCTGGTCTTTTTCTGTGGTGTTAGACATATTAACACATTCTTACTAGCCAATCAGAATGCTTGATTGTTACCAGCCATTTCATAACTTGGCATAACATGGCACAGCATAGCAAAACATTGCTTAACGTGGCATAACATAGCACAACATGGCACAGTATGGCATAATATGGCAAAACATGGCAATCTGCTGCATAGCATGGCATATTATGGCAAAATTTTAGCATACCATGGCATAACATGGCACAATATGGCATAACATAGCATAACATAGCACAACTTGGATAACATGGCATAATATTGCAGAATATTGCATAACAAAACATAACATGGCATAACATAGCATAACACAGCATAACATGTCATAACATAGCACAACATGGCATAAAATGGCATAATATAGCATAACATGGCAGAACAAAGCATAACATGGCATAACATAGCATAACACAGCATAAAATGGCATAACACAGCAAAACACAGCATAACATGGCATGATATAGTATAATTTGGTATAACATGGCATAACATGACATAACACAGCATAACATGGATTAACATGGCACATGGCATAACATGGCATAACCTAGCAAAATGTGACATAACATGGCATAACGTGGCATAAAATGGAATAACATGGCATAACATAGCATAATGTGGCATAACATGGCAAAACATGACATAATGTGGCATAACATAGGATAACGTGACCCACTGACCAAGTCTCCATGGAAGCTGCCCTCCCTCTCTTGGGGCCATCTGCCCCCACTGAGCTGCTCCAAGACCGACTGACTGAGTCTCCACGGAAGCCGCCATCCCTCCCTCATGGCTGTCTGCCACCGCTGAGCTGCTCCAAGGCCCACCGACCGAGTCTCTATGAAAGGTACAGACCTGTACATTTCAGAAGCGCTCAGCCTCTGCAAATTTAAATTTGGCACCTTTTTTCAAGCTGCGATCTGTGTTCATCCACCTCCCGGCTTGGGCTAAACTCAAAAAAGACTGCCCAACACTTACTAATATACTGGAGTGAGATGGATACTGGGTTTTTTAAATGTTTTTCACTCATTTTCTTTGGCTGTGGCATCTAATTTTAAATCAGTGACCTCAGCTCATGTAATTTAATTCAGCAGCCTCAGCTTGCTAATTTCAACTCCGTGGCTGAAGCTTTAATTAAATTCAGCAGCCTCAGCTAATTTCATCTCCATTGCCGAAGCTGCAAGTAGGCACCTCAATCCAAGAAAGCCCTGTTATTATATTTTAAAATAATTTCAGGCTTACCTGCCCTTACTCAGTCAGTGTGTGATTTTCAGCTAGTGCTTTGAAGGTCGTTTTATTTGAGGGTGCTACTTTTCTTGTTTAATGATGCTGTTAAAAATGAATTTTTCATTTTTGGCCAGTTGAAATTGTCTGGGATTTTACTTGAAGACTGTGATTATTGTTCAGACAGAGTTTTTTTTTTTTTTATGCCTGCTAGATTAAAGGGAATCCATATGTTTCCTTATGAAATTATTGTGAAGGTTACTATGAGGATCCAGTATGCAAATTGCTGGGTTATATTTATAAAATATTTTCAGTAAGACAGAAAAATGCTTTTTAAACAGGGATGTAGATGCATCCATTTTGTGGACAGGAAGGGTGATGTGATGATGTTGCTGCCTCACCAGTGTTAACAGTTGGCAGTGCAGTAAGTGAGAACAGTTCAACTGTGCTGTCAGGGATTTTGTTATGTGCTGAGGAACACCCATGATGTTATTTTTGGCAGAGTGCAAGAACATAATCCAGTGCTTCTTTTCATGATAGAACAGGATCCCTGTCCATAGGAGCAGTTTTGTTTTAACCTGCTTAATTGCATACTGTTAGAGCTGGTGAGGCAGTGATATCATCAAAGCACCCTTCCTGTCCACAAAATGGATGCCTCCACATCACAAGGTTAAATGTATTTTTCTGTCTTACTGAAAACATTTTCTAAAAATAACCCAGCAATTTACATAATGGATCCTCATAGTAACCTTCACAATAATTTCATAGGGAATCATACAGACTCCATTTAATCTGCTTTAGCAGTTGTTATTTGGTCCTGATATAAACTTTATGTACTGTAGTTTGTATCTTTTGCCCTCCTGCTTCTTTCTCTGATTTCTGTACACTCTGGTTCTCTCCAACCACCCTACCTTTCTCCAATTTCCCTATCTCCACTACAATCACTCTCTTCCTCTTCTCCATTCTCCAACCCCCTGCAACACCTTCCTCCTCATCTAGCTCAGCTCTCTCTGTACTCCCCTGTTCACAATCCTCTCCCCGCGTCACCCTGTCCCTCCTCCTCCTCCCCTCCTGTAACCTAATTTCTGCCTTTGTTTTCTACCTAACCTCCTCCCCTTAAGCCTCAAACAGTACTATAATACCCTCTCCTCTCTCCACAGCTGCCCTCCCGCCCTCGGGACCATCCTCCCCTCCTGAGCTGCTCCAAGACACGCTGACTGAGTCTCCATGGAAGGTACGGACCTGTACATTTCAGAATTGCCCAGTCTCTGCAAATTTAAATTAGGTGTCTTTTTTCAAGCTGCGCTCCATGTTCATCTACCTTCCGTCTCAGGCTAAACTTAAAAGACTGCCCAACACTTACTAATATACTGGAGCGGGATTGATACTGGGTTTTTAAATGTTTTTCACTCATTTTCTTTGGCTGTGGCATCTAATTTTAAGTCCATGACCTTAGCTCATGTAATTTAATTCAGCAGCCTCAGCTTGCTAATTTCAACTCCATGGCTGAAGCTTTAATTAAATTCAGCGGCATCAGCTAATCTCATCTCCATGGCCGAAACTGAAAGTAGGCATCTCAATCCAAGAAAGCCCTGTTATTATATTTTAAAATAATTTCAGGCTTTCCTGCCCTTACTCAGTCAGTGTGTGATTTTCAGCTAGTGTTTTCTGACGCCACTATGCAGCGTCTCACCACCACCCCCACCCGCCAGCCCTATCTAAGCAATTAGATTTATTTAATCAAGGAACCAATCAGAGTAAAGACTATAAACCAACATTCTCATTGGTTCCTTATACTCTTCTACTGCTAGACGGCCTGCTGTACCCATCTCTGCAACCCTTCACTCACAAACTGCTTTCTCATCTCATGGTTTAGTTTCCCAGCAACCTTTGGCTAATTGTTGAATCACTCTGCATTACTTCTGCCACTGTCCGTCTCCACTCCTGCAGGATATAATATCATATTTCCCCCCTAGCTGCAATAGACCATTGACCACAGTTACTCTGGTTACTAGCAGTGACACTCTGTCTTAGTTGGGTCACTCTGCATCTCCCCCCTGCAGGAATTAAATTTTAAACCTAAAAATTCCCCTAACTTGATAGGCCTCTGCCCTACATTTCTCATTTTTTCCCTTTTACCCCCATGGCCACCCTCGGTTTACTCCACCTCCCTCTCCTAGCCCTCCTCTTCTGCCTTCCTACATCTTCCCCTCTCCCTCCCTTGTCCCTTTCCAATACCTCCCTCTCTGATTCCTGCCCCCTCTGTGACAACTCTACCCCACCACTGTCTCCCCTCACCCCCTCTACCCCTCTATCTCCCACTAATCTAACTTTCTAATTCACTCAGGGATTCTCAATAACTCCCCCCCTAAACTTAGAATCTATTTGCAGACTATGCTCCCTCTCACCCCCTCTGCATGTCCAACCCCACTACTACCAACTAAAGCACAAAAAAACATGACTCCCACAAGCTCTTTTTGTTTCTGCTGTTCCCTTTTGGCTGGTGACATTGCGCTAAACCCTGGCCCCTCCCACATTCCCCTTCCATCACCTGCAGCTCATCCTAAAAGTCTGAGAATCTTCCATATCAGAGTTCGTATCCTATTTCCTAAAACGGATGAGCTTAAAGTATGGGTCTCCCTTCACTCCCCTGACCTACTATGTATATCCAAAACATGGCTATTATCCTATATCCCAGACAATCAGTTGATCCTTTCTGACTTCATCCTTCATCGACAAGAAAGAGGAAAATGGGGCGGAGGAGTCATCATTTACTTAAGCAATGCACTATCTTGCACTATTTCCCACAAGGAAGTGGCTCCTCAATCCCATAAGCTTCTTGTAGTCAAACTTCAGTTTCCATCCTCCATGCCCCTCTTCATGGGTGTAATGTATGCATCCTTGAAACTCCCCCCTTCATCCCTCATTTCCTGTGTTGCTGCTGCCTCCACACTTGCGATATCAGGTGAACTCGTCCTTCTTGGAGACTTTAATCTAGACTGGCTATTCCCCTCATCACTCAAGTTTTGCCAGCAGATTGAAGCTCTAAATTTGACTCAGTTGATAACAGAACCCACTCTCCCTAACCCTCACTCTCAGTCCCACCCTACTTGACTGGGTGCTCTCGAGCAATCCCCACCATATCTGCTCTGCAGATTTACTACCTGATGTGCTTAGTGACCACCACCCCACCTTTTGAATAAGAAAGCTTCACCCTCCTCCTAATCCTCCTAAATATATCCAGTTTTGACCCCTCAGATCACTTCACAAAAGCAAAATTTCTTCAACTTGGCATTGTCCAACTGGTCTCTCGTGCTCTCCTCCTTCTCCATTGATGCTGCCCTCACCCACTTCCCATACATTTTTCTAAATGTTTGGGATACCCATGCCACTCTAAAATCTCTCAGAGTTGAACACTCCCACCACCCCTGGATAACCCCTGAAATCTTGACCATGTTTAAATCCAGTGATCTCGCGTGGCGTTATTTTTTTTTTTAACACAACTGTGTTTTTACCACCTGCTGCAGTGTGTACCAGCTTGGGGCATCCAGCCACCAGCCCTGCCCACCCAGAGAGCTAAGTGGCTTGAACCACACCCAGGAGGATCTGGGACTGCCATCTTGCCATCCTGCTGGAGGGCCCCCTATGCCTCTCCCAGCCAGGACAGCCCCCAACCCTCCCCGATGGGACTCCTCAAGAGTCCTCTGGGCAGCGCAGGGTGTGGCCATCAAGCTGCATGGCCATGCCCAGCCTTTTTCATCCATTGCTCCCACTTAGAGACCGGACATGTAATGATGTCTGGGCAGAATGTGCTGATGTCCGCCACACTTCCCTCTTGCTAACACCAACACTGGTTGTACCTCTGGGCATCCCCAGAGGTCACTACAGTACAGTGAATTTTCCCCAGTCCACCCCAGGACCAGGAGAGCAGTCTGCAGATGCTCAATCCTAGTCCTCCCCTCCAACCCCCGATGACCTGGGCTCATTCCCGAACCTGGGTCACCGGCATAGCGCAAGATGTGATGTCCAGTGCCTCAACCCTCATCATCACCACTGGGCCAGCATGTGGCATTGTTTTAAAACCACACAGAGCACAGTTGATCTTCAGACCTAGTGTACCCTCTGCAACCATTGTACAAAGTGCATATCACACTAAGGAAAGAGAAGGTGCTAGGAGGCTGAGAGCCCACAATTGCACCAGTAAATACTAATTATTTATAATAATAAAAATCAAACTCAGAAAGTATAAGGTTGTCTAAGTATCTTTAAATTCTGCTTTTGTTATGCGTGCAATAATTTCAATAGGGAGAGTATTCCAGGGTTCAAGATTCTTTGAGTAAAAAAGTGTTTGCAAGAGGAAAAATTAAACCATTTTCTACAGAACTGTAAATGGTTTCCTCTCATATAATGAGTGGTGTTTTTAAATTCAAAACCTAATTCAGATATTAAGTATGGATCCTGAGTAAGGTCAAACTTAAAAATAAGATCCCCTCTGAGATGGCGTGTTTCTAGTGGCATTAAATTAAGTAGTCAATATCTATTTTTGTATGGTTCATTATACAGACTAGATATGTGTTTAGTATATTTTCTCTCTGAATTTTTTCTAGAAGCAATATTTCAGTTTTTTTATATGGAGACCACAGTTGAGAGGTGTGTTCTAGGTGCGGTCATACATACGCCCTGCATAATGGCAGCATAACATTTCTGCCTTTGGATCTGATGTTTCTTTTTATTGACCAAATGACACAATTTGTTTTGTTAATGGCTTCGTGTACCTGTTTTGATTGTCCAAAATTATTTGAAATCTATACTCCCAGGTCTTTTTTCATCAGTGGTAGAGCATAAATTGTGCCCTCCAATGAAGTATTGTGTCAGGGTATTTTGAGAACCAAGGTGCATAACTTTGCACTTGCTAATGTTTATTTTCATGTCCCACTCAGTTACCCATTTGGAGATTTTGGTAAGGTCGGTTTGAATAACTGGCCAAATCAGATTTCTTCAAAGCTCACTTGCAAGCCTCGCACAACACTCCTTCTTCCTTCTGAAAGGATCTCCATACGTTCATTCACCCCCACTCCGACTCCCCCCCCAACCACTCTCAGCATGGCAGGTTCGCTAGTTACTGAGCCTACCCTTGTCACTGAAGCTTTAAACAAGTTCTTCACTACCTGCACTGTAACACATGGTTCACCCATCCCCCAATGCATTAATCTCCCTCCCCCTTGGTCTTCTGATTTCCATATACAGCCAATATCTCCCTCTGAAGTCTATAGAGCTCTCATCTCCCTCAACCCCTCAAAATCCAGCCCTAATGGCTTGCATCCTAAGCTCCTTACAATCTCAGCTCCCTCAATGCTTACTCCCATAACCTTCAGTTTCAATCTGTCCATCACCTTTGCTACTGTCCCCTTGGCTTTGAAGTCAGCCAAAGTTCTCCCTCTCTTCAAAGGGAGGGACACAACTGTCCCTGGCAACTATCACCCCATATCACTTCTCCCCTCACTCACCAAGGTCCAAGAGTCCTTGGTCCTCTCTAGACTAAACAAGTTCCTTCTTGCCTCAGACACTCTGTCCTCCATTTAATCTGGTTTCAGAAAGAATCATTCCACCAAACACCTTCCTTCTTCGCTTTACTGATGCCATCCACTCAGCTATGGATCAAGGCTTCATCACTGCAGCCATTTTCCTTAATCTAGCGAAGGCCTTCGACTCTGTGTCCCACCCCCTCCTCCTAAACAAACTGAGTGCCTCTGGCCTTGCACCTCAAGCCCTGTCCTGGTTCAGATACTATTTAACTGGTTGTTTCCAGTCGGTAAAAATAAATAACATTCTATCCTCTTCCCTTCCTATCATTGCAGGTGTACCCCAAGGCTTGATCCTGGGTCTGTTCTATTTTCTCTGTTCGTTAGTAACCTCCCTTCAGTATACTCCCACACCAAGATCCACATGTATGTAGACGATACCGTCCTTTACCTTTCTGACACATCAGCTTCAGCCGTTCAAACCTCCCTTCAAGAGGACTTCTCTGCGGTAACTTCATGGTTCAGCACAGATTGTCTAAAACTAAACATAAAAAAAAAACTGTAGCCATGACCTTTAGGTCCAAGCAAAAATGCACAAAGATTCAAGCTTTACCTGCTTCATCTCAGGTGAAAACACTCCCCTCAAAACTGTCACTGCATTCAAGTACCTGAGGGTCTGGCTTGATCCCTCACTTGACTTCTCTTCCCACTTTAATGCCCTACACTCTAAACTGCATCCACAACTAGGGCTGCTCTACCACCACAAGGCTAGTCTTCCACTCCCTGTTAGACATGGCCTATTGATAAAATGGATCCTCCCTACCTTAGACTATGCAGATGTGGTTTACAGTGCTGCCCTGGCAACCTCTCTCTCTCCAAACTCGACGTCCTCTACCACGCCTTCTGTCAGATCACCACTAACTCCCCCCATCTAATGCACCACTGTGACCTCTACTCTTCCCTATCCCTCCAATCCCTCTCCTAGAGATGCTTGTTTCACCGCTTCAACCTCATATCTAAGCTCTGGTTCGGGGCTCTCCCACCATACCGTGCATCTTTCCCCAAACCTTCAACCCCCTCTCCATACAACTTATGGTTAATTGGCACCCATTCTTTTGCACTCCCATGAGTCCACATCTCAGCTGGTAAACTGGCCTTGTCCTACAGGCTCCCTTCCCTCTGGAACAGCAACCCCCCCCATACCCACCTCGCCCACTCCTTTCCTGCCCTTAAGTGCTTACTCAGACCAACCTCAACCTCATCCTGCATTTTTCCTCATCCCTAGTACCCATTCTCCCTTCTTCTTCTTAAGCCATTTTGCTCATTCTTTGCTTTTGCTCCTTACTGCTGTTATCCTCTAATTGTGTTCCAATTTTATTTTGTAAATATTTGTATATACACTCTGTATCAAATTGTATATTACTGCATGCTAGTAGCTATTGATATGTACAACTTTGTATCTCTTTTGATATATAATGTTTACCCTCTGTTTGTATTTGTACCCCCTTCCCCGGGCCGTACCTGGAAATGAGCTTTGCTAATGGTACCTTTCCCGGTTATCAAATTTTAAATAATAAATAAATAAATATGGCATAACATGGCACAATGTGACAAAACATGGCATAAGATGGCATAACAGCACAACATGAGATAACACAACATAACATGGCATAACAAAGCATAACATGGCATAAGAAGGCATACCGTAGCATAACTCAGCAAAACACAGCATAGCACAGCATAACATAGCATGACATTACATAACTCAGCATAGCATTGCATAACACAGCATAACATTGCAAAACATGGCTTAACATGGCACAACATGGCCTAACATGGCATTACATGACATAACCTAGCACAACATGGCATAACATGACATAACATGGCATAACATGGTATACATTGCATATAATGGAATAACATAGCATACTGTGAAATAACATGGCATGATATAGCAGAATATGGCATAACAAGGCATAGCACAGCAAAACACAGCACAGCACATCTACTTGCTGCTGGGAGGGTCAAGAGTGTAAGTTTGAATCTGTCCAGGAGGCATTTTGTCTCTGAGATTTACCTTTTGTCATTTTGTCTGAGATTTACCTGCATTGGACCTTTAACTGTTTAACTGTTGCTGGCTACTGGAGGAGGGGATTCTTTGCCCAGAGGAAGATTAGCTTGATTCTCTCTCTTTAACTGTTTAACTTTTGCTGGCTGCTGGGGGAGGGGTTTCTTTGCCCAGAAACAAAGGAGTCAACCAAGCAGGAGTTGCTAGTTTGAATCTCTCTAAAACTGTTCATTCTGCTTGCTGCTGGAAGAGGTAAGAGTGTAAGTCTGAATCTGTCCAGGAGGCATTTTGTTTTCACTCTGTTATGAATAGGATAAGTCTGACAAGGGCACAAAGCAGAAAGGGACAAGGGCTTTGGAAACATATTAGGGTCATAAACAAAGAAACTATGTAAAAGGGAGAGACACTATAAAATAATAATAAAAGAGGGTAGAGGCATACTTAAGGAGTATGTAGTATGGCACAAGAAGTGGTGCAATGCAGTGGGAGTGGAGCAGCAGTGTTCAGAAGAACTTTCTGGGAACAGCGGTGCTGCCATATTTGCAGGCATCTCTCTGGGCTGAGGAATGAGGTTGCCAGGCTTTGATCACAGTTGGCAGGAGCACTGGGGACCTTTGCCCCACCCAGGGACCACCATACCACCAGCCACTGCCACAGAGGGTACTAAGAGGCCTGGGTGTACTACGGTGGGCTCCAGGAGGTTGAGGAAAGTGGAGCTCAAACACCCCCCCACACACAGTACAACAAAAGAACTAATATGATGTTCTCAAGGAGAGGGAGAGCCTTGAAAGGGAACCCACAGTTGTGACCAGGGGTGAAGGGCAGATCCACCAGGAGGGGGGCACATGGGATGGGGCCAGAGAATCCCAGGAGAGAAGGAAGCTTCACCTAAAGGGGGACTCTATATTTCAGGGTATGGAGATAGGATCAGGCATCAGGAGGGAGAGGGAGGTTATGTGTCTCCCAGGAGGCACAGCTCTGAGGAAGGGGGAGTGGATCCCAGTTAAAGGAAAAAAGGGTTCGACTGTGGGGCTGGATGAGGAGGTTACAGTACAGGAGGGATGAAAGGGGGGGTTCAGGGTGAAGGGTAGGGATGGCATGGCATCCAGTGAATATAGCAAACTAATATGGGCACCCGGTCAAAACAGCGAATCATATTGGGCAATATACTCATGGGTTACCCTGCAAGAGTAGTGACCCTATGTGAAGGCGTGGATATGGAACAGTGACCAGAAAGGTGGGGATAGTGAGGGGAAGGGGAGGGATAGGAAAGGGTGTTTTTTGGGACTGGTGTGTCTGCTGCTGCTGAGCTAGCCATGTGGTGTGGTGGGGGGGGTGGCCAGCTCTAGCAGAGCAGGTACTGGGTTTGGGGCTGGGGACCAGTGCAAAACTTTTTGTGGCTGCCAACTTTATTTTTAGTGTGGCAGCTAGAGTGTCACCCCCTCCCAAACATTCACCTCCCTGGAGTTAGTAATCTAAATTCATGGGGGTGTAGCCCCTTGCAAAAACACTTTCTAAGTTGCTGGATGTTGGGTCACTGCGATGTGTATATTGCTAATTTGCTTTTTGGTGATATACACTCACCATAATAGCAATCACTATTTTGTGATCTCTATAATAACATGGAACTGGATGACATTAAGGATGCGGGAACTGCAGGTGGTAAGGGGGACAAGTCAGGCACAGAGAGTGATAGGGCAAGGGGCAGGACTAGGGAGGTGGCTGGGGGGGGGAGTTGAGGGTACAGATAGGGATATAAATGTGCAAGGCAGGGCAGACTCTCAGGACAGGCACAAGGAAAGAGAGTTTGGTGCAGGGATGAGAAATGGGGGGGGAATGTTCTAGTGCTGGGTGATTCCATACTAAAAGGGGTCAGATGGGGGAGTAAAGGGGAAAGACATAGTCGCACATGGGTAGAATCTGTACCTGGGTTGATGGCAGATAAAGCAGGACAGGCTATTCTCAAGTGTTGACCCTAATGTCATGTCATGATATAGAACAGTGTCCTTTTATCCGAGACACATTCTGTGAACTAAACAATCAAGGACCATGTTTTTTCTTTAAAAGAAACTTCTTTTAATTAGATTCTTGGCTCTAATAAAATCATGACAGTTTCAAAGAATAATGTGCAGCAAAGTAGAAAAAATGCAAACATACAGAGAGACCTTACTAGTTAGAATAGCACCTCATAGTCGAAACACCCCTGCTTCAAGCTACTAGAACTGTACGTTTCACCCTGTCTCTGCAGAGTTTCATCAGATGTTACTGCCACAGTGATAACAACATATTTTTATAGTGATGCCCTCAATTAAAGTGCTGGTGCAGATAATAAATTACAATCAATAAACTAGTCAAATGTGCATGAAAATACTGAAAAGGGCAACAAGCAACACATGCAATTAATTAAACACAAGCTTCTCAGTGTGCCTTAATCCATATTGCTTAACTATTAAAAGTTTACTACTAATGTGGTTTAATATTCTTTTCTGTTATATATTAGATTGTGATTATGTTTTACTTTTAAGGGTAAACATTATTTTGCTGCATCAGCCACAGCATTTCATAATAGTGAAGAAATGTAATAAACATTCTTTTTTCCCTTCTTTCTTTTTTATTCTCTACATCTTCTTCAGTGATCCATACTTTAGGGGTCATCCATCCAATTTCAAGTTCATTAAGCTTGCACACTTTGTATTTCATTTGATTTGAAGGACACAGTCAGAATGAAATGGGATCTACAATCACAAGAAAGCCGGCACTAAGATATACATTCCACCTAGATGTATACACTAAAAGAATGTTCTTAGTATTGTTATTTTTACAAAACCAAATCCATGAGGCTATTTCCAAAATCACACTTCATGTAATAATCTGCAAATAATGCAATACCGGAAGCATAGGAATATTGCATTAACACAGTCAGAAGCAAAACCTTCTCACTTCTTTTCAAATCAAAGAGCACATCAATACATTATTTTAGTACATTTCTGCAATTTGACAAATGATCTTTATTTCTTTTCAGTGTGGCACTAGTGTGATGTGCTTAGACAGGGTGAAACGTAAGGTTATTGTAGCTTGAAGCAGGGGTGATTCAGCTACGCTGTGCTGTTCTAACAAATAAGGTCTCTCTCTGTATGTTTGCACTTTTTCTACTTTGTGGCACGTTGTTCTTTGAAACTGTCATAATTTTATTGGAACCAAGAATCTAATTAAAAAGAAATTTCCTTTGAAGAAAAACCATGTCCTTTACTGTTTAGTTCACAGAATGTGTCTCGGATAAAAGGATACTGTTCCATATCATAATATGGCATTAAGGTCTGCATTTAGTGCACTTTGTTTTGTCTGAGACTGGTTATTTATCAGTAATGTAATGGTGCACATCTGAAATTTAAATCAGACCTGAAGTGGAGCACCTGTAATTTGTACTGTGGGGACTGCATTGATTGTTGATGTGTGTGCTCGCTTCTAGAAGATTTAAGTGGCAGCTAATTAAAGCAGAAAAGTCAGAAGGACTATTTTCTTTTTTACGTCAAAGCAACATTTAGTACTACATGGTGGCTAAAAATACAACAACAAATGTTGGTGAAGTTAATTCTGGAGTAGAAGAGATACCACTTAGTTATGCACAGCAGGTTTTTTTACACAGTGGCCCAAATAATGCATAGTTTATTAATGGCAATAATGAAGGACCAGCAGTTCAGGATGGCAAAAGCTATAAAAAAAGCTAGACGTATGTACTGGTACAAAACATTGTTAGAGGCATACCTCTCCTTAAAACAGGTACTGAGGGTGCTTAGAATCACCAAATTGCCAGCATTTGGTATAGAACAAGCAGAGTTCATGAAAGGGTGGAGGAAGATAGCTCATCAAGCTTCATTAGAGTGGATCAAGTTGATTTTGAATAATACTATTCCCATTACAGAAGCAGTAGCAAAGGAAATCGAGGAAATTGAAAAGAAATTAGCAGAATCAGCAACAGGTGCACTGCTAACTGAGATTAGAAAAGAGCTGGATGAGAAGATAATTAGATATGATGCTAAGCTGAAAGCAGCTAAAGAAAAGAAGCTCAAAAAGGATGCAAATGATTATAAAAATGGGCGGGTCTTTGATTGGCGCTTTAAACCAGCAAGCAGTAGCATCCCAAAGTCAATTCTTAAAAGGACAGAAACTGAGAATCAGAATACAGTGCTAGATTATACATCAGGCCCAGAGTTGGATGCTTCTAGCATAGGCTCATATTACTTATAACAAAGACAGACAATGCAGAGTTTAAACTTTCAGGCCCCCCCCCCCCCAATCAGACAACACCGAGGAGGAACAATCGGAGAACCAGATTTCTGTTCTCACTGGGAACAAACAGAGGCTGAGGATGAGGAGGGGGGGGGCTCAGGGTAAAGGAGGAAGGGGTCGGTACTAACTGCTTTACCGCTCATCCCAGAAAACAATGTGATCAACTTCTCCTCTAAAAACGTGAATGAAAGTGAACTGGCAGTACTAAATAAAGTACTTAGTTTTGTCCCCACTCAGAAATTAGATATCTCCCAAGCTATGATTGATTTGCACCTGTTTGCTCGAAAGCTATCTCTTAAGACTTTTTTCTATAGAACAGACACTGATGCAGGGAGAAAGAGATGCACCCTTCTCGACAGAAGTCTACCTTTTGTCCTCAACATGGACCAGCTGTGGCGACCTTTGTGAAATTATGTGAACTGAATTTAATGGATTTGGATTTGAAACAAGATCACCGAAAGAAAGTATACCATAACCTCACTTTTAATGAAAAAAAGGCACTTAATGATTTAAATATGAACAAATCTATTGTTATCAAAAAAGCTGATGGGGGGCAGTTGTTCTCATTAATTATGATGATTATAAAAACAAAATTATTAACCAACTGGGTGATGATAGTTTCTACAGGAAGTTAACGGGTAATCTCACCAGGGTGTTTAAGGAATGCAGCAAGTCATATTTAGAATGGGCAGTAAGTGTGGGATGGGTACACAAACTGAGGGAAGGTTCTTGACAGTAGAAAAACCTATGGTACCTACTATATATATGTGGTACCAAAAATCCACAAGGATATAGAAAAGCCACCTGGCCGCCTCATAATAGCGGAGATTGCCTGGTTAACCAAGCCAATTTCAAAGTTTAACAACTCATTCCTTAAACCCATTGTTCAAGACATTCCCTCATATGTCAGGGACACTGCAGACATTTTGGAGACAGCTGGGAATATAGACATGCAGGGGGAATTTTTTTTGCAACTTATGACGTACAATCTCTTTATACATCCACCCCCATGCTGGGGGGTTAGACTCAATAAGATATTTCCTGGACATGAGGCCTGATCCCAAAAGCCCCCCCTCCCCATACACAGAGTTGTTTGTGAACTTGGCACAGATTATTTTAACTTTCAACATATTTTATTTCTGTGGAAAAAAATATTTTCAGATTTGTGGCACCGCTATGGGTGCCACATTCGCGCCAAGCTTTGCAAACTTATATCTTACAAATTGGGAATTGTGTTTCATCAGGAACACCTCCACCAAACCATTTCTACCTTATTTGGATTTGTGGAGGTGTTTTATTGATGATGTATTAGTTATTTGGAAGGGGAACATAGCAGAGCTTGAGGCGTTCACTGAATACATCAGTGAAGCAGATCCAGCGCTTAAATTTCAGTTGACTGCTGGACATCAGGGTATACATTTTTTGGATGTTACTTTTTTCAAAGATGGTAAGGGCGGGATTCAGTCAGAGTTGTATACAAAACAAACTGACCATAATACGCTCCTGTTGGCATGAAGTTGCCATCCACAACATGTCATAAGAGCTGTTCCAAAGGGTCAGTTAATTAGGGTTAAATGAAACTATTCAAGTGACATGGTATTTAAAGAAAGGGAACAGCAACAAATGGTTAGATTCCAAAATAGGAACTATAGGGAAGATGTCATACAAAGAACAGCTAGCTTGGTAACCAAAATGGAGATGGACACACTGTTAAGAAATTGCAATGCTGAGAAGGAAAGAATGCCAAAGTTCCCAGACACCCCACAATTTATCACTACATATACTGCAGGAGTTAATAAAGTGAGTGAAATTGTAAACAACAGATGGCAAGTGTTAATGGTAGATAAGAAATTAAAGGAAATTACAGAGGAATTTCCAAAATTTGAGTATAAAAGAGCCAAAAATATGAGAGACAGGGTTGAGTCATCTCTATTTAAACCTGAGAAAAGTGTCACGTAAGCAATAAGCCATGACAGGGTGTGCATTAGACACTTTAACACATGGCTAGGAGGTGTAGTGAGGAACGAGGCCACAGGCCGAGTGCGTCCAGCCTCCTAGCCATGTGTTAAAGTGATTAACGTACACCCTGGAGTGCCTTATTGCACTTATGAAATGAGTAAACAAATTAGAGCTATAAATAATGACATTACACATTTTAAAATGAAAGATTTATCAGTTTATTAAAGGCGATAACATTACGCCGAGTAAAGTTGTCCCATATGACTGGATATTTGGCACCAAGGTAATTTTCTGTAACTTTTATATAACTTTATTTATTTTTTTTGTCTTTTTAACTGTGTCATAGCTAATAGTATTGTGCAGAAAACATTTATACATAACATTTACTGCCAGTGTGGCATGAAATAGATGCTATTCATTTCAAGACTGTTTCATATTTAGTTTATGTGCCAAAGTAAACAGGGGCATTAAAAGTCATGTTACAGTTTTGCATTGTCACTCCTGCAAATTGTGGATTGGGGCTGCTGTTGTCAGATACCTTCAGTGAACTGCTGTACCGTTTTACCATCGGGTGTCAGTGTGGTGCACAACTGCTTTACAATTGGCTTCAGGCATTGTGTAGTGCTTGATGATTCTTTTTCCGGTGTTATGATTTCTTGTTTTGGTGACAGGATAGTGCACCATTTCCTGCGGCCATCTGGCTTTGCACGGCAGTAGCTCTGAAGGCTCGATTCATTTTGGTGACCTGTGATGGACATAATTTCATGGCTCTCCAAGCCAACATCAGACAGGAGTTGGACCACAGTCACTCACAGACAGTGGTTAGTGTAGCACTGTGAGAGACCTGCTTCTTCACTTAATCTAGACAACAGAGTGGACAAATAGTTCAGTACCATTGGCTCTGATGAAAACTGCACAGGGAAAGAGTCCAGCTGGATATTTGGCCATCTCCGAGGGTGTAAATACAGGGCTTTTGGATCAGAAGGAAGCTTACTCGGGTACAATTTAAAACTTTGGACTGGGCAAAGTGGATTGCCCGGTTGAGCATACATGAAACCACGGTGTCCAGATTTGCCACTTTCGAGGGGGTTGTTATGATTTTTTGTATGTTCATTGAAGTTGAGCATAACAAACTTTGCACCATTTTCATCTTTGTTAAGTGTGAAATGTTCAGATTTCAATTGGCGGAGCCCATCCTGACCGTGCCTGGCCATATAGAGTTGGATGTCCAACCAAACTTTTCTGATTAAGTCAGGCATGGTTCGGGGAGAACAAATGTCAGAATTCCTTAGCTTGTTTAGGTCTGTTGTTGTAAGGGCTTTGTGGTGCTGTAACTTATCCTGCTGTGATCGCTGGTATGTTTTCATTTTTTCTGTAAATACAGCATTGCTAGAACTGAATTCAGGGTCTCTGATTAGGTTGATATGCCGTCCGATGGCCGGCAAACCTAGGTGGCAGTTTAGTGCAGCACGAAGACCTCAGAAGCTCGAGATGGCATACTTGAGTCCTGCGGTCATCCGCGCCTCAGTGCAGAATTTCCATAGGGTTGTGTTTAGGTCTTCTTTTGTTACTGAGTGCCATTCTATGTCGGTGTTTGTGGCTGTTGCCTATTCATTAAAAACTCTAAATGCCCATGCAGTTGATCGCTGTGTTTTTCTCATTTTTTTTGTTGCTCTAGAATATCAAGCTGGTTAGCATTGTAAGTTGAGAAGCAATTACTCACCGTGGCATTTGAGGGCTTGCTTTGACAGCTCAGGTCACTCATTTATGTGTCTGAGGTGGTTGTTTGACAGGTAAAGCTGTTCATTTCAGAGGTTGTGGGCAGCTCATCTGTTGGCTCATTTTCTGGATTCATTAACTGCTCTAGATCTTCTTCAGTGATGCTAATACCAAAGTTTGCTTCAGGTACAGATGCCACATTGACACATTGAAAATACAAGCTTGCATGTCACTCGCAGTTGATGAAAAACAAGATGGCTGATTTTCAATTTGCCAACATTCTAACTGACATCTTTGCCAGGATCAGTGCCCACAGGGCACTACTGGTCCTTTTTTCTGTGTGTAAGAAGGAATATCACACAGGTACGGACCAATCAGGATGCCTAGATTCTGATGCCCATTTCATAATGTACCTTGGCAAATACCAAGGAAAAACAAGAGATGCGGGAGGTGCATGTATTGCAAGTACTTAATACAGGGGGATCATATAAAACATCCAAGGGGCAAAAAAGAAATACACTGCAATGATTTAATAACTTGTGACACAGTGGGAGTAGTGTATATTCTGAATTGCCAGTGTGGAGCTTTTTATATAGGGAGAACAACACAGAATTTTAAACTCGGAACAGGGGAACATGTAAGGGCTCTGTGAGATGAAAATAAGAAATATGCAATTGGAAGGCATGTGAGAGGAAAAAATAAACAGGAACATAGCATTTCCTTTTTTGGCATCCAGAAAGTTCACAAAAAAGTAAGAGGGGGAGACTGGGAAAATGAAGTCAGTGTGTGTGTGTGTGTGTGTGTGTGTGTGAAGCTAAATGGATATTTCACAAGTGGGAATGTTTCCCCCCCAGCTTGAATGATTACATCAGACTAGTGCCACACTTAAAATAAATATAGATTGTTTGTCAAATTGCAGAAATATACTAAAATAATGTATTGATGTGTTCTTTGATTTGAAAAGAAATGAGAAAGTTTTACCTTTGATTGTGTTAATGTAGTATTCTCTGTACTTTTCTTCCCCTCCCCCCCCGGCTTTGCATTATTAGCAGATTATTACTTGAAGTATGATTTTGGAAATAACTGCATGGATTTGGTTTTGTAACAATAACAACAATAAGAAAATTGTTACAGTGTTTACGTCTAGTTGGAATGTATATGTTAGTGCCTGCTTTCTTGTGATTGCAGATCCCATTTCATTTTGACTGTGTTCTTCAAATCAAATGAAATACAAAGTGTAAAAGCTTCATGAACTTGAAATTGGATGGATGGCCCCTAAAGTATCGATCATTGAAGAAGATGTGGAGAATAAAAAAGAAAGAAGGGGAAAAAAGAATGTTTATTAAATTTCTTCATTATTATGAAATGCTGTGGCTGATGCAGCAAAATAATGTTTACCCTTAAAAGTAAAATGTAATCACGATCTAATATATAACATAGAGGATAATGTATGGTCCTCTATCGGTAACCAGTCTGTTAACCATCAAGAGGTTGCCAGGGTGTCCGTGTAAACCTCGAGAGTGAAGCACATTTGTAGTAGTTAACTTGTAATAGTTAAGCAATATGGATTTAGGCACATCAAGAAACTTGTGTTTAATTAATTGTATGTGTTACTTGTTGTCCTTTTCAGTATTTTCATATACATTTGACTAGTTTATTGATTGTAATTTATTATCTGCACCAGCACTTTAATTGAGGGCATCACTATAAAAACATGTTATCACTGTGGCAGTAACCTCTGATGAAACTCTGCATAGACAGGGTGAAACGTACGGTTCTAGTAGCTTGAAGCAGGCGTGCTTCAGCTATGCGGTGCTATTCTAACAAGTAAGGTCTCTCTGTGTTTGCACTTTTTCTACTTTGTTGCACATTGTTCTTTGAAACTGTCATGATTTTATTAGAGCCAAGAATCTAATTAAAAGAAGTTTCATTAAAAAAAAAAAAATGGTCCTTGACTGTTTAGTTCACAGAATGTGTCTCGGATAAAAGGACACTGTTCTATATCATGACATGACATTAGGGTCTGCATTTAGTGCACTTTGTTTTGTCTGAGACTGGTTGTTTATCAATAATGTAATGGTGCACATTTGAAATTGAAATCAGACCTGAAGTGGAGCACCCACATTCTGTACTGTGGGGACTGTTCTCAAGTGTGCAAAGAGGGGACGACATAAACCATATATGGTGGTGCACGTGGGTACAAATTACTTGGCAGGGGAAATGGTAGAGGTGGTTAGGGAGAGATTCATGGAACTAAGTAAGTCGAGTGAGGAGTCAGGGAGCTCAGTGGCCTTTTCCGAGGTACTCTCAGTGTCCAGGGTAAGTACATCAAGGAAGGGTAGGACAGATAAATTCAATGGTTGGCTGGAAAATTGGTGTCGATCCAAGGGGTATGGGTTAGTGGGAGGCTGTGGCAGGGTCTGGGACAATAGGGATCTGTATGCAGGGGACAGATTACATTTCAGCAGGGTTGGGAACGGGGTGCTAAAACAGAGGTTAGAAGAATACATAGAAACAAAGGTTAATTTAAACTAGGTGGGGGGTGGCAAGTGGGTTGCTGAAGGGAAAGCTCTCTGGAGAGGGGAAACAAATGAGCCTAACCCCCATACAAACTGGATTAGAAGCAGGGAGGGATTGAAGGGCAGGGCTGAGAAGTGTGGGAAATTGGGTAAGCAGTGTAAGGGAATATCTTGGAGTGCTGTGTCCTTGAATGCAAGGAGTCTGGGGAACAAAACCGCAAAACTATAGGCTCTGTTGGCAGAGAGGGATGGTGGACATAGCTGCCATCACAGAAACATGGGCCAATCAATACCAGGACTGGGACCTGATGATCCCAGGTTATAGGATTTACAGGAAGAACAGGAGCAAAGAGAAAGGGGAGGGGTAGCGATGTACATAAGGGAAGGGATACAGTGTGCAAAAGAAGAGGGAAGGACGGTAGGACTGAGGCATTGTGGATGCAATTCCAGGACACAAGGAATAGGATTCTCAGGAAGGGGGTGGTATACAGGCCACCGACTCAAGGGGAAGACCTGGACAGGGAGCTGGTGGAGCAAATTAGGAAGGTGTGTGGAAAAGATAACACAGTGATTGTGGGGGACTTCAATCTCCCAGGAGTGGATTGGGGTACCCCAGCCACCTCGAGTACTAAGGAGCAAATACTCCTGGATGCCTTCCAGGACTGCTTCCTGGCACAGATAGTCACTGAGCTGACTAGGTCAGAGAATACACTGGATCTAGTTCTGGCCAATGTGGAGGCTGTAAAGGAGGTGGGGTGGAGGATCCGCTGGCTGGGAGTGACCACCACTCAGTGTGGTTCACACTTAATATGAACAGAGAACAGCAGGTACAGGGACCAGGGTGGTGGACTTCAGACATTCTGACTTTGGTAGGATGTGTGAAATCTTAAGGGGGCATCTGGAATGAATACAGTCACACTGGGATGTGAATCAGAAATGGGAAAAAAAAATCAAATTGGGAATATTGGAGGCTTCTGAGACATGTACCAGATTGCAGAGCAAAAAGGGAAGGGCTAAAAAACTAAGCTGGTTATGTAGAGGGGTCTTAGAAATGGTGAGGACTAAAAAAGCAGTGTTCAAGAAATACAAGAAATCTAGGAAAGGGGAAGATAGGGAGGACTATGTGAAGATGTCCAAGGAAGTGACCAGGGGAGTCAGATCAGCTAAGACCTCCAGGGAATTGAGGCTGGTGCAGGGCATCAGGGATGGGGAAAAGGACTTCTTCAGATACACGAGGGAGAGAAGGAGCTGAAGGACCAGATAGTTAGGATCAGGAAGGACAGAGGGTGGGCAGAGAAAGGGGTGGATTGGCAGAAGCACTGAATGAGTACTTCTGTTCTCTATTCATGAAGGAGAAAGGAGGCCAGCTACTACAGGGGGTGGGTGGGGGAGATAGGGTAATGGATGGGGTGATCATGGAGGGTAGCGTACTGGAGAGGTTAAGGGCTTTGAGGGTGGATAAGGCACCAGGACCAGATGGCATACACCCCAGGGTGTTGAGGGAAATGGCCAAGATCCTGGCTAGACCGCTGGTGGAACTGTTTAATACCTCCCTGGACAGAGGGTGCATACCACATGACTGGAGGATGACTCATGTGGTACCCATCAATAAAAGTGGACCAAAGGAAGAGCCGGGTAATTACAGGCCAGTAAGCTTAACTTCCATTGTGGGGAAGCTGATGGAGACAATACTTAAGGAAAGACTGGTGACTTTTATGGAAGACAATGTGCTCCAGGACAGCCACCAGCATTGGTTTGTCTCTGGAAAATCCTGCCAGACAAATCTAGTTGAGTATTATGATTGGGTCAAGAGGGAATTAGACAAGGGTCATGCGGTGGATGTCATATACTTGGACTTCAGTAAGGCCTTTGATTCAGTGCTGCATGGGAGGTTGGGAAGGAAGTTGAGATATGTGTAATTGGGGACTAAAATGGTTAAATGGATTGAGAATTGGCTGCAGGGAAGACAGCAGAGGGTAGTGGTGGGGAGGAACTCTCATCTCCAAGGGCTGTGAAGAGTGGGGAGCTGCAGAGATCGGTACTGGGGCCAGTACTGTTTGGAATATCCATCGCAGACATCTCGTATGGCATCAAGAATAATATTAGTTTATTCACTCATGATACCAAATATTTGGAGGTGGTGGATGATATAGCAAGTTGGCAGGGGCTGCAGGATGACATGATTAAACTGGTGGAGTGGTTGGAAGCATGGCAGTTGGTATTTAATGTGAAAAAGTGCAAAGTCCTGCACTTTGGAGCAAAGAACCCAGGGAGGGGTTATCAGCTGGGAGGAGAGCAGTTAGGTTCCACCGAGGAGGAGAATGATCTAGGGGTGGTTGCAATGGTGAAGATGAACAATACAGAGCAGTGTAGGAGGGTGGCAGTGAAAGTCAACAGGATGCTGGGTTACATCGTGAGAGGGATCTCATCCAGGAGCATGGAGGTGATCCTGAATCTCTACAGGGCACTGGTCAGGCCACACCAGGAGTATTGTGTGCAAATCTGGTGCCCGCATCTGAAGAAGGATGTGAAATTACTGGAAGGGGTACAACACAGGGCAACAAAGATGATCCAGGAATTGGAGGGCAGACCATACGAGGATAGGCTGAGAGAGTTTCACATTTACTCCTTGGAGGACAGAACGGACTGAGGGGATATAATTGAGAGCTTTAAGTACATAAAGGCATTAAACAAGGCAGGCACTAAGGGGATACTCAGGCTGAAGAGGGGGAGGAACACAAGAGTGCATGGCCTTGGATTGGAGGGGGGACGATTTAGGATGGAAAGGAGGAGACACTTTTTCATGGAGAGGATCATGGTAGAATGGAATGTTCTACCGGAGGAGGTGAAAGCCTGTAAGACAGTGGGTAGTTTCAAAAGGGGGTGGAACAAGGTGAGAGGGGTTAAGTTGGAAGCAGAGGGGGTGGGGCAGCTGCTCGGTGAGGGTGCTAGCTGTACACTTGAGCTGACATGATAGACCAGGTGGCCTATTTCTGCTGGCAATTTTGAATGTTCGTATGTGGCATAACATAGCATAACATGGCATAATATGGCACTCCATGGCTTAACATAGCACAGCATGGCACAACATAGTATAATATGTCAAAACAAGGCATTCTGTTGCAGAATGTGGCATATAATGGCATAATGTTAGTATAACATGGCATAACATAGTACAACATGGAATAACATGGCATAATATAGCAGAATATGGCACAACAAAGCATAACGTGGCATAATGCAGCAAAACGTAGCATAGCACAACATAACATGGCATAGCATGGCATAACATAGCATAATATGGCAAAACATGACATATAGCACAACATGGCATAACATGTCATAATATAATAGAATATGGTATAACATAGTATAACATGGCATAAAAAGCATAACAAAGCATAAAATGGCATAACATGGTATAACACAGCAAAAAACAGCATACCACAGCATAAAATGGCATAACATGAAATAACGTGGCATAACATATAAAAACATGGCATAACATACATTACATGACATAACATGGCACAACATAGAATAACATGGCATAAAATGGAATAACATGGCATAATGTATCATAACCTGGCATACAATGGTGTACCATAGAATAACATGGCATAACATGGCATGACATAGCATACATAACACTGTATAACTTGACATTACATGGAATACCAAAGAATAATGTGGCATAACATGGCATAACAAAGCATAACATAGCACAACATGGCACATTATGACATATCATGGCATAACATGGAATAACATGGCATAACATGGAATAACATGGCATAACATACATAACATGATATAACATGGCACAACATAGAATAACATGGCATAAAATGGAATAACGTGGCATAATGTAGTGTAACCTGGCATACAATGGTGTAACATAGAATAACATGGCATAACATGGCATGACATAGCATGACATAGCATACATAACACTGCATAACTTGACATTACATGGAATACCATAGAATAACGTGGTATAACATGGCATAACAAAGCATAACATGGCATAACATAGCACAACATGGCACAATATGACACATATCATAGCATAACATGGCATACATGGCATAATTTGGCACAGCATAGCATGACATGACATAACATAGCAAAACATAGCACAACATGGTGTAACATGGCAGAAAATGAAATAAGATGGCACAGCATGTCATAAGTCAGCATAACATTGCATAATATTTCTTAACATGGCACAACGTGGTGCAACCTAGAACAAAATGGCATAACATGCATAATGCGGCATAACATCCACAACATAGCATAACATGGCATAACATAGAATAACACTGCATCATATGGCATAACATAGCACATGGCACAACATGGCATAATAGAGCATAACATGACACAATACAGTATAACATGCCATAACATGTCATAACGTGGCATAACATGACATAACAAGGAATTACATGGCATAATACAGAAGAACATGGAATGACATGGCACAACATGGCATAACATAGCATGAAGAGGTATAACATGACAAAACATTGCATAACATACTAACATACTATTTGCCAGCAGATTAGGCCTCATGGTCTATCGAGTCTGCTCAAACCTCAGATCCCTAGATGGGTGCCAAGGCCCTCCCCTCCCTTGTGTTCCAGAAACCCCTATCATCCATCCCCACCCCCCTGGGACAGGCCATCATCTGATACATCCACTTTCTGTGTCTGTCCCACCCTCTCTTGAAGCCCTCCACTGTGGATCTCTGAACCAGCTCACCAGGCAGTGCATTCCAAGGGTCCACCACCCTCTCGGTGAAAACCTCCTCCTCTTTTCCCTCACCCTTCCACCTTCCAACTTCAAACCATGCCCTCTGGTGATACCTCCCTGCTTTAGTCTAAAGATCCCCTCCATGTTTACCCTATTTATTCCCTTGAGGTACTTGAAGACCTCAATCATGTCCCCGTCTCTCCTCTCCTCCAATGAAAACAGGCAGAGCTCCTCAAGTCTGTCCTCATACATCAAATCCCCTAGCCCTCGTATCATCTTAGTTGCCCTCCTCTGTACCCTCCAGGAGCTGTATGTCCCTCTTCAAGTGTGGTCTCCAGTACTGTACACAGTACTCAAGGTGTGGTCTAACCAGTCCATTGTACAGCAGCAGAATCACTTCCTTGCTCCTAGAGGTGATCCCCCTTATGATGCATCCCAACATCCTGTTTGCCTTGCTAGCCGCTCTCCTGCACTGCTCAGAGTTATTCATACATGCATCCACCATGACCCCTAGGTCTTTTTCCCCTATTGAGGCCTCCAGCGCCTCCCCTCCCAGGGTGTACCTGTGTTTAGGGTTTCCCCGCCCAAGATGCAACACCTTGCACTTGGTGATATTGAAATTTAATTTCCATGTGTGAGCCCAGCTTTCCAGGGTGTCCAGGTCCCCTTGCAGGGCCAACCTCCCCTCTTCTCCCTCAACTACTGCTCCCATCTTGGAGTCATCAGCGAAGAGACTCATTTCACACCCTATACCCTCCCTGATGTCCGATATGTATGCATTAAACAGGATCGGACCCAGGACCGAGCCCTGCGGTACCCCACTACCAACCTCTCTAGGGTTTGAGAGCTCTCCACAGACCACTACTCTCTGGGTGCGTCCAGCTAGCCAGTTTTCAATCCATCTGACCATCAAAGGGCCTACTCCTAACCCCATCAGTTTCTCCACCAGACCATTGTGGGAGACAGAGTCAAACGCCTTGCTGAAGTCCAAGAATAATACATCCACAGGCTTTCCCCTGTCCAGTTCTGATGTTACCCATTCGTAGAACTCCACAAGATTGGTTTGACATGATCTACCTGGCACAAACCCATGTTGCCGACTATCTAGACCTCCCACCTCCTCCAAGTACACCCCCAATCGTTCCTTTGGTATACTCTCCAATAATTTTCCCACCACCGAGGTCAAACTGATGGGTCTATAGTTACCTGGTACTTCCCTCGACCCCCCTTTATGGATTGGCACCACATGTGCCTCTCACAATCCCTAGGTACCCTCTCTGTCTCAAGTGACCTGTTGAAGAGCTCCACCAGGGGTGCAGCCAGTATGTCCACCAATTCCCATAGTACTCTCGGATGAATGCCATCCAGCCCAGGAGATTTGTCTTTCTTTAGGGCCTTGAGGGCTAACCACACCCTTTTAGCGGAGATAGCATCATCTGTCCCCTCCACCTTACTGGCCTTTTTATCCTTATCCAGATGTGACACCCCTGGGGTACCTCTCCCTCCCTCTTGCTCCATTTCTGTTGCTCCCCTGATCCCACTCACTGCTGCTTCTATCCCCATAATGCCTTGTTTTGTAGATATCCCATCCCCCTCCCTAGTGAACACGGAGGCAAAGTACTCGTTAAATACCTCTGCCTGGTTCCTCGCCTCTTCCACCCACCCTCCTTCTGATCTCAATCTGCTGAGATGGCCCTTAGTTTTTCTCCGCTCCCCAATATACTGGAAGAACCCCTTTTCCCCTCCATGTATCCCCTGTGCCAGCCACTGCTCTTTACTGGACTTTGCTCCCCTCACCATCTGGGTGACTTTTCTAGATGCAAGATGGTACATTTCCTTATCCCTATCCCCTCTTGTTGTTTTATATTTTTTATAGGCCGCCTTCTTTTCTCTGAACGCTACCTGTACCTCACTGGACCACCAGCATGGTTCATGTGACCTTGCTCCCTTACGTTTCAACTTAGCGCAGATCCTGACTGCCTCATGAAGTCCCTGTTTTATGACCTCCCATCTCCTTTCCACACTTGTCATTGATGTAATCCCCTTCAAGTGATCCTTGACAATATTTCCCATGCCCACAAAGTCTGCCCCCCTGAAGTCCACTGCCAGTGTCCTAGATCTCACCCCTCCCCCATGCTTATTTGAAACCAGACAGTATTGTGGTTGCTCCCAGTCAGGGGGTCCTCTATAACCAGGTCCCTTACCAGATCCCCATCTGCCAGAACCACGTCCAGGACATGCCCCTCCCTTGTGGGCTCCATCACATGCTGTGTTAAGAACACATCCTGGAAGCAGTCCAGCAGCCTCTGCTCCTTGGCCACCTTAGAGGACATGGTTCCCCAGTTTGTACCTGGCATATTAAGGTCCCCATCACCACTCCTTCCCTTTTGGTCCACACTGGGCAATGATGTTGTCCAGCAAACCATCCTCTAGAACATCTCTCATCCCGGGGCCTATATACTACACCCAGCTTGACCTTATCTCCTGCTGGGGATCGTAAGGTGACCCATAAGGCCTCCACGTTTCCCTCTGCCTCTTCTACTCTAGCAATTTCTATGTCATCTCTAATGAACATAGCCACTCCACCCCCTCTGCCCTCCTTTCTATCCTTCCTAAGCATAGTGTACCCCCACGTTTAGGTCCCAGTCATGGTTTTTGTTGGCCCACGTCTCCATGACCACCGCCACATCCACACCCTTTGAACAGCATGGCCTGGAACTCTGGCAACTTGTTTCCCAAGCTCCTGGCATTTACTAACACCAACCCCAACCCCTTATCCCTGATCCCCTTTGTTGAACTCCACCCAGGTTCCTTATACTTCCATCTTCCCTCTACTCCTCCTGAAACCTCCACCCCCAGTCTGTTTCCCTCCTCCCCCCCTTGGGTTTGAAGGCTACTCCCCTCATCTGGAGGAGAGGGCTTCTGGTCACCCCTCCTTATCCCTTCCCCCTCACAAGTTTAAACCCCACCTTTCTTGAATGTAGTCAGCCATCCCCGTTTAAGGACTTCCTTCCCTAAAGGGGCAAGATAAAGCCTGTCCTTGGCATACAGTCCCTTATCCTCCCAAACTCCTTTCCAGTTCCCTAACACCCCTAACCCACTCTCTTCACCCCACTTCCTGAGCCAGTCATTAACCTCTGTGAACTTCATTTTTTTTCTCCACTGAGGCCTTTGGTACTGGTAATATCTCCGAAAAGGAAATGTTGTATCCATTATCCCGACAGACTCTGGCAAGTTCTTGGAACCTTGCTTGGATTTCCAAAACTCTATTTCGCTCTAGATCGTTAGTTCCCAAATGCACCAGGAAATCCAGTTTCCCTCCACAATCCCTAACCAGTTCATACACCATGAACTTTGCTCTGTGCACTGTCAGCCCAGAGATACTCACTACCTTCACCTGGCTATGGCATCCAACCCCCTGTCCCTCCCACTGGATACCCCTAATCATCAAGTCTCCCAATAACAGAACCTTAACACCGCCATCATCCTTATGGTTACCTCCACTATGCCCTCTCAGCCCCCATCCCCCCTTTATTCATGATCTCAATTCCATGGGAGTCTTCCTGCCTTATTTGAGACCCCCTTGTCACCCTCCCCTTTCTGCCTCCCTCATAATTTTGCCCACTTTACTCAGACCCCTCTGAATAGGTGTCCCTTTAACCCTCTCTATCCAAACCATTTATCCTGGCCTGATGGTTTCCCTTCCCCACCACCATCCTCCCCTTGTAATAGTACCCCTGCCTCCAGTGGCTCTCTGTGGATCCCCTTTAGCTGGGGCCCCATCCTTGGTACAGCCCCCCCTGCTGAAGGGCCCTCTCCACCTCCTTGTCTCCCAGTTTCTTTCCAGTCCTCTCCTCCCTCATGTCTGCAATATGTTGCATCTCCCCATCTGGTTAACATTTATGTTTCCCCTTCTCCCTCTGGGACTATTTCTATCTTTTCCATTGCCAGTCTGTGATGCCCTATGGGTATCCAACTCCCTCCCCCCGGCATCTGTATCAGTTTCCTCATTTCCACCAACCCCTTCCTCCCCCTCTAGGTTGCTTAGTAGCTCAAATTTATGGTGACACTCTATGTCGGCCTCCATCAAGTAACCCGAGTTTCCCCTGACTGCACCTCTAAACTGCCCCTCTTCTTCCCCTCTTGCCCTGTTCTCCTTAGGAGCTCCCTTCCCACAGTCTGCTGTTTTAGGCTTCCCCACAACAGCCCCTCCCTTCTCAATGTCTGCTCTACTAGGCTTCCCCACAACAGCCCCTCCTGACTCTTCCCCCTCCACTCTCTTTGTATTCAGAATGTTCACCCCGTACGCTTTCCCCTTAGCATCAACATCCCTATCTAAGGGTCCTCTGTCCCTAATATCCCCCCTCCTGCTTGCTGTAACATAACGTCCTGTAATTTCAGAGCGTTGCCCCAGCCTCTCCTCAGCCCCACCCTTCTGCTGCCCATGTCCACACCCCTTATCCTTGGACACCCCCAGCTCCTCCAGCTTACTCCTTAACCAATATACCTCACTCCTGATACAAGATAGCTGTCTACAGAGTGGACAGCCTCCCTCTCTCCAGGCCCAATTGAGAATTATTGCCATCCCACAGCCTGTGCAGCCTACAACCCTTCAAAGATGCCTGCCATGGTGGAATATGGCCACCCTGTTTGTCCCCCTCTGTTTATAATGGCACACCCCTTTTCTCAGTCCCTTCCCCTGGAATACAGTTTCTCTCTATACTGACTGCAGTTATTTACAAACCCAATTTCAACCCCACCAATAAAGTTCCCAAGTGTCACAAACACATACAGTCCAGTGTGTCCAGTCCCACTAACAGTGTGTGTATGCAGACATCAGGTACCGTGTGATGTCACAGGCCCACCAGTTCCTGTTGGCAATTTCATTCCCAAACAGAAATATACAGCCCTTCAATCCCAACCCAGTGGCTTTTCAGTATTTAAGAAAGCCTACAAAACAAGGAGTGGGTGGGAGGCTCTCCAACTTACCAGGCAAACATCACATTTAAATTTCACTCTAATTATCACTGCCAAACAAGTGTTCCCAAGCCTCAAAAGTTACAATATCACAGCCCAAGTAACAGTTCTAACTCAAAGTAGTAAATTTTTAACACATAGAACTAATTTCACGTATAAAACTATTCAAATATTTCAGTTAAAACAGAATATAACCCCAGACCTTTGTCCTTACCAGCCTCCTGCTTATGTTCCCAAGTGAACAATGGAGTAAAATGGCATAACATGACATACGATGGCATAACATACCACAACATAGCATAACATAGAACAACATGGTACAACATGGCATACTATGGCAAAACATGGCATTCATTTGCATAATGTGGCATAGTATGTCATAATTTTAGTATAACATGGCATAACATAGCACAACATGGCATAACATGGCATAATAGAGCATACTGCATAACAGAGCATAACATGGCATAATAGCATAACAGGGCATAACATGTCATAACATAGCATAACAGAGAATAAAATGGCATAACATGGCTTAACATAGCACAGCATGGCATAAGATGGCATAACATGGCATAATGTGGCAAAGCACAGCCTAATACAGCATAACATGGCAAAACTTGGCATAACATTGCATAACATGGCATAAGGTAGAAAAACATGCCATAACATACATAACATGGCACAACATATAATAATGTGGCATTACGAGGCATAGCATTTCATAACGTGGCAAAAAATGAAATAACATGGCAAAATGTAGCATAACCTGGCATAAAATTGCATAACTTAGAATAACATGGCATAACTCAGCATAACATGTCATGACATAGCATAACGTGGCATAACATGGCATAACAAAGCATAACATGGTATAACATAGCACAACATGGCACAAGGTGGCATAACTTGGCATAACATGGCATACAAGGCACAACATAGTATAACATGGCCTAATTTGGCATACCATGGCATAACATGGCACAACATGGCATAACATGGCATAACTTGGCATAACATGACAAAACTTGGCATAACATGGCATAAGATGGTACATGTGATGTGATAACTCAGCATAACACTGCATAACATTTCTTAACATGGCACAACATGGCATAATATGGCATAACATGACAAAATATGGTAAAACATGCCATAACATGGCATAACATGACAAAACAATGCATAACATGGTGTAACATGGCAGAACATTGCATAATGTGACATAACATGGCATAGCTTCACACATGTCATAACATGTCATAACATGTCATAACATTGCATAACATCACACAACGCAGCATAACATGGCATAACAGCATAACATGGGATAATATGGCACAACATGGCATAATGTGGAATGAAGCAGCTTAACATGGCATACCATGGCACAACATGTCATAACAAGGCATAACATGGCAGAACATGGCATAACATGGAATAACATGGCAAAACATGGCACAGCATGGTATAATGTGGTATAATATGACAAAACATTGAATAACATGGTGCAATATGGCATAACAAAGCATAACATCACACAACATGGCATAACATGACATAACGTTGCATAACATAGCACAGCCTAGCACAACTTTCCATAACATGGCACAACAAGGCAAAAATGGCATAATGTGGCATAACATGGCATATTATGGCATAACGTTGCTTAATGTGCTTAACATAGCATAACACGGCATAAAAGAGTATAACATGGCATAACATGGTACAACATGGCAGAAGATGGCACAACATGGAATTTCATTTCATAACATAGCATAACATTGCACAACATGGCATAATATAGCAGAATATGGCATAACAAAGCATAACATGGCATAACATAGTACAACATTGGACAACATGGTTTAACGTAGCACAGCATAGCACAATATGGCCTAACATGGCATAACATGACATAAGGCAAAACATGACATAAAATGGCATAACATGGCATATCATGGCATAAAGTTGCATAACATGTCATAGTATTGCATAACATAGCATAACACGGCATAAAATGGCATAACATGGCATAACACAGCAAAACACGGCATAGCACAGAATAACATGGCATGACATAACATGGCACAACATGGCATAACAAAGCATAACATATAACACTACATAACATGGCATAACATGGCATAATACAACAAAACACAGCACAGCATCACATGGCATGACATAACATAACTCAGTATAACATTGCATAACTTGGCATAACGCAGCATAACCTGGCTTAGCATGACACAACATGACATAACATGGCATAATATTGCATTAAATGGAATAACATGGCATAATGTAGCATAACATGGCACAACTAGGCATAATGTGGCATAATATAGCATAACATGGCTTAACATAGCACAACATGGCATGACATGATATACTATGGCAAAAGAGAGCATTCCATGGCAGAATGTGGCATATTACGGCATAATGTTAGCTTAACATGGCACAACATTGCATAACAAAGCATAACATGTCATAACATAGAATAACATGGCATAAAATGGCATAACATGGCAAAATGCAGCAAAACACAGCCTAGCACAGCACAACATGGCATAACTTGTCATAACATAGCATAACATGGCATAAGATAGAAAAATATGGCATAACATACATAACATGGCATAACATGACATAACATGGCACAACATGGAATAATGTGGCATAACGAGGCATAACAATTTATAACATGGCAAAAAATGGAATACCATGACATAACATAGCATAACATGGCATAAAATGGCGTAACATAAAGTAACACAGCATAACACAACGTAACATGGCATGACATAGCATAACACTGCATAACATGATATTACATGGAATAACATAGCATAACGTGGCATAACATGACATAACAAAGCATAACATGGCACAACATGGCATACCTTGGCATATCATGGCATAACATGGCATACATGGCACAACATGGCATAACATGACATACGTGGCACAACATGGTGTCACACAAGATCCCTGAATCCTTATTGGTACCCCGGGAGGTACACCATAGGCAGTTAGCATTTAGGCATATGTTATACTAACATATAGGGCTAAGGGCATCTACCGCATAAGAGTAGATGTCAGGATATGTAAGCATATTATTGTTATACACTTTGCTTTCTAATACATACTGTATATGTATTTCTTGCTTACAAGATGTTAGGACACCTGTGTCCTTGTAATGATTATGATATATAAGTCAGCATTGCCACCTTTTGGTGATTTGTACTATTGCACTGATTTATGTAAGAACTGTACTCTTTTGTTTCACAAAGTGATGACTTCTACAAAATTGTATAATGTTATCTTGGACCATGGAACCACCTCTAATTTAACCAATAGGGCTCATCTCTGTAACTAGAAATGTTTCTATCTTACAGTAACCATAGTAATTATCATACGCATATAATGTGAGACATCACGTCTTCTACCTCAGAGATCCCAAGAGACACAGAGAATCCTCATGGTATAGGAAATGCTTAGCATTGGCTCCCAGTTTATATTGGTAAGAACTGCTTCGGGCAACTGTAATTATCCTTTTTGGCAGTAATAAACAAGTTTATTACTCTTTTGCAACATGTCTGTAATTCCTTGCATTCCCAATATTGCCAAGAACCTGAGTGTGAGGTTTAGACCTCCTGACAACTGGCGACCATGTGCAGGCAGTATTTGGTGTTTGCAAAGTTTCACTTGTTGCTTTACAACTTTTCCCTTCCCAACAGGGGCTGTAGGTGTGAATTCCCACATCACCTGTCCCATTTTCAGACCACTTTGTAGCCCCTTGCAAAGTCTGGCTGCTTTCTGGGTGTGGTCAATGCCGATTCAACCCACTCCACAGCAGTTTTGAATTGCAAGCTTACAAGTGCACAGTAGCCTGGCTGTGTATGAAGTGCTCCTGCTGTGAATCAATACACAGCACGGCACCTTTTTCACAGTTTGATTTTTTGTTCCCTCCCGCACAATGGCCACTGTATCAAATATCTACGCAGAACTGAGACTCAATGTTTCAAACTTCCTTACCTCCCATGGAGGCTAGGCTGACTTCGCATGGGACGCAAGTCAATCTGAAAACCCTATACTGGGGATCTCAATCCAGTACACTGAGATGAGACAAACTGCCAATAAGCACCAAGCTAAAGAGCTGTTGGTCACAGCTCTCTATGCTGCTTTGGAAGCCTCTGAAGCATGGTTTTGAACCCTTGAACTGCAAATCTCATCTCTTAAGCAAGAGATGGGTTTGCAGGAAATGGAATGTGTCAAACTGCAGTAGAATTTGGAGTCTGAACTTCAAACTCTGTGAAATGAAAAGGATTCACTTTTGCATCATTCTGCACAGGCAGCAGAGCAGGAAATGTGCAACTGTCACTCAGGAACAACTCTTGGATCTCTTGGATGAACTACTGACTCTCATCCAGACAGCAGGCCTCAAATGTAATCCAACAAAAGCACAACTATGTCAGAAAGAGGTACTCTTTCTGGGCCTGAGAATAACTGATCAAGGCCAAAGCCCTACCTGGAAGAAGATACAAGGATTGCAAGACTTGCCATTGCCCACCAGTGTGACCACTCTTAGGAGGTTTCTAGGTATGGTAAACTATTCCAGAGATTTTATTTGTGATTTTGCTCAGAAGGCTGCTCCTCTGTATGAATTGCTGAAAAAGAACATTCCCTGGACTTGAGGTCCCATTCATACCCAGGCTGTGACATCACTGAAACAGGCCCTGGCCTCGGCTCCAGCTCTGGTCAACCCCAACCCAGCATTGCCATTCCACCTGGAGTGCGCCACCTCTGACATAGCTATGTCAGCTATGTTGGCCCAGAAAGTTCATGACACTCTGAGACCCATTGCATATGCATCACAGTTCTTGACCCTGGTGGAATGGAAGTACAGCCTTTGTGAAAGGAACTTTCTGGCCACCTACTGGGCTGTCAAGCTCTTTCTGTATATCATTGGGTACTCTCCACTGATCATTAACACAAACCACACCCCAACTACCTTTCTGCTATCAGACAGAGTGAAGAATGGGTCAGTCTCTAACACTAGGCTGACACTATGGTCACTCCTTCTCCAGGATAGAGACATATAGGTGCACCTAACAAAATTTCCATCCATGCTGGCACACGGACTCCTTTTCCAAGGAGAACGCCATGTCTGTACACTGCAATCACCTGATCTTCCAGATCCAGGTCCTTTCCTCCCTGCCATGCTACAAATACTTGAGAACACCTCATTGTGTCATAGTTTTACAGATGGTTCAGCTTTCTATTATCAGGGAGAACAAACTGCAGGGGTGGGTATCTTGGTGATTTACCCCTATGGTAACACTGTTAAAATCTCTAAGCATTGCAGTGTGGCATCATCACAGTATGTCGAGATGGCAGCGGTGGCCTGTGCCCTTGACTTCATCCAGCATGGGACCGAGAACACCATCACTTTCACAGACTCTAACTGGGTTTGTTGTTCTCTTACAGAGTTTCTCCCTTTCTGGCAGAAGAACTCCTTCCTTTCGTCTGATGGCAGCTAGAGATACAGCGAATTTAAATTCTGCCGGTGAAGTGAACACGAAGTGGGCACTTCGCATTGCCACTCCACTATGCGGAGTGGGCAATGCAAAGTGCTCACTCTGCCTTGTCATTACCACTTCACGTTAAAGTGGAATGGCAATGAGAAATAAGGTGACATCATTGTTTTTAATGGACTTCACGTTTCTCATTATGATTCTAAGTGATCCACTTGATGTTTCAGATTTGGCAGCCCCCCCACACATCACATGGCATACAGTACTGTAAGTCACATGCTCTTTAGCTAGGCAGGAAGAAAGTGAGTCATACAAGCAGACACCTTTACTTTCTTCTGTGCAGATGGAGAGAGAGAGTAGTGTGTGTTGTGACTGCTGATACTTTGAGATCAGAGTGAGGAGGAGATTTAAATTTTGATTTAGACCTAACAGCTTTTTTAAAAGCTACATTTTTTTGTCTTTTCTGTACTCTTTTTTACTTAATTTGATCTTTCTGTAAATTTTATTTTTCTTACCTTTATAAGTAGTTAGTTGTTTGTCTGTGTCTGTGTGACTGTGTGTGTGTGTGTGTGTGTGTGTGTTGTGTGACAGTGTGAGTAGTGATTGCTTGGACTGAGGGAGCTCAGTAGGAAAGATGGACCAGGGTGAGGAAATGTCTGGGGCGGAGGCAGCTCTGGGAGAGTGTGGTAGTGGTGAGCGTCATACCATGTGCATGTGTGGAGGGCATGGGTGCCCATTCCTGTTGGACTGCTCAAAACTTGTGAGTGCCCTCCCCGAAGCAGGATCAGCACCGCCTCCTGTCCTGACTCTGAGGCAGTTGAAACACCACCACTAAGTCCAGCACCAGGTCCTCTGGAGCAGGATGTGCCTGTTCCCCCGGGCCCAGGTGTGGATCCCATCCCTGTTCAGCACCGTGACCAGCTGGCTGCCAGTTCATCTGGCCATCCCCTGCCTGTGCCTGGTCCTCCATGCTCCTCCATTTTTTGGCAGTTTTTTGACTATGTCGTGGGGGACAGCAGTGTGGTCAAGTGCTACCTATGTGAGGTACAGGTGTGCCATGGCCCCCGGGGGACTCACCTGGGGACTGGGGGCCAGCACACCCATATGCTCAATCACCAGCAGTTGGAGTGGCAGGCTGCCACACAATGGACAATGCCTGCACCTGCTGGCCATTCTGTGGCAGAGGGTGCAGCTGTGCCTTGCGGCATCCCTAAGAAGAGAAGGGCCACAGCAGCACCTGCTGCTCCACCAGCACCCCACCCCCACCACCACCAGCAGGTCAGCCTGTAGAACGTGTGGACACCAGAGAACTGCATGTAACACAGGTTGACTTGGCAGTTCTCTGGAGTGCTGTTGAGGATAACAATGAGAGGGTGAGTGCTGTGGAGCAGCAGCTGGATCACATAGAGGGACATCAGTTGCAAATTATGTCCATGCTGCCACTGCTGCTGGATCACCATGGGATCCCACATTATTTTTTTTTCCTCACACCATGTGCCCTCCCACACCTTCCTTGCTGTGTTATAAAATGTATTCCTCCACCATCCCCGACCCTTGTATGTAATTATGCCCTTTTTTGTTGTCTTCCGTATGTGCAACACTTTGTATTCTGAGCAGTGCAATTATACTGTACTAAACTGCATGTGTGCAGTCAGTCTTCTTTCCAGTCTGTGTGTGTACTGCAGACACTGTCCAACTCCCTGACTTAAAAACAAACATTAATGAGTACAATGGTGGTGTGGTGAAGCATGGAGAGATACTACAAAACAGGCTTACAATACATCCAAGTAACTATTAAAAAAAATTAATGTTGTGATTCATGATGTGATTGTGAATTGTGATTTGTGACTGCATTTGTGACCGTGATGATGAAGAAACGTGAATGCCTACCGCCTACGGCTGTACTTCCCTGATGAGCTGTAGCTTAAAACTCCCAGACTTAAAAAGACGTATCAGTGAGTACAATGGTGGGGTGGTGAAGCCTGGAGAGATACTACAAAACAGGCTTACAATACATCCAAGTAACTAGAAAAAAAATTAATGTTGTGATTTGTAACGTGAATGATCGTAAATTGTGATTTGTGACTGCATTTGTGACTGTGATCATGAAGAATGTGATTTGTATCATAAGTGACTCATGATGATGGTCCTGGCTTAAAAACACATATTAATGAGTACAATGTTCATGCAAAATTAAGCACCACACCTGTCCAGTACTCTGAATGGAAGCCAAAGAAACAACTGTGACTTAAGTTACAGATGGAGATTGGGCCCTAAAGAGATGCAAATGCACAGACAGATTAAGATTGCACTGTGCACTGAAGAGATGCAGACACAAAAGCACAACACCTAACCAGTGCTCACCATCAGAAATTCAAATCTGGAAAAGAATACCTTTGCCGGTTGGGGTGGACCACGGGGGGGGGGAGCAGTGTACTGCACTGCTGCAGTAACAGTCACTAGTACTAGTATCAGTAAAGATACCACAAAGAAGTACAAAAATCACACAGTTGCAGTGGATAGCAGCTTCACATTGCTGAAATTATGTGGCACAATAAAAAGTGTCTGATTTGATGACATGCATCACACACATACTCACACACACACCAAGTAATGCATAGCAAATTGAAAACTTCAGTAATATAACCACCTATTTTAAACAAACTAAAATTATGCACTGCGGCAGTAATAGTCACTAGTACTAGTACCAGTAAAGATACCACAAAGAAGAACAAAAATCATACAGCTGCAGTGGATAGCAGCTTCACATTGCTGAAATTATTATGTGGCACAATAAAAGGTGTCTGATTTGATGGCATGCGTCACACACATATTCACACACACACTAAGTAATGCATGCAAATTGAAAACTTCAGTAATATAACCACTGTTTTAAATAAACTAAAATTATGCACTGCTGCACCACAACAATCAGCAAAAAAATGGCAAGAAATATTGAAAATATTACTGTGTGTACATTAACACAGTTATACAAGAAAAATATCACCAAAACAGAAAGCACTGTCTTTTTCTCCAAGTTAATCTACCTACACCACATATACGCCCCTCCCCCAAAGCACACTTCCACTGTCTCTCAGTACACAGACTGAATGTTGTACATTAACATTCAAAATCCATACAGAAACAATAAACACTCGATGATATGAGCACAGGAGGGTTTCCTATATCAATGAACTAAAGTTTCAGCAAAAAAAATGACTCAAAAAGGCTTTTTTAACAGCTTTTTGAAGGTTTGAATCGCAGAGAGCTCTCAGAGAAGATTGTCTCCTACAGCTTCCTACACACACTATCCCAAACTGAGGCGTGCAGAACAATCTAGAGCCCATGTGACCTGAAATCCCATGAATCACTGCAAAATTTGCTTTTGGAGCTTAAAAACAAGGCGAAGTGAGGTGAAGTACATTGTTTTCAATGTACTTCGCCTTAAAAATTGGTGGAGTAGTGGTTTGGGAAGGTGGAGTAATGCAATGTCAGTGTTTTCGATGGACTTCGTGTTACCTATTAATAACGCAAAGTACTCCGCTGCGCGTTGCAGAGCACTCTGCGAATTCGCCTTCACTCTGCAAATCACTCGGCCGAGCGAATTGGGCCACTTCGCCCATCACAAATGGCAGCCCAGTGAAACACAAATAACTGGTACTCTAGATACACTCACTGGCCCAAAGGTTTGCATGCAAACTCTATGTACACAAAGTTAAAACTCACTCCATACATGACCCCTATCATGCCTTCAATGACACAGCAGATACCCTTGCCAAGGAAGGGGCCCAAAGAGGGGACACCTGGATGATGGACCATCCGGAAGCCAGAGCGGCTGTACACGTAGCAACAATCAGCAAGAAACCTGAACCCTTTACCCCCTTGAACCTCTCAGCAGCTCAGTATGCTGATTCTGAACTCAAAGAAGTGTTCAGAATCCTTGACAAAAGCACCAAAGAAAACCTACCTATCCATAACCCCTACCGGAGGCATGAAGGTAAGTTACGCTTGTCTCCAGATGACAAGCTCATCCAGTACCAACCAGATGACCCCACCACCAAGTTGTGGGTGGTCCCTAGACACCTCAGGTCTCAATGTTTGCACCAAGTACACGACACCCCTACTGGTGGACACCAGGAGGTTTAAAATACCCTCCAGAGGCTTAAGACCACCCTGGTGTCACCAAAGATGTTAAACAGTACATAGACAACTGCCTTGCTTGTGCACAAAACAATCCCATCCCCACCAAACAAAATGCCAAACTACTACCACAAAGACATTCTGGCCCCTGGCATGCCATTCAGATTGATTTTATCAGTCCATTGACTAATACCAGCAGAAACAACAAGTATGCTCTTGTGGTAACTGACCTTTTCTCAAAGTGGGTTGAAGCTTTCCCCACTAAAACATGTACTGCTAAAACCACTGCCAAAATCCTGGTAGAACAGATTTTCTCCAGGTAGGGCCTACCTCTTAAGGTAGACTCTGACAAAGGAACCAGTTTTACAGGTGAGTTGATGAAAGAATCACTTGAACTCCTAGGAGTGCAACAGAAGTTCCACATACCTTACCATCCACAATCTTTAGGTCAAGTAGAAAGAGCCAACAGATGGATTAAGCAAATTCTTTCCAAGTTCATTGAGGACAATCCCAAGACCTGGGATTCTTTGTTGCCATTACTCCTTATGGCAATTAGGGGTACGCCCTCAGCTATTACCCAGTTGACACCCTTCAAGGTTATGACTGGAAGACAGATGAGATTACCTGAACACCTGTTGTTTGACCTGCACACCCCCACAGCAGGCCGTGTGTCTGTAGACCAATATGTGGAAAAACTCAGACAAGACCTCATACACACACACTTGTATGCTGCCAATTGCATGGGAAAGGCCCAGCAACAGTCCAAAATACAGTTTGACAAACATGCACAAGAAGTGGATTGGCAAGTTGGAGATCAGGTAATGGTCCTCAGATTTGTACATCCCACCCACTCCTTCTTCAATAAATGGGAAGGCCCCTATCCCATTGTCAACAAGCTCAGTCCAGCAGTCTACCAGGTTAGACTCTTGCACAACAATAAACTGACTGACAAATGGTTACATGCAAACCAGTTGAAACTGTATAAAGGAGTATAATTACTTTTTCTCACCCCACTGGGTGGAATAGTACTAATGTACTAACCTACTAATATTTGACCTTCCTTTTCAGATACATTGACAAGATGGCTATCTTGTTCCATTTTCTCCTCATCTCAGGAGTTATTCCCTGCATCCAATGCACGGTAAAGCACCTCCTTCCTCACCTTGATCCTCCAAAGTCTGCCCCAGAGGGAGTTTCCATCAATATACCTGACAATTTGAGTAATCTCCATTAAGGTTATGATGCCTACCTCGCTGTCTCGCTTGTTGCTCCTGACAAATCTACCCTACAAATTGAGTGGCAAACCACATTGCAAGAACAAATTCTCCCTGTGGCCAAGCTCTCCAAGGTAACTTTCTATGGATGGCCCAACACTAAATTATCCCCTAATGATTCTCTGTCCTTTCTCCAAACTGCTCTTAGCCATTCTGGTTTATACAATATCACTGCCTTAATTGATCCCTCATATTGTAATTCTTTGTCTAAGGACTCCACCAGGAAATTTTGTGCTGTACACAACATGGCCTCTGCTGCCATGTATCTCTCTGTGTTACCCCCCTACTGAGAAACAGCTTTTGGAATGTCCAAAGCACACCCCTGGTCCTTGTAGTGGTCTCACATCCACTGCTCTATCTGGTACACTTATTAATAACTTACAATTTATGCATATACCTGTTTTGTTTAATTTGACTTACTGGAATATGAAAGAATTTAGTATGTGGCATACTACTAACACTTCAGCATTTTACAGTACTTTACTGCTTATTAGTTTATCAGCTTTTCACATTTGTACTTAAGACCCTATTGTCGGGGTACATACCACTGAGCATAGAGGCAACTTCAAGAGAAAACCCAATCCTGATGATCAAAGTCATAAACGTAATACACGTGAAGTTGATAGTTCTGATGTCACCAGTGCCACAGGAACTGTCACAGGTCTTTTTGGTACAGCTATGTCTATTTGAAATAAGGCAGACACTGCTGCTATAATCTCATTCAGCTAAATTCCAAACTGGTTTGGTAAATGATATTTTACCCCCATTATTGCATGGTGTGGATGGCCTTAGTAAGGAAGAAAAATACACTGTTTATAACATGCATGACATTGCTAAGGCATTTACGGTGTACCATCACCGCAGTGAAACCCCAGCGGCAAACACCACCACAGCAGCGGGAATTGGGCAAAATCCGCCCATCGCTGTGGTGGACAGTGTGCCGATCGGGACTGCCTCACTGGGTGATTGTCCCCCCTCCCGGTCCAACTCCATCTCGGAGTTAGAATCCTAGAGACCAGGAGGTGTGGAGGGCGCAGCCCCCCAATTGTGAGCACCGATATCCCGTAGCTACAATGCCAATGGTTGGCATTGTAGCTGTCACTGTAAGGGATGTCAGTGCTAGTGCTTTTGAAGCGCTATAGGTAAACCAGCATTTACAGATTCTAAAAATAAGATTAACGCACTCATTGCACAGAACAACAAAGAAGCAGATAAACAATACATTGCTAGATAAATCCTATGTTCAGCCTATGGTGCATATATTATCACTACCATCAACAATCTCTTCCATGATCTAGAATCTGGAAGGATCCCTGATGTAATACATGACAGATGTATTTCTAAATAGTATTGTCCATGCTGTAAAACTCCTGGTTGTATTGCTATGTGTATGCAACAGTCTTTAACTATTCCTCTTTCTACAGCTAGGAATTTGGGTTTCGTGACTAGACACACTAATACTGGTCCATGTTTCACCTCTAAGAAATGTTCAATCAAAGATACAATGTTTGTTTCTTTTACTGTCTATTTACCATGTTTTGACCCCACTACAGCTTTGTTTGACAAGCTAGCTTCAGTACACTCCATTGGGCACCTTGAGGATGACATCTACAGAGAACGCCTGGACTTGCCTCCTCTACTGGTTTTCCATCCTTTCCTGGATGTCTGGGTCACCCCATGCATGGACTGCTGCGCTAAGAAGGGGTACATTTACCTGTGTCGATGTGATGTATTTGATGTTATTAAACCTGTATGTGGTTATTCTCCCAACAGTATTGATTGATCCTTTTCCATGGATGATGACATCAGCACAAATGGCAGAGCCTCTTTGGACTCAACATTGGCTCCAGACAAACTTTTAGTCATATCGAGAGGAGGTTCATCGCCTGTCAACACGGATTTCCAAGACCAGCTACACCTGCCCAATACAGTTGCAAAACTGGAGACTGCCTACTGTTAAAATGCAATATAATTCTGATGGAGAGTATTGTATAGTGATGTATTATAAAAGTTACATTCACGGAACCCAATCATGTGTTATTGATTCCCCGAATTTCTGTTTTTTCCCCCATCAGAAGTCTGTCATTGGACATACCATTATTACCCCCGTCCCCCTTAGGACGCTGATATCATTGATGGTAACCATGATTATCTGCTCACCTTTTCAGAGTATTTATCATATTTTAATGTACACATTGATCCACTCACACTTACATTAAAATCACTTTTAGACAGGAAAGACACCCACCTCATCCACATCAGCAATAATATTACTAAAGCTAATGAAGCTATGCTTGCACTTATTAATGATGGTGATATGAACGATGCATTGACTAACACTTGGTTAGAGATTACTTTTAAAGATTTTGTTATTATACAAGCATTTTTGATATTTTTCTTCATTATTATGCTTTGCTGCCTACAGCGCACACTGCGTCAACGCCATGAGCAGCTGGAGTTCCTTTACAAGGCTCTTGCATTGGGTCTGTAAACGACCCCTGCTCTCAATCCACTTCCCTGTTTTTGCTGTGTTGCACTGAGAGGCAACAAGGGGGGGAATGTTACATGAGGTCTCTGCACCCTTATTGGTACCCCCAAAGGTACACCATAGACAGCTAGCATTTAGGCATATGTTATACTAACATATAGGGCTAAGGGCATCTACCGTATAAGAGTAGATGTCAGGATATGTATGCATATTATTGCTATACACTTTGCTTTCTAATACATATATGTATTTCTTGCTTACAAGATGTTAGGATGCCTGTGTCCTTGTAATGATTATGATATATAAGTCAGCATTGCCACCTTTCGGTGATTTGTACTACTACACTGATTTATGTAAGAACAGTACACTTTTGTTTCACAAAGTGATGACTACTACAAAATTGTATAATGTTATCTTGGACAGTGGAGCCACCTCTAATTTATCCAGTAGGGCTCATCTGTGTAACTAGAAATGTTTCTATCTTACAGTAACCATAGTAATTATCATAGATATATAATGTGAGACATCACGTCTTCTACCTCGGAGACCCAAGAGACACAGAGAATCCTTAAGGTATAGGGAATGCTTAGCATTGGCTCCTGGTTTGTATTGGTAAGAACTGCTTAGGGCAACTGCAATTATCCTTTTTGGCAGTAATAAACAAGTTTATTACTCTTATGCAACATATCTGTGATTCCTTGCATTCCCAATATTGCCAAGAACCTGAGAGTGAGGTTTAGACCACCTGACAATGGCATAACATGGCATAACATAGCACAGCATAGCACAACATGGCATAACATGGCAGAACATGGCATAACTTGACATAACATGGCACCAAATGGCATAACATGACATAAAATGGCAAAACATGTCATAACTCGGCATAACATTGCATAGCATTTCTTAGCATGGCACAACATGGAATGACATGGCACATCCTAGCATAAAATGGCCATAACATGCATAATGTGGCATAACATCCACAGCATAGGATAACATGACATAACATAGAATAACACTGCATCACATGGCATAACATAGCACATGGCACAACATGGCATAATATGGCATAACATGTCACAATATGGTATACCATCTCATAACATGGCATAACGTGGCATAACATGACATAACAAGGAATTACATGGCATAACGCAGCAGAACATGGCATAACATGGCACAGCATGGCATAACATGGCATAAAGTAATATAACATGACAAAACATTGCATAACATAGAATAAAATGGCATAACATGGCATAACGTGACATAACATGTCATAACATGACATAAAATGGCATAATATACCACAACATAGCATAACATAGAACAACAAAGCACAACATGGCATAATATGACAAACCATGGCATTCATTTGCATAATGTGGCATATTATGGCATAATTTTAGCATAAGATGGCATAGCATAGCACAACATGGCTTAACATGGCATAATATAGCATACTGCATAACACAGCATGATATGGCATAACATAGCATAACAGGGCATAAGATGTCATAACATAGCATGACAGCATAAAATGGCATAACATGGCTTAACATAGCACAGCATGGCATAGGATGGCATAAAATGACATAAAATGGCATAACGCAGCAGAAAACAGCATAACACAGCATACCCTGGCATGACATATCATAACTAGGCATAACACAACAAAACATGGCTTTACAGCAAATGGCATAACATGGTAAAACTTAGCAAAGTGCCATAACATGACATAGTATGGCATAACATAACATGGCATAGCAACACAACACGGCATAACATGGCATAGTACAACAAAATATGGCAAAACAAAGCATAACATATAACATTACATAACATGGCATAAGATGACATAACATGGTCTAACACAGCAAAACACAGCATAGCACAGCATACCATTGCATTACATAGCATAACTCAGTATCACATTGCATAACTTGGCATAACATGGTTTAACATGGCACAACATGACATAATGATGCATAACATGGCATAACCTAATACAACATGGCATACGATGACATAACATGGCATAACATTGCATAGCATTGCATAAAATGGAATAACATGGCATAATGTAGCATAATGTGGCATAACATATAACACTGCATCACATGGCATAACGTAGCACATGGCACAACATGGCATAATATGGCATAACATGACAAAATATGGTATAACATACCATAACATGGCATAACTTGGCATAACATGACAAAACAATGCATAACATGGTGTAACATGGCAGAACATTGCATAATGTGACATAACATGGCATAGCTTCACACAACATGTCATAACATGGCATAACATTGCATAACATCACACAATGCAGCATAACATGGCATGACAACATAAAATGGGATAATATGGCACAACATGGCATAATGTGGAATGAAGCAGCTTAACATGGCATACCATGGCACATGTCATAACAAGGCATAACATGGCAGAACATGAAATAACATGACATAACATGGAATAACATGGCACAACATGGTATAATGTGGTATAACATGCCAAAACATTGAATAACTTGGTGCAATATGGCATAACAAGGCATAACATCACACAACATGGCATAACATAACACAGCCTAGCAGAACATTCCATAACATCGCACAACATTGCAAAAATGGCATAATGTGGCATAACATGGCATATTATGGCATAACGTTGCATAATGCAGCATAACATAGCATATCACGGTATAACATGTCGTAACATGGTACAACACGGCAGAAGATGGTGCAACATGGCATACCATTTCATAACATAGCACAGCATAGCACAACATGGCATTACTGGCATAACATAGCTCAACAGAGCATAACATGGCATAATACAGCAGAATATGGCATAACATGGCATAACAAAGTACAACATGGCACAACATGGTTTAACATAGCACAGCATAGCACAATATGGCCTAACATGGCATAACATGACATAACAAGGCAAAACAAGGCATATCATGGCATAAAGTTGCATAACATGCTGTAGCATTGCATAACGTAGCATAACACAGCATAAAATGGCATAACATGGCATAACACAGCAAAACACGGCATAGCACAGAATAACATGGCATGGCACAACATGGCACAACATGGCATAACAGCACAACATGACATAACAAAGCATAACATATAACTACATGACATGGCATAACATGGCATAATGCAACAAAACACAGCATAGCACATCATAACATGGCATGACATAGCATAACTCAGTATAACATTGCATAACTTGGCATAATGTAGCATAACATGTCTTAACATGGCACAACATGGTACAACATGGCATAACATGGCATAATGTTGCATAACAAGGAATAACATGGCATAATGTAGCATAACATGGCACAACATGGCATAATGTGGCATAATGTAGCATAACATTGCATAATGTGGCATAATATGGCATAACATGGCTTAACATAGCACAACATGGTACAACATTATATACTATAGCAAAAGAGGGCATTCCATGGCAGAATGTGGCATATTATGGCATAATGTTAGCTTAACATGGCACGACATTGCATAATATGGCATAACAAAGAATAACATGGCATAACATAGAATAGCATGGCATAAAATGACATAACATGTCATAATGCAGCAAAACACAACCTAGCACAGCATAACATGGCATAACTTGGCATGACATAGCATAACATGGCGTAAGATAGAAAAATATGGCATAACATATGTACCATGGCATAACATGACATAACATGGCACAACATGGAATAACGTGGTATAACGAGGCATAACAATTTATAACATGGCAAAAATTGGAATGACATGACATAACGTAGCATAAAATGGCATAAAATAGCATAACACAGCATAACACAACAGAACATGGCATGACACAGCATAATACTACATAACATGGCATTACATGGAATAACATAACATAACATGACATAACAAGGCATAACATGGCACAACATGGCATAACTAGGCATATCATGGCATAACATGTCATACATGGCACAACATGGCATAACACAGCATACATGGCACACCATGGCATAACATGGCATAACATAGCACAACATGGCATAACATGGCAGAACAAGACATAACTTGGCATAACATGGAACAAAATGGCATAACAAGACATAAAATGGCACAACATAGAAACACAGAAACATAGAATTTTACGGCAGATAAGGACCATTTGGCCCACCCAGTCTGCTCATTTCCCTACCTAATGGATAAGCTGCAGATCCTAGTTAACCAACAGCCTACTTCTTCCTACACCCACCCCTTAGAATTGCCTTATGACTGTCCCATGCATTCTTGAATTCCACCACTGTTTCTGACTCCACAACCTCCTCCAGAAGGCCATTCCATGCTTCTACAACCCTCTCTGTGAAAAAATACTTTCTTACATTACCCCTGCGCTGCCCCATTTTCAAATTGTGCCCACTTGTTCTTGCACACCTCTTTTTCTGAAAGATGCTACCCTCTTGGACTTTGTTGATTCCCTTGAGGTTCTTGAAAGTTTCTATCATGTCTCCCCTCTCCTTCCTTTCCTTAGGGCTATACATATTAAGCTCCTTAAGTCTCTCTTCATATGTCTTCTGGTGCAGACCCTGCACCATTTTAGTTGCCCTCCTCTGGACTGCCTCCATCCTATTTATGTCTTTGCGGAGATTTGGTCTCCAGAACTGCATGCAGTACTCCAGATGGGGTCTCACCAGCTGTCTGTACAGCGGGATAACAACTTCCTGTTTTCTACTGGTGATGCCTCTCCCTATGCATCCCAGTATCCTCCAGCCCTTCTTACTGCCCTCTCACATTGCTTACCCACATTTAGGTAATCTGATATGACTACCCTCAGGTCCTTTTCCATTTTTGTTGTTGTCAGTATCTCACCCCCCATTGTGTACTCTTCCCCTGGGTTTTTGTTTCCCAGGTGCATTACCTTGCACTTCTTAGCATTGAATCTAAGCTGCCATACATTTGACCATTCCTCCAACCTTGCCAAGTCCCTTCTCATCCATTCCACCCCACCTTGTGTATCAGCTCTGTTGCAGATCTTTATGTCGTCTGCAAAGAGACATACTTTTCCTTCCAGTCCCTCTGCAATGTCGCTTATAAAGACATTGAAGAGGACTGGTCCTAGTATTGAACCCTGCAGTACCTCACTAGTAACCCCCCTTTCTTCAGAGTTGACTCCATTTACTATTACCCTCTGTGTTCTGTTCTCCAGGCAAATTCTTTACCCAGGCTACCATCTTGGGAACCACTCCCATGCTGGCTAACTTGTATATTCATCTTTTGTGTGGGACTGTGTCAAATGCCTTGATAAGTCTAGGTAGACCATGTCCACAGCACCTCCCTGATCTACTACTTTTGTCACCTAATCAAAGAAATCTATTAGATTCGTCTGACATGACCATCCTGCTTTGAATCCATGCTGCCTTGGGTCCTGTGCCCTTCTGACCTCTAGGTACTCGACAATTCTTTCCTTCAGAAGTGATTCCATCATTTTCCTTATCACTGAGGTTAAACTAACAGGTCTGTAGTTTCCTGATTCTGTGAAGTGGAATCACATCTGCCCTCCTCCAGTCCTCAGGTACCACGCCATCCTCCCATGATTTGTTAAAGAGGATAGTCAATGGTGTCACTAGTTTTACCCTTAGTTCTTTTAGAATTCTGGGACGAATCCCATCAGGCCCCATTGCTTTGTCCACCTTCAGTTTTAAGAGTTCTTTCAGAACCCTTTCTTCTGTGAATGGGCTGGTATCAAATCCCCTATTCAGAGTGTTTCTATTGTTTGGTTTAGGTACCTCCCCCTCTTCATTTGTGAATATTGAGCAAAAAATATTTGTCTAGTATCTCTGCCTTTTCACAGTCACCCTCTGCCCACCCCACTCCCCTTTATTGAGCCTCACTATCTCTCCCTTGGTCTTCTTTTGCTCCCTGATGTACCTATAAAAGGTTTTATCCCCCTTCTTAACTGAGTTGGCTATCTTTTCCTCGGTATGGACCTTTGCTGTTCTGACTGCCTTCCCAGCTTCCTTTTGCTTTAACTGATACAATTCTCTGTCCTGCTCCTTCTGTGATTCCTTGTACTTCCTGAATGCTTTCTTTTTCTCTCGAACCTTCCCTGCCACCTCCTTTGAGAACCATAGTGGTTTCTTACATAGTTTTGTTTTGTTTATTTGCTTCACAAAAAGGCTTGTTGACTCTGTGATGGCAGTTTTGATTATTCCCCATTGTTTTTCCACCACTCCTTCCTGCCAGCTTGCTAGTGGATTCCTTAGGCACTCACCCATTTTGGCAAAGTCAGACCTCCTAAAGTCCAGTACTTTTGCCTTTGTATGGCTTGACTCTACTGCTGTGTTTATCATGAACCATACTGTTCGATGGTCACTAGTTCCCAGATGGCTACTCACTTCTACATCTGTCATCCTCTTTCCATCTCCATTTGAGAGTACCAGATCTAATATTGCTCCCTTTCGAGTGGGTTCCAACACTAGTTGTCTAAGGCATGCCCCCTGTAGGGCATCTAGAATAACCCTACTCTTAGAAGTGGCTGCTGCAACTGCTCTCCAGTTAACATTTGGAAAAAGAGGGCATTCTGTGGCAGAAAGTGGCATATTATGGCTTAATGTTTGCTTAACATGGCACAACATGGCATAACGTAGCATAACACAGCACAACATGTAATAGCATGGCAAAATATACCAGAATATGGAATAGCAAAGCATAACATGACACATCCTGGTACAACATGGTACAACATAGCCTAAAATGGCAAAATATTGCATAACGCAGCAAAGCACAGCCTAGCACAGCATAACATGGCATAACTTGGCATAACATTGCATAAGATAGAAAAATATGCCCTAAGATAGAAAAACATGGCATAACATACATAACATGGCACAACATAGAATTACGTGGCATTACGAGGCATAGCATTTCATAACATGGCAAAAAATGGAATAACATGGCATAACGTATCATAACCTGGCATAAAATTGCATAACATGGAATAACATAGCATAACATGTCACAACATAGCATAACGTGGTGTAACATGGCATAACAAAGCATAACATGGTATAACATAACACAACATGGCACAACATGGCATAACTTGGCATAGCATGTCATAACATGGCATACAAGGCACAACATAGCATAACATGGCCTAATTTGGCATAACATGGCACAACATGGCATAACATGGCATAACTTGGCATAACATGACAACACATAGCACAACATAGCATAAGATGCGCATGTCATAACTCAGCATAACACTGCATAACATTTCTTAACATGGCACAACATGGCATAACATGGCACATCCTAGCAAATATGGTATAACATGCATAATGTGGCATAACAGCCACAACATAGCATAATATGGCATACTGCAGCATAACATGACATAACATAGAATAACATTGCATCACATGGTACAACGTAGCACATGGCACAACATTGTATAATATGGCTTATAAAATGGGCTAAAAAAACATCATCCTGCTTGGCTACTACACCATCTAAGCCGTGTCCTTATCAGATGATATAGCAGCCAACTGGCACTATCCTCCAGTCCTGAGCCCCATAACATCACGGAATCAGTGAGCTGTGCCAGCCAAAAACTGAAACAGAAGCTGACACAGCTCACAGTGCGACATCCTTGTGACCGAGCTCTAGTCTACCTGCCCCATCCTTCTTCATATCACACAACAGAAAGTCTACTCGCACTCCCCACAGACACATGATGCCACTGTCATAAGTACACCCCCCATCCCCGATTTCCTCCTGGACAAAACAAGGATTCAGACTTGCTACCTGTTCATTTCTTTTTTTCGTGGCCCATCTGCCCTGGACAGTATCTCCCAACATTTCAAAGTGCGCAGAGGGACCGGGTAACAGTTAAAAAAATTGCAGCAGTCCATTTTCACTTTCCAGTAACCTGACTCTCCTTCCTCCTGCCATCACTCCACATCCGTGACAGAACAGAATTAAAAGCACCATACAGCAGAAGTTATTTATTTATTTTTTTTTATATATTTTATTAAAACCAGCAGCTGAAACTGCTCAGTACAGCGGCTGTTATAGGACACGCTCGGTAACAATCAAGTGACCACGTGGCTCCAGTTAAAAAAAAAAAAGTCTTAACAAAGTAAATTTTTTTAAAAAACAAAATGTTGGGGGACAAACAGAATTGGGAGGAGTGGCTGACAAGCAGTAGAAATGCAAAATGTGACCCAGTGCACTCTCCACACTGAGCTTTGCTTGCACTAACAGGCACCACACGGAAACCACTCTTTAGAGTACCCTATGAGATGGTGGCTCACAGTCAAGCTGGCCAGTCACTAGAAATAAGTGTAAAATAAAGTGTCACCAAAAGTAAAGTAAATTAAAAAAAACAACGATCTGCTTTTTACAGGAGAGATACACATGAATGGCCTGTAGTAGCTGAATTATATATGGCCTGCAAGTTTACGGTACAGAAGGACTATTTTTTCTACCATATGCATACTAAACACTTTTAAGCAACTTTTGAATTTTATTTATTTTTTTTATTAGGGGGCTTTATGGGAGGGGGACGTCCATTTTATAAGCACAATAACACACTCCGAGGTGTGGTTTATCACCTGATAAGAGCACACCCAGGGGCATAAGGCACTCGGCGCAAGTGCCTCATGCCTTAGTACACCCCTGGGCGTGCTCTTATCAGGCGATAAACCACACCTCGTCATGTGTTATTGCTTGCATAACATGACAAAATATGGTATAACATGCCATAACATGGCATTACTTGGCATAACATGACAAGACAATGTAGAGCATTGCATAACATGGCATAACATGGCATAGTTTCACACAACATGTCATAACATGGCATAACATTGCATAACATCACACAACACAGCATAACATGGCATAACAGTATAACATGGGATAATATGGCACAATATGGCATAACATGGAATGAAGCAGCTTAACATGGCATACCATGGCACAACATGTCATAACGAGGCATTACATGGCATAACATGGAATAACACAGCATAACATAGCATAAAATGGCAAAACATGGCACAACACGGCAGAAGGTGTAGACACTGGTAATAGAATAGTATTACCCTTAATATACTCAGGGTTCAGTGAACCAATCAAAAAAATAGTACACAAACATTGGGATACCCTTAGACCCATGGGGATACCAGAGCTCTGCAATAAACTGATCATAGTCTCTAAGCTTGTACACCCTCTAAGGGACAGACTTGTCTATTCAGAACATAAGGACACTGATACTAAACATGGACAGCTGTTGCTAGGGCCACTAGTATCCAGGATGGTTTCTTGCTGTAGATGTTGCCATTGTAACAACACATCCAAAAAAACTGAATTCATACACCCAAATAGCAACAAAAAATACCCCATCTAAACTCACATAACATGTGATACTGACCACGTAGTATACATTCTCACCTGCCCTTGCTCCAAACTGTATGTGGGCATGACATCTAGATCTCTCAAACAGAAGGTGACTGAACATAAATGAAACAGAAGACTCAGGAATAAAGTCTCCCCTGTAGCAATCCATTTTACAGAGGCTGGACACCAAGCCTCATCCTTAAAACTTTGGGGCATTGAACATGTCGAACAACCCACTAGGGGTGGCAACTGGACACAGGCACTACAGCATTGAGAGATGTACTGGATTTACAATCTCAGTACAACTAGTGATAGATATGGACTAAATGAAGAGGAAAACTGGAGTGCCACCTGCTAATTCCAACATTCAAAACCTAGTCATGATAGCTAAAGAACCCCCCCCCAACTCTCTTCTTGTCCTTTCTCCACCATCCTCCACTTTTATGGCACAGCCAAAGAACACTGAACACACTACTATATGTATCTAAGAATGTGTCAACAGCCACTGCCCCATGTATGCAGTTTTTTACTCCATGACCTCATGCACATTGATTGACATCCTTATTATGTCTCAGAAAAAAAACAAAAACACACACCAATGATCAGCACACAGTTATTATGAAGTGTTCGAACTACACATATGAAAGTACAATTGCACTGAGATATAAAGAGTTTCTAAACATATTCAACATTTCCAATTGGTAACCTTGCTCCATAGTAGCCTAGAACCATTTATTGACTAGAAGTCTGAAACTAATCTCTAACAAATACTACAAAGTGACCAAGACATAATGCTTAAAATCAAACACACAAGCCCTCAGCAATAGTGTGGCATTTTGTTAAATAGAGAAATTTTATACAAAATATAACATCCATTCATTTCATCACCATGTATCTACAACCTATGCATAACCATAGAATACATTATAGACGTATTTAGCACTTTAAATCTTATACATGTTACAGGTCAGGCTAATCGTCATGCAGGTTCAACAAATGAATGAAATACTTTGAGTAAGCCATGCTGCAGAAAGCACCCACCAAATCTCATGGCTTGGTGTGTTGTATACAGTTGCTAAATAACTATATTCGCAGCCTGAGAGAGAGAGATGAAATCTCATGGTTCTTCCAGGGTCCGGCCCCTTGGCCTCTCTTGAAATAAAAAATCAGCACACTACACATGCAGCGCAGTTCAAGCTTCTGGAAGCAGACACTGAGAGACTACTGAGGGCAAGCAAGCTTGTCAGCTTAATTTTTGACATACATTTGCAAAGCAACTCATTGAATGCGATGTCTTCTGTTATTATAGATACAGTTTCCTGCTTCTACATAGTCTGGCTTATGTGAAACACAGATGTGATGCAGATATTAAACTAGTTGTTTAAGCCCCTTCTACAGCCTTTGGGCCACTTTGGTATCTATTTTATGTTTCACAAATAAATATAAACATGCCTACATGTCAAGACTGTCACTAAACGTACTTTTGAAATTGTGACACGGCTATGAAATTCCCCACAAAAGATAGCACAGCTAAGAAAACGGCAGCACATGAAGCCAATTAGAATGTGTATAAAAACAGTCTGACCATAACGCCCATTAGGAACATATATCAGTCAGTGGAATTCATGTCCAGCTCATTTTGTTCACCTGTTTTAGAACAAAAACAGCAGTATTCACAGTATCACAAACAAGGTGGAAATTTGGCAGTCTGTCATATTCACAGGTTAGCATTTAAGCCATACAAATAAGTTAATTATGTTCATGAAAGTATATCCATTACCAATAATCTTCCTAATTATATACACAGCACCCTTAAGGCCTTGAAGCAGTAAGACATTTATCTGAAGAAAGAAATCTTGCTAGTCAACCTTCTAAGAAAGATATGTGGGGCAGTTTTTCAATAGAACAATGTTCTGAATATTAGAATCAAGCCAGCTAGTTATTGTATTATGGGAACACGTTAAAGATGTATACACAAACTGATGTTGAAATTAATATCATGAGGAAAAGGTATGTTGAATGATAATACAACAGAGGTTAATGAAAATATGACAAGAAAAGAAATAGATATGTAGCTGACAGAGTGACGCTGCGGGATGTCTAGTGTCTCTGCACCTCTGCCTTGGCAGTATGCTGTTCATGTAAATAGTACAAATGTCAATGTATTTTAGCTTTATTTTTGTTTATGCTTAAGAATGTGAAAACTATAGTATGTAAAGTTTGAACCAGAGTTAAATAACAATAGAGACCACACGCCATCTAGTGGTTTATAATATGAATAACTGAAGATTTAAATAAATTTGTTATAAATGAAAGTAGATTATGAACAATGCCTAAAACTTGTACAAATATGTTTAAACATTAGATTCATACCCTGAAGAAGCCTACACAGGCAAAATGTTGGTGTTAGGCAATCTATCTCTAAAAGAAAAAAGAAAAGGAGTACCTGGACTTTTTCCCTTATTTACTAACATGGAATAACACAGCATAACATGGCATAACATAGCACAACATGGCATAACATGGAATATTGTGGTATAATGTGACAAAACATTGCATAACATGGTGTAACATGGCATAACCGTACAACATGGCATAACATGACATAACATGGCATAACATAGCATAACATGTCACAACATAGCACAACATGGCATATTGTGGTATAATGTGACAAAACATTGCATAATATGGTGTAACATGGCATAACATGGCATATTGTGGTATAACGTGACAAAACATTGCATAACGTGGTGTAACATGGCATAACATTGCACAACATGGCATTACATAGCACAACATGGCATAACATAGCATAACACATCACAACATTTCACAACATGCCATAACATGGCATAATGTGCTATTACATAGCATAACATGGCACAATATGGTATAACATTATAACATGGTATAACATGGCATAATGTGTCATAATGTGGCATAACATGGCACATTATTGTGTAATATGGCATAACGTGGTATAACATGGCATAAAATAACTTTTACCCTGGCTCCACAAATCCTCTAGAACCCATTTTTGGCTAAAATAAAAATAACAGCTCAGGAGGCCCAGACTAGAGATGCTGTGAAATAAAATTTTGCCTGCAAAATTGCCACAAAAACAAAAATTTGGCCACATGAAACATCTCGTGAAATTCCTCTAAATTGTTTGCTGGGTGCAAAGTTTCTAAATTTCATCAATGGAATGTGGAATTGCACCATGAAATGCACAATTTCTCCTGAAAAAGCTAAATTTCACCCAAATTTCATAGTTCCGTGTGCAAAATTTCTCATTTTGCAGGTGAAATTTGGCATTTCACCAGCAGAAATTTGCATTTGCACCCACCAAATATTTTGTGAAATGTGTGAATTTCACAAAATATTTTACGTAGTGAAATGTCCTAATTTCGCTCATCTCTACATTTCACTGCAGTTCCATCAATCCCCCAAAACCCACTTTTGGCCAAAATAAAAATATCACCTTAGGTAGCCTAAGCAACCACCGAGGACCACTCATCCTGACTTCATTAATCCCTCAGAATCTATTTTTTGACCAAATACAAATATCACCTTAGAAGGCCAAAGTGACCACCACAGACTTTTTAGCATGGCTCCCCGAATTACTCAGAACCCACTTTTGGCAAAATAAAAATATCTCCTCAGGTGGCCTAAATGACCACTACTGACCTTTCACCCTGGCACTATAGATCCTCTGGAACCCATTGCAGGCAAAAATAAAATCAGCTCAGGAGGCCTAAACTACTGCCATGGATCCACCAATCCCCCAGAACCCATTTTTGGCAAATATAAAAATACATTTTGCTAAAGTCAGTTTGCTGTGTGAGACTCTGCTCTGCACAGTTGTAGCTCCCACTGATGTACCAAAGTGCTTGTGCAAAGTTTATTTCTGTTAATTTGATGTAACTAACTGAGCCCTGCTGTAATCCTTACACAGGAAGAGGGACTTGTGGTCCAAATTCATTTTTAAACATTACAGTGACACTTAAGTGCTTTTATTCTGTGTTTCAATTTGACGCTTCTTTTAACAGCGCTACGATATCTGCAGCAGCTTACAGAGCTTCAGTTCTGTCATTAATTGCTTAGAATTTCAGGTTGGGTATACTATATAATTGAAGCCTTCAGTGAGCAGAACATTTTGCTAAAGTCAGTTTGCTGAGTGAGACTCTACTCTGCACAGTTGTAGTTCCCACTGACATACCAAAGTGCTTGTGCAAAGTTTATTTCTGTTAATTTGATGTAACTAACTGAACCCTGCTGTAATCCATACACAGGAAGAGGGACTTGTGGTCCAAATTCATTTTTAAACATTACAGTGACACTTAAGTGCTTTTATTCTGTGTTTCAATTTGATGCTTCTTTTAACAGTGCTACGATATCTGCAGCAGCTTACAGAGCTTCAGTTCTGTCATTAATTGCTTAGAATTTCAGGTTGGGTATACTATATAATTGAAGCCTTCAGTGAGCAGAACATTTTGCTAAAGTCAGTTTGCTGAGTGAGACTCTACTCTGCACAGTTGTAGTTCCCACTGACATACCAAAGTGCTTGTGCAAAGTTTATTTCTGTTAATTTGATGTAACTAACTGAACCCTGCTGTAATCCATACACAGGAAGAGGGACTTGAGGTCCAAATTCATTTTTAAACATTACAGTGACACTTAAGTGCTTTTATTCTGTGTTTCAAGTTGGTGCTTCTTTTAACAGCACTATGATATCTGCAACAGCTTACAGAGTTTCAGCTCTGTCATTAATTGCTTAGAATTTCAGGGTGGGGATACTATATAATTGAAGCCTATAGCGAGCAGGGCGAGCTCGGGCAGGGTGCGCTCACTACGAGTGAAAACGCACGCAAAGACATGCGCATTTCCATGCGTGTTTTGCATGTTTAGCATTGTTTAAGTATAAGAGGGGGTCTCTAGCAAAGCAGTCATAAACACAAATCCTCTGTAGTCAAGGATGGTTCTATGATCACTCAGCTTGTAGGTAATATCAAGGGCTACCAGACATCCAGTTCATATTGTTTGCTGTATTTCTTAAAGTACTCGGCCAATAGAAATCCTGCCCTGCACTTTTGAGTATCATTATAAAGCACTAAAATTAAATATTTGCTCTAGGAAAATGACTATGGAATAAGTAGTTAACATCTATGTGCTTTTATCTGATTTCAGCCTGTGCTTTCTTTGTTTGTGATACCATTTCTAGTAGCTCAGAGTTGCTGAAAGCTCAGCCAGAAACAGCAAAGAACTAACAATGTCTGTCTTTAAAATCTTTAATGTTGCCTACTGTGGTGAAAGTAATTTGAAAAATTATCACATTTTGGGTTAAAATTAAAATATTAAATTATTATTTCTGGTAGACAGTACATAATACTATCAACAGACTTCTTTGGAATTTGGAACTTTGTTTCCAAAACTTAATCAGAAAGTTGAGTCTTCTCTGGGTAACTTAAGAACTATAATTACCAAATCTGGTATTATTTTTTTACACCTCTTTTCTTGTTTCCTTGTTTGTGACTTTAACAACTGTAGTATAGATACCATGGAAACATTCATTCAAACCAAAAATGGTGAAAAAGCTATACTATGTAAAACATGCAACATGTATATGATAGTACCTGATTATCCATTAGACAACTTATTTATATGTATTAAATGTCTTGATAATCATGAAATGTCAGTCCTTTTAGAGCAGTTTAATAAAAGGATAAGTGAAATTGAGACAAGTCAGAAGGATATGGCATCTCGCTTTCAAGTACGACTTCAAACTGACATATACCATTCTAACTCTATAACTACGCCTGTACTAAAAAATAAAACCTGCACTGATGTTCTTGCACCTATAAATAATACTCCTCCAACTAAAAAAAGGGGAAGAGAAGAAGAAGAAGAAAGTACTGACCCTGAGGATGCTTGGTATCAAGTCCAACACTTGAAACATCAAAAAAAAAAAAAAAAGGGTGAAGGAAAGCCGAACAATTCAACCTTGAAATCACTAACTCGTTTGACCCCGTAAATTTAGACATCACTCAAGAAGAGTCAATAACTATGACTACTTCTGTTAAGGAAGTGATAATATCAGACTGTACTACACTATCATATAATGAAAATCAATCTACCTGCATGAATCAGAATATTAATTTAGACCCACCCTTAATATCTTTTGATACTACTTCTATCATTCCACAGCAAGTTGAGCAAAATATGGAAATCCAGGTTTCTCAGACTAATGAAACTGAAATATATGTCTTAGGTGACTGTATAATTAAAGGACTTGACCATGCGATATGCAATACAGACAAAGCACATCGTACCCTATCATGTTTTAGGGGTGCTAAAATATCAGATATTACAAAAATGATTAATGATATTGTTTCTGAAAAAATTCCTAGAAAATTAGTTTTAATTCATGCAGGAGCCAATAATGTTCTACACCAAAATCCTCAACAAATCAAGCAGGAATTTGTTAATTTAACAAACATGCTGGTAGATTTGGGCAGTGACATTTTATTTTCTGAAATACTTCCAATTCCTAGAGCAACATACAAACACAAGTGTATATTAAAAGAAACAAACAATTGGCTCAGACAATGGTGCCTGAGGCAAAATCTTAAATGTATAACACATTGGGAAGAATACAATGGAAACTATGACATGTACAGTCAAGATGGACTACATTTAAATAAAATAGGGTCACAATTTCTAAGCCTCCAGTTTAACAACACAATAGATTAAACTATTAAATGGGGGGGTGCAACTGTTATACACAAAACACATTCAGCAGAATATACTTCTGCAAGCAATATGTGGAACAATAATAATGATTGAAAAAACAATAAAAAACACAAAACTAAGAAAAAAAAAGAAGAGGATATCAAAACCTGGTTTGAATAATCAAAAAAATCCACCAAGTCAGGAAGATACTACACAAAGTGAAACTGGTAATAACAAAGTTAAAGTTAAGGGACTATGAATTCTACTAACTAATGTTTGTAGCTTAACAAATAAATTAGATGAACTAAGATATATTCTTGCTAATAAGGAAATTGACATCGGGGCCCGGATATTCAAACTGCACCAGGCTGTGGCACAAGCCTGGGCGCAGCTCAACATGGCTGCGCAGGGGTGTGGCCTGGGTGATATTCAATGGAGCTGTGCTATGGCTCAGCAGCTTTGAATATCGCACCCTGGCCATCCCCACTGTGCATGGTGCAGTGGCACTGCACCAGCACAAGTGGCCAGAGTGGAGCATGGAGATGCACTACCGCAAGTGCCATTGCGCCATTCACAGCACCTGCGATATTCAAAAGGGGACATGCAAATCGGGCCATCATTTATGCAAGGCACACATGGGGCCATTTGCATGTCATTATGGCCCCATTTGCATCCCATTAGCATGCAGGTGCGCCGATCCCCGATGACTTGCACCTGGCGCCCTGCCAGGCAGCAGCCATTGGGGACCGATGCCCCCTGCAGCTCGATCGTGGGCATTTGTCTAAAAATAGACTTTCTTGTTCAATATCCCTGGTGGTCCAGTGAACTGCTATGTGCCCAATCGCAGGCATGTGTTATATTAAAAAGGACTTCCACATCCAATATCCCTGGTGGTCCAGTGGACTGCTATGTGCCCGATCGCGGGCATCGATATAATAAACCCCCTGTCCAATATCCCTGGTGGTCTAGTGGACCGAATGCTGCCCGATCACGGGCATCTGTTCCAATGAAAAAAAAACCCGGTCCAATATCCCTGGTGGTCCAGTGGACTGAATGCTGCCCAATCACAGGCATCCGTTTAACAGAAATCTTCCTATTACCCTGGTGGTCTAGCCGGTGGGTGGCAGCACCCCACCTGTCTGCCGCCCCGCCGCCCACCAACTGACACCTCGGTATGGCTGCACACCCATTGGTTCACAGCGTGAGCCAATGGGCTTGCAGCCTGTACCATACTACACATTCCAGATATGTGAACATACAAAAATATAACCTCAGATGGCCCAAGCAACCACTAAATAACTTTCACCCCAGATTCCTCGCTACCATAGAACCCATTTTTGAAGAAAAAGAAAACACCACCTCAGGAGGTGAATTGATCCCCATGCAGCTTTCTCCTGCACTCCCCTGAACCCATTTTCTTCCAAAATATCACCTCAGGTGGCTCAAACAACCACCGAACATCTTTTACCCCATCTTCCCCAGTCTCTGGAACCCTTTTTTAGCCAAAATAAAAATATCGCCTCAGGTGGCCGAAATGACCACTGTGGATCTTTAATCCTGACTCCCGAAATCACCCGAAACTCATTTTTGGCCAAAATTAAAATATCACCTCAGGTAACTCAAACAACCACTGCAGGTCTTTCATGCCATCTTCCCCATTCCCCGCAACCCATGTTTGGCCAAAATAAAAATATTACCTCAGGGGCCAGATATTCAAAACTTAACCCCAGGGCTAAATTAGCACTGCACAGCATGCTAAATTAGTCCTGAACCAGTAGCAAGTTATATTCAAAGGAACAGCCCCAGGGCTAAACCTGCTGAATATAGCGTGCAAAGAAGTAGTACAAACAGGGCTGGGAGTGCAGTGCTAAAATAGCCCAGGAAATAAGATAGCTCTGAATATAATGACAGGAAAGTGCAAAATGCAACAGCAACTCAGATGACACAGAGGTGGAGTAAGGCAGAGTTGAAGTTGATGGACATAGTGTGTGATTGCAAATGAAGTGTTGCACAACAACTGCAAACAACAATGCAGGCCACACACTGCAGAACTAAGCTATTCTATTGAGTGGTTCACCAAGGGCTAAGTCAATTTCACAGTGCTAACACATTAGCCTTGTGCAAATAGATTAGCTCGGGGCAAATGTTTGCTATATTCAAAGATCCTATGCAAATGAGCCTACTCAGGCAATCTGTGGGTAGCCACATTTGCATCTCATTATGGCCTGCTTTGCATGTACTCCCACCTACTTTGCCCAGCACTTTTGCATGGAGCTCACAGCAACTTCCTGTTGGTTGGAATTGAAGTACAGGCTGGAAGCTGCAGGTCAGGGTGTGCTCACAGCAATCCCCTGTTGGTTGGAATGGACATACAGGCTGGATGCTGCAGGAAATGGGTGTTTGCAGGCACAGACAGTGCATACCATCTGCCCATACAGCACTGCAAACAGGGACACAAACGTGCTGACTGAGGGGCAATGAGGGACAGTGACTCTCACAATGAGGGACACAGCAGCATATCTCTCAACCTCTTTCCACATAAATCAGGGGCAATACTTAAAAAACTCAGGGACAAAGACCCCAAATTGGGGATAAATCTGAAAAACTGGTACCATTCATTCCGAACTCTGACAGTATAAGAGGATTAGTGTGAGATGCATGTTCTGAAGAACAAGCCTGTAATGTTAATGTTTGACATTATTTTGTGCTTACACTCCCCACGTTTCTGTCATGTAAACACATATTTTACAAAGGACAGAGAAAAATCATGAGGCAAGATCAGGGACATCCCTGAAAATCAGGGACAATTGAGAGGTATCAAACATGGAGATGCAAGCTCAGAACACAGTGGAACTATTGCCTTTTCTTGCACAATGTCACCCAGTTATGTAGTATCAAAGAATATTATTAATTGCTGCCTGAATGTATGATTTGACAGCACATTCTCTGAGTGTGCAGCACCTTTTCCATGAGGGACAGAGGAGGGACAGGGCAATTTAGAGGAGTAAAATGTGGGATGTCCCTCATAATGAGGGACACTTGGGAGGTATACTCCCATCCGGTACATAGTCAACCACATCTCTGGTAGTCTAGTGTCCCCACCTTGTGGTCATCTCATGATCCCCAACCCCTGTGGCACATAAAGTCATCATATTTCCCTAGTAGTCTAGTGGCTCCCCCAGCCTGATCCCCGACTCCTGTAGGATGCATAAACATTTATTTTCACTGGTAATCTAGTGGCCCCCCCACCCCCGTCATGATCCCCGACCCTGTAGTATGTCAAAACATTTATTTTTCCTGGTAGTCCAGTAGCCCCCCTCATTCCCCTACCCAGAAGTGCCAACCCCCATGCCCCCAAACCATCCTCGAATGGAGCCAATGACTGGCTCAACCTACCGCTCACCTCTGCGGCCAGCCACCAGCTGAGTGTTGAATGACCACATACTGTAGTGAGTAATGAATGAGCGTGAGTACCAGGAGACCAAACTACCTCCATGGACCTTTCAACGTGATTTCACCAATCCCTCAAAACCCATTTTTAACCAAAATAAAAACATCCACTCAGGTGGCTCAAATGACTACCACTGAACTTTTACATGGATACCCCATTCTCCCAGAACCCACTTTTGGACAAAATGAAAATATCACATCCTATGGCCCAGTGTAGCACCACAGAGCTTTCTCCCCATCTTCCCCATGCTCCAGAACCCATTTTTGGCCAAAATAAAAATATCACCTCAGGTGGCCTCAACAACCACTACAAAATGTTTACCACAGTTCCATAAATCCCCTGGAACCATTTTTGGTGAAAATAAAAATATTACCTCTGGAGTGCCAAACAACCACTAGGGACCTTTCACCTCAGTTCCACCAATTCCCGGAACCCATTTTTGGGCAAAATAAAAATATCATTTCAGGAGGCTGAAGTGACAACCGCAGACCTTTTAGCAAGGCTCCCCAAATCACTCAGAACCCACTTTAGGGAAAAATAAAAATATCAACTCAGGTGGCCTAAATGACCACCACAGGCCTTTCACCCTGGCACCATAGGTTCCCCGGAAACCATTTTTAGAAAAAATTTAAATATCACCTCAGGAGGCACAAAAGACCACCACGGACCATTCACTCTGGTTTCAGCAATCCCCTGGAACCCATTTTTGGCAAAAATGAAAATAGTGCCACAGGTGGCCTAAACAATCACCATGGACCTTTCACCCTGGCTCCATAAATCAGCCAGAACCCATTAGGAGGTCAAAACAACCAAAGAAAACCTTTCACTCCTGCTCCCCCAATCACCAGGAACTCATTTTTGGCCAAAAAAATGTTATTTCATCAGGTGGCCTAAACAACAACCATGGACCTTTCACCCAGGCTCCATAGATCCCACTCAACCCATTTTTAGCAAAAATAAAAATATCACCTCAGGAGGCCAACTGACCATAATGGACGTTTCACCCCAGTTCCACCAATCCCCCCAAACCCATTTCTGGCCAAAATAAAAATATCATCTTAGGTGGCCTAAACAACCACCAAGGACCTTTCACCCCATATCTATAAATCACCCAGGACCCATTTGTGGCCAAAATAAAAAATTCACCTCAGGTAGCATAAACAACCAACACAGACCTTTAATCCTGGCTTCATAAATCCCCCAGAACTCATTTTTGGCCAAAACAAAAAATATCACCTCAGGAGGACAAAGTGACCAAAACGGACCTTTCACCAGGAACCCATTTCTGGCCAATATAAAAATATCACCTCAGGTGGCCTAAACTACCACTGTGGACCTTTCACACCAGCTCCATAAATCCCCTGGAACCCATTTTTACCAAAAATAAATGTAACCCCCCCTGTCACCCGAGGTTACAAGAATCCCATTTAGATCTAGTGGCAGGCAGGGAAGGCAGCTTGTGAAACACCAGTTAAATGGATTTCACACTGTCTCACTCTGTCCTCAGTTTCAGCTGAGTTGGAGGGATGACACCAAATAGAATTCTCTCAGCAGCATAAGCCACATTGGAATGTTCCAGCAGGGAGTTAGTTAGAACATTGGGAGGTTTGAGTTCAGTCTTGTGCAGTCTGTAGTGGAGGGAGGAGGTGCACTGCAGTGTGCAGTCCCTCAGAGCCCTCAGCTCTGATTAGAGCTACCCAGAGATAGAGGGTGTGTGTTCTCGAACTAGATAGAGACAAAGAAGAAATTGGTCTAGTGGTAGAGACCGTTCCCAGTTTGTTCCAGTGCCCCATCCCAGGAGGGATAGGGGGAAGAGAGCCAGCAACTTCAGGGGCAATCTCCTGGCCCTGCTGAAGAGGGAAAGCTGCCTGACTTTTGTTGTTTCAAGTGCTGAGGCACCAGGATTCATTGGTTTTGCCAGAAGCCTGTAGGCTCCTGCAAACTAGGGTGTCAGCTCTGAAACAGAGCCCATGTTTTCACCAAACAGTGTGTAGAGCATATGTTACTGTGGGGTCAAGGAAGGACATCCAAGTACAGTACTACAGTTGTGTGTGACTTAAAATGTAATCTGTACAATGGGGGTCTACAGGGATGGACATAGCCACTTAAAGAACATTACAAGTCAGGACACTATATTTTTCAAGAGACTGTAAATTGTTAAGTGTGATGTATATTTCGAGACAGCATTCTACAACATTGTGTTTCAAGAAAGGTGTTGATTCCAAATGGATGGCCAGGTATAGATTTGGGAGCAAGAGGTGGGAGATCCCCCATCTGGAATAACCAGATTTACTTCTACAGGTTCAGTTTGGGCACCTTTAGCTTTCTCCCGGGCACTTGGCCAGTGTTCACAGAAAGTGCCCAAACGTGGGATTAGATGGAAGTTTTTCCCTTTATGGAGCCAGTATGTGCTCATGGGTGGTGTAGGGAACCACCAATAAATATCCATGCCATATGGAAAGTAGTCCAAGTGCTGGCCGGATGTGCCATGCCAGGGAAACCCAGAGAAGAGTACAAGTTCGGGCTGAGTGCCCAGTGTGTTTCTAAACCTGAGGGTTACAGTGTGTAGAAGATGTGTTCTGGTCTCCGTTTGTCTGCATTACCAGGGAGTATAGCCCCTTGGGGGTCCATCTATGCTTTATTATTCTGTTGTTGTTGCGAATAAAAGCCACACTCTAGAATCCAACCCCTGGTTTGGACATTACAGTTATTGCTTCCTGTGTCCGGAGTTACTTGGGTGCCCCTGACTAGAAGTCATACCTAGCCAAAATGCCAAGCAACAGTTTTCTCCCCTAACCCATGAAACCAGATAGTGGGTTACATAATGGAGGAACTGCACAGTGCTGAATAAAACAAAAAATAACATCAACCCGACCCCTGGTTACAAATTGGAGGTTACCGCTGGGATTTGGCTTGCAATTTGGGTTAAAATGCAAGAAAGGTTGCTCGGATGGTGGCTAGCATTTTGGCTGTCTGGAAGTAGGTAGCCCAAAAAGTAGAAGCATTGCCAACTAAATGTGCTGTTGTGTGTTGCTGTCTATGTGCTGCTGTAAGTGTGCCAACTATTTACCAAGGAGCAGTAAAGCCTGAGTGTGTATGCCCTTGTCCTGCATCAAATTACGTTTGCCAGCTTTTAAAAGTGTTGTGTGACAGAAAAAAGCATGGAAAACTGTGGGAAACAAAGAACGATTTATGCCCTAGATGTTGGAAATGCTTATGGTATGGACTAAGAGAGTCACTGAGTAAATGCCATGAAAAATGGTTGAAATGGTGCTCCCACTGAGGAGCTACAGTTGAAAAAAAAAAAGTGTGGTTTACAGTTTAAATTTTGCCTGCTCGACGATCGCTGTGGAGGAGAAGAGACTGAGAGAAAAGAGGCTCATTTGCATGGCGTCGGGTGATTGGTGAGACAGCAATCAGTCCCACCCCCAAGCCAGTTCTAGTGACTGCACAGTGTTTGAGAGGGAGGGAGAGAGAGAGAGGAGTGTGCAAGCAGGTTTGCAAGGAGGAGCATCGCGGTGACTGAAAACATTGTAAAAAATAGTAAAATCGGACCTTTCTGTTTAAAATCGGGCTCAACCTGCATTCCAATTCATCTGAGAAGAGAGCGAGGTGTTCGGAGGGACAATCGGCAGGACTGTCAATCTGCTTTATTCCAGAGGCCCCCAAGATCAGCTGTAGGCTGCATTTAACATCGCAACAACAAGCCACTGAATAAGTGAGTACTATCCTGAGAAACAGCTCAAACTGTGTGATTTTACCAAAAAGCCCGCTGAATCTGTGTGTAGCAGTGTGATTGTTTTGAAAAGAAGGACTGTGTCAAGTTTAATCAGCTAAAGCAAGAATTCTGAGCAATAGACTGTGAGCATAATCATAGGTTCAGCAACAGTATAATTTTCAAAGCCATGCAAGAGACTGTGAGTTGTATGAAAGATGCAGCAAGAAATACAGGCAATCCTGTGCAATGAAATACTGTGGCTTTAGGGGACTTTAAGCTAGAACAGTGATTAAAGCGAACGAAAAGTCCAGTAAAATCATATAAATGTGCAAGGAAAGCAACCAGTGCAATTTAACAGTTTGAGTGAACTTTATCAGTGGAGTGTGTAAATCGGATGCGCAGTGGCTTGACTCATAAACAGAATGTTGATGCGCAGGAGTGCTGCCGTCGCCATTATAGGGTGGGGTAGTAATGTAAACACAGCAGCAAGGGAGCCATTTTGTAAAGATTTTTCCAAAAGAGTGGGACTTGAAATAACAGTGAGCGTTGTTTGTTTTTCTCTGTAGTCATGGCTTCGGGACCAGCCCACTACCCGGATCATGCCCGGACTATGATAGTAGAAGAAGTTAAGGAGTTGAGAGATATTGAAAGATGTTACTATGGGGGATGACTGCCTCCTCATGTGGTGATTCCTGGATATCCAGTACGAGTATGTGTGATGTGCTTAAATGTTGGAAGGTACGTCTTCATGGTACCTCACTGTTCTGGGTGCCTAGAGAAGTATGGCTTGACTAAAGCACCCAAGATTTGTTTGGCTCCCACATAGACAAAGCTTCAAGAACCTGCAGTTGGCAGCACACAGCACCAGGCATAACCTGATAGGAAAGGCCCCTCAGAGTGTGGCATAAATCAAGAGTGTGCAGATTTACAGACAGAACAATGTACTGATGTATCAGAGTTCGGGTTCCAGAGGGACATTGCTGAAGGAGCATCAGTAGACCCTTGGAGAGAGGGGCCAAGCTCAAGTCTCATAGGTGAAGACGAGATGAGGGAGGCCTTTGAATGGGAGGTATCGACCTCCACGCCCAGCGAAGAGTGGACAGTCTCAGGAGTGAGGACAACTGCTCACTCCTGGGCACAGATTCTTAGCGAGGAGGAGGAAGAAGAAGGGGAACCTATGTGGCCTTGTGAAGAAGGTACAGATCCACGGCCTTAAGCTCTTGCCTCAGAAGAACAGATAGTAAAAGAGAGTAGTGACTCTACAGCCTTGACCCCACAAGGAAGAGTTAAAGATCCATTCTACATTGCCTTGAGTATGTGTAGCTCGCAGAACTAGGACTGGCTACTCCCAAGCCAGGCCAGAGGTCGCAAGTTGACCAAGTGTAGTAAAGAGGAAAGACTGGTTCGTAGGAAAGTGAATGAAATCTATGGGATACTCTTTCCTACCTTTCCTCGGAGAGTCTGGGAGGAGATTGAAAAAAGCAGGAAATCCTGGATAATGGAAGAGGCCACAAAACATGTGCATCCTGGTGCCAACAGATATGTCAAAAATAGAGTGTTATGATTGAAATTCAGCCAGTGGAAAGCGGGCAGGACACTGTTTATTGACACTGTTCGAATTGTGGATGGAGAGGGACATGAAACCTTTCACAGTGTGGATTATGAGCTCCCAGACAGGGTAATAATTCCAGAACCTGACCCATTGTGCTATTGACCACAATGCAGAGACCAACCTACGAATGTGCCCATGCCTACCAAGTGGAGAGCAGAGCAGTGGTAGCCTGTGATGCCATTCAGCCATTGCCGTACCTATGTTGTTTCACCAGTCTGGCGTTCCAGGAACCAGGAGCCACACATTCATCAATCTTGCAGTGTACTGGCCTTTCAGATTCCACTGACTGGCCCACCAGATTACTTCATATCCAGAGAGGACACCAGCCCAGCTGTATCCTGATTCATCGCCTGGGATTCTGGATCACTTCAGACCAGCTGTTTTTCCTTTTTTCCTGTTCCAAGGTTCCATCTCCTAGATTATATCACCCCAGCAATTTCCAGATGTGCCATCCTGTCATTTTCTGGAAGATGTCCACCCAGCTGTATCAGAAGAATGCTGCCAGGGAGAGTCTTCAGCTGAAGAACCAGGTGGTGTACTGTTTTCGTTCTACAAGGGACTGGTAAGTCCAGACTTTTCTATTCTTATGACATTGCAGTACACACCCTACACTAGCAGACTCCAGATGTTTGAACTGTCCTCAAAGACTCTCCCCTTTGGGATTTCAGCCTGCTAGAACTGTGCTTCACCGGGCTCCAGCCCAGGACAGACTCTTTATTGGACTTGCCTTCAGGCACTGTGGTCATTAGAAGGGACTTTTAGGGCACTCCATTCCTCCCAAATAATGTGTATTGTAAATAATGTCGTTTTCTACTGTTTATACTGTTTTTTCTACTTTTCTAAAAAATCTTTTTTGGGATTCTCCAGTGTTTTGATGGAAGGGGTTAGATAGACTGTGTTTGCAGATTAGGAGTGTGTTTTTCTTTTTCTTGCAGGTGTTCCTGAAGAAGACAAGAAGAGAAGACAAGAAGAGGAGGAGGGACTCAATGGAGTTCCTCACAGTACTTTAATGTTGTAGTGTTTAAAGTACAGGATGTTGTAGTTTTCTGTGTGTAACTTTTCCTTCCATAGGTATGGTTGTGGGGAAGTGTTGGAGTAATGTATAGAATATAGAATTAGCTCCTTGTGTTTGGTTGCAGGTGTCCAAGGTTGGGGGGAGGTTCCCCTGTTTGTTTTGTTTTGGGTATTTGGTTTAGAGGCAGATTGGTTTTCCCTAGAGGGCTAGGGGGGATAAACAGGCTGTGGTCCTGACCTGCAGTAAGGGCCACAGTACTGATCTATTAGGGCTATGCTCTGGAAAATTCTACCAGGGCCACTAGATATCCATAGTAAGAACTTAGAGTAGAGGCTGATGTGTCAGCTGATGGCCTCTGGGCCCTTAGTGTTGCCTGCCTGTACCTAGTACATGGTAGGAGAGGGCCTGATCACCCCTCTCCATAGGTAGCACAGAGGGTAGGATGGCCTAGGCTGGGTAAGTAATGACTGGGGACAGTCATTTTCCTGGCCGAGGGTGGGTGTAACCCCCCTGTCACCCAGGGTTACAAGAATCTCATTTAGATCTAGTGGCAGGCAGGAAAAGCAGCTTGTGAAACACCAGTTAAATGGATTCCACACTGTCTCACTCTGTCTTCAGTTTCAGCTGAGCAGGAGGGATGACATCATATAGAATTCTTGCAGCAGCATAAGCCACATTCAAATGTTGCAGCAGGGAGTTAGTTAGAACGTTGGGAGCTTTGAGTTCAGTCCTGTGCAGTCTGTAGTGAGGGAGGAGGTGCACTGCAGTGTGTAGTCCCTCAGAGCCCTCAGCTCTGATTAGAGCTACCCAGGGATAGAGGGTGTGTGTTCTCACCCTAGATAGAGACAAAGAAGAAATTGGTCTAGTGGTAGAGACCATTCCCAGTTTGTTCCAGTGTCCCATCCCAGGAGGGGTGGGGAGAAGAGAGCCAGCAACTTCAGGGGCAATCCCCTGGCCCTGCTGAAGAGGGAACACTGCCTGACTTTTGTTGTTTTAAGTGTTGAGGCACCAGGACTCATTTGTTTTGCCAGAACCTGTGGGCACCTGCAAACCAGTGTGAGTCAGCTCTGAAAGAAAGCCCATTTTTCCACCAAATAGTGTGTAGAGTATCTGTTACTGTGGGGTCAAGGAAGAACAGCCAAATACAGTACTACAGTTGTGTGTGACTTAAAATGTAATCTGTACAGTGGGGGTCTACAGGGATGGACATAGCCACTTAAAGAACATTACAAGTCAGGACACTATATTTTTCAAGAGACTGTAGATTGTTAAGTGTGATATACATTTTGAGACAGCATTCTACAACAGTGTGTTTCAAGAAAGGTGTTGATTCCAAATGGATGGCCGGGTATAGATTTGGGGAGCAAGAGGTGGGAGACCCCCCCATCTGGAATAACCAGATTTACTTCTACAGGTTCAGTTTGGGCACCTTTAGCTTTTTCCCGGGCACTTGGCCAGTGTTCGCAGAAAGTACCCAGATGGAGGATTAGATGGAAGTTTTTCCCTTTATGGAGCCAGTGTGTGCTCATGGGTGATGTAGGGAACCACCAATAAGTATTCATGCCATATGGAAAGTAGTCCAAGTGCTGGCCGGATGTGCCATGCCAGGGAAATCCAGAGAAGAGTGTCCAAGTGCTGGCCGGATGTGCCATGCCAGGGAAATCCAGAGAAGAGTACAAGTTCGGGCTGAGTGACCAGTGTGTTTCTAAACCTGAGGGTTACAGTGTGTAGAAGATGTGTTCTGGTCTCTGTTTGTCTGCATTACCAGGGAGTGTAGCCCCATGGGGGTCCATCTATGCTTTATTATTCTGTTGTTGTTGTGAATAAAATCCACACTCTAGAATCCCACCCCTGGTTTGGAAATTACAGTTATTGCTTCCTGTTTCCGGAGTTACTTGGGTGCCCCTGACTAGAAGTCAAACCTAGCCAAAATGCCGAGCAATAGTTTTTTCCCCGAACCCAGGAAGCCAGGTAGTGGGTTACCTAATGGAGGCACCGCACAGGGCTGAATAAAACAAAAAAATAACATCAACCCGACCCCTGGTTACATGAAAATATCACCTCGGGTGGCCCAATGAACTACCGAAAACATCTTTCACCCCATCATCCCCATTCTCTGGAAGCCTTTTGTTTGCCAAAATAAAACATCGCTACTAAATGTTTACTGTCCACCATCACATGCATTAGAAGAATATGATGTGGTATTGTCTGTACTTGGAAACCTCATGGATAAATTGATGTACTCCGATATACAGTACTCTTTAGACATCATGGGTGATTTAAATGCTGGACTGTAGGACTTAAATAAGTATGAAAATGACTTCCTAGATAAGGAATTAGATCTTCTGTTGGGAATAAATAACATAACCTCATTGGATATAAAGATAAGTAAATGGGGTAAAACGTTATTACAGTTTTTATCCCATAACAAATCTATGGGAATTAAAGGGGACAGAAATTGACTGTTCCTAATTTTAAGTTATTTGAAGTGGTGTGTGTCTTTCATAAATAGGATTCTACTGTTTTTTTATGTATTGGTTTGACTTTTTTATCGGTTTTCTGACTGTGCTAGCCGATTCTTATCATTCTGTATAGTCTTGAGCCACTATATTGTCAAGCACGTCATTTCATGATGTAATGGCTGTTGAGTTCAAGCTGCACGCAATGTGTTCATACACTGCCATTGTGGGCGAGACTGAATACTTATGGTACATATATGGTTGTTTTTTAATACAAAGTTCTGCTAATGTATATGTTTTAAAATTGTTTTGTATTTTTTTAATTACTACGGAGGTAATGGCTTTTGTTGTTGTAACTTGCACTCTTTCTCATTTCCACTGCATTGAAATTACCAGAGTGCTGTCTACAAACTCATAGTTCTTGACAACATTCAGTTTTATGAAACTGTTGTGTTGTTTTACATTTAACTTCCTAAATGGTTGTGACACACCCGGTCCCGATTGCCACAAAACCCAACTCCTGGATCTGATTGCCACTCAGACCACATTTTATTTGTAGCTTTTGACCAGTGTCTACCCCCATTTCCTTGCTCTCAAACCCATTCTTGATTTAGTTTATTTTATATACTACTTTACTTGTCTCTCGTCCTTATCACGATCCTACTGAAACAGCAAATCTCTGTCATATTATTGTAGTGGGCACACACACCTCCCACTCAGAACATTCCCAAGAGTTCACATGGGCTACCAGCTCTTCCCTTCTATCTCATTCGCTGCTGCCCACTAACTGAAATATAAATGTGAGTTACTCAAACTCATTCAAAGTTCATTGCTCAGTTGTCGGGCAATCCTGATGGTGAGAGGAGGTCTGGGCCGCTCCCCAAGGTGCTGTTTTGTTTTGCTGTGGGGGAGGGTTTGGGGTGCTTTGGTGGGTGTTGGTGGGGGTATTGCTGGATTGCCCTGTGGGAATGTGTGGTGGGTCAGTAATGCTATATTGTGGGGGTGGGGTGGATTCGGTTGCCTTTGTGGGTAGCAGGTGGGTGGTTGGGATCTGGAACTATGGTGAGATTGAGTAATCATTTTTTTTTGTGTGCATCCTGTTTGCTGCATTATTTGACTTGCAGTTTTTCTGCAGTCTTTGTATCCTTAGTTATATGCCTGTTCATGGTGCAAGATGATCGCACCCACACACAGACGCAGTATCATGTAACAAACAGTTTTGTACAGCACTCACAATCCAAAAAGAAATTTATTTGGAAGCTATATATGTAGTGTCCCTATACATTAAATAAAATTAAAAATAAAATAATGAAAAGTTTTGTACTTCAGTCTGAGAATTGAACTCTGTGCTTTTTGCATCAAAGGTATATGCACTACCCTCTGAGCCATCAGCTCTACCCCAAACAAACCTTATTTTTTTGTTTACTTATATTTCTTAATGGGTTAACTTGAAACTACTTGTGTGTTGATTCTGTTTGCTGTTCATTTCTTTTTGAAGATAAGGAAAAAAAATCACTAGATGCTTCATCAGGCAAACATGATGGCTTTGATGATTGTGCATATGCCCCATGAGGCAAAGCTAGATAAAGTGCAGCGGAGTGCTCCATTTTACATTGTTTACTTTCTATATTTTTTTTTACTTTGTATTGAAGTGATGCATACTGAGTTAGCAAATATTTTCAATGTATTGCTTTGTTATGTCAGTCTGCCATGCTCCTGCATATGTGTCTGTCCATTGTCCATTCGGATCTGCAAACGATCACACCCAGCATATAGGCGTAGCATCAAGCTGTCACTTTCTTTGTTGCTCATACATAGACCAAATGGACAACATGTACAGAAACTTTAGTTTTAGTGACCATACATAGTAAAAAAAAAAATTAAAAAATAAAAACATAGAAAAATATTTGCCTTCTACTGCAGTAATCAGATCCAGAACCCTTTGCATCAGGGACACATGCACATTCCTCTGAGCCATCTGCCCTTCCTGATGATTAATCTGTTTTATTTTTCTCACTTAGATTCATTGTCACATGCTGTGGATGAACTTGACAATATTTGTGTGCAGATTCTGCATACTGACACTTTTTTTTTCATAAAAAATACAAAACAAAAAAAAATCACCAGACTGTTCCTCAGGCAAACATAATGGATTGGATGATAGTGCATCCATCCCGGAAGAAAAGCATCCCAGCTAGATAAACTGCAGTGGATGGCTCAGATTTACACTGTTCGCTTTCATATGAACATACAAACTTGCTGGCAGATGAAGCCTTTCAGTCTATCGAGTCTGCTCTGTTGAACAGCTTGCAGCCCTTATACTGCAGATACTCCTCCTCCCTCCCTCCCCCTTCCAGTAACTCTCCCTCTTCCCTGTCCCATCCCCTTTTTAACCAGCTCACTGTATTACAGGCTACCATTTCCTCTGGCAATGCGTTCCACCCTGACACCACCCTTTCCATAAAAAAGTGTCTCCTCATTTCCCTCCTGAACCTCCCCCCCCTCCAATTTCAGCTTGTACCCTCGGGTGTCCCTCCCTCTCCTTAACTGGAAAAGCCCCTCCGTGCCCATCTTATTTATTTTCTTTATGTACTTGAAGGTTTCAATCATGTCCCTCATTTCCCTCCTCTCCTCCAGGGAGTACATGTTCAACTCCCTCAGCCAACTCTAATAGGGTAAGTCCCCTAGCCCCTGGATCATTTTTGTTGCCCTGCGTTGCACCATCTCCAGTAACCCAATGTCCTTCTTCAGGTACGGCTGCCAGAACTGAATGCAGTACTCCAGGTGTGGTCTAACCAGTGACCTATACAGCGGCAGGATCACCTCCCCCCTCCTTGAGGATATGCCTCTGGCAATACAATCCAGCATCCTGTTAGCCTTTGCAGCTGCCTTTCTACACTGTGCAGAGCTGTTCATTGCTCTTGTTATGATCACCCCCAGATCCTTCTCCTCATCAGTCTTGGCTAGCTGAACCCTCTCTAGCTGGTACCTCCTCCTTGGGTTTTTGCTGCGAATTATAATACCTTGCATTTCTTGGCATTGAACCCCAGCTGCCAAGTGTCTGACCAGGCCTCCAATTTTGCCAGATCATCCTGCAACCCCTGCCACCCCTCTAAGTTATCTACCACAGCTCCAATCTTGGTGTCATCTGCAAACAGACTGATCTTGCTCATGATGCCTATTGAGATGTCTGCTATGAAGATCCCAAACAACACCAGCCCCAGTACAGAGCCCAGTGGCTCCCAGATTGTCACTGCCCTGGGTGATGGAAGCTCCTCTCTCACCACCACCCTTTGCTGTCTCCCTTGCAGCCAGTTCACTACCCATCCCATCATCTTCGCCCCTGCCCCTGTACCTTCCAGCTTACCACCTTGCCTCCTTTGCAGCACCAAAACGAATGTCTCACTGAAGTCCAGGTGCAGGACATCCACTGAATGGCCCCAGTTTAATTGCATGGCTACCCAATCATAATACATCAGGTTGGTCTGACAGGATCTGCCTGAGACAAACTCATGTTGTCTGCTGTCTTGCAGCCCATTAGCCTCTAGGAGGGAAACCAGCTTCTACTTCAGGATTATCTTCATCAACTTTCCCATGATGAATGTGAGGCTTACTGGTCTGTTGTTCCCTGGCTCATCATTGAGGCTGCTCTTGTGGAGGGGCACCACCTGTGCCATCCTCCAGTCCTACGGTACACCCCCTGAGTCCAGGGAGGCCCTGAACAGGTCTGCCAGAGGTTCTACCTGGATAGCTTCCTTAGCAATCTTGGATGTATGCCATCTGGTCCCGGCACCTTGTCCATCCTCAGTGCCCTCAATCCCTCCAGTACTCTGCCCACTAGGATTACCCTGTGTCATCTCTTCCCTTCCCGTGCACATCACCACCCCCAGGACCCCTGGGTACTGCTCCCCCATTCTCTTCAGTCAATACTGAGCAGAGGTACTTGTTTAATGCTTCCACCTGTTCTGCCTTAGTATCCACCCCACCTCTAATCCTCACTGCTCTTTTCCATCTTACTTTCTCCACGACCTCCCTGCACACCCATCTAGGAAGCCCTCTTACTCTGGACCCTTGTACATGTTGCAGTTGCCTCATTTATACCCTATTTAATGACTTCCCATCTCTGATTGGTGTTCATATCTGGATTGATCTTGGCCAGATACCCCTGTACTATTTCCCTCATCCTCCCAAAGTTGGCCTTTCTGAAGTCTAACACTCATGTGCCTGATCCTACTCCTCTTTCCCCATGTCTATTTTGAAACAAACCACACTAAATGGTGGTCACTCCCCCAGCGGTTTCGGGTTTCTCCACCTTCAGCTCCCTCACTCACCATCTGCAATAGGAAGCTATCCTGGATGGCGTCCAGAAGTATCTACTTCCTAGTTGTGGTGGCGGCTGGGGAACCCCAATCTACTCCTGACAGGTTGAAGTCCATTTTTTTATTTTTTTTTCCCTCGTTTCATTTTTCCAGGAAAGACACACTAAGCTGAAAGTTTGTGGAGCACAAGGAAGTTAAGTGACTTGCTCAGGGTCACACAGTATGCAAATGGGGGCTGTAGGATTCAAAACCCAGATCTCCAGGTTTGCAGCTCAGAGCCTTAAACCACTGCGCTATACTGCCTCCTATATACCGCTTTAGCCTATATTTTTCAGTTTAGATTCTTTCTTTGTTAGGTCAGTCTGCCATGCTCCTGCATATCTGCTGGGTCCATTGTCTATAATCATAGAGACATAGAAATTGCAGACAGATAATGACCGACATACCCATTCAGTCTGCCCATAGCCTACTCTTACTTTTAGCTCATGGCTCTACCTGGTCAGCAGCCGTCTCCTTTACTTCCAACCCCGACTGTCCCTTTATGTCTGTCCCATTCATGTTTGAAGCACTTCTCACTGTATCTGCACTCACTGCCTCCTGTGACAGATTATTCCACAAAACAACCACCCTTTTTGTGAAGAAAAATGTGCGCCCATTCCCTATTATATTGGCCCCCTCAATTTGCATATAATTCCCCCTTGTTCATGAACTGTTCTGATATTGAGAGATGCTGCCACCCTGCACCTTGTTTATGCCTATAGGGAACCATGTCTCCCCACTCCATCATCTCCTCCAGTGAGTACATGTTGAGGTCCTTTAATCTCTACTCATGTGTATGTTGGCGCAGTCCATGAATCATCCTTGCCACCAATCTTTTGCACTGCTTCTACCTCCTGTGCATTGGATGTTGCTTTGCTATGGCCAATTTCATCCTGTTCATCCTTGCTTGTGCTTGTTCTGCTATTTCCCCCCTCCTGTGTCTTCCAAGTCTCCCTACAATAGGTATCCATCTCTCCCTCCACTGCCCTCCTCCTTATTGTTATCAGCATTACATGACCATCCAGCCCATCCTCATTAGTTACAACTCTTACCTCGAGATGCGCCTTTTCTGCCATGTCTTTCCATCCCTTGGGCTGTTTTCACCTCTGCCTGCACTCCTATCATCGTGCTGGCACCTTGTTGTTCCATACACTGCAGTATCAATAACATATTTGAAAAGGTTAACCCTGTGGCTGTTTGGCCCTTGTATCAGTTGTACTGTTGTCACCTCCTTTTTTCTATGCCTAATGCCTTTATCTGGTTGCATGGCACCCGCCCCCCTCCTAATATCATCCATTTTCCTCTTTCTGCTCCTCCGTGAATCTGTGTCTCATGTTCTACCTATATTTTCCTGTTTTATATGCACACTGCCCTACCCCTTCATGCACAATATCCATCTTAGCAACTCAACAAACCCATTAAATTGCACTAGTTGTATACAGAATCGACAACTACTTACATTCCACGGTGTACAGTACCATGGAGGATGACATCACCATACATTATGCTGTAGCTAAAGTCAATTGCTTAATACTGTTTACATACATTAAATTCTTCAAATCTCCAGCCACAAGAGACCTTTAAAAAGTATGCAATTGCCACAGAACCTAGCCTTTTCTCTCATTACCTCCTACTCATCTTTCCTCCCCCTGCCTTCCCCCTTTCCCCTTCCTCCTAACCACCCCATCCCCCTTCCCCATCTGACTCCTTCCACCCTTCTCCATCTTTCCCTACTCTCTGCCCTTGCTTTCACAATCCCTCCCCTCTTCCCTCCCTCCTGATACCCTTCCTTGATCTCGCCCTCTCCTCCCCCCTCCTGCTATCCTCCCTCTTTCCTCATGTCTCTCTTCCCCTCAATTCATCTCCAAACAGTCCCCACCTCTACCCCTGACATACATGCACTTAACTGTAACCTGTGCTCCTTTTCCTATCCCCTCCTCTCTTTCATCCCTATCTTTCACTCTCTGTCCTTCCTGCCCTCTCCTCCACCCCAGGCACTCTGGTATGGTTCCCCCGTATGTAACTCCCATCCCCTCGCCACCTTCCTCCCTTTTTCATACTGCTTTACCTTACCACTTACCTCCTCCTCCCCACCATCCCCCTCCCAAACCCCTAGCCTACCCTGACATTTCCCTTCCCAGCTACTCTCGTTCCTTCCATCAACTTATCCTTTCCTATAGTCCCACACCAGTATATCTTATCTTGGTTTACAGGTAAATCACCCCCTACCAGTGTTTCAGTCCGCCCCTTCCCCACCTAATTCTCCCTGTCTTACTTTATTCTTTTCTATAATTCCTTAGCCTTCCTAGCACTTACTTCTATGCTGTACACTGTATGTTTATATGCACCATGTTAGAGGCCTCCAGATAACTCCTCTGTTCATCAGTTTGAATATGTTATGCATTGTAATTTCTATTGCTGTCATGCAACATTATTTTTTTTTTTTTTAGACTTTGACGGCAGATAAGGACCGCTTGGCCCACCTGGTCTGCCCATTTCCCTACCTAGAGGATAAGCCGCAGATCCTAGTAAACCAACAGCCTATTCCTACCCCCACAAGAATTGCCTTATGTCTGTCCCATGCATTTTTGAATTCTTCCACAGTTTTAGACCTCACAACCTCCTCAGGAAGGCTGTTCCATGCATCCTCTACCCTCTCTGTGAAAAAATACTTCCTCACATTGCCCCAGAACCTCCCCCCCATCTTTAAATTGTGTCCCCTTGTTCTTGCAAGTCTCTTTTTCTGAAAGATGCTACCCCCTTGGACTTTGTTGATTCCACTGAGGTACTTAATAGTTTCCATCATGTCCCCCCCCTCCCTCCTTTCTTCAAGGGTATACATATTAAGCTCCTTTAGTTTCTCCTCGTATGGCTTCTCTTGCAGACCCTGCACCATTTTAGTTGCCCTCCTCTGGACTGCCTCTATCCTGTCTATGTCCTTGCAGAGATGGGGTCTCCAGAGCTGGACACAGTACTCAGATGGGGTCTCACCAACTGTCTGTACAGAGGATAACAACTTCCTGTTTTCTGCTGCTGATGCCTCACCCTATGCATCCCAATATACTCCCAGCCCTCCCTACTGCCTTCTCACATTGTTGCTCTAACCTTAAGGTCATCTGATAATATTACCCCCGGTCCCTTTCCTTTTTGTTGTTGTTACTACCCCCCCCATTGTGTAATCTTCCCCTGGGTTTTTGTTTCCCAGGCGCATTATTTTGCACTTCTTTGCATTGAATCCTAGCTGCCATACTTCCGACCATTCCTCCAACCTTGCCAAGTCCCTTCTCATCCTTTCCGCCTCCTTGTGTATCAACCCTGTTGCAGATCTTTGTGTCATCTGCAAAGAGGCATACTTTTCCTTCAGTCCCTCTGCAATGTCACTTATAAAGACATTAAAAGGACTGGATCCAGTACTGAACCCTGTGGTACCCCACTAGTAACTGCTTTTTCTTCAGAGTGGACTCCATTTACAATTATCTTCTGTGTCCTGTTGTCCAGCCAATGTTTTACCCAGGCTACCACCCTGGGACCTACTCCCAGGCTGGTTAATTTCACTATTAATCTTTTGTGTGGGACTGTGTCAAATGCCTTGCTAAAGTCTAGGTAGGCCATGTCCGCAGCCCCTTCCTGGTCTAATACTTTGGTCACCCAGTCAAAGAAATCAATTAGTCTGACATGACCTTTCCTCTGTGAACTCATGCTGCCTTGGGTCCTGTGCCCCACTGGCCTCTAGGTACTCAACAATTCTTTCCTTCAGAAGTGACTCCACCACTTTCCCTACCACAGAGGTCAAACTGGCAGGTCTGTAGTTTCCTGCCTCTGTCTTGGTCCCACTTTTGTGAAGGGGAATCACATCCGCCTTCCTCCAGTCCTCGGGTACCACACCATCCTCCCATGATTTGTTAAAAAGGGTAGTCAGTGGTTTCACTAGTTCTCCCCTTAATTCTTTTAGAATTCTGGGGTGAATTCCATCAGGCCCCATTGCTTTGTCCACCTTCAGTTTTAGGAGTTCTTTCAGAACCCTTTCTTCTGTGAAAGGACTGTGATCGACCCCCCTATCAAGAGTGCTTCTGTTAATTGGATTAGGCACCTCCCCCTCCTCTTTTGTGAATACTGAGCAGAAATATTCATTCAGTATCCCTGCTTTTTCACTGTTCCCCTCTGCCCATGCACCGTTCATTCTATTCAGCCTCACTATCCCTCCCTTTGTCTTTCTACGCTCTCTGGCGTACCTATAAAATGTTTTATCCTCCTTCTTAACCGAGTTGGCTATCTTTTCCTTAGTTTGGGCCTTTGCTATTCTGACTTCCCTCCCTGCTTCCTTCTGCCTTAACTGGTACAGCCTCTGTCCTGCTTCTTCTGTGTTTCCTTATACTTCCTGAATGCCATCTTTTCTCCTGACTTTCCCTGCCACCTCTTTTGAGAACCATAGTGGCTTTTCTTTTGTTTCGATTTGTTTATTTGCTTCACACAAAGGCTTGTTGCCTCTGTGATGGCAGTTTTGATGATTCCCCATTGTTGCTCCACCCTCCTTCTAGCCTGTTTGCTAGTGCTTTCTGAGGCACTCTCCCATCTTGCCAAAGTCAGCCCTCCTGAAGTCCAGTACCCTCACTTTTGTGATGGCTTGACTCTGTAGCTGAGTTTAACGTGAACCACACTGTTTGATGGTCACTTGTTCCCAGATGGCAACCCACTTCTAGATCTGAGATCCTCTCACTGTCCCCATTTGAGAGTATGAGGTCTAAGATTGCTCCCTCATGAGTGGGTTCCGAAACTAGCTGTCTGAGGCCTGCCACCTGTAGGGCATTGAGAATGGCCCTGCTCTTGGATGTGGCTGCAGCAAATGTGCTCCAGTTAACATCTGGCATATTCAGGTCTCCATCAACAGTATCTCCCTTTCTCTGCCATCCTAAGAATGCCTTCTATCATATCCTTGTCCATTCCCTCCCCTGACATGGGGGTCTGTACCTAACCCTGTGCAGATTGTGGTGCCATTTCCAGTCTCAAGATGACCCACAGTGCCTCCTCTCCTCCCTGTTTACTCTTTTGTTCAGTTGCTTTTATCCCTTCCTTTACATAGAGAGCTACTCCTCCCCCTCTTCTCCCCTGCCTGTCTCTCCTGTAGGTTAAGTACCATGGTATGTTAACATCCCAGTCATGGTTCTCTGTGTACTATGTTTCTGTGACTGCTATGATATCCAGGCATCCCTCTTTCATCAATGGCACCAGTTCAGGGAGCTTGTTGCCCAGACTACGGGCATTGGTACTCATTACCCTCCATTTCCTGATGGCCTTACTCCTTTTTGCCTGACCCCTGTCCTTCTTGCCTTTGTCACTTTCTCCGTTTACTCCTGCCCTTCTTCCTATCGACACCTCTATGTTGGTGTTTACCACACTTATTACTGTGACTTTTTTGGGGGGGGCTAGGATTTCCCTGCTCCTTTCCAGTGCCTCCCCCTTGGCTAGTTTAAATACTTGCCAATGAAGTATTTAAACCTATTGCCTAGGATTCTGGTTCCCCTTCTGGACAGATGCAGCCCATCATGCCAGTATAGGCTCGTGTCACTCCAGGTGGACCCCCAGTCCCCAATGAAGCCAAATTCCTGAGCTCTGCACCAGTTTTTCAGCCACTGATTGAATCCCATGGTGTGAAGCACCCTAGTCTCTCCTATGCCATAGGCAGGCAGCACCTCCGAGAAGGTTACTGTGCATGCTACTTGTCTAAGGCCCCTCCCCAATTCCACAAACTCTTCCTGCACTGCTCTAATCCCTTTCTTAGCCAGGCTATTTGTCCCTAGGTGGACAATGACATCTAGCTCCTTCCCCTGTGCAACTACTCTGGCAATCCTTAGGATTCGCTACCTGTCCCTCCAAGCCATGGTACCAGGAAGGCACCTTACCTCCCTCTGCCCTTCCTCCCCCAGTTCTACCTCCCTAACAATGGAGTCCCCCACCAGGAGTTGCTTCCTTCCCTTGTGGGGTCCCATGCCACCCTCCTGTGGGTCTCCTTTTTGGAGGTTCCCAGCATCCTCCTTGGTCTTCACTGCAGGTGCCTCCATAGAGGAACCACACTTTGCCAGAATGGCATAGGAATTGTGGAGAGGTACAACTGGAGGGATGTGCCTCTGTTCCACCACCCTCACCCTCTCTGAGCCCACTGTGGTCCAACCGCACCTCTTTCTTAGCAATCTCTGAGGCAATGGCAGTGGCACTGGTATTGCCTGGATGGAAGAGGAGGTCCCACAAATCCTAACCAACTCAGCCTGGAGATGAGAAACCTCCTCCCTCAGCCCAGAGAGGTGCCTGCAGATGGGACAACACTGCATCATCCAGAACGTCTCCTGGAAGACTGCTGCTTCACAGCCACTGCATTGCACCACTCCCATCATGTCTTATTTGGGGCCCCTTAACTGTTGTTTGGAATCCTGACTCTTTCCTCTGTTTTTTTTCCTTCTCTCTCTACTTACTTTCTGCCTCTGTGTCCTTTAAGCTCCAGATTGTCCTGTTCTGAGACAAGAAGATCCTGTATTTTCAGTAGACCCCTTACTTGTTCAGAGGCAAGCCTCCAGCAGCTAGAGGGAGTCAGAGAGCTACTCTTGCCCTTCTAGGATGGTGGGTCCTTGGTAGCTCTGTGATCACTCACTCACTTCCTGCTCCCAAACAGGAAGTTCCTGTTGTCAGTCAAATCCTGTGCCTATAAAAGTAGCACTAGCTTTGGGTGGGAGGGTGGAGGGGAGAAGGGCAATATAGTCCCAGTAGAGAAGTACAGTCACACAGCACTCCTTCCTCCTGGTGTCCTCTGCCAAGCCTCTAGCAACTTATATACATTATACATTGTGACTTCTGTTACTTTCATGTAATTATCCCACATCTTGTGACTCAAATGTTTCTTTGTTACTAAGTGTGTTTGTATACCACCTACCTTTGTTTCTCCTATTTCCTTGACAATGCTTTTGTAACCAGAACCTCCTTGTAAATAAGCCTACTCAATGGAGTTTTTCCTGTAATAAACTTGAATATAAACTTGAACTTTCATTTTAATTTTTTTTCCATTTATTTTGCAGATGATAAATCTGAATTAACAGTTGTGCCATTTGTTAATGTGCTCACTTGGAAATTTAGTTATAAAAAAATATCATCTTGAATGTTGGCAATGGAGATAACCCTAAACGATAAAAAGAGATTATCTGGACCGTCATGCTCATTTCCTGGTTGTCAAAGTACATACTCTCGGATGCCCTGGATAAAGTTTCATCAAATTCCAACTACCAATGTTGATCTATGCCAAAAGTGGATGTTGGCGCTGCAGATGAAACGTCATGCCGCAACTGTTAGAAGATTCATTTGTAGTCTACATTTTAAAGATTCTGATTACATTACAAAAGGCAATTTTGATAGTGATGGTGTATTTTCTTTTGTGAAAACAAACAAATTAAAAAGAGATGCCTTTCCTCCCTCCAGCAACACAGCAGAGGATAGCGTGAATACCCTTTCACCGTGCCCATATGCAGATTAATCTGTAATAGATAAACAAACTGATAGTATAAATGGTCTCATGATGAGCAGTCTGATTCAAACAGCACAGGTAATACTGAATTTCTAATGATAATAATAATAATAAATGTTATTTAATATAGTGCCTTTCACACATCAAGGGGCTGTACAGTCAACTGAAAACAAAACACAATAAATGCAGATAAAATCAAAGGAATTCAGGGTAAGCTTTTCCCCACAAAAAGGTCTTCAGTGCCTGCTTAAAGCACCCCACTGTCCTGCACTCCCAGAGCTGACAAGGCAGAGAATTCCAGAGGGTAGGTGCCACAAACCCAAAGGCACGCACACCAGATGACTTCAAACTTACCTTTGAAATCTCCAGCAACCCCATATCAGCCGAGCAGAGCTGTAGCAGAGGGGTGTAAGGAACTAGGAGCACTTTAAAGTAGTCAGGATCCTGTCCGTGTGGGGCTTTGTAAGTCAATAGACCTACCTTAAAGGTGATCCGCCACTGGATAGGCAGCCAGTTCAGATTGCGCAGCACAGGGATAATATGAGTTTTCCTAGAAACCCCAGTCAACAAACATGCTGCAGTGCTCTGCACTATCTGCAAGCAGTGGATATCAACCCAAGGAAGCCCTAGGTAGAGGGAGTTGCAGTAGTCAAGGCGCGATGCAACAAATGCATGAACCAAAAAGAGGCAGGTTGCCGGATGGGACAAGGTGCTTGATCCTAGCAATGTTCCTAAGATGTAAAAGACCAGCTTGATGACTGCCGACACCTGATGATGAAGGGTCAGGCCGTCGTCAAGCACCACTCCTAGGTCGCACACCTATTCAGAGGTGAGAATCTCCCCGGACTAAACCGGAGGGGAGCTCAGTCCTCAACCCCTCTATCCTATGACCCCGGGTCCACTAGCAAAACCTCAGTCTTTCCTGGGTTCAACTTTAAACTGCTGGCACTCATCCAGTCTTGGATTTTAACGAGGCAGCTGTTCAGTACTGAGATAGCGCTAACCTGGTTGGGGGCAAAGGACAGGTAGAGCTGGGTGTCATCAGCATAGCAGTGAAACCTCAGCCCATACCATCTTACAATGTCTCTGAGAGGCAGCACATGCACTGTGAATAACATGGGAGACAGTACCGAACCCTGAGGTACACCACAAGGCAGAGAGAAAGCCTCGGAGGAAAAAATACCCAGGACAACTTTCTGCATTCTATTGGTAAGGAAAGATGTAAACCATCTGAGAACTGACCTGGACAGCCCACAGATGGACCTCAAACGCTCGAGCAGAATCCCATAATCCACAGTGTCAAAGGCTGGTGATAAATCATGGAGAACTAGGATGGAGCAGTTTCTCTTATCTCTCGCCATCAGGAGATCATTGAGCAGCCGAATCAGAGCAGTCTCAGTACTATGCCTCTTACGAAAACCCGATTGGAGAGGTTCATATAAATTATGGATGGTTAAATGGTTTTCCAGTTGAGCTACCACAACTTTCTCAATAACCTTCCCCACAAAAGGAAGGTTAGAAATAGGCCTGTAGTTTGCTAGGTTCTCCGGGTCTAAAGAAGCTTTCTTCAGGAGGGGTGTCACCATTCCCACCTTCTGGGAGCTAGGAAACTCACCCAAATCCAAAGAGCACCGGACGATTCGAGCTAAGACCGGGCCTATGATGTCACTACAACCCAAAATCAGTGAGGTAGGGCCCGGGTCTAAACTAAAGCAAGTGGTATGCATCCCCTGGATAATCCTGATAATATTCACAAACTCCAGCAGATCAAAGGTACTCCAGGAAACTCCGGGTTCCGTGACAAGGCACTGACCAACAGCATCTCCCATAGAGTGAAGTTGGCAGCACTTCTGCCTGGTATCAGCCACCTTATTCGCAAAGAAATGAGTGACCTCATCACACTCATTTTGTGAAAAGACTCGACGGAACTACTGACAGGCTGGGTTGCACAGCCTGTCAACCGTTCTGAAGAGTTGAGCTGGTCGGTTCCATGTGACAGCGATTTCCCTGGACAGGAATTCTGCCTACTTACGGGAAATTTCTGTTTGATAGAGTTTATAATACTCTAACAAAATAAGGTGGTCGACATCTAAGACTGTCCTCTGCCAGCAACGCTCTAACCTATGCCCCTGTCTCCGCAACTCCCTTAGAGTCCCATCAAACCATTGGGCCCCAGGGGGAAGCGGAAGGGGGTGAACTGGGACAGGAGCAATCAGATCGAGAGCTGAAGAAATGGTCCTATTATAGGCCGCAACTAACTGCTTGGGATCTGTGCTAGTCTCATCCAACAGTGAGAGGTCAATTACCACCATCAGATCTTCAGGGACCACATCCTGCAACGAGCGATAACTGACCATCTCCACAGGGGCTGACCTACCTGGGGGGGCCGAAAAATGGAACCCAGTGGTGTAGTGGTTGGACCAACTACAGGTTCCACCACCAAATTGGAGGCCTCAAACCCCAGGAGGAAGACCAAATCAAAGGAGTGACCACCATTGTGAGTAGCTGAGGAAACAACCTGTGTGAAGCCCAGAGTTGTCACCACCTGGAGGAAGTGTTGACCAAAATGTGAGGATTCATTGTCAATCCGGGCATTGAAGTCACCCAGAACCATCAGTCTGGGTGACTCCAATGCCATGTCGGAGGCGAAGTCCGCTACCTCCTGCAGGAACAGCTTCTCATCGCCTGGTGGATGGTAGATGAGAGCTATCCTGCACCCCACACCAGCTACCACAGTACACTCAAATGACCTGGCCTCCTCAACTTGTACACCAGTTAGGCCCAATTCGGTCTTGAAACAGACCATGACCCCCCCCCGTAGTCCAGTCTCGGGCGATGTATAACCAAGTACCCAGTGGAGATAGCTGCCTCCAAAATAGGGGCAGCATTACCATCCAACCAGGTCTCAGTAATGCAAACCAGATCTGCTGTACCAACAAAATCTGCAATAAGAGCAGTCTTGTTGCAAACAAATCTGGCATTGCATAACAGTGCCTGAGTTGGATGAGGTTGGCGAGCCGTCCCAACTACTTGCCCTCCCAAAACGGAGGTGCCCTTGGGTATGTGAACCAGAACAGGGTCACCACATTCCAGACATCATTTCGCCCCAGGGCATCTTCTGGTCCTAACCACCCCAATGGGAGAGCACCACTCTTTCAGGCTCTGCAACCCCCACCCCCCGATTCCCACCCCTGTGAGCAAACCCCAGCACTCAACAGCACTGATAAATAGAAGCAAGCGGGGTGGGCAGAAGAGAACGGGCAGAGGGCGCAGAGAGCGGAGGCCGAATAGCACAGGACGGGGGGGGGGGCAAACGGGCACATTCCACCAATAATTATACCCAACAAATAGAGAAAGCCCACAAGACTCCAAATTCCAACAGCAGAGCTGCAAACAATTAAAAATCCTAAAAACCCAAAAACAATAATAACTTAAACAATAATCCAAACCAAACAAAACATGTAGAACTACCCTACTTCCACAACTGGATGATTTTCAAACCCAGAAATATAAAAATAATACAATCCTCTCTCACAGGATATAAAATACACACACAAATATAAATTCACCCCTTCCCACAGCCCTCTCACAGCCGAGGAAAAGGGAGAGTTCTAAGCACTCCCACTGCCCAGAATAAACAAAATAATCAAACGCAGCTAAAATAAACATAAACATCAAAAATAGAAATAAAATAAAATAAATGTAGACACCCTACAATGGTAATATCCGGTGTATACAGCCAAGAAATGCTCATGTTGTTAAATCTAACCATTAGATATGAATGAGAAACAAACTGTTAGTGGCCCCTAGTGTTGTCAATTTTTAGATAATCAATGATATATATTCTATGAGTATATGTTTGTTCCACCGGGAAAATATTCCACGGATGATACAGTGATAGCCACAGACACTGCAAGCTATTTCCAGATATTTCGTGAAATTTCTGAAGAGTTTCTCTCTGCTGCCCCTACTGTTTAAATGCAAAAAGCATAAGATATTTCTGGAAATATCACAGAAATTTCGGGAAACAGCTAGCAGTGTCTGTGGCTACTACTGTAGCTTGTCAGTACAAAGTTACATAGAAAAACATATGATGGTTTCAGTTAATGGCCTACTGGCCTCCTAGTCAACACATTGGTGAATGTAAATTTGTATTTACATGAAGCACATTATCAATTTGTTTCTATGTGTACACTGACATACCACAATTATATTTCTGTATACAGATCAACCTACATGATCAGACTATAGATAGCCGTTCAAGTGAGAATGAAGCTTACATACTAATACATGCACGTAAAAGCACGACTTCTGTTGAGTCACATCAAATTACTAAAACTGAAGATGTCAGAACACATTCTGTAACAGTCAATTTAAAGTAAGAAGTAAATCAAAATCTTATTATATTTACATGGTAGCCCCGATATTCAGAATTGTGCCTGGCAATGGTGCAAGTGCTTGCGCAGTGCAGCTGAGTTGTGCTGGAGCAATAAGGGGATATATTCAAAAGAGATGTGCCATGGCACATCACATCTGAATATATCAAAGAATGCGTGCTGCACAAAAACAGTGTGCCGGCGCATCCCTCAGACAGGCCTGTATACCTGGAATGAGAATGCGCCAGTGGAACTGGAGATGCACCTGGTGCAATATCCAGATATTCAGACCTGGATATGCAAATGGAGCCATAATGCATGCAAGGCACAAATGGGTCCATTTACATGTCATTATGGCCCCATATGCATGCTTTGAGCAGGGCTGGCCGGCAAAATGTGCCTGGCACCCTGCACAGCATGAAGTCCCTGTACCAGGGACCACAATAGTATCCCCCCCACATCCCGTAACCCCGATCACCCATAATAATATATATTTATGATCCCTGGTAGTCCAGTGGTACCCCTTCCCCTCCTGTACCTCCGATCACTGTAATGTACTCAGTAGTACAATCCCTGGTGGTCCAGTGGTTTCCCCTTCCCTGCATGTAACCCTGATCACTGTCATTATGTGACTATCCCATCCCTGGTAGTCCAGTGGTAACCTCCACCCCGCCAACCACATAGGACCCCCAGCCCACCCAGATCCCCCCCAGTCATCGGTGGGCAGCATACCCACCTGCATATCTCTGTGGCTGCTCGCCAAATGACAGCTTACAGTATATGCTGCAAGCTCATTGGTCCACACTGTGGACCAATGGACATGCAGTGCATACTGTACTAGTCATTCCCAACTTTGTGGATGAAGTCATTTATTCACAAAGTTGTGAATAACTATTACAGTATGCACTGCAAGCCCATTGGTCCACAATGTGAACTAATGAGCTTGCAGCAAATACTGTAAGCTGTCATTCAGTGGGCAGTTGTGGAAGTATGCGGGTGGGCATGCTGCCCGCTAATTACTTGGGGGGGAGCTGTGTGTGCAGTGTGGGTGGGGGGTGCCACTAGACTACCAGGGATGGTATAGTCACATAACGAAGGCGATCGGGGTTATGGGTGAAGAGGGGGAGACCACTGGACCACCAGGGATTGTACTACTGAGTACATTACAGTGATCAGGGTTACGGGCAGGAAGGGGGGAGCCACTGGACCACCAGGGATTGTACTACTGCATACATTATGGCAATCAGAGGTATGGGGGGGAGTACCACTAGACTACCAGGGAAATGTTTCTGCACACAATACAGCTGATTGGTGTTATGGGATGGGAAGGTACCACTAGACTACCAGGGAACTGTTGATGCAAACAGCACGGCCGATCATTGTTATGGGATGGGGAGGGAGGAACCAGTGGACCACCAGGGAAATCTGTGGGTACTTTTGTATGGTGTTCTTAGGGGATTGGATGCCACCCATGGCTGGCAGCTGCTGCATTGCACATTGCAATACAGCAGCACACCTGTGGGTGGCCAGCAGTTGAGCCATTATTTACAGGCTCAACTTTGTGCCCAGGTATGCAGCACATCTCTGGGATGTGCCGACAGATGCGCCACACATCCCAGGCTGAATATCGGGATGTGCCACATATGCATGGGCATGCCCCCAGAGATGTACTGCATACATTATCTTTGCTCCCTGGTGCATGCGGAATTGCACTGCACAATCCCCCCTTTGAATATTGCACTGGGGCACATTACTGGGGTTGTTCTGGTGCAACTCTGTTGTGCCAGGTGCAACTCCTTTGAATATCTCAGCTAATGAGTACTATTTAGTTAGGATAGAGATTTTTTGTGGTCATAAAAGAAACACCAGTTGCAGATATTCAAAACTTAGCTCTGAGGCAAAGTTAGCACTGCACGGCATACTAAATTATTCCTGAACTAGTAGTACACTATATTCAAAAGAATAGCCATGGGGCTAAACATGCTAATAGCTTGGCAGAAGACACCAGGAGAAAGGACTGCTGTGTGACTGAACTTCTCTACTGGGACTATATTGCCATCCTTCCTTCCCCTCCACCCAAAGCTAGTTCTATTTTTATAGGCACAGGATTTGACTGACAACAGCAACTTCCTGTTTAGGGGCAGGAAGTGAGTGATCACAGTACCACCAAGGACCCACCATCCTAGAAGGGCAAGAGTAGCTCTCTGGACCCCTCTAGCTGCTGGAGGTCTGCCTCTGAACAAGTAAGTGGTCTACTGAGAAATATAGGATATTCTTGTCTCAGAACAGGACAATCAGGAGCTTAAAGGGCACACAGGTAGAAAGTAAGGAGAGAGAGAAAAAAAAACAGAGGAAAGAGTAAGGATTGCAAACAGTTAAAGGGCCGCAAATAAGACATGATTGGAGTGGTGCAGTGCAGTGGCTGTGGAGCAGCAGTCTTCCAGGAGATGTTCTGGAGAATGCGATGTTGTCCCATCTGCAGGCACCTCTCTGGGCTGAGGGAGGAGGTTGCTCATCTCCAGGCTGAGTTGGCCAGGATTTGTGGGACCTCCTCTTCCATCCAGGGACCACCAGTGCCACTGCTGTTGCCTCAGAGGTTGCCAAGAAAGAGGAGCGGTTGGACCACAGTGGGCTCAGGGAGGGTGAGGAAGGTGGAACAGAGGCACATCCCTCCAGTTGTACCTCTCCACAATTCCTATGTCATTCTGGCAAAGTGTGGTTCCTCTATGGAGGCACCTACAGTGGAGACCAAGGAGGATGCTGGGAACCTCCACAAAGGAGACCCACAGGAGGGTGGCATGGGACCCTGCAGGGGAAGGAAACAACTCATGGTGGGGGACTCCTTTGTTAGGAAGGTAGAACTGGGCAAGGAAGGGGAGAGAGAGGTAAGGTGCCTGCCTGGCGCCATGGCTTGGAGGGACAGGGAGCGAATCCTCAGGATTGCCAGAGCAGCTGCACAGGGGAGGGAGCTGGATGTCATTGTTCACCTAGGGACAAATGACCTGGCTAAGAAAGGGATTAGAGAAGTGCAGGAAGAGTTTGTGAATTGTGGAGGGGCCTTTAGTCAAGTAGCACGCAAAGGTAACCTTCTGGAGGTGCTACCCATCTATGGCATAGGAGAGGCTAGGGTGTTCCGTACCATGGGATTCAATCAGTGGTTGAAAAACTGGTGTGGAGCTCAGGGATTTGGCTTCATTGGGGACTGGGGGTCCACCTGGAGTGATGCAAGCCTATACTGGCATGATGGGCTGCATCTGTCCGGGAGGGGAACCAGGATCCTAGGTGATAGGTTTAAATGCTTCATTGGCAAGCTTTTAAACTAGCCAAGGGGGGAGGCACTGGAAAGGAGCAGGAAAATCCTAGCACCCCCAAACAATCACGGTAGTAAGTGTGGCAAACACCAACATGGAGGTGTCGATAAGGAGAAGGGCAGGGGTAAATGGAGAAAGTGACAAAGGCAAGAAGGACAGGGATGGGGCAAAAGGGGTAAGGCCATCAGGAAATGGAGGGTAATGAGTACCAATGCCCATAGTCTGGGCAACAAGCTCCCTGAGCTGGTGGCCTTAATGGAAGAGGGATGCCTGGATATTGTAGCAGTCACAGAAACATGGTACACAGAGAACCATGACTGGGATGTTAACATACCAGGGTACATAACTTACAGGAGAGACAGGCAGGGGAGAAAGGGGAGGAGTAGCTCTCTGTAAAGGAAGGAATAAAAGCAACTGAACAAAAGAGTAAACAGGAGGGGAGGGGAGGCACTGTGGGTCACCTTGGAGACTGAAAGAGCACCACAATCTGCACAGGGGTTGTGTACAGACCCCCATGTCAGGGAAGAAATGGACAAGGATATGATGGAAGGCATTCTTAGAATGGCAGAGAAAGGAGATACTGTTGATGGGAGACCTGAATATGCAGATGTTAACTGGAGCACATTTGCTGCAGCCACATCCAAGAGCAGGGCCATTCTTGACGCCCTACAGGTGGCAGGCGTTAGACAGCTAGTTTCGGAACCCACTCGTGAGGGAGCAATCTTAGACCTCATACTCTCAAACGGGGGCAGTGAGAAGATCTCAGATCTAGAAGTGGGTTGCCATCTGGGGACAAGTGACCATCAAACAGTGTGGTTCATGTTAAACTCAGCTACAGAGTCAAGCCATACAAAAGTGAGGGTACTGGACTTTGGGAGGGCTGACTTTGGCAAGATGGGAGAGTTCCTCAGAAAAGCACTAGCAAACAGGCTAGAAGGAGGTGTGGAGCAACAATGGGGAATTATCAAAACTGCCATCACAGAGGCAACAAACCTTTGTGTGAAGCAAATAAACAAATCAAAATGAAAGAAAAAGCCACTATGGTTCTCAAGAGAGGTGGCTGTGAAAGTCAGGAAGAAAAAGATAGCATTCTGGAAGTATAAGGAAACACAGAAGGAGCAGGACAGACAGCTGTACCAGTTAAGGCAGAAAAGAAGCAGGAGGGAAGTCAGAATAGCAAAGGCCCAAACTGTGGAAAAGATAGCCAACTCAGTTAAGAAGGATAAAACCTTTTATAGGTACATCAGCAATGAGAAAGACAAAGGGAGGATAGTGAGGCTGAATAGAATGAACCGTGGGTGGGCAGAGGGGGACAGTGAAAAAGCAGGAATACTGAACGAATATTTCTGCTCAGTATTCACAAAAGAGGAGGGGGAAGTGCCTAATCCAATTAACAGAAGCACTCTTGATAGGAGGGTCGATCCCAGTCCTTTCACAGACGAAAGGGTTCTGCAAGAACTCCTAAAACTGAAGGTAGACAAAGCAATGGGTCCTGATGGAATTCACACCAGAATTCTAAAAGAATTAAGGAAGGAACTAGTGAAACCACTAGCTACTCTTTTTAATAAGTCATGGGAGGATGGTGTGGTACCTGAGGACTGGAGGAAGGCGGATGTGATTCCCCTTCACGAAAGTGGGACCAAGACAGAGGCAGGAAACTACAGACCGGTCAGTCTGACCTCTGTGGTAGGGAAAGTGATGAGTCACTTCTGAAGGAAAGAATAGTTGAGTACCTAGAGGTCAGTGGAGCACAGGATCCAAGGCAGCATGGGTTCACAGCGGGAAGGTCATGTCAGACGAATCTAATAGATTTCTTTGACTGGGTGACCAAAGTAGTAGACCAGGAAGGGGTTGCGGACATGGCCTGCCTAGACTTTAGCAAGGCATTTGACACAGTCCCACAAAAGATTATTAGTCAAATTAACCAGCCTGGGAGTGGGTCCCAGGGTGGTAGCCTGGGTAAAACATTGGCTGGACAACAGGACACAGAAGGTAATTGTAAATGGAGTCCACTCTGAAGAAAGGCGGTTACCAGTGGGGTACCGCAGGGTTCAATATTGGGTCCAGTCCTTTTTAATGTCTTCATCAGTGACATTGCAGAGGGACTGGAAGGAAAAGTATGCCTTTTTGCAGATGACACAAAGATCTGCAACAGGGTTGATACACAAGGAGGCGTGGAAAGGATGAAAAGGGACTTGGCAAGGTTGGAGGAATGGTCAGACGTATGGCAGCTAGGATTCAATGCAAAAAAGTGCAAAATAATGCACCTGGGAAACAAGAACCCAGGTGAAGAATACACAATGGGTGGGGAGGTAGTAACAACAACAAAACAGGAAAAGGACCTGGGGGATATCATATCAGTTGACCTTAAGGTTAGCAAGCAATGTGAAAAGGCAGTAGGGAGGGCCGGGGGTATACTGGGATGTATAGGGAGAGGCATCAGCAGCAGAAAACAGGAAGTAGTTATCCCTCTGTACAGACAGTTGGTGAGACCCCATCTGAAGTACTGTGTCCAGTTCTGGAGACCCCATCTCCGCAAGGACATAGACAGGATAGAGGCAGTCCAGAGGAGGGCAACTAAAATGGTGCAGGGTCTGCAAGAGAAGCCATATGAGGAGAGACTAAAGGAGCTTAATATGTATACCCTTGAGGAAAGAAGGGAGGGGGGGACATGATAGAAACTTTCAAGTACCTCAGGGAATCAACAAAGTCCAAGAGGGTAGCATCTTTCAGAAAAAGAGACTTGCAAGAACAAGGGGACACAATTTAAAGATAGAAGGAGGGCGGTTCAGGGGCAATGTGAGGAAGTATTATTTCACTGAGAGGGTAGTGGATGCATGGAACAGCCTTCCTGAGGAAGTTGTGGGTCTAAAACTGTGGGAGAATTCAAGAATGCATGGGACAGACATAAGGCAATTCTTGTGGGTGGCAGGAAGATATAGGCTGTTGGTTAACTAGGATCTGCGGCCTATCCTGTAGGTAGGGAAATGGGCAGACTAGATGGGCCTAGCGGTTCTTATCTGCCGTCAAAGTCTATGTTTCTATGAATATAGCGAGCAAAGGAAGCAGTGCAAACAGGGCTGGGAGAATATTGCAAAAATAGCATGGGAAATAAGACAGCTTTGAATATGGAAACAGGGAAGGCCAAACTGTCACAGTAGCTCAATCAATCAATCAATCAATCAATCAATCAAATCTTTATTTATTCAGGCGAACATCATTGAGCACAGCTCATTTGCAAGATGGACCTGATAAGGCCAGGTTCAATAGTAGTTACATATACAGTTATGTTAAGAACACTTATATACAATATACCAAAACATTGTTGCCTAAACGTAATGACAAGTAGGGACACATGGATGTACACTATCTAATCTAATATATACATATCAACAATGGGATGATCTTTAGTAAATCTCTTAAGTAAAGCATCCAATATTTAAATACTCTGGGGTTAAGAACCATAATGGACAAGGAGACGCAGTGATAGGGTGTAAGGGTGACCTGGGCAGGGGCTGGGGCTAGCCCCAGGCGATGTATGATAGGGATGAGGACTATGGTATGTGCCAAGAAGTAATGGGAGAGGACTATAGACAGGAGCTAAACACAGGGTATAGTAAGGGGTGTGAAGTAGGAGGGGCATAAGGGGGAAGAAGCCCACCCTCAGCACGACAAGTGTTTTGACTCATTTATTTATTTATTGGTTTCTTTTTCTTTTAAAAAAAAATTATCTGAGGATCAGTGACAGGATTTTTAGTACAGTAAATTAATAAAAAGGGAACTAGGAGAGCTTCAGTAGCAGACAAGTAGTGGAATTGCAGTATAATGTGGGGAGTGGTGCAATGCAGTGGCTGTGGGGCAGCCATATTCAGGCAGACCTTCTGGACACTGAGGTGCTGCCCTATCTGCATGCATCTCTCTGGACTGCGGGATGAGGTAGCCAGACTCAGAGCGAAGTAAACTGGGTCAGGAGTACCATCATCCCTATCCAGGGACCACCCAGTCCAATGCAACTGCCTCAAAGGATGCCGAGAACGAGGAGCACTTGGATGACAGTGGGCTCAGGGAGGATTAGAGCAGTCAGGCAGAGGCACATCCCAGATCCTATTCCACTCAAGAACTCATGCCACACTGGCAAATGAGGACAACCAAATAGAGGTACTCAGAGAAGTGGAAGGAAAGGATGTGGAGGTTAGCCAAGGAGTTGACCTCAGCGGGGAATGCAGTGGACCCCAGAGGAGGAGGAAGTGAATCCTGGTGGGGGACTCCATCATAAGAGGGATCCAGCTAGGAACACAAGAGGGGGAGGACAGGGAGGTGAGGTGCCTACCAGGTGCCACAGCACGGAGGGATGGAAGGAAGATCCTGGGGATCACTGGGAAGGCAAGATGGGAGGGTGAGCTGGATGTCATTATCCACCTAGGTACTAATGACCTGGCAAATGGGGAGCCAAAGGAAGTTCAGGAAGAGTTTAGGAAATTGGGAAGGGGTCTCAAGCAAGTAGCTACTTCTGTCACTTTCTCAGAAGTACTACCAGTGAGAGGCAAGGGAGAGCATAGGAGTGCATGCACCAGGAACTTTAACTCATGGTTGAAGAACTGGTGCTGTGAAGAAGGGTTTGGATTCATTGGTGACTGGGGACCCACCTGGAGGATGGAGGTTTTGTTCAAGCCTGACGGCCTGCATCCATCCTGGAGGGGAATCCAAGCACTCAATGATAAGTTTAAATGCTACATTGACAAGCATTTAAACTAGCAAAGAGGAGTGGCAGGCCAGCAAGGAGGGTACCTACTTGCGCACCCCCCACAGCTAGCAGTGGAACCAGTGAACCAGAGGAGTGGCTATCTCTCCAAAGCAGTGTGCAAAAGATGGAGATTAGTGCCCAAGAGGTGGATAAGCAGAAAAGGGGCAGAATTCAGCAGAAGGGCAGACAGCAAGGAGAACCAGGGATAAATGACAACCAAGGAATAGGCTGGAGTAGAACAGTGAAGCAGTCTAGGGAGGTCAAATCATGGAAAGCCATCTGTGCAAATGCCAGGAGCCTTAGCAACAAGATGGAAGATCAGGAGGCTGTCATGGTACAGTCGGACCTGGACATTGTGGCCATCACTGAAACCTAGTGTAATGATAACCACGACTGGGAGATGGCCATACCTGGCTACAACATATTCAGAAGAGACAGAGCAGGCAGGAAGGGAGGAGGGTGGCACTGTATGTGAAAAATGACATAAGGGCCATAGAGATCCAGGAGGAACAAAATGGGGAGAGATACTGTGGGTTAAGCTGGAAAGGAAAATGGGGACAGCCATCCGCACAGGTGTGGTCTATAGACCACCAGACCAGGAGGAAGAAACAGATAGGGAGCTGATGCTAGCCATCCAAAGGATGGCAGACAAGGGTGAGGTAGTACTGGTTGGAGATTTCAATATTCCAGATGTGGACTGGAGCATCCCAGCAGCAGCATCAACTAGGAGCAGATTTATCCTGGACTCCCTTCGGGGTGCCTTCCTCAAGCAACTGGTCATGGAACCAACTCAGCAGAAGGCAATACTGGACCTTGTGCTCACAAACAGGGACAGTGTGATGGGGGTAACAGTGGGGGAGCACCTGGGGAACAGTGACCACCAGTCATTGTGGTTTGAAATCACAGAAAGAGCAGAACCAAACCACACAAAAACACGTATCCTGGATTTTAGGGGGGCAGACTTTGGGAAAATGGGGAGGTACTTGAAAGAGGCATTAAGGGGAATGGGACAGGAATCAGGGGTTGAGGAACAGTGGGCAGTATTTAAAATGGGGATTATAAGAACAACAGAATTATGCATTAAGCAGGTTAGAAGAAGAAAAGGAAGAGGAGCCCATTATGGTTTCCAAAGAGGTATCAAAGAAAGTGAAAGCCAAAAGATTGCATTCAGGCAATACAAAAAGACACAGGCAGAAGGGGATAGGAGAAGTACCAGGAGAAGCAAAGGGAGGCAGGGAGGTCAGTAAGGAAGCCAAAGCTCAGACAGAAGAACACATTGCAAAATCAGTGGGTAGAGGGGACAAAACCTTTTACAGGTACATAAGTGAAAAAAGAAAGACAAAGGGAGGGATAGTGAGACTGAAGAGGGAGGATGGAAGCCACGTGGAGGATGACAACAGTAAAGCTGACATATTGAACAGGTATTTCTGCTCAGTCTTTACTGAGGAAGAGGAGGGTAATGGGTCTGAAGGGAGTACAAGGGGTGAGAATGGTGCAGAAATGGACACAAGTCCATTTACACGAAAAGGGTCCTGAAGGAACTGGAAATAATAAGAGTTGATAAAGCAATGGGGCCAGACGGGGTGCACCCAGGGTCATAAAGAACTAAGAGAGGTGGTGGCTGAACCTCTGGCTATCCTGTTCAGCCGATCACTGGAAACAGGGGAGGTACCCAAAGACTGGAGGACAGCAGATGTAGTCCCCTTATACAAAAGTGGGAACAAAGAGGAAGCAGGGAACTACAGACCAGTCAGCCTCACCTCGGTAGTGGGGAAGATCATGGAAGCACTACTGAAGGAGAGATTGGTGGAACATCTGGTTATCAATGGACTACAGGACCCAAGGCAGCATGGTTTCACCAGGGGGAGGTCATGTCAGACCAACCTCGTTGAATTTTTTGACTGGGTGACTAGGGAGGTGGATTAGGGGAGGGCAGTGGACATGGCCTATCTGGACTTCAGCAAGGCCTTTGACACTGTGCCACATAGAAGACTATTACACAGACTGGGGAATATGGGTGTGGGCAGGACAGTAGTGTGGTGTGTAGGTAACTGGCTGGGTGGCAGGACACAGAGGGTGGTGGTAAATGGCTGTCACTCCACAGAGGGAAGAGTGACCAGTGGGGTACCACAGGGATCAGTGCTGGGACCAGTCCTATTCAACATCTTCATCAGTGACATTGCAGGATCTAGAAGGCAGAATTTCACTGTTCGCTGATGACACAAAGCTCTGTAACAGAGTAGACACACCAGAGGGTGTAGACAGAATGAAGCGACCTGCAGAAACTTGAAGAATGGTCAGGGGTTTGGCAGTTGAAATTCAATGCAAAGAAGTGCAAGATAATGCATATGGGGCACAAAATCCTGGCACAATATATCAGTTGGGGTGAGGATATAGCATGCACCAAGCAGGAAAGGGATCTTGGGGTTGTCATCTCTGATGACCTCAAGGTAGGAAACAGTGTGACAAGGCATCAGGTAAAGCAAATAGGATGCTGGGATGTATAGGCAGGGGCATCACCAGCAGGAAAAGGGAGGTCATAATTCCGCTATACAAGACACTAGTGAGGCCCCACCTGGGTACAGTGTACAGTTCTGGAGATCATACTCTACGTAAGGACATAGACAGGGTAGAGAAGGGTCAGAGGAGGGCAACAAAGATGGTGCATGGATTGCATCACAAGTCCTATGAAGACAGGTTGAAGGAACTGAACATGTACTCCCTGGAGGAGAGAGGAGGGAGAGGGATATGATAGAGACATACAAGTATCTTACAGGGAAGTACAGGTGCAGGAAAACACTATTTTTAAGCGAAAAGATGTTCCAGGACTAGAGGCATGGGATGAAGTTGGAGGGAGGACAATTCAGAGGAAACATGAGAAAATTTCTTCACAGAACGGGTGGTGGACAAGTGGAACACTCTGCCAGAGGAAGTGGTGGGGGCTGAAACAATCACGGGATTTAAGAATGCATGGGATAGACATAAAGAAATTCTAGAGGTCAGGGATAAGGGGCAACAGACTTCTAGGAAAACAAACTGAACTTACAAGCTCAAATGGGCAGACTGGGTGGGCCATAGGCCCTTATCTGCCGACACTGTCCTTGTAGCTATGTATCTAGGATGTACGGAGACTATGAGATTGAATGATTAGAAGGTGTAATGTCACCTGTTGTTGGCTGCCTGAGGAGGGGAAGGTTAGGAATTAGAGTACAGTAGTACTGGTAGTAGCAGTTGCATTTTTCTTGGAAGAGACATAGGTCTAAATGCTTAAAGAATGCTAATGATATAAATGATATAGCTGATAGCAGAACTCCCATGCCGGGTGTAGAATTTAGGCACATTAAGCATGATGAGATCATGGCTTCTTAGGGCATAGGTACTAGCTTTGGCCTGTGTGAAGCAGTCGATGATATAATTTGGGAGCATTCTGGTTAGTGCTCTGTAGGTCCATACTGCAGCATTTCTGTTTCTTCTGAACTGGAGAGCTGTCCATCCGACTGCCGCATATAGAGAGCAGTGGTGAGTGTTGAAAGGTAGATCTGTTATAAACCTCAATGCTCTGTGGTATAGAGTGTCCAATTTGTTTAGATAGAAAACAGGGCAGCGACTGTAAAGGAAATCTGCATGGTCAAGTACCGAAAGAAAAGAAGCCTGGACCAACCTCTTCTTGGAGTCTCTGGTTAGGAAGTGCCTTATTCTGTAAAAGAGACCAAGCCTCTGTCGAAGTTTTTTTAGAAGTTCTTCAATGTGATCGATGTATTTAAGTCTGCTGTCTATCCAGACCCCCAGATACTTGAATTTTTCCACATATTCAAGGTTTTCACCAAGTATAGTGGATAGGTGGGGGAGATTATTTAGTGAGGTGGGCCTTGTCTGAATTTGGGTGGAGAAAAACATTGCTTTTGTTTTTTTTGCATTTAGAAGGAGCTTTTTTTCCAATAGTTAATGTTGCAGGATGTGGAATTCCGCTTGCAGAACTTCACAGGCTGTAATAGGCAAAGGGTTGCTGACATATAAAACAGTGTCATCTGCAAACAAGTGTACAGATGCCTTGGTAAGGTTTGAGTCAATGTTATTAATATAAATAGCAAAGAGGATGGGACCCAGGATAGATCCTTGTGGAGCACCTCTTAGCAATGGTTTGAGTGGAGAGAGGTCTCCATCAGCTTTCACTTGCTCTGTCCTTCCCGTAAGGTAACATCTGAACCATCTAAGGGAGGATGGATCTAGGCCTATGGAATGCAAGGAAGAGAGGAGCAGTTCATGGTCCACCGTATCAAACACCTTGCTTAGGTCAAGGAATACAGTACAAGCACTATTTTTTTTATCTAGTTCTATTTGCCAGTCATTTGTTACTTTGGCCAGAGCAGAGATAGTACTATGCCTGGTTCTAAATCCAGATTGTGCTGGATTTAGAAGGTTAGCCTCTTCAAGATATTCCCTAAGTTGGATGCTCACTAATTTTTCTAGCAGCTTGGATAGCACAGGAAGGATAGAGATTGGCCTATAGTTGTTAAGTTCCATAGGATCCCTGATTTCAGTAATGGGATAACTTGGGCTGTTTTCCAGGTTGTGGGAATAGAACCAGAAGTTAAAGAGAGATTAAAGAGGTGTGTTAATGGAACTGCGAGTACATGTGTTGCAATCTTTAGAAAACAGGGATCAAGGGCGTCTGCACCTGCACTTTTTTTGACATCCATCTGCGAAAGAAGGTCCTCCACTTGTTTCAACAAAACCGGTTTGAAGGAGAAGGAGGATTCAGATATCTGAGTTCCAGTACTCTGGGAGCTTAGCTGAGCACGTAGAAGATTAGCTGGGGAGGTGTCAAATGCGAGACCAGCAGTTGAAAAGTGAGTGTTGAATGAGTCCAGTATTACCATTCTATCTGAGGTTGTTCCCTTGTTGTGGTGTATCTGAGCTGGAAGTGTAGTACTAGGTAGTTGTCCTGTTATGTCCTTTATGGTGCTCCAGAATTTGGCATGGTTGTGATAGGAGGAGTCGAGTTCTGTCATATAAAAGGCAGCCTTTGCATCCCGTACTTTTCTGGTACAGCTATTTCTGGATTTCTTGAACATCATCCAGTCATTTGTGTCCTTAGACTTCCTTGCCTTCTTCCAAAGCTTATCCCTCTCAAGGAGGACAGATTTAAGATTAGTTGTAAACCAGCGGCAAGTTTTGTTTTTTATTCGTACCCTAGAAATAGGTGCATGAGTGTTGAGGGCACCAAAGACTATGCCATTTAACATCGCGTGTGCTTTTTCCACTGTGTCTGCTAGATAGAACTCTTGTGATCTTGTAGAGTGATTTAGTTCATGTAGATATGCCTCAATATTGAATTTCTTTTTTTGATCTCCTCAATATGAATTTAGCCAGGGGTGTTAGTTTGCCGGATGATCTTATTCCAGCAATAAGCCAGTGGTCGCTTTATATCACTGAAAAGCACTCCAGCATGCGTGAAGAGGTGAGGCTTGCTCACCAACATGACATCTAGTAATGTGCTGTTGCTCAGGTTCTTTTTGTTGGTTCTGGTTAGTTCATTTATAAGTTGTGTGAGCCCATATGTATCGCAGAAAGATATTAAGGGTGCTGCTGTCTTGGATGGCCAGTTTAGGTTTAGGTCACCTAGGATTATGGTTTCTTCTGTGCCCTTCTTGATTAGCTCAGTGGACACAGAGGTGGAGGAAGGCAGAGCTGCAGTTGGATGCCAATGTGGGTGATTGTGCTGGAGTGTTGCACAACAGCAACATGCAGTGCATGCCACACACAGCAGAACAGTGCTGTGCTATAGACAGGTTAGCTCTGATCAAACACATTAGCCCAGCGCTAACACTTTGCCCCATGCTAACATATTAGCCTGGGGCTAAAGTATGCTTTATTCAAAGCTCCTGTGCAAATGAGCTTACTTAGGCAATTCATTTGCAAACAGCCACATTAGCACCTCATTATGGCCTGCTTAGCATACATTTCCATGTGGTTTGCCCAGTGTTATTCATTGGTGCACACAGCACCACCTGTATGTTAGACTGGATGTTCAGGCTGGAAGCTGCAGGCCGGAGTGTGCACACAGCTCCACCTGTATGCCAGACATGATAAACAGTTTGAAAGTTGCTGGCCATGGGTGTCGGCAGACATATGCACAGTGCATGCCTCCCACACAGTCAGCACTGAATGAGGCACCCAGACACTCTGAATGAGGAAAATGAGTGACATTGATCACCATAATGAGAGGCATATCCTCAAACGTGGAGACACAAACACAGAACACAATGGAATCCATTCCCTTTGTATGTACACAGGGTAAGAGTTACGTAACACCACAGAGTAGTATAAATCCCTGCTTGCAAGTCTGGATGTACAGCACAGTCTCTGTGTGTGCACCACAGTTCCCAGGAGGGACTGTTTGGGAGGTCCACATTTGCCCTGGATGTGTAGTGCTCCCCCTCCCCCGTACATGTATGATCCCCAACACCAGTAATGAGAGCCCCATCCCAATTTATGGCATAACTCATAAGTGTCCCACATTATTAGGGATTCTCATGTAACCCTTCAAAAGCACCCTGCCCCTCATCTGTCCCTCATCGACAAGGTGCCACATACACAGAATATGCTGTAAATTCAGACATGAAATAGACATCAATAATATTATAATATGCTACAGGAAAACCAAGCTTCATATGAGTAAAGGTAATGGTGTCCATAGTATCCTGAACGTGTATCACTATATTTGAGGATGTGTCTCTCATTATAAGAGTCAGAATCCCTCACTGACCCCATGTTGATAGTCCACGTTCCTCCCACAGGCATCAGGCAGAGCCATAACCTCAGTTTTACCTATCGCCTTGTGGGAAGCAGGAATAGTATGTGATTTTTTAATTCTTTATGTGCTCAAGGGATTGTTCATGAGTGCTCAGAACTGCAAAGCATCAGTCAGTTGTTTAAAATATAATATTGATTAATAAGATGACTTGTGTCATACACAAAATTCATATTTTAGTCACATTTCCATCTATCCCAATCCTCAGGTATGCAATAGCAGATGCCACAACTGTCTTCTGGCACCATTGTGGGTTATTAAGAGGCATTCGGTTAGCACACAAAGCAACCTAGTGAAAATGTTACCCTGAATTAAAGTTAAAAACAAGGCTTGTCAAACTGATATAGAAAGTTAGCCTCAAAGGTCAAATAAATCATCAATTTCTACATTGATGGATGACTTACTGGCAAAGTATGGACTTCACAATGACCACATATATTCAATAGAGAAAACCTGGAGCAAACAAAGCTATGATACAATTGAAAGTGTGAATCTAGACCATGCCTCACCTAAAGCAATCAGACGAAGTGACTTAAATTTTGTTAGTGATCTAAAGTCATACGACGATAAGGACATAACTTTTTCAGTTAACAATGATCTCTGTGAATTTGATAGTGACACTGATTTTCAAGACAACTACAATAATGATCCGGACTACAGTCCAGATACCTCGGAACAGGATGACAACACTGATTCTGAATCAGACACAGAGACATCAGCCGAATCAAAAGGTTTTTACATCATATTCAGAAGGAAATTACTTCTATTATTTAAAAACTGTATATCTTCTTTCTGCTACAGTCCACTTGTGACAGATACAATAATCATTAAGAAAGGTAATGGCATAACAGTAAAAACTGAATGTCTTCAAGGTCATATGTCCTCATGGCACTCTGAGGATATGTTAAATGATGTGTGCCGGAGGTTAACATTTTATTACCATCAGCAACGTTTATTTGTGGTGGATCATACACTACAATTTCTGAGATTTTACAAACAGGATACATAACAGTAAGACACTGCAATAACATGCAGAGGAATTTGATTACCCCATCCATTTGAAACACTTGGAAGGAACGTGTTAATGAGATCCACCATCACCTGGCAGGCAAGGAATTGATCCTATCTGGTGATGCACACTGCGACAGTCCTGGCCACTGTGCAACACTTGGGACTTACACATTAATTGATTGCGATAGTAGACTAATAATAGAGCAGGAATCTGTGACAGTCACAGAGGTGAAGAATAGTTTCTGGATGGAGCCTGAAAGTTTGGAAAGAAGTTTGTCAGAGCAAAATAAAAAAGATCTCAATGCATCCATTTTAGCAACAGATCATCATGTCACAGTACAAAGATTCTAAAGGAAAAATTCCCATTCATAAAACACAAATTTGATCTGTGACATATTGCAAAAGGGGATGAAAAAGAAAATGTTTATTGCAAGCAAAAAAAAAAAAAAAACTCTGCTGTAATTTTGGAGTGGATAAGTTCTATAATAAATCACCTTTGGTGGTCCATAGTAAAGATTACAGTGAACTGAAGGACAGATTTACTTCTGTTTTAAATCATATATCGAATATACACAGTTGGTTGTCCAGTGATACTTTCCACAAGTGTGAACATCCTCCTTATGATGTCATCTCAGAAGCATGTAAGCTGTGGATCTCAAGTCAGTCTGTGGCCCATGAAGAACTCAAGAGATTCATAATGGACAAACGGTTATTGGCAGATTTAGAAAAGGGAAAGGTGTATTATTATTGCAGCATAAGTCAATATATTGTTTGATGATGAGTGTTTTTTTATTCATATACTACACCCTAATAGTTTTGATTTTCTGTTTTCTACCTACTAACAAGGTAACTGAGGGAATTCACACTGGAGAACTAGAAAGTGTCCATTCACAATATCTCATATATGCACCTAAAAGGACCAAATCTAACTTTGACGCCTATTCCTGTAGATTGCATGTTGCAGCAATGAACCATAATGAAAATGTGTCAAGACCTCAGGCCTCAAATAAACATGGAGGATTACAGCACAGACACTAGTTTTCAAAACCTGTAGGACAAAATGTGATTAAGTTGTGCAAGGCTAAAAAGACATACAATTTCTGACAAAAAATAATAAAAAATATACGTGACAGTCAAATTTCTGGTAATTGCATATCTGTCTACTTAATATCGTCATCACAATTTAAGGTGCATATGAGCCAATGATAAAATATTGCAATTCAATACAGTGAACAAATCCTTTTTTTTATAAATATATTCCAGGAGAATACAGCATGGTGAATCCATCACACCGTAATGATGCCACAAAGCAACATCTTGGTGAACACCATGGAGCAGCAAAAACAATCAAAGAAGTGGTGAATTCACACCACACAAGATTTTCATCAAAGAAAATTAAGACCAAATAATATTTCAACAAGTTGTTTAAAAATAAATAATAGTAAATGCCATCTTGTGCTAGCTTGGTGGCACTGAGGGTTGAGGCACTGGACGCCTTACCTCGTGCCATGCCTGCGACCTGGATTTGGGTGTGAGCTCGGGTTACTGGGGGACATCAGGAGAGGGAGCGGATCGAGCATTCCATGGACTGCTCTTCTCTCCTGAGGTGGATCGGGGTACAGTGTCCGGCATAGCCTGACATCTAGCAGAGGCTGGGTGTTGGCACATCCGTCCTGGTAGAATGGGGTGGTAGGCAGGGCAGCCGGCGAGCACACTGCATGCGGACGCGTGCGCGCAGAGCCCTTATTGGCATTGTGCACCCTGCCTCCAGTACACACACAGAACACGGAAAAGGGGGAGTGCCCAGCCATTGCGGCTTGATGGGCATCTGCATTGTCCTGCACCGCTCCAAGGGGACCACCGTGAGGGGATCTGTTGTGGTGGGGGAGTTGGTGGACCCCCACCGCCCCGCCACAGGGGTAAGCCATGGGGTAATCGGTGGTTGCCCTCAGTAGCAGACTGCATGGGTCGGATGGCATGGCCGGATCACAGGGATGCGAGGACGATGAGGCTGACTGGGGACCCCCATGGGAGAAAAAGTCATACAAAAAAAAAATGCCATCTTGTATGACCAGATCGATGTGAAATGATCACATCACAGATATAATGCTTGTAATATTTTGGGGGGGTATTTGTTAGTAAACCAGTCAGAAATTGATCTTGGTTTTAATTAAAAGTACTTAAGGTTCTTTCTCTTTATCTCTCTGTCATGCACACACATACACCCACACACACACACACACACACACACACGCAGTATCTTTTCAGGACAAGGGTATACCCTAACCCATCCCCCCATCCCACATACCTGAGCACAGTGGCCGCTGCATGGGATGACCAGCAGCACAGCCCTATTTTCACCTCCTCCCATATATAGATGGTATGCTCCCAGCATACACTGGATGTCTGCTGGCCAACGAGGTGAGAGGAGGGATGTGCTGCTGGCTGGCCTGTGCAAGGGCCTCTGTGCTTCGGTATGGGGGACAGGGTGATGGGTTGGTGGTGCCGCGGGAGGTGGGGGTAGGCAGTATGATGTATGACAGGGACAGGGCTGACATGTGCCTGTGGACCAGAGGTGCAGGCACTGAGTCATGGATCGCATGGGGTGGGTTATGGCATCTGTGGGGGTGGTGGCCAGCAATATGGTCCAGGGGTGGGGTCCTGTTGGGGACAGCACAGGGCTGTGGCACTACTGGGACATGGGCAGGGGTCCATCTATCTATCCCTCTTTCACATAGATAATGAATTTACTCTTAACCTAAACTTACTGTTGTTGCAAAGTTGCACATCACGTGCTTTCTGCGTAGTGACGAATTGTCATTTTTTTATTGTTTGTAATTTCTAACATCATACAGAATAATTTACATCTGTATGTTACCAACCAAAATCTGTAAATGTGTTTTAGGAATACTAAAAAAATGCATAGAATGTTACATTGTATTATATGTATGACTTTATTGTCTTTGTTAAATTTCCAGAAAACGGAAAATATAGTGAAATGTTATCATCATCACAGTGAATGTGTTAGGTACAATCATACTATACAGGATGTGTTTCAAAACTCAGATTTGCTACTTAGTTATGCATTACAATACGTGTAACTATTAATTAGTAATGTAATGTAACACTGACCAATTGATATCAACATACATTGTAAACTAAATCATATAACTACATTTTGTATTATATCACAATATTATCATTATTTCAGTTGATTACAGTAAAACATCGAAAATGATCATATGCATATGTGTTTATTTATAGGACCCATGAAACAATAAGTTGTTGACCATTTCACATATTCAATCACAAAAAGATTTCATGAAAACCTTCATATTCTGTGTCTGGATAGTAATGCCTGATTAGTTTAGCACAGCATGAAGAAATCACTTGTCTAATGTGTTTGCCCAGATGACCATGACTCCAAAGAGTGAACTGTCTGTAGGCAACGAGATGATATGTTCTGTAAGGCAAGTGTAAGAGAAGAGATACAGTAAGTATAAGGGTAATTTGCCTGAATCCCTATGTGAAACATTACTCAGCTCACAGGAATTTGACCATCAGATTAACTACCTCCATCCTGGTGTTGATTCCCTTGATGATGTATCTCAGCAGTTTGTTTTCCTTGACAGTTATGTTTACACAATTTACTGAGTAATTCATATCACTACTGATCACTACTAGTAGTGTCATTTTCTAGCTCTGTTACTGTTACCTTTATTCCAACACCAAATAACTGGCTTTTGATTTTCTGGTTCCAGTGTGTGCAACTTGATTAAGCAATAATGCATGACCAGGGGTTAGATTGACAGTCTATCATCCTCTAGGGGTGTAATGTGGCAATCGGTTGCACCTCATGCCACATTACACTCCTAGGGGGTGATTAACAGACTGTTAATCTAACCCCAGGTAGTGCTTTATTGCCATTTCCAAAATGCATTTGTACCACAAATCAAAGGTGATGGAATGAGATTACACACGTTTGTGATAGAGCAGCGTTTTAGAACCTATATAGATTACACATGTCAGCTTCATTGTATAGGAGTAAAACATAATCTAAATACTTCCAAGCTGCTCTGGAAGACAACAAAAATGATGCTGCCAAATTTTGGAGCATCCTCAAAGAAGTTGAAGGACATTCTACTGACGCCTCCCTTCCACACAAAATAGTGTCCAATGTGTCTACTTTCACAGACAGATCTGCCATATTAGACTGACTCAACGAACACTTTGCTACAGCTGGGTTGGCCTTTGATGCCTTTCCTATCAACAAGATCATCCCACTAGGGACCCCATTGCTGTCTGTAATGCTAACTTTAACCTCAACCAATCTCATCCTGCCTCCTTCAGCTTCCATACAGTCACATTTAAACAAGTAGAAGACCTCCTATTGTCACTGGATACAAAAACAAAATGCCGGGGCCGACAATATTGAATCCTACTTCCTAAAATTGGGCTATTACTACTTAACGGCCCCCATCATCTACTAATTCAACACCTCCCTGAAGCAGGGCAAGCTACCTGTACTTTGGAAAACTGCACACATCATACCTTTGTTCAAATCTGGGGATCAGAAAAACATGGACAATTACAGGCCTTATTTCCATATTATCTACCCTATCAAAAGTATTGGAAAAAATTGTCAACACGCAAATTAGAGAGTACCTGGAGTCACAGAAACTGCTAAATCCTGCATAGTCCGGCTTTAGAACCAAACATAGCACAATATCTGCCCTTGCAAAAGTAACCACTGACTGGCAAATTGCCCTGGATTCTAAGAAGTATGTGTTTGCCCTCTTCTTTGATCTTAGTAAGGCATTCGATACTGTGGACCACAATATTATGTTTAATGGACTGTGCAATATCGGCCTCGATAAGACTGCCATTAAATGGGTCACCAGCTACCTTACCAACAGGTTGCAACAAGTTAAAGCTTTAGGTGACTTGTCCCCATTAAAAACACTTCCACGAGGTGTCCCCCAAGGCTCCATCCTGGGTTCTATCCTATTTGCAATTTATATCAACAACCTTGACGCACAACTGCATACAGTTAATGTGCACCTATTTGCAGATGATACTGTCCTCTACACCTCAAACTCATCCTTGGATTCAGCCTTTGAGGACCTATAGCAAGATTTCATCGCTCTCCAACATAACCTTATCAAATTTGAGCTCCTACACAATGCCAAAAAAACCAAAGCCATGATCCTCTCACCTAAGGCAGCCCCGGGACCAACACACAAGCACATGATTCTAACATGGTTGGGTGAACCCCTTCAAATAGTAGATACCTTTGAATATCTAGGGTTCTGATGGGACAACAAGCTCAACTTCCTGTGACATCTAAATGAGGTCTCAAAAAAATTAAGGCAGCGGTTAGACGTGTTCTACTGCATTAAGAACCTACTTACCAAAGAAGCTAGTGCAATCCACATTCCTACCCTTACTGGACCATGCTGACTGTCTCTACAACCATTGCCCCTCAACTGTGCTTAGCAAACTTGACATGCTCTACCACTGGGCTGTAAGGTTCATCCTAAACCTGCTCTCTCGCACTCACCGTTGCATACTGTACCAAGAGATGGGATGGTCCTCTCTCTCAACAAGGAGAAAAAGGAACGCTGTTCTTTGGTTCTTCAGAGCATTGTCTGATAAACTCCCTGCCTACATTTCAAGCTTCTTTGAACGTGCCAAGGGACCACATGGGGTTCAGACGCTTCTCCTTACTCTGCTTCCAGATACCCAGAGTAAAAACAACCCATGTCATGGCTGCAATCAACTGTTCCTTCCCGTCCTTATGGAACGCTATGCAAAGCTCACTTAAACTCTCATCCCTTCCTCGTCCATTCACTTTCAAAGCACTAATAGCTGAATACCTTAAGAAAACCTGTAGCTGTTTTAAGTGATTATGTACAAGTAGCCCCCTAGTATTGTCCACGAATCTGATATCATGGTAACCCGCTCAATCTCACATCCCTGCTAGGGGCACCTAGCACTTATTAGTCTCTCCCATCTTCCCCCTGTCCCCTCCCTGCCCCCCTCAGCCTCATATTCTTTCTCCTCTTTTTTCCCTCCCAGCATATTCTTTCTTATAAGATAATAGCTGCCTTATATTAACAACTATCTAGGAATTACATTTTTATATCTTGTATCTATTTGTAATGACCTTGTAACTGTATTACCTATGTTAGCTATGTATGTATAGGCCTGAACAATCCACCACATGTACTATGCCTCTTCCTTGTCAACCCTATTTTTGCCTGTGATCTGTATTAATGTCCAGGACCACCTTGAAAATGAGCTTGCTCAATGGTGTTTATGCCTGGTTAAATAAAGTTTGATTGATTGATAATCCACTCATTTCACATAATAAAAAGCACTAAAAAAAAGGTGATGAGCATCTTTATGCATAACCAGATTGTACAGCCACCTCTGGGCTCTGATTCAATATGACATCACAAGCTTATCTGTAAAGGTCAGATTGAATCACAACACATATGTGACTGAACACACTATTTTAGCATGGTTACTCACTCAGTATTCATTATGTTGCAACCTATTCCTTACGTGTCTATCCTAAAACGTAATTTACCGGTTGTCAACTGATCGAGTCAATGAACTTCCACAAAGATATCTGTTAGCCATCAAACTGACATTCAGTGCTTCGAGATCAATGAAGATATTATGCAAATGTGGACTGTTAGTTATGCATGTAAGCCTATAAATTCTATCTTGTATTCCGTTAATTTCTGTACAACATATTTTTTCAACTGCAGTTGGCATCATAACGCAGTTTCCACATAAACACCAGTTAAGATTCAGAAGTCTTTCTGGGATAAAATCAGCTGCTGGAATATCTTTTAGAAATCCACCATTATGCATCTTTTCAAGAGTCAGAACAAAAAATTGTCATTAATAACTGGTTCAAATGCATAGCCTCAAACTCCAAAATCATGTATATGTTCTGTAATATACTTTGAATCTGACAGTTTGTGTCTTCACCATGGGTTCAATGAATGGTTGAAAAACTGATGTGGAGTTCAGGGTTTTGGCTTCACTGGGGACTTGGGAGCCACCTGAAGGGATGCAGGCCTATATTGGCGTGATGGTCTGCATCTGTCCGGGGGAGACCAGGATCCTAGGTGATAGGTTTAAATACTTCATTGGCAAGCATTTAAACTAGCCAAGGGGGGGCACTGAAAAGGAGCAGGGAAATCCCAGCCTCCCTCCAATAAAACACTGTTGTTAGAGAGGTAAACAACAAGGTAGAGACATCAGTAGGGAGCAGGACGGCGTAAATGCAAAAAAGGCAGTAAGGGTAGGGATGGGACTAAAAGGGGTAAGGCCATTAAACAATAGAGGGTGATGAGTATCAATGCTCACAGTCTGTGTAACAAACCCCCAAAACTAGTGGCCTTGATGGAAGAGGGATGCCTGGATATTGTGACAGTCACTGAAACATGGTACTCAGAGAACCATGACTGGGATGTCAACATATCAGGATACACAATCTACAGGAGGGACAGGGTGGGTAAAAGAGGAGGAGGAGGAGGAGGAGGAGGAGGAGTAGCTCTCTATATAAGGGAAGGGATTAAAGCAACAGAACTAAAGAGTAAACAGGAATTTGATGAGTCACTATGGGTCAGCCTGGAGACAGGAAATGTCACCACAATCCCCATGGGGATTGTGTACAGACCCCCTTCTCAGGGGAGGGAATGAACAAGGAAATGATAGAAGGCATCCTTAAAATCACAGAAAAAGGGGCGATATTGTTGATGGGTGACCTGACTATGCCAGATGTTAACCGGAATACCTTTGCTGCAGGCACATCCAAGAGCAAGGTCATTCTTGATGACCTACAGGGGGCATGCCTCAGGCAGCTAGTGTTGGAATCTACTCAGGAGGGAGCAATCTTAGACCTGGTACTCTCAAATGGGGACGGCGAAAGGATCTCAGATTCAGAAGTGGGTAGCCATCTGGGAACAAGTGACCACCAAACAGTACAGTTCACAATAAACACAGCCATAGGGTCAAGCCATACAAAAACAAGAGTATTGGACTTTAGGAGGGCTGACTTTGGGAAAATGAGAGAGTGCTTCAGAAAAGCACCAGCAAATGGGCAAGAAGGAGCATTGGAGGAACAATGGGGAATAAACAAAACAGCCATCACAGAAGCAACAAGCCTTTGCGTGAAGCACATCAATAAAACAAAATGAAGGAAAAAAACACTATGGTTCTCAAAAGAGGTGGAAGAGAAGGTTAAGGAGAAAAGGATAGCATTCAGGAAATATAAGGAAACACAGAAGGAGCAGGACAGAGCACTTTGTCGGTTAAAGCAGAATGAAGCAGGGAAGGCAGTCAGAATAGCAAAGACACAAACTGAGGAAAACATAGCCAACTTTGTTAAGGAGGGGGATAAAACCTTTTATAAGTACATTAGGGAGCAAAGAATGACCAAGATACAGAGACGTAATAAAGGGAAGGGAATGTGGGCAGAGGGTGACAGTGAAAAAGCAGGGCTACTGATCAAATAATTCTGCTCAGTATTCACAATGGAAGAGAAGGAGGAGGTACCTGAACCAAACAAAAAAAACATTCTGGATAGGGGGGTCGATACCAGTTCATTCACAGAAGAAAGGGTTTTGAAAGAACTCTTGAAACTGAGGGTGGACAAAGCAATGGGACCCGATGGGATTCACCCCAGAATTCTAAAAGAACTAAGGGTAGAACTAGTAACACCACTGACTACTCTCTTTAACAAATCATGGGAGGATGGAGTGGTACCTGAGGAATGGAGGAGGGCAGACGTGATTCCACTTCACCAAAGTAGGAGCAGGGCAGAGACAGGAAACTACAAACCAGTTAGTTTGACCTCAGTGGTAGGAAACATGATTGAATCACTTCTGAAGGAAAGAACTGTTGAGTACCTAGAGACTAGTGGGACACAGGACCCAAGGCAGCATGGTTTCACAGCAGGAAGGTCATGTCAGACAAACCTAATACATTTCTTTGACTGGGTGACCAAAGTAGTAGACCAGGGAGGGGCTATGGATATAGCCTACCTAGACTTTAGCAAGGCACATGACACAGTCTCACACAAAAGATTAATATACAAGTTAGCCAGCCTTGGAGTGGGTCCCAAGGTGGTAGCCTGGATAGAAAACTGGCTGGACAACAGGACACAAAGGATAATAGTAAATGGAGTCCACAGTGAAGAAAGGAGGTTAACTAGTAGGGTACCGCAGGGTTCTATACTGGGACTGGTCCTCTTCAATGTCTTTATAAGTGACATTGGAGAGCACCTGGAAGGAAAAGTATGTCTCTTTCTAGACGACACAAAGATCTGCAGCAGGGTTGATACACAAGGTGGGGTGGAAAGGGTGAAAAGGGACTTGGCAAGGATGGAGGAATGTTCAAATATATGTCAGCTCAGATTCAATGCAAAGAAGTGCAAGGTAATACACATGGGAAACAAAAACTCAGGGGAAGAGTACACAATTGGGGATGAAATAATATCAACAACAAAAATCGAAAGAGACCTAGGTGTAACTATATCAGATGACCTAAAGGTGGGCAAGCAATGTGAGAAGGCAGTAGGGAAGGCTGGGGTTGGGGGATACTGGGATGCATAGGGAGGGGCATCAACAGTAGAAAACAGGAAGTAGTTTTCCCTCTGTACAAACAGTTGGTGAGACCCCATCTGGAGTACTGCATGTACTTCTGGAGACCCCATCTCCACAAAGACATAGACAGAGTGGAGGCTGTTCAGAGGAGGGCAACCAAAATGGTGCAGGGTCTGCACCAGAAGACATACGAGGAGAAACTAAAGCAGCTTAATATGTATACCCTTGAGGAAAGAAGGGAGAGGGGGGACATGATAGAAACTTTCAAGTATCTCAAAGGAATTAACAAAGTACAAGAGGGTAGCATCTTTCAGAAAAAGAGATGCGCAAGAACAAGGGGCACAATTTGAAGATAGAGGGGGGACAGCTCAAAGGTAATGTTAGAAAGTATTTTTTACACAGAGGGTTGTGTATGCATGGAACAGCCTTCCTGAGGAGGTTGTGGAGTTGGGAACAGTGGTAGAATTCAAGAATGCATGGGACAGACACAAGGCAATTCTAGTGGGGGGTAGGAGAAAGTAAGCTGTTGATTAACTAGAATCTGCAGCTTATCCATCAGGTAGGGAAATGGGCAGACTAGATGGGCCAAGTGGTCCTTATCTGCCATCAGATTCTATGTTCTATGTTTCTGTTTCACTGCTTCTGACAGATTCACTAATTTTGATTAATCATCAGTCCCTTTCTGATAATTCTTGAAAAAAAAGGAAATGGCATAAAAAATTACACTTCAAATCATCAGTGATTCATTCCAAACATATGCAATTCATATTGAAAATATTTATATGAAGTCATTTAATAAGGCAATAAGATAAGACTTAATCAATAAGGCATAACCAAAGGTTAGATAAACCAATTCAGTTAATCACATCCTGATGGTGTAATGTGTCACGCAGTGCAGATAAGTATCACATTGCCCATAGGAAGTGACTAACTGACAAGACAGATACTGGCTATGGAGAATTCAAGCGACAGTATCAGAAGAAGAGAAGAACCTTGGGGGAATGGCGTTATGGTATGGGGTGACATGAAACACAGTGCACATTGATGTCCTACAGCTGCTAAAGAAAAAAGACTGCTGGGTTGAGTAGTCTGAGGCATCACCACTAGGAAGGAGGATGCTAATCTGCCAATATACAGATCACTGGTAAGACCACGCCTGGAGAATTGTGTCCAGATCTCAAGTCACTACTTTAAGTAAGATATCAAATTACTGGAGATGGTACAGCACAGAGTACAACCAAACTGATACAGGATATGGTGGACAGAATATATGAGGAGAGACTGAAGGAACTGAAAAGCACTCTCCAGAGGTCATGATGGAGAGAGGGGACATGATTGAGACATGCAAATACTTAAAGAGAATAAACAATACCAGTATAGTGTATGGTGGAATGCGGTTGTGTATGGAAATCTATACACTACATAAAGTCGTTCACCTGCAGTAGTGACGTCCTCACTAACAGAACGACTATTCTTTCTGCGTTAGTGAGGATGTCATAATACAACAGACTCTGTCAGCAGCTACAATTCGTTCGTTGCTGTGCGAGAGTCATAGCATGTGTGCTGGCCTGTGGCAGTTGTTAATCCAACAAGGGGACATCACCTGAAATTAGTGGTGTCAGATCCAAGAGAGAAAATGAAAAGAAACGTATTCACAGAAATGGTGGTGAAAGGGTGGAACGAGTTGCCAGAGGATATGGAGGTGGCCAGGCCAGTTACAAGCTAAAAGGGTGGGATAGGGTAAAGAAGAATATAATATCAGCAGGACACATGGGGAAGATATGTTATAGTGGGGGGGGGAGTACAACTCCAGGAGGAGTGTGGGAGGGGATGACAGTTTTACTTTTACTGCCTATTTGAAGGACTCATGTGAGTAAAGATAACGGCCACATTTATGATTGCAGTGTTTAGTAGTATTGATTTTGTAGTATATGGCCAGGCTGCATAGTGAATAGTAGAGAATTGTTCTGCGTAATATTCCATCCCTGTCAAAATACTGCTGAACCACAGTTCAAAGGTCATGGAATTTTATTGTACCGATAAGTGGTACAACAGCATTCTGGAACTCTAGGGACTATACAATTCAACTGAAAGCCAAAGAATGCTGAGAACACATTTCTCATAACACTATATACTATAAAACATACAGGATGAGAAACTTACATAAATACATAGACACTGTCAGCAGGTAAGGGCCTATGGCCCACCCAGTCTGCCCATTTGAGCTTGTAAGTTCCCTTTATGTTTTTCTAGAAGTCTGTTGCCCCTTACCCCTGACCACCAGAATTCCCTTATGTCTATCCCGTGCATTTTTAAATCCTGTGATTGTTTAGCCCCCACCACTTCCGCTGGCAGGGTGTTCCACTTGTCTACCACCCTTTCAGTGAAGAAATTCTTCCTCATGTTTCCTCTGAATCGCCCTCCTCCAACTTCACCCCATGACCCCTAGTCCTGGAACATCTTTTTCACTGGAAAATAATGTATTCCTGCACCCTGTTCCTCCCTGCAAGGTACTTGTATGCCTCTATCATATCCTCTCTCTCTCTCTCTCTCTCTCTCTCTCTCTCTCTCTCTCTCTCTTCCAGAGAGTACATATTCAAGTCATTCAGCCTGTCCTCATAGGACTTGTGATGCAATCCCTGTACCATCTTTGTTGCCCTCCTTTGAATCTTCTCTACCCTGTCTATGTCCTTATGTAGGTAAGGTCTCCAGAACTGTACACTGTACTTCAGGTGGGGCCTCGCTAGTGTCTTGTATAGTGGAATTATGACCTCACTTTTCCTGCTGGTGATGCCACTGCCTATGCATCCCAGCATCCTATTTGCTTTACCTACTGCCTTGTCGCACTGCTTCCCTACCTCGCTGTCATCAGAGGTAATAACCCCAAGGTCCCTTTCCTGCTTGGTGCATGCTATATCCTCACCCCCCAATTGATATATTGTGCCAGGGTTTTTGTGCCCCATATGCATTAACTTCCACTTCTTTGCGTTGAATTTCAACTGCCAAACCCTTGACCATTCTTCAAGCTTCTGCAGGACCCTCCTTATTCTGTCTACACCCTCTGGCATGTCCACTCTGTTACAGAGCTTTGCGTCATCAGCCGACAGGGAAATTTTGCCTTCACAATGTCACTGATGAAGACATTGAATAGGACCGGTCTCAGCATTGATCCCTGTGGTACCCCACTGGGTACTCTTTCATCTGTGGAGTGACAACCATTTACCAACACCCTCTGTGTCCTGCCAAGCAGTCAATTACCCACCCACCACACTACTGTCCTGCCCACTCCCATATTCCCCAGTTTGTTTAATAGTCTTCTGTGTGGCACAGTGTCAAAGGCCTTGCTGAAGTCCAGATAGGCCATGTCCTCTGCCCTCCTCTGAGCCACCTCCCTTGCCACGCAGTTAAAAAATTCAATGAGATTGGTCTTGCATGGCCTCTGCCTGGTGAACCCATACTGCCTTGGGTCCCGTAGTCTGTTGGCAACCAGATGTTCCTCCAATCTCTCCTTCAGTAGTACTTCCATAATCTTCCCCACTATCAAGGTCAGGCTGACTGGTCTGTAGTTCCTCACTTCCTCTTTGTTCCTGCTTTTGTGTAAGGGGACTACAACTACTATCCTCCAGTCTTTGGGTACCTTCCCTGTTTACAGTGATTGGCTAACAGGATTGAATGAGGTTCAGCCACTACCTCTCTTAGTTCATTTAGGACCCTGGGGTGCACCTCATCTGGTCCCATTGCTTTATTGACTCTTATTCCTTCCAGTTCCTTTAGGATCCTTTCCTGTGTAAAGGGACTTGTGCCCATTTCTGTGCTGTTCCCACCCCTTGTACTTCCTTCAAGCACATTACTCTTCTCTTCCTCAGTAAAGCCTGAGCAGAAATATCTGTTCAGTATGTCAGCTTTACTGTTTTCATCCTTCACGTGGCCCCCGTCCTCCCCCTCCAGCCTCACTATCCCTCCCTCCCTTTGCCCTTCTTTTTTCCCTTATGTACCTGTAAAAGATTTTGTCCCCTCTACCCACTGATTTTGCAATGCACTCTTCTGTCTGAGCTTGGCATCCCTTACTGACCTCCCTGCCTCCCTTTGCATCTTCTGGTACTGCTTCCTATACCCTTCTGCCTGTGTCTTTTTGTATTGCCTGAATGCCATCTTTTTGGCTTTCACTTTCTCTACTACCTCCTTGGAAAATTAAAATGGCCTCCTCTTCCTTTTCCCCTTGCTAACCTACTTAATGCATAATTCAGTTGCTCTTGTAATCCCTGTTTTAAATAGTGCCCACTCTTCCTCCACCCCTGATTCCCTCCCCATTTCAATTAGTGTCTCTTTTAAGCACGTCCCCATTTTCCCAAAGTCTGCCCTCCTAAAATCCAGGATATGTGTTTTTGTGTGGTTTTGTTCTGCTCCTTCTGTGATTTCAAACCACAGTGACCAGTGGTCACTGTTCCTCAAGTGCTCCTTCCGTGTTACCCCTATCACACTGTCCCAGTTTATGAGCATGAGGTCCAGTATTGCCTTCTGCTGAGTTGGTTCCATGACTAGTTGCTTAAAGAAGGCACCTTGAAGGAAGTCCAGGATAAATCTGCTCCTGGTTGATGCTGCTGCTGGGAGGCTCCAATCCACATCTGGAATACTGAAGTCTTCAACCGGCTCCATCTCCCCCTTGTCTGCCATCCTTTGGATGGCTAGCATTAACTCCCTATCTGTTTCTTCCTCCTGGGATGGTGGTCTGTAGACCACCCCTGTGAAGATGGCTGATCCCATTTTCCTTTCCAGCTTAACCCACAGTATTGCTTCCCCATTTTGTTCCTCCTGGATCTCTGTGGCCTTTATGCCATCTTTCACATGAAGTGCCACTCCTCCTCTTCTCTTCCTGCCTGCCCGGTCTCTTCTGAATATGTTGCAGCTGGGTATGGCCATCTCCCAGTCATGGTTATCATTACACCAGGTTTCTGTGATTGCCATAGTGTCCAGGTCCGACTGCACCAATGGCAGCCTCCAGATCCTCCATCTAGTTGCTAAGGCTCCTGGCATTGGCACACATGGCTTTCCATGATGTGAACTCCCTGAACTGTTTAGCTGTTCTACTCCAGCCCCCTCCCTGGTTGTCCTTTATCCCTGGTTCTCCCTCCTGTCTGCCCTTCTGTTGAATTTTGCCTCCTTTCTTCCTATCCACCCCTTGGGTGCTTATCTACATCTTTTGCACACTGCTTTGTAGTGATATCCACTCCTCCTTTTCACTGGTTCCACTGCTATCTGTGGGGGGTGGGCAATTTAGTATCCTCCTTGCTGGTCTGCCCCCCCGCTAGTTTAAATGCTTGTCCATGTAGCATTTAAAATTATCATTGAGTGCTTGGATTCCCCTCCAAGATGGATGCAGGCTGTCAGGCTTGAACAAGTTCCTATCCTTCCATGTGGGTCCCCAGTCACCAATGAATCCAAACCCTTCCTCACAGCATCAGTTCTTCAACCATGAGTTAAACTTCATGCACAAGCAGTGTGTTCTGACATCCAGGTGTTCTGATTTCCATTGACCTCTAGAGCTTTGATCTTGAGGTCAGATGGAATCAGAACCACTCTGTGTCAGGGCACTGTGGTTGTGCCTAGTTGCTCATCTACCATTGTATGTGTTCTGTAAAAAAGAAATCAGTACACTCAAGAAACTTGTGAACATCTAAAAATGTTGTCCACATTCAGAAGTGTTGTTGTTGGAATTATGAATAGTTGTTCTACACAGTTAAAGGGTCATACAAATTTAAATTTTCACATATACTCAACTCCTTGAAAGTTTCTGGCCATGCAGTGCACACAGTTGTGCCTTTAAATTCTCAAAAGTCTGTAATTTAGATCTAGAGCATAGGACAAAACATAGTAAATGCAATTTTATTTGGTGTTCACGACAGTGGGGATTTGCCACTCCATTGTACAAAAAACAATAACATATAAATAAATGTAACTGCATGCAATAACACAAATCTACATGTGTTTCCATCTGGGTGTTGAGATGACAGCATGTTCCTCTGGAAGTTCAATACAGAAGTTAATATGCAGTCATATCAACTACATGATGTAAAAACAGCCCTGTTGAGTATGGCTGGCCATGCATTATACTCTAAATTTTGTAACCATTTCTTGATCTTCTTCACATGCTGTTGTGAAGAGTTATCAGCATTGGGTTCCAAGGTCTGTAACCAATCAAGTTTCAGGACTTCACTTTAGCATTTCATAAGTAAGGCAATATTAGAGTCTAAAATATATGTCATTCTTTATGACAGCATAAATGATCAAGAACTGATATGCACTTACTAAAAACATTATATAAGGAAGTTTTTCAAAAAAGGCAGCATATGAACATTTTTAGCTGTACTGATAATTTATGGCCAACTTTCCAATAAAAAAGAAATAACAAGCATAAAGCAAGATCAATTCACAAGAAATTAATGCCTGAAAAAAAATGGAAGCACATAATTATAATTGTATCTCTAGTTCAGAGAAACTGGTGGTGTTAGAGTGGGGTTGGGGGGGTGAGAGAAGAGAATGAGTAAGATCGAAGCAAAGAAAGAGCTACTTAAAACAATCTGTTTCTTTTGATGTGAAAGTTGATCTCATATAACTAATAATTATAATAACTAATTATATTGATTGTTAAAAAGGGTTGTCAGTGATGCCAATAGTTATACCCTTAGTTCTTCTAAGAATTCTGAGGTGAATCCCCATCAGGCCCATTGCTTTGTCCACCTGCTGCTTTAGGACAAACTTATTATTATACAACATGTAAAATGAAGTGAATGGGGGAAAATGTGTAAGTCAGCTTCCATGTACATGCAAGGGTGGTACAAATCAACCTAGTGAAATTAAAGCATCAGGCTATAAGTAATGGATGGGGGAATATACAAATCATTTTCCATATATATGTCCATTTACTAAAAAAGTACAAAACTCTTACATTGATAGTCTGACACATCATAATATGCAGTGTCTTCAGTGTTCTGCCAGAAAGATCAGTCATCAGTCGGGTTGTTTTAAAAAAGAAAAAGTATTCAATACGATGAATATTTTTCAAAATTAATTGAAATCAAAACAACAAAACAAAAATGTCAACATAACATCATTTATTAGATATCTAATACATATAACAGTTCAAAGTATCCAAAAGCAAATAAAATAAAGGGTGTGAGTTTCACTATTGCTAACCCGTGATCAGGGAGCACCCCAATACTCTGTTATGCATCTTTCATTAGAAAACATGATTTTCAAGACTGCAGTGACTATTAATACTATGCTCTTTTATTGTGCTGGACAATTTAAATGATTTTAAATATACAGGATGATGGGGTTGGCTTGTCCCAATTATCTCCTACACAGTTCAGTAAACCATATTTGTAAGACATTCTGTTACTGTAAAGAATCAAGTTTCAACATGAAAATTGTATAACACCTCTTGCTAGAGTCCAGACTGCACCTCCATGAGTACTGTAGTGAAGTGTGCAGAACTGCATATTCAGCACAGCTGTAAAAGCTAGACAGTGTTTAGTAATATGTGACAGTTTTTATCTGGCTACAGAAAATAGTATCACTGCTATGTCTTACACCAAAACATAGACCTCCTTCCCCAGATAAGAGTGCAATGTGTAAATGGGCATCAGAAGAATATTAGCATATCCATAGGCTGCAATGTTCTTAGTTACAGGACCTGCTACCCAGGCTCTTACCTGCTCTATACTCTAAGGTCACAGACCAGTACCATCCTATATTGCAAAACTGTTAATATGCACATTTTATTTTTTCAATGAGAGGATTCATATTTTATATTTGCTAAGATGTGAAAGGTGTTTGGTGGGTAATGTCTGCCACATACATTCTGCAAGAAAAGTCACATAATATTTACTTTTATGCAATAGGAGTGGGCTCAAAACTCATTGAATAAATCTATGTATTTTCACAGCCACTGAATAAATAACATTTATCCATATAGTAGCTATGCCACAATCACTCTGGAACTCATTTAGAATGTTCAGTCTCAGTAGCAGTACTAACCATATTCAAATGTGAATCACTTTAAAATGAAAAAAGCATGGTACTGTGAGCATAAAAGTTGTTCAGCACAAAATTATCTACAAACTGAGTGGTGTTTCATTTATAGATACCTTATAGATTTTTTTTATAATTTGCAAAAAAGAGCAGAAAATGCAACTTTTTGTTCATGTTTTTGACAAACATATGCAAAAAAGATAAACAATCAAAAGCAAATGTCCCTGCACTGACAGAAAGCATCCCTATTGCATAAATGAAATATACAATGGTGAGCTGTCAGATAAATGATTTATCTACACTTGTGCTGTTTGACCTCGGACACCTCACTCATGGCTTACACCACACATGAGGTTACCCGAGGTCAAACAGCACTTGTGTAGATAAATCATTTATCTGACAGCTCACCATTGAATATCCCTTATTTATATATTTTTAAGAATATACCCATTAAGTAAGTAATGGGTTATGCTGTCAGAAGTAATCAGTGAATACTGATGGTTGAGCAGCAAACAAAGATAGTCCTATTTTATACAGTCATCAAATTTCTAATTACACATTAGAGGTACCATGAACATTTCCTCTGACTGACATCAGACTTTTTTGTTTCATGCCACTGTAGCCTAACACATTTTGTCAGTTATACTGCTTTCTGGTACTTGACTTCTTCGTCTTAAGTGAGGCAAGGGCAGATTCAGAGTGTACTGGCCGCCTAAAGCACTGCAAGGAAGAAGCCCCTGAATCCCCTGCATCCACATTGCAATCTGTAATAGACAGCAGTCATTCTAATAAGACCATGTAGTGCTCGGAACCCTCACACAAAACTGTGATCAAAAATAAATATACTGTAAAATAAAACATTACTGACGTGGCACAGAAACCACCTCTCCAATTGTGCAATCACATCATTTTCACCCCTTTATATTCACAGTCTTGCAGCAGTCAAGTTCAGTCTCAAACACCCCTGTTTACACATTCATTGCAATTAGTGAGATGCAGGAGGATCAGTATCAGGCACACATAACTACACATTACTTAAAATTATTGAGGTGGGGGGAGATCAGTGTCAAGCAACACCAAGTACTCATTGCTTCTAATTAGTGAGGTGCAGAAATAATGACAAATGCATACTTTTGGATACCCTTTTAAAAAATATAACTGGCTGCAGCTCAATTTAATTAGAGGGCTCCTGCAAACAGAACCCATCTCAACACTGACAGGGACATTGATATGGACCATTGTGTGATGTCCCCATTATCAACGGCTGACACTAAAAGCACAACATACATGGACAGTCAGGAGATAAAAGTAGGGAAGGTGCTGGATTACATCCATGGTGCTAGACTTTTAAGGGGATTTCACAATTAGTGAAAAAACATTCTACAGCTCAACAGCATACATCGCTTTTCTCGAACCACCCCCCAGAAGCATGAAAATCAAATCTCAGCATACTAAATAAGCAATTGTAAAATTCATTTGAATTTGAAGGAAAATAATAAAAATCTAAGGTTTTACATAGTAATTATGTATAATCAGAATAAAAAATCCTCTAGCATTGCCAACGTTTGGTCAATCATTGCCGATGCACAACAGAAATCAGATCACTGGTGCAAATCATAAGAAACAAGGGAATGGAAAACGCTGATACAAAAACATTGAACCAGAACTTATTTATAATGAACAAGCAAAACATCTACATAGTGAATAAAATATCCTCATGAAATATGTCGTTCACTTCCTGGTAGCTCTCAGTTTCTGACAGCTACACATGAGTGCAACACACAACACGGTAGTGTGGACAACCTCATGGAATTAATGAATGACAAGGTCATCATTCATCATCCACACTCACAGGTCTGATGAGAAAACAGAAAATATGAAACAGGCAGCTACATTAACAGCAATTTTTACAACTTCACTTTATTGATTAAATTAAAAATATTTAAAAACAGAATTAATAAGATACAGAGTAATCAGACAACAATGCCAAGTATAAATCTTCACAACTCACTATCAATGAGTTTACTTATTTTAACTAATTTCCTGTGCTCTTTAAATGGGAGAACATCAAAAGATACCCCAAGTGCAATAATGTATCGAACAAAATGGGGTGGTTAGTTCTGGATCTGGTGATTACTGATATAAATTTGTTTGAAAGAATAGTAGAGTTTGAGCTCCTTAAAGAAGCTGTGCCATCCATTACCCTATTAAATTATCTATGCATATGGAAGGTGTGAAAGTAGGAGTTACAGATACAAATATGATTGTTGCAGAGGAGACCGATGAACATCTACTAGTAGTTGCAAAAAAAAAATGGAATCCCTTAGTACAAGAAAAAAATCATTGATTTAAAGAATTCAGATAATGGTCTTGCACTGATGGGAACATTTGTTAGAGGAACTGAGGTGGCTACATTGAAAGTACAATAAATTGATACAAAACCAACAAAATAGTCTTAAATAGACATTTGTGGGGGAACTGCAGGAAGCAGTACAAAACAAGGATACCAAAAGCTTTTGGCCCTTAGTTGCTTTTGGACAATGAACAAATGCTGAGAATACTGATGCTCTAATTCAGGTTAGTAAGTGGGAAGAAGATTTTAGAAGTCTTTACAGAAGTAGTGAAAACACATATGAACATTTTATGACAAATGTATCCACCACACAGTTAGGGCCAGATATTCAAAGCTGTGTGTCTGGCACAAATCCGTTGTGCTGGAATAGTGCTGAATTTGTGCTGGGCTGCAATATTCAAAAGTCCAATTAGCGCTGGTGTGGTGTGATAGCACTGACGCTAATAGTTAATGTATGCAGGGGAGGGAGTGAGAGAAGGGGCCATGAATGCCAGTGCCCAGGCATATTCAAAAGAATAACGCTGCACTACAGGCTGTTGCACCACCTGTAGCGTGGTGCTGAATACCGCCAGCAAAAATGCATGTGGTAACTTGGCTCACACTGTTGCCTCCCCATCCCGATCCCTGACTCTGTAGTAATAACAAATATTTCTTTGGTAGTCCAGTGGCCCCCCCACCCTCCATCACGTTCCATGACTCCCATAGTAATAATATCAACACATTTCCCTGGTGGTCTAGTGGCCCCCCATGCCCCCATCCCCATCATGATCTCCAACTCCAATAGTAATAATATCAACACATTTCCCTGGTAGTCTAGTGGCCCCATCACCCCCCATCATGATCCCTGACTCCCATTATAATAACATCAAGTCAAGTAAGTCATGTAAAATTTTATTTCTAAAGCACTTTTCAAAAACAAAAGCACATATATAATATAAAAACAGACATTTAATTGAGTAAAACATATAAAAATAAAAAGGCAGCAATGCTAAAACTAAACATTATCCCAAAATGCCAAGCTAAATGAATATGTTTTTAAAGATGATTTAAAAGTCTCAGTGGACAGGCACTCTCTAATCCAATGAGGTAGAGAGTTCCACAGGGTTGGGGCTACAAAAGCAAAAGCCCTAGCACCTGGTGTCTGAAGACAGACCCTGGGAACCTCTAGCAATCCCTCATCGGTTGAGCAGAGTGGATGGAGGGGGCAGTAAGGCTGAAGGAGGTCTTGCAAGTAATCTGGTCCCTGTCCATGTAGGGTCTTATAGGTCAGCAACGTGACCTTGAAGGTGATCCTCCATCACACTGGCAACCAGTGTAGTTCATGCAGCACAGGCGTGACATGGCAAGTTCTTGACAACCCTGTCAACAACCTGGCTGCAGAGTTCTGTGCCAGCTGCAGACAATGGAGCTCCACCCCCGGTAACCCTAAGTATAGAGCATTGCAGTAATCAACCCATTTCACTGAAAGTCTAGTGGCAACCCACCCCCCCATCATGATCCCTAGTTCCTGTAGTAATGACATCTACACATTTCCCTGGTAGTCCAGTGGCATCTCCCACCCTCCACGCAGCAGTGCCGACACCCCAACCATCCCAGAATGGTGCAGGTAAATGGCTCAACCTTCCGCTCACCTCCGTGGCCAGCCGCCGACTGTGTGATGAATGAGCGTGTACCCCAGTGAGTAATGAATGAGCGTGTACTGATACAGCGTATGCCCATTCATAATACAGTGGGGTACATGCTCATACATCACACAGTCAGCAGCTGGCCACAGAGGTGAGTGGAGGATTGAGCCAATCACTGGCTCCATTCGGAGATGGTTTGGGAGGAGCAGGGGGGTCAGCACTGCCGGGTGGGGTATGGGGGGCCACTAGACTACCAGGGAAATGTGTTGATGTTACTACTACGGGAGTCAAGGATCATGATGGGGTTGGGGGGCAAGACTAGACTACCAGGGAAATGAGAGGACTGTATGACTACATGAGTTGGGGATCGTGATTGGAGGGGCCACTGGACTACCAGGGACTGGGCAACTTGCTGTTGTTTGTGATGGTGATAGGGGTGCACTAGACTACCAGGGCACTTATGGACACAGGCAAGTATGGATATGTTGCAAGATATCTGTACATAGTCATCTGTGCTATCTGTGTGTGTGTGTATATATATATATATATATATATATATATATATATATACTATAAAAAACTTTGTTAATGCATCAGTTAGGGTTCTTCTACAGTGCAAAAAGTAAGGAAATTTGATTTTAGGGTTCCACCCTTGCTCCCCACAGCCCACCCCACCAATAGGCATTGTGGTGTGCATTGGGGTTCTTGAGCCTAACTCTCACCCCATCCCATGTGTAAACAAGCTGAGGTGGTGCAGTGTAGGAAAATGGGGTGAGAGTTAGGACCAAGGACCCCAAAGCACACCACAATGCCTGTTGGTGGGGGTGGGCTGGGGTGGGGTGCAAGGGGTGGGAACCCTAAAATCAAATTTCCTCACTTCTTTCACAGTTGAAGAACCCTAACTGATGCATTAACAAAGTTTTTTTGCATAGAATTTCCTTACTTTTTAAGAAAGAATAGAAAAGTAGAAAGTTGCACAAGTTGGTGGAAGGCCCCCACGTTTCCACTAACTTGTAAGTGTCAGGCCACATTACATACCCAATGACTAAAAAGTACATTCAGAACAGCAAGGCCAGCCACCAAACAAATGTTAATGTAGTAGAACAAAAGAAAACGCTGTCCACAAAACGTAAACTGTGCCACACAATATGTCCGCAAAAAATATATTGTCTGACGCGTAAACACCTCTATTAACATCTACAGGACATGGCGTCAACACCCTACAAATTTCAAATAAAAAGACCAAACCGTGTCCAAGATATGACATATCAAAATTTGAAATTTTCATTCATCAGAGTGGCAGAGTTCCACACCTGTTGACATTTAACACACACAATGACTGAAAACTATATCCATGACACTAAGGCTAGGTATCCTATCAATTTCAAGAAACCACCACAAGCAAAAAGCTGTCTACAGAACGTGAACTGCACCATGCCATATCTGCACCAAAAAACATTTTCCAATACAGAAACACTGTAATTTTCATCCACATGACATGCTGTCAACACCCTCCAAATTTCAAGTGAAAAGACCAAACTGTGTCCAAGATATAACATTTTAATGTATGAGATTTTCATTTATCAGACTGGCACAGTTTCACACCTGTTGACATTTAACACACACAACAACTGAAAACTACATCCATGACACTAAGGTTAGGTATCCTATCAATTTCAAGCCACCACCACAAGTAAAATACTGTCTGCAACATGTAAAGTGTGTCATGCAATATCCCCACAAAATGTATTTTCTCTGACACTTAAACACCATAATTCACTTCTACAGGACATGCCGTAAACACCCTCCAAATTTCAAGCAAAAAGACCAAACCGTTTCCGAGATATTAAATGTTAAAGTTTGGTAAAATTTCCCTCTCTATTCCATTATACAAAATCTGACCATCTTGTCCTGTCTTCACGATCAAAGATGACGATCAAAGAATCTCACGATCAAAGAATTTGAAGGCTCATGAACAAAGAATAAAAACTTTTATAATTAACAAAATTGAAAGAATTGCGGTAAACCACCACTATATTGCGACAGAACGAAGCCCCCTGAGCAAAACCCACCCTCATTTGACTTCCTAGCGCACCCCTGGGCTGAGAAAATTTATTTTTTAATCTGGCCATCTCGTCCTACCCTCACAATGCATGATCGCGATCAAAGAATCTCGCGATCAAAGAATTTGCATGGTTACGATCAAAGAATAAAAACTAGTGTAATTAACAAAATTTACACAATTGCAGTAATCCACCACCATGGTTCTTCAGAATGAAGTCCTCTGAGTAAAACCCACCCTCATTTGTCTTCCCAGGACACCCCTGAGCGGAGACAATTAATTTTTTTATCTGGCTCTCTCATCCCTCACTCACGATGCACGATCGCAATCAAAGAATCTCGTGATCAAAGAATTTGCATGCTGGCGGTAAAAGAAATTTCTCGCTCGTGAACAAAGAGCCAGGGACAAAATGGCCAGACTTAAAAATAGTGTATTGTAGCTCAGGGGTGCCCTATAAAGTAATATAAGGGTGGGTTTTGCTCAGGGGGCTTTGTTCTTGCACATTTGTATAAAAAACTGTAGTTTTTAGTATCCCTGGTAGTCTAGCAGCCCCCTCCCCATCATGTCAATGTAGATAATGATTTATCTTATCCTTGGTAGTCTAGTGCCCCCCCAAAGAGTATGAGATAAATATCTTTATTTATTATCCGTGGTAGTCTAGTGCCCCCCATGTGTCTTAATGTATATTTTTTAATTATATTCCTGGTAGTCTAGTGCCCCCACCTCTGTTCTGTAGTTCTTTATAATTGATATTGATATCCCTGGTAGTCTAGTGGTCCTCCCTCCCATCATAATAAAATAAATGTCAATTTAGCAATACCTGGAAATCTAGTGGCCCCTCACCCCACCACCCAGCCTTGCCAGCCCACCCAGCACTCCCCCTACCCTTCCCCAGCCAGCGACTGGCATAGCCCACCTCTCACCTCCACAGCTAGCCACTGACTGTGTGTATTACCTGCAGCAATTGAAAGAGGCACTCAGTCCTAGCACCTGTTTCAATTGCTGCTGGTAATACACACAGTCAGCGGCTGGCCATGGAGGTGAGAGGTGGGCTGTGCCATTTGCCGGCTGGGGAAGGGTGAGGGGGTGGTGGGCTGGCAGGGCTGGGTGGGGGGTGGGGCCACTAGACTACCAGGTATTGCTAAATTGACATTTATTTTATTATGATGGGGGCGTCTAGACTACCAGGGATATCAATATCAATTATAAAGAACTGCAGATCAGGGGTGGGGGGGCACTAGACTACCATAGATATAATTAAAAAATATACATTAAGACACATGGGGGGGCACCTAGACTACCACCAATAATAAATAAAGATATTTATCTCATACTTATTTGGGGGGCCACTAGACTACCAGGGATTAGAGAAATCATTATCTACATTGACATGATAGGGAGAGGGCTGCTAGACTACCAGGGATAATAAAAACTACAGTTTTTTTATACACATGTGCAAGAGTGAAGCCCCCTAAGCAAAACCCACCCTTATATTACTTTATAGGGCACCCCTGGGCTACAAAAATACAATTTACAATCTGGCCATCTCACCCCTCGCTTGTGATGCATGATCGCGATCAAAGATTCTCAGTCAAAGAATTTGCAGGCTCGTGATCAAAGATCATTAGCAAGCCACGAACGAAGAATTTAAAAGCTAATAACTCTATTTTTGGACTGATTTGGATGGAACCAAAGCCATGGCTTGATAGATTGGGGTCCCGTGAGTAAAACCCATCGAAATGTTACTTCAGAAGTGACCCCTGAGATGAGACATTTGTGTTTGTACAATCAGAAAACTGAAAACAAGATGGCGGACCTTGCAGTCAAAGTATTTTTAAAATTCCTCGGGAACAAAGATTCTTGAACTGCGAGGCTGCAAATTCTTTGACAGCCAGGTGGGACGAGATGGCCAGAACCCCATTCTTTGATCACAAGATATGCATATAAATTTTCCCATTGACTCATAATGGGAACTTAAAATTGCCATAACTTTTGAATGCCTTAATATTTTTTCACCAAACAAAAAGTGACATCTTCAGCCACCAAAGCTCTTTCTAATGTGCCATCTTGCAGAATGGCACACCACACAACTGCCATGCAGGACAACATTTAGAATGCCAAATGGTGCCTCCAAAAATGGATAATTATGAATTTTTCAGCACTCTTATACACAAAGACTGGCACTCTGACCGAAACACAATTTGGCAAATCAAAAGATCTACCGTGCCCAAATGCATACCAAATTTTAGGCAAATCCATTGAATGAGTCCAAAATTATTAATGCCCAAACCTTTGACTTTATTATATAGATATAGATAAAGATATATATAGATATATTATGGTAGCACGGTAGTGCTGCCATAGTTAGGGTTGAGAAGCCATTTTAAGGTTAAAGGGTCAAATTTTGCATCTTAATAACCTTGCCACCATTCAACAGATTTGCCTGAAATTTGACATGCACAATTGGGCATGATAGATCTTGAGATCTGCCAACTTTTGTACCAGTCAGATATACAGGTGCGGAGTTATTAAGTGACAACGAATTGCTCAATTACGCCGTTTTGTGATTTCTTTGCTCTCACCTACAGGTCGCAGGGTTTGCACGATCGGTCCAAAAACATCAGGGAACATGTGCCTGATGTTCCTTTTGAAGATTTAGTGAAAAAATATTAAATGGTTCAAAAGTTATTCAAAAAACAAGTCCCCATAAAAAGTCAATGAGAAAAGTTAACAAAAAGTTTGAAAGTGTCGCAAATGCAGTTTTTACTTTTGCAAATGGCCCTTTTACTTTGGCAAATCTGCCATTTTGTTTTCAGTTGGTGATCAGAAAAATGCTTGGTATTTAAATTTGGGACCATCTAGCAACCTAATTCTTTCTATATTCACCTAGTCGGATCCTCAGGATGCTAGCCATGTCTTTATTTTGGGGTAAAACACCCCAGAAATATGTTTTCAAATTTCTGAAAAAAGTACTTTTGCAAAGTACTTTCAACCCTGCGACACTTTCGACTGAATTTGTGAAAGCTTTCACAAAGTTCAACAGTACTTCTTCAGACTATGGCCAAAATGACAGGAGTTCTTTGTCACCCTGCTGCAAAAGACCATTTGGTCTTTTGGGCTACAATTTGGAGGGAAGGTAGCCAGCATCTTACAGATGTGCCTTTCACTAGTTTGGTGCAACAATATTGCATGGCTGCCAAGCCATGGTACTCTGAATTTGATGTTTTTTCCCCATAGACTAACATGGTGGCGTACACTGCGCCTTTCAGGGCTCGTATCTCGAAAACGGTGCGAGATATGGATTTTTTTGTTGCTAGTTGCATTGCCCTATAGGCTATGTAATGCACAACGATAGCCAGGAAAATACTGATTTCTGTGAAATTTAAATTTTTTTTATACGTCATACGGTTGCTGAAATATTTTCAATTCAGTACTTCCAATGCTTGTTTTAAGCTTCCATTGCCATTACAATGCATGCATTCTTTGTATACACTGTCTTTCTCTATGCAGTTGTCCACCAAAAAGAGGGTATGCAGTTCTGCTGCTGTTACACTTACTGTTTCAACCTGCGTTTAGGTCCCTGTTTGCTTTACTGTTTCTGTCTACGCCACCATGTGCGTTGCCCTTCCCCTTTTCATTTGCACTTGTGTTTACCTTACTGTTACCATTTCCATTTCCACCTTGTGTTTGCATTGCTGTTCATGTTACTATCTCACTACACATCACATGGCGGGAGCGCAGGCCCCACGCTCCCGCCACTGCATTACATTCACTATTTCTTGTCCGTGGTGGGAGCACGGGGCATGAACACCCCACGCTTCTGCTGCTGCATTACATTCACTATTTCTTGTCCATGGTGGGAGTGTAGGGCCCGAAGGGCCCCACGCTGCTGCCACTGCATTACATTCACTATTTCTCGTCCATGGTGGGAGTGTGGGGCCCAAAGGACCCTGTGTTCCTGCCACTGCATTACATTCACAATTTCTCATCTGTGGTGGGAGCATGGGGCCCAAAGAGCCCCGCACTACCGCAGCTGCATTACATTCACTATTTATAGTCTTTGATGGGAGCGCGGGGCCTGAAGCTCCCACTGCTGCATTACATTCACTATGCTCCCGCCGCTGCATTGCATTCACTATTTCTTGTCTGTGGTGGGAGGGTGGGACCCGAAGGACCCGACGCTACTGCCACTGCATTACATTCACTAGTACTCATCTGTGTTGGGAGCATGGGGCCTGAAGGGCCCTGCACTACTGCCACTGCATTACATTCACTATTTATAATCTGTGATGGGTGCATGGGGCCTGAAGAGCTCCGTGCTCCCGCTGCTGCATTACATTCACTATTTCTTGTTTGTGGTGGGCCCCACGCTCCTGCTGCTGCATTACATTCAGAATGCTCCCGCCTCTGCATTACATTCACTATTTCTCATCTGTGGTGGGAGCGGGCCCCACACTACTGCCACTGCATTGCATTCACTATTCCCATGTTCCCGCTGCTGCATTACATTCACTATTTCTTGTTTGTGGTGGGCCCTGCTCCTGCCACTGCATTACATTCACTATTTCTCATCCGTGGAAGGAGCATGGGGCCCGAAGGGCCTCGTTCTCCTGCCGCTGCATTACATTCACTATTTCTCATCATCATTGTCAAAAAAATGGGAAATTAGAGGTAAAAAACTGCCACACTACATCCTGAGTGGATAGCCACAGCAAAAATAAGGTGATGGACGTGAATGATGCACCTCTGTAATTCTAGTGATACACAAGTTTGTAGAGTTAGGAGTTGCACAGTCTGAGGCTGGGATTTCCCTTCACCCCCTCACCCCCACCACAATAGCTACTGCATCCTGAGTGGAAAGCCATAGTTAAACAAATGGCATGGATATTTACAGTAGACCTCCTTGATTGCAGGTAGACTCTAGTTACCTGATTAATGACTTGCACTGTCTCAGGCATACAATGCTCCCTGCCACAGTGATAAATAGAAAGAATGTAGCAATGAACATCATGCAGAATGCTTAAATGCAGTACTGCAACAGCACCAACATACATAGTATCACTGTTGCATTATGATAAAAGAAAGACAGAACACAGGTAGATAAGGCTTAATAAGGTTTATTGCCCAATTAATAATTGTGAGAAGGCTGAATTAAAAATCAAAATTGGTGCACAAAAATCAGTCTCACAAAACAATCACATATATGTTTTTCACTGTTGCTTGAAACACATGTCAAACAGTTTCACAGACAGTTAATCTGTGACAAGAAGGGTAGGCATAACATGACCCTCTGAACATGGTTTACACATATGAAACAGTAATGATGTTGTTGTTATTGTGTGACTGATAGTGTGAATGTTCCTGGGGTGGGCGAAAAACCAGATGTGCGTTATTAACTCATAGCAGCACAAACAGGCTATGGTTTACTATGAAAATATATATCTGAAACTAAGAGTTAAACATTTAATGTTAATGTATTCTATGCGTACATATACGAATAAATACACACGTAGATGTACATATCAAGTCATACTGCAATATTACTGCATTTGGAAAATTCCCACCAACCCCTCAATAGAGGCGATCAGAGAATATTATCTGGGACAAAAAAATGCTCAGGCCGGCCCGGTGGCGCTGAGGGCTGATGCGCTAGGCCACACCTCGCACACCGGCGAGCCGAGTTCGAGAACAGACTCGAGGTCCAGAAGGGTCGGCAGGGGAGGGAGGATTGAGCATCCCAGCGGATGCTCTCCTCCTCAGGGTGGGACACCAGGGTGCATTAGGCACCGATACCTAAATAGAGCCAGCGGGTGCTGGCTCTTGACGACGAGGCTGCTCCGGTAGTGGAGTTGGGGAGGAGGGACACTGTCAGGCGCTTGAGAGAGATGTGCATCAGCATATGCCTTTCTGGACATACGCCCTGCTACCAAGTGTCCCAGGGGATGGGGGAGGGAAACACAGAAAAATGGAAAAAAAACCCTCGGTGTTCTAGATGAGGACCGCTCTGCCCAAGACCACCAAGTCCGGGACAGACCCCGCTGTGCGGACAGGAAGGGAGGAGAGATGCACTCTAGGGGCAGATCCTGGTGCAGTGGCAGAGGGGAGGAATGAGCGGTCTGAAGGAGTGGACACTGAGGGAGGGAGGTGGTGGAGAAATAAAGAGTACAAAAAAAAAATGCTCAGTTGTCATCGGTGAAAGTGTCTGATGTACAGTTTTCAACTATTGTTTACATACATCAGGTTAAGTTTGAACACAAAGATTTCTGATACTATATGCTAACAGTATTATATACATCACTGTAAAAGTTCAAAGAATAGTTACATAGGTGCAGAACTAGTTAACCGCCTACGTCTGTTACATCTTTTACTCACATGAAAGAAATTTGTTACTGAATACTATTAATATAACATTTAACGATATGATAAGCAAACACTTTAGGTGCTAAATGAGAAAGATATCTTCAATGTAACACATAAGCATGTTATATGGGATATGATATGATATGACAGAACATTACATATGTGCAACTGCATAATATCGCATGCTAACAAATATAAGTATGCTACTTGTTTCTCTTTATGAGTCTACAACTGTTTACGAGAAAATTAGTACTTATTATGCTATCAATCAACGTATATGTTAGTTAATACTATTAGTGTTTACAACAGAGTACTAAGTACTTCCCAAAAATATATTAAACATTGTATGTATGTGTATATATATATATATATATATATATATATATATACAATCTAGATACACAACAATGAAACAGTCATAGTAATGCACTGTTGCAAAACAGCAGTTTAGATATTTGTTCAAGACGCAAGCATAAGAAGAAAAAACTAATACAGAGCACGCATCATAGTTTTCAACACGTGACAGAGTGCTGTAAATCTTTAGTAAAAGATATGATACATAGTGGTGTAAATACACATGGACAAACATTGTACCTTAGTACAATCACACATGTGCAAATGTGCCAAGTGTGATTTCTCATGTCTGCATATAACACACTCATAACAAAAGACTATGACAGAAGAGTTTGACTAGGTAGGAATATCTCTTTTGACATGCAGAAGTCTTTGTTAGACATGCAAGTGTGGTTTCTCTAGTGACTGTGAAAACAGCTGGTGCTGATTAAAGACCACTGCAACTATTTTCACTGTGTCACTGATAAATGAAATAATCTTAAAGTCACAATGAGTTTGGATATGCAACAGAGCCATGTAATATATGTCCTGTGTAGTCACAACTGTGCATTTTCTAATAAGAAATGATAGTGTGACAGAACTCACTCTGTAAAAAAAAATATGGATGGCACAGTGAAGGAATTTCACATGTTGTGTTACTATTCCTCTGACACGTTAAGATTTTCATAATTCTTCAGTAGCAGAACATATGCATTTTTTAAGTGTCACGGCAGTCTCTTTGAAAGAGCTTGTTGAATCGTTGCACTCGACCCATCCAGTTCTGTACCTCAACAAACAAGTGTAATGTCCAGAATGTACAGACTGGCCATAGTAGTAGATCACAGCATGAGTGTCAGACACTGCTTCATTAAACACTACTCTACCAGCTGTGAAATCAATGATGGGTGTGTCAACTCTGAGTCCACTGGAGTCAAATCTATGCAATACTAGTATATGATATTGAGATGAAGTCCTAAGACGTATGGACTTAGTACATGTACCTTCACACCTCACACACAGGTGACCACTTACAGCATTAGTAAACAGCTGCCAAAACTTCACAGCTTTACTCTGAGGCACAAACAGAGAAACCCAAAGCATATCTTCTGTGCTTTGTCATTCTGAATAACCACATGACAGACATACGTACTTGGTTACATATGACACAGTAA